>CM060910.1:463540926-464162801 GCA_030737875.1 Allium sativum
GCTGTTGCGAGATGTCTCGGTTAGATCGGACGATCCGGGTCCGATGGAGTCATTCGTTGGCTCGCTTACGCCCCAAAGGGCGGGGAAACGTAGTGTTCAGGCATTTTAATCCACTCCGTGTGGACCGGCCCTGGCGATCCAAGGGTCGATGCGTTCTGATCCTGAGACTCGGGCTAGGCAGTCTCGAATTCGGTAAGGACTATCTTTTGCCTTGGTTCATGACGGAAATCCAATTCCAAAATACGTGACTGTGCGATTTTGATTGTATATCCATATTTGGCGACATAGTGGCACGGGACGCTCATGTCGTCTATGATTGATAGTTATGATTTGAAATTGTTTTTGAAACACATAAACACTAGCAATAATATCAAATGCCTTTGTTTTATTCGTATCAAGCATATTTTGGCCGTTATAAGGTAAAAACTCTATCCTCCGGTTTGTGTTGCATTGTGTGATGGGAACTGAGTCTTATAATGGCTTCATTTTTATAAAAAGCATTGCGATGTTTTTTAAAAGAAAGATTTGTTTTTAAAGCACTGACAATCCAATGGAGTAAACCCGTTCCACGAAAGTGGTGTGGTCCTGTGATTAGCCATATTATAAATGTGTTGAGTAGATTTCTCATACCAGTCCCATGACTGACTCGTTGTTTGTTTCACTTTCAAACTCGGGTGCCCCTTTTTCTACACGGGCAGCCTTGTATTCAGGTTTAGCTGGTTCTTTCTGGATAGCTGGAGCTGAAGATGGATTCTATCATTTATCTCTTTTTATGCTGTTCAGCTCCTATTGTACATTATGTTTGTTTTCCGTTGTAGACATATATGTATAGTTGAACTGTACTTGTACTAAGTATGATCCTGTATACTGTGTAACTCTGATGATTACTCTTATCCAGTGTATTCTGTTGTTCATTATCTGGTGTCTTTATTTATTTCTATTCTGTTATTATCTGTTTATGTGTTATATTCCACGGATTACCCTTGCCACCGTCAGTACGGGTTTGGGGTCGTCTCAGTTATGATTTGTCTTTCTAATTTTTACTAAGTTAATTTGTTCCCCATATGTGTTTTTATATTAATTTCTTTTCTTCTACGTGAAAGCGATTTCTTAGGATATATGTTATTATTTAACTGAAAGCATGGTTTAATGACCTAGAATATGATCATATGATCGTATATATGAATCTTTGTCGCTAACTTCATTTTTCATATAGATTAAGAATACTTATAGTGATGCAGTGCATGGGAAAATAGACATGTTGTACATGCTACACGAGCAGGTACATTTTTCTTTATTCATTTTTTTGTAAATCGTAGTGTTTTTAGTGAAATACTTCACGTCATATTATGCACTTATATTATTACCTTGATATATTATTTTCTTCAGCTGTTGGGATAAATGTCAAGAAAACATGATTGTATGGTTGAAAGAAAATTGAAAGGATGTAATACTATTTTTTTATGATCATAATGATGTATGCCAAAATTGCCCTTTTAAAAGGTCATTCAAATTTCAAGCATTCCAAACCACAAACTTAACCTCAAGCTTGGTATTATAAAAATGCTGCTTTGAAATTTAAAGAAAATTATAGGTTTGCGTAAAGAGATATGTTTATTCATAAATATATTGTCAATTCACGTGGTAATCAATATACTGACAAATGGTCACCGTCATAATCCTTCTACATATTTGGTTTACACACTTGATGTGCATCTTTGCTAAGTTTTGAATAGGTATTATATTAATGCAAAACTGTTAACATAAGACATATCCACTATGAAATTTTAAATATGATATTATGAAGTAGTCTGGTAACTACCTTTGCATTTTATTTTCTGGTGCCTTGATCTTTTAAAGTTTAGTCCGTTGACTTTATTTTACAATGTACAATGTTCTCTATTCGTAGTTTTTAGATGCACATGTTATTTCAGTGAACCAGCATAATATACGTGTATAATTTCAAGGGAATCCAATTGTTAATGAAAAATACCCAGATATTTATTGGATAATTTTTACTTTTTATTGCATATTAGGTTGACAATTCTTGCTATTTTAGTACTATATTACTTATGACACAGCAAACTATGTGTTTTACATATCTTATAGGTTTGTATATTATAGTACTTCAATTTTTATTGCCATTCTCTTCAGTTGTAGTTACTGAACATTGGTGCAGTCATCTTGCTTTTCAGTTGATGCAAAATTTTCTCTATTAAAGGAGGAAAATAATTACTTTTTTCTAACTGATGACAACTATATTTACTTTTTTTGTCTTGAATCTCTGCAGTACAAAATACATGATTGCATAAAAAGAAAATTTCAGCTTTGGCTATTTAGGTCTGATGTTGAGCTGAAATTTAACTTCATTTACGATTCGTGTACCAAATTTTATACTAAACTTATGAGTCTTATGTTTTGTATAACCTGAATGATTTTAAGTGTTGGAATTAACAACAATTCCCTTTTTCCAGTTTGAAGTGGTACTGCATTCAAGATGGCTTATAAAAGTATAATTTCACTTCAAGCAAAGAAGGTTATAAGAATTATGAATCATCCTTGCAAGTAAGTTATTGGAAATAATTTGCGTACAAGATATTACAGCTGCTTTCATTGTACTTCATAAAGTTGAAAAAAACCTCATGACCACTTCAGGCAACGATAATTATGTGCAATATTTTTATTGAGATACTTTTTTAACTATTTCCTTTTCAGCTTCACATGCACAAGTTAAGCTAACGTAATCATGTAGCAATGCAGTCGGATGAAAATTAAATGATGATCAATCTTTCAATTAAGGGTCATGTATGCAGCATTGATTGAAATATGAGATAGTCTACTCTGTCTGTACATCTAAGATTCGTTAGGATACCAGTTAATTTTGAATTTTTTAGTTGATATTTTAGATGTAGCATGCTTTAATATATTTTTTGTTGATAACATCACATGGTAATATGTTGCGGTTTGGAATCAATTTATGGAACATTGTTTCTGTGCCACTTTATATTATGGTTTATCGGTAAATATTGGTCAATAGTAGTATAAAAAAAATATTATTCTTAAACGAACTATGTTTTAAATACAATCTAACCCTAATAATTAAATAAGTTAAAATACACAGAAGCATATACTACATCAAAATCGTGTGTGAAGCACAGGTTCCTTGGCAAAGTAAATTGAATTATTTTGATGTTAAAAATACTTCATTTACATTATTTGTTTAGTTTTTTTTTCCATAGTTGGAAATAAAGGGGAAAAACTAAAAATAAACATTTATCGTCTCGTTGTATATTTCTCCATAAATCCATATTCAATCAAGATATTATTATACGCTTTATTATTTGAACAAGGTAGGTTTTTCTACAGGTAAAACAAAAAGATGTATTTTATATACATATATATATATATATATGTATGTATATATATATAATCAATTGAACGTCCAGCTATATAACTTTTTTCTTGGACTGAAGTAATATATGCTGTCATAAATTTGTTTTTAATACAATTTTCTCCCAATTACCATTTTTAAATTGGTGCGTATGTATTCCTTATTATAATATCATTGTTGCTATCATCCAGTACACATTTACATGTTCATAAGGTTTGCCCAAAAAAATATTCATAATTGAAGTCAACAAACATAATTGGAAAATTAATTTACGCTTGAGCATGAAAACTATGGTTGCTCTTTACAATAAACTATGAAAATTATCAAAGTTCAAATTTAATATTAAATTAGACCAATGTAATAATATCACCAATTCTATAATAGTTTTAATCCTTTAACATGCCTTTCATCCTGCAATTTAAATTTATGTATTTAATTAGGAAAATCGAGTGAAATAGTAGCTAAGTTGGTATCATAATGTTAATTCAACAAGAAAACAAACAAAGATATGCTGATAATTGTAAAATATAACATATGCGAACCATGGCCCAGTGATTATTCATGTTATTACTTGGTGGGTAAAAACATTGAGGTGTCTGACTCATTGGATAATTTTTTTAAAACTTTTACATGTAGAATTATGTTAGATCCATTACAAGTAAAGCGTTTTCTTCTGTTAATTGAGTGTATAGGCATGTGTATAACGCTAACAATTGAAACATGGATTTAACTAGATGTTAATGTTTTCCAAACGCTGCAAGTACTATGTTTCCAAAATCAAATATCATATTTTGGGTAGCTCAATTTTTTTTTATATAAAAAAAATCCACTCCATTTGAGAGTGCTTTGATTAATTATATGATATACCAATAAGACCATGGTATAATTTTGCATCGAAATAAGTCGTAGCATCTTATCCAAATACAGTTCTAAAAACATCATATAAAGCTTATCTGTAACTTTAGTCATTTGTGTTTTGTAGTAAAATTGTACGGAGAAAAGTATACAATTGCGCTAGGGTTGTCCATAACTGTTAACCCAACATATACTTTGAATTTGGCTACATAATTTCCTAATAGTGATGGAATAATTTCATATAGGTTATTTCATATGATGTACACATGCCTGCAATACCAATAGGATTTTTTTTCATAGTTTATACATGCTTATTTCTTATAATTTTACTCCTAATATATGGAATATGCTTGAATAAATAGCTGCTTATGAATATGCTATTTGACATAGGTAATGTTATAGAGACGTGCCAAAGAGAACAGAGAAAATGACGAATGCCTGCATCAAACTCCTAGGAGGCAGGTACCATGGAAATTAATATGCTGCCATGCTAATGATAAAAAATATTTTGCATCTTTTTTTCCTTTATCATTAATTGCATACACAAACACAAGTGGGTACTTTTACTAAAACTGATACATCACAGCTAATGGAAAAGATAATAATGCAAGTGAAATTAGGGTAATTGATATGGCATATTGATTAATTTACCATAGAAGAACAAGTTACCTATCCATGTGAAAACCATATAATGTCTTTTATTCTATCAAATTGAAGTCGCCCATCCAATTTAAAATTGAACGATGTTGTAATCCTGTAATACATTTCAAGCATATTGAGTAATTTTATTTAATATTCTTTTATTCTTGCTGATATTTTAAAATATAGCTTTTGAAGTCCATTCATATTGATTAATTTGAAATATCATTAATCGGCGTATGCCAAATATTCAGATGTTAGAGAAATAATCTGATATTATACCATTGTTACAGCTACAACCTCCTTGCAAATTATCTACCCAGTAAAAAAATTATTTGTCACGAGAAACATTTTAACTTCTTTGAAAATTGACGTTTAAATACAATATAGCTGTTATTTCTCTGTTTTTTTGACTAAACTTAGCGGCTAACTCTCTATTATGGTGGTCCTAGGGTTAAGTTTACGTAATTAGGTGGTCTCAAGTTTAATTATGCTCGAATATTGCGATATATTTTTAGACAAATCAAAACAGATATGATTGAAATTCTGCTGTCCACAAGCGTACTATTTAATTTAATTTTATGGGTTTTAAATAGACAAAATGCATGCATAGAACATTCTTTTACACTTGAAATATGAACCTAATACAATCTTGCTTTTAAGGGCGTTGGAATATAATTGGTGGACATTTGTACCGAGTATATTGGAATTCACACCGAACTATGGTGATCTTTTGATTGCTTATTTATTGCTTTGCGTCATCCGATTGCAATGTTTAACTTGGCTACCCACAATATGATATTTTTTATAAATACATATATCATTATGCATGCATGAGACATTTCCAGTGCTTTTCAAAATTTGCACATAACATTCAAAGGTAGCAGATTGAACACATAAAAAAATTACGTACATTGTGTAGTTTATCACATATTAAAATTTAACTGTTAGCCATTAACATTGGTTATCAGTCACATGGTGCTTATGTGGTAGTTAATTTCTGACATACTATTATATGTAGCTGGAATTGATTAAGGTTCATCATTGTCTGCAACCTGTTGTTGTTTCCTAAAAGACTGACACAGCCACTAAAATATGGACATGGATCGGTGCAACCTTACATCAAGAAATTGTTTTGCTGTTGCAAGTAAAAGAAGTTATATAAATGGGGAACTACGACATAAGAAATTATATTCTGAATCACACAGCAAATGCAAGTAAGGAAAAGATTTCACCACTGAAGGAAGACGACACCGTGAAAAGCTCTAACCCCTACGCTCATATCCTCCCACCGACTGCCTATAAGGCACTTTCGGTGCGTCCATGCAGCAGCAACAGAGCCTCGCCGCTGGCGTCTGCCTCATATAGACGGAAACAGGGTAGCGCTTTAATCATAAGGAGCAAGTTGGAGCTTCTTAAGGGACTTGACTATGATAAATGGCTGAAGCTGAAGGGGAATGGGAGATGTTGTGCCTTTTCTGAGTGCAATAAAGTCTTAAAAATTAATTTCCTTGCAATTGTTTCCATGTAGTATGTATCCTAATGTAAGTCTGTTAGTGTTATTGAACATGTAATGCCTGTCTTCCCTGCTTGGAGGTATTTTCTTTCTCTTTTTCATAGACAAATGCAATTTTTGTCTCCGGTGCTTATGTATTATTATTTAAATATAGTAAAAAGTGTTACGGATCACTTAAAAAACCGGTCAGTCTTGCCAAAAAAAAATAGAAATGGGGAAATTAGTACATCTATGTTTAGAAATGTGGAATAACATCTGTAAATTTAAAAAATAATGCTATATTATGTTTTATACATGTAAAGTTGTACTTTATGTTTCATTGTTCTTGAATGTGTAGGAGTTTTTCAATGTTCTCTGCATTAATTGGCCAGTCCTTATTCTTTGTGTTGCAACTGTTGTGATAATCATGCATACTTTTTTATATATCATGTTATAGATTATTGTTTAAAGAAGTCTATAGTTTTTTTTTCTTTTTCTTTTTTTCTTCTTTTTTTTCTTTTTTTTTATCGTTACAGTATCATTACTCATACAATGTTACGACTGCCGTTTGGATATGCCTACAAGGGTTAAGGAATATTTATCCTGCCGTTGATATCATAATGGAAGTCATGTTGAAAGCTACTTTTCGTTTGACCTTCTAATATTCAAGATGTCAATTAGTTTTGTATATTTATGATAAATACATGTAAACCTCTTATTCTCTTAATTCCCAGTCTTCTGTTTTTGCTGTAATTTGCCCATATAAATAAGTTGCGAAACCGAACTGCAAGATTTTATAACGTAACCGACTGAAATTGTTTAGAAAATGAAAATTACCACCTCATCCACACAAGATTCAGTTTCCATCATCATTTATTTATCGAATAAAAAGGACTTTAATAAGGATAATATATAACCTGATACACACATCCATTAAATTCTGCACTACACTGTATCAATACGCTGTTTTCACTATGACCGCATGCGAAGCACGGGTTCACACTAGTCCTTAAAGAAAGCTTACATTGCCAAGCTTCTTTTCTACTGTGCTCCAGAGAACTGCATGTTAATTCAACTAATGAAGGAAAAACTATCCTACAGAGATTCTACAAATTCTAAACCAATTCTCTACTGTGACTACTCCTAGCAAATACTTACCTCCTTCACGTGAATTTGACCATAAAATACCATTATTACCTGCATCAAAACCAGTGTGCATACGACCATACCGACATTCATATCACATTAAGAATGAATTGGAAAAAATGATCAAAGAAATGCTTGAATCTGGTTTGATCAGACCTAGTGTAAGTGAGTACTCGTCTTCAGTAGTGATGGTAAGGAAAAAAGATGGATCATAGCGTATGTGTGTAGACTTTAGAGCGCTCAAGAAGAAAACAGTCAAAGACAAGTATCATATTCCCTTAATTGATGATTTGTTAGATAAATGGCCCTGTTTATTTTGCAAAATTAGATCTTAGCTCAGGTTATCACCAAATTCGAATGCACTCACAAGACATACACAAAACTGCTTGTCGTCATGCATTTTGGCTTATCTAATGCACCTCTACATTTCAAGCCCTAATGAATGACATTTTTTAACCATACTTAAGAAAATTTATGTTAGTATTCTTTGATGATATATTAATCTATAGCCAGACAATGTCTGAGCATTTGCAACATTTGACTCTACCTCTACAGGTCTTAAAAGATATCAGCTAATAATCAAGCTATCAAAAGGCTCTTTTGCTCAAACTCAGATCACTTATTTAGGGCATGTCATCACAAAGAATGGTATTGTTGTCGGCCCAGAGAAAATCAGTACAGTCAAGGATTGGCCACAACTAAAGAATTTGAAGGGGTTGAGAGGGTTTTTAGGGCTTACTGGCTACTATAGAAAGTTCATAAGGCATTATGGGATGATTGCAAAGCAACTTACCAGTTTTCTAAAGACAAATTCATTCCATTGGAATGAACAGGCCAGTAATTCATTCAAACAGCTTAAAAACTGCTTATTATCTCCACCAGTTTTGAGCATGCTAGACTTCAATAGAGAATTCGTGGTGGAATGTGATGCAAGTGGAGTGAGAATAAGAGTTGTACTTACATAAGGAAGACCCATTGCATGTCTTAGTCAAGCGATGAATGGCAAAAATCTGACATTATCTACATATGAGAAAGAGCTTTTGGCAGTGGTGCTAGTCACAAAAAAATGGGCACAATATCTTTTGGGACGAAGCTTTATCATTTGTACTGATCATCAAAGTTTACGACAACTACTCTCACAAAGGTTGACTATAGGTATACAGGGAAAATGGTTAGCTAAATTGCATGGGTTCGACTACAATAAAGCGGAATATAAAAAAAGAAATGAAAACAAGGTTGTTGATTCCTTTTCCAGGTTACCAGAAGAAATGAAAGTGGAAATCATGCCTAAATAGAATCATGCTATTACTACTATTGAAGGGGGTTGGCTGAATGAACTCAAAAAAAATACTAGAAGCCTCAAATATATATATCAAACTATGAAAAACAGAGTTCAAGAAGGAAAGTTGAGCACCAAATACAAGCTGATTGACAACTTGATATATTATAAAAACAAGTTATTTCTGATAGAAGATTGCAAGGAGGTGATTCAAGCACTATTGAAGGAGCAACATGCAACACTACTTGGATGACACGTTGGTACAAGGAAGACCAAGCATAGAATTAAACAAATATTCTACTGGAAAGTAATGAAAACTGATATTGAAAAATATATAAGAGAATGTGATGTTTGCCAAAAAATAAGCATGAAAATATCCCAAACCCAAGTCTCTTACAACCATTACCAATTCCTAAAGTTATATGGAAGGATATCTCAATGGATTTTATATTCGGTCTTCCTAAAAGCTATAAATATACTGAAATTGTAACACCCCAA
The DNA here is from genome assembly GCA_030737875.1 of Allium sativum. Lineage (NCBI taxonomy): Eukaryota > Viridiplantae > Streptophyta > Magnoliopsida > Asparagales > Amaryllidaceae > Allium > Allium sativum. The sequence goes on from CM060910.1 coordinate 463,550,230, forward strand.
ATTTTTAACAACATTAAAGAAGATAAATTAAAGAATAATTAATTTAATATCCAGAATTAAGGGAAACGGATTATGTCATTGCGTCCATCTCGAAATTTTGGTTAAGATAGACACCTGATTTGTGTAAAACGGATAACGTATGAAGAATTTATGGACGATAAAAAGTTAAAAATCAAAACCGGGTATAACTGGCACACTTGCCAAGTGCGCCAAGGCAATTTTACACTGGCGCACCTGTAAAGTGCGCCCAGAATTGTTTTTGGGTATTCGGGCCTTTTTCCCAAAGTGTGAGGCGACCCACAACCTGATTGACCCTAGGGCTTATGTGGCAGTCGGTTCTAGATGGTTCTACAGCTATAAATATGTGGCCATTTCACATATTTCTTCATTAGAAGTCATGGAGGCCAAACTATGTTGGATTCTAAACTGAACTAGGGTCTCTCATCTTCTTCTAAAGCATATCAAATTCTGAGATCCAAGCATAGACTCAGCCACCTTCTCTATCATCTTAGCAATCCAATCACTGTGAGTTCTGGTTGCTTTTAGGTTTAGATAAATAATAGTGAATTATGAAAGACTGTGATTTGGATACGTTGTAGACTTTAAATATATGTTATTGTTAGATCTTATGCTATGTCAAGATAGTTCTATTTCTCTAGATCCAATTTAATTGTGATTGTTCTACTATGTTATTATTGTGGATCTTGGTTTGTAACTTTTATGATATGCTATGATGTGTATAGATCTATTTTATGTGATCCAAAATTGTCACCTTATGATTTACTTTAGATCTATTCTATGTGATCTAAAATTGTCACCTTATGATTCATGTTAGATCTATTCTATGTGATCTAGAATTGTCACATTATGATTCATGTTAGATCTATTTTATGTGATCTAAATTGTCACCTTATGGTTCATGTTAGATCTATTTTATGTGATCTAAATTGTCACCTTATGATTCATGTTAGATCTATTTTATGTGATCTAAATTATCACATTATGTTAACATGTTAGATCTATTTTATGTGATCTAAATATTCACCTTATGTTAACATGTTATATCTATTTTATGTGTTCTAAATTATCGTCTTATGTTATCATGTTAATCTAAACTGATTGGACACCTTAATTACTAATTTAGATATTGTGACATCATAGTTCATCAGTTTTATGTCCACCTTGTTATGATGACAATTTCATGTCCATGCTAGTATGTATGTTCACCTTATTATCATACTTGTTTATGTTTATGCCAAGATGATCATTTTAGTTATATTCCCGTTATTTTCCCTATTATCATTTATGACTAGGCTATTGTCTAGCCCAGGCATGTTGCCAATTTTGTGAGGGCGCTAGTTAAGGAACGGGGGAAAAAGGGTTAAAAATGGCTTAATTTGAATATGAACATTTATGGACATGTAATTCAAATTATTGGGTAAAATAGGTACTGGCACCTATAAAAGGAAAGGATTAATTAATTGTTTAGTTAATTAAAAATGGAATGTCTAGTAATTACAATTAGGGATTGTAATTGTACTTATGCCACGAGGTTAGGTTGCATTAGTGGTGGAAGTCTGCCGGGACCCGACCGACATATCCAGCAGCCATTAATGGTGAACCTAATGTGGGAGGTCTAAATACGTAAATACGAATCGGGCCATGACACGAGGTTAGGCCCAACTATGGAATAAGTCTGCCCGGACCCGACCGGCATATCCTGCATCCACATGTTGTAGGCCTAATGTGGGAGGTCTGGCCCATTATGAAACCATAAATGGACATGGTAAAGAATTGGACTACTTAACCTAAGTTAATCCATTGGGATTGTATGAACTTAAATTTAAGTTAGGGGTTATGTAAACATAGTTTAGGGGTGGGTTAAGTAAATCTAAAGAGGGGATGGGTAATATTCACATATAGGCCCACAAACTTAACCCGTTAAGGTTATGTAATTAAAGACACCTAGTGGTTTACATAATCGGTGGAAATAATAAAGTTATGTAATTAAAGACACCTTTTATGGTAAACATAACTTGTAGAAGTGATAGGTTATGTAATTAAAGACACCTATAGGTAAGCATAACCGATTGGAAGATTAGGGATTATGTATTGTAAGCATAAACAGTAGAAATAAATAAGGCTATGTAATTAAAGACACCTAGTGGTATGCATAGTCAGTGAAAACCTAGTGGGGGATACAAGACAAAGGGGAGAGCTTGCATCATATTGTGTTGGACCCGTTTCAGTCAGTAACCCGGAGTAGGTATCAAACAAAGTACTCCATACTAGGCGGAGAAGGGGCACGCTTACTAACTGAATGTAAGAGATCCAAACGTGAAGGATGGTGTGGGCGGCTCAAACCGTCCGGACCATATGCATGCATAAGCCGGGCAAAGGGGGATAAGACGATCGTGACACCTGTAGATATGGTTGTGCACATTATTACGACGAGGGGTTGCAACTTTAGGAAGTGATACCTCCTACTTTGGGGCCAGCACAAGGTATCTATGAGAGTTAGGGAGCCGATCGATCAGGGCAGCAGTTAGGATACTTTCGGACGTATACCTAAGTCTTCCACCTTATAGTTGAAGGGATCATCTCTTTCAGGATATACTTGTAATAGTGCAGAGTAATCATTAGTGAGGCATGTACACCTTATCTTGCTTACCTTGTCACACCTTCCATTTATGTAGTGATCTCTCTCTTATCTACTTTATATGCCTATCATGTTACTTTTATTTATCTACTATCTAAAAGTAACTAGACTTGCCAGACTTTATGTCTGACCCTTTTGTTTCTCCTTCTTTATTCTGTCCCCCCCCCCCCCCCTCTCCCTAGGTTCTCAGGGAGGAAACACCCAGACTTAGTTAGGATTCATATATCACCTTGTTATGAGCTACTTCTGAAGTATGACTCAAGTTCTTGTCTCTACTATGGCTAACTTTTTCAATTAGGGAATTAGTTTTTCATATTCTTATGTACTCTGATGATGCAAGACAGAAGTTATTTTATTGTAATGGTTTTTGTGACTCATGGTATTGTGGTCCACGGTATTTTTATTGAAATAAAAATTTAAATTTCCGCTGCTATCTTATTTATATCTATTTTGAAATTATTCTGTGTTTGATTACCAATAACGCTTCACGGAACTTAATGCGTTTCCTTAGTGAGTGACGTTAACGGACATGGGGTGTCACACTTGGTAACAGAGCTAAAGGTTACCAGATTAGATAAAAGTTTTTGAAAATTATTTTCAAAAAGGTTTTAAAAGAAAGCATTTTCAAAAAAAAAAGTCTATTTTGAAAAACATTCCCCAAAAAATCATATGTAGCATCCTTCAGTCCTTTATCAAAATTTCTTCCTTCCCCTTTTTCAGCATGTCTAGGGAACAAAACATCCCTAGTATCCCAGAGGGCGTCACTATACTCGAATGGTTTCGTAGGTATTTGGAGGCCGTGGCGCCGACCGAAGGCCAAAGAGACGTTCCTCCCCTAGCTGCACCAGTCGCTCCTCCTCCTCCTTCCCTTCCAAAAAAAGATAACTTCGCCAAGATCTGCAAGGACTTTCGTGCTATGGGAGGGAAGCCATTCCATGGGAATGAGACATTTGCGGAAGCTCGGAATTGGCTTAAGGAGACTGAGGACTTATTCATAATCTTTGAAGTGGAGGACCGAAGAAAGATTCAGTTAGCTACTTAGCTATTGAAGGACAAAGCCTCATTTTGGTGGGAAGTCACCCAAGCTGGACGTCCGGTGGAAACTTGGGAATATTTTAGACAGAGGTTCGAAATGAAATTTCTTTCCCAAGCCGAAAGCAGCATGCAAATGGAGAGATTCTTAGCACTCAAACAAGGAAACTTGACGGTGAAAGAATATGTGAACAAATTCAACCGGCTAGCAAGGTTCGGGCTAGAGCTGGTGGATACACCGTACAAAAAGGCTTTGCAGTTTGTAAAGGGCTGAATGAACCCCCTTCATGGGTTAGCCATGTCCCATATTCCAATGGGGGCCACCTTCGAAAAACTTGTCGATATGGCCCTGATGCATGAGGAGGACAAGGGAGAAAAGAAGGAGGTAAAGGCTGAGGGAACATCGCAAAATAGGAAGGTGTGGCCCAAGAAGGGGCAACAGCAACAATAGCAGAAGAAAGGAGGGGAAAATGATAAAGGAAAGGATAAGAGAAAATATCACCATTGTGGGAAGGAAGGTCACATGGTTAAGGACTGTAAGCGAAGGAAGAATTCTTGCTTACACTGTGGAGAGGCTGGACACTTTGCTAAAGAGTGCCCGAAGAAACAGGGATCACAGGGACAAGGTCAAATGGAAGGAAATTCTTGAGGGCAGGTGCATGCTATCGCGGCCAGTGCTCTTGATAGTGGTAGAAAAATTTCTGTGGAAGGTTTAATTTCTCTTTCAAACCATCCTATTAGAACACTTTTTGATTTTGGTGCCTCACATTCATTTATATCAAGTTCTGTAGTTGAATCACAGCACTTAATTACTAGTATGGTAGTAGATCCCATAGTTGTTTCAAACCCCATTGGTGGTTCGGTTCATTTATCGATGATTTGTCGGGGTTTGAAAATATCTGTGTTAGGCGTCGAGTTTGAATGCGACGCGTATGTGCTCGGGTTTATGGGCTATGGGTTGATTCTAGGAATGGATTTTCTTACCACGTATGGTGCCATTTTGCATTGTGAGAAGAGGGTTGTTAGGTTTCTGACTTGTCATGGGAGAACCCACGAGATTGCGTGTGACCCACACGGGTCGGTTATGCTTAGTTTCCTAGAGTCTCTTTATGCATCTATCAACGATCTGCAATCTGTTCCAGTAGTCCGGGATTTTTTCGATGTTTTTGATAATGTTTGGGGTTTACGTCCAAGGCGCGAGATCGACTTTTGCATATATCTGGTGGACAATGCAAAGCCAGTTGCATTACTAGTGCGCTACATGGCTTCAAGGGAAAGGAGGGAGATGAGTAAGCAAGTAGGGGAGACACTTGAGAAAGGGTTTATCAGACGAAGCATAATTGAATAGGGTACTCCAGTAGTATTCGCAACTAAGGCGGATGGTTCGCATCTTTTGAGTATTGATTATAGGGAGCTAAATAAACTCACTAAGAAGAATAGGCACCCACTTCTTAGGATTGACGATTTATTTGATCAGCTTGTTGGTGTCTCGGTATTTTCCCAGTTAGACTTGGCCGTGGGGTTCCATCAGTTGAGAGTGGCTGAGGACAGCATAGATAAGACTGCTTTTACGGCTCCAGATGGTTTCTTTGAATGACTAGTTATGCCTTTTGGGTTGACGAGTGCACCCGCCTATTTTGTTGATTTGATGAGTAAGGTGTTTCAGGAGTTCCTAAACAAATTTTTCGTAGTCTTTATTGATGATATCTTGATCTTCTCCAAGAGAGAAGAAGAGCATGCCCAGCATTTGAGATAAGTTTTGAAAACTCTCCGTGACCATCAGCTTAAAGCAAAATTCTTCAAATTCCATTTTTGGAGAAAAGAGGTGAGATTCTTAGGGCATGTGTTCTCCAAAGAAGGGATAGCCGTAGATCCCGCGAAGGTGGTTGCAGTGCAAGATTGGCAGGTTCCTAAAAATGCAACCGAGGTGAGGAGCTTTCTTGGGTTAGCAGGTTACTATAGGAAGTTCATTAAGGATTTCGCAAAGATATTAGCCCCACCCCACCCATGATCTTGAGCTAGCTACCATAGTGTTTGCGTTAAAGACGTGGCGTCATTATTTACTTGGAGAGAAGTTCGAATTATACACCGATCATAAATCTCTCAAGTATCTGTTCTCGTAAAAGGATCTCAACTTAAGGCAACAGAGGTGGATGGAGTTTCTAGCTTCTTATGATTTTGAGATTTCATATACCCCTGGCAAGGGTAATGTGGTGCCGTCGCACTAAGTAGGCTGAGGGTGGCTCTGAGTCCTCTGTTTGTGGAAAGAAAGAACTTGGAGTTCATATCAGCTTTTGATTTTAGACCCTCCATCGAGATTTTTCCTGATTTGCTTGCATCCTTGGAGATACGACCGACTCTTATGGACCAAATAAGAGCTTCACAACAAGGTGACCCACAGATTATGGACATCATGGATAAGCCCAGAAGAGGGGAGACTTCTAGTCACCTCAGCAGATATGCCATAGATGAAAAGGTGTGGTTGCGACGAGATGGAAGGCTTTATGTTCCTCAAACTGGAAGCTTGATATAGGCAGTCCTAGAAGAAGCCCACCATTCTAAAATGACCATTCATCTAGGTGGTGATAAGATGTACAGGGACATGAAGAGGGTTTTCTTTTGGGCTGGGATGAAGAAAGATGTGGCCGAATTTGTTTCTCAATGTTTAGTTTGCTAGCAAGTCAAAGCTGAACAAAAAAAGCCCGGTGGTTTACTTCATCCTTTGGAGGTTCCTCAATGGAAATGGGAGAGCATCTCTATGCATTTCATAGATGATTTGCCTAGATCAAAGAAAGGGAACACTTGTATCTGGGTTGTGATAGATAGACTCACTAAGAGCGCTCACTTTATTCCAGTCAAGAGTAAGAGGAGGGCATCATGGTTAGCAGCAATTTATGTCCGAGAGATAGTTCATCTTCATGGAGTTCCTTCCAGCACCGTGAGCGATCGTGACAACATCTTTACCAGTGAATTTTGAAGGATCTTGCAAGAAGCATTAGGTACACAGTTGCGTTTGAGCACTGCTTATCATCCTCAGACCAGTGGGCAAACGGAGAGGATGAACAAAATTCTAGAAGATCTTTTAAGGCTATGTATCCTGGACTTCGGAGGGACTTGGGAAGACCATCTTCCTTTGGTAGAGTTTTCCTATAACAACAGCTATTAGGCCAGCATCGGCATGGCACCGTTCGAAGCAATGTACGAACGACCCTGTTGATCACCAACTTTTTGGTGAGAGTCTACAAAAATATTATTACTTGGACCAGATATGGTTAGAGAAACGTCCGAAAAGATTGACCTTATTCGACGACAGATGAAGACAGCTCAAGATAGGTAGAAATCCTATGTAGACAAGAGAAGGACTGACCTCGAATTTGTAGTAGGAAACTTGAATTTTATCAATTTCTCACCTCTGAGGAATGTGGTTCGCTTTGGATCAGTAGGGAAGTTGGCACCTAGGTTTGTGGGACTATTTCCCATAATCGAGAGGATTGGCCAAATGGCCTATAGAGTAAAGCTTCCTGAAAATATATCTGTTGTTCATGATGTTTTCCATGTTTCTCATCAGCGGAAGTGCTTGCATGACACCGCCGAAGTTGTTGAGCCGAGTATATTGGAAGAGGTAGAAGTGGAACGGGAGGCGACCGTTAGGCGAGTTCCTTCCCGTATTCTTGGATCAGAAGTTATGAAGCTACGCAATAAAGAGATCAAGTTGCTAAAGGTTCAATGGGGAGATAACCCAGAGGATGTGACTTGGGAGACCGAAGACAAGATTCGTGCTTCGTACCCTTTTCTCTTTGAGGGTATGTTCTTAACTCCTTTTTCCAAATCTTTATCAGTACTTGTATATATCATTTGAGTATATCTTATCTATAGTATTTTTCGACCTTTAGATAGGAATCCTATGGATGTAAACATATGTTTGAGACATGTTATGATTGATGGACGCAAGTGTTTGCTAGTGGTTGTCTGTGGACGCATATACACACACATTAAGCACTAAGATCGGCTCAATCACTCTCATACTGCATATGAACGTGTGTGCATTTTCTTTTCTTTTACGGATGGAAATGGATGTACTGGCATATGAATGTTGCATTTGGATGAATGAGTGTGCACACATATAGAGATTACATGTTATAATAGGCTTATTTGCATACATATTGGATTCATGGCACTAACATACATTGCATTAAGGAGGTCAACTGAATCAGTAAACCGCCTGATCTTCACATTAGTGTTGGGACATATACACACACCTTTGCATATATCCATGAAAGCATTAGAAATCCTTAAGGACAATGGATGCCAGTGATTGATGGATGATTAGATGGATGGTAGGATATGCATTCTTCTCAACTTATGTCATCTAAATTGTCACCTTATGTTAACATGATAGATTTATTTTGTGTGATCTAAATTATCACCTTATGTTATCATATTAGATCTAAACCAATTGGACATCTAAATTGCTAATTTAGATATTGTGACATCATAGTTTACCAGTTTTATGTCCACCTTGTTATGATGACAGTTTCATGTCCATGCTAGTATGTATGTTCACCTTATTATTATATTTGTTTATGTTTATGCCAAGATAATCCTTTTAGTTATATTCCCATTATTTTCCCTATTATCGTTTACGACTAGGATATTGTCTATCCTAGGCATGCTGCCAATTTTATGAGGGCGCTAGTTAAGGAATGGGGGGAAAAGGGTTAAAAATAGCATAATTTGAATATGAACATTTATTTCAAATTATTGGGTAAAATGGATACTGACACCTATTAAAGGAAAGGAATAATTAATTGTTTAATTAATTAAAAATGGAATGTCTAGTGATTACAATTAGAAATTGTAATTGTACTTATGACACGAGGTTAGGTTGCATTAGTGGTGGAAGTCTGCTCGGACCCGACCGGCATATCCAGCAGCCACTAATGGTGAACCTAATGTGGGAGGTCTAAGTACATAAATACGAATCGGACTATGACACGAGGTTAGGCCCAACTATGGAATAAGTCTGCCCGGACCCAACCGGCATATCCAGCATCCACATGTTGTAGGCCTAATGTGGGAGGTCTGGCCCATTATGAAACCATAAATGGGCATGGTAAAGCGTTGGACTACTTAACCTAAGTTAATCCATAGGGATTGTATGAACTTAAATTTAAGTTGGGGGTTAAGTAAACATGGTTGAGGGGTGGGTTAAGCAAATCTAAAGAGGGGATGGGTAATATTCACATATAGGCCCACAAACATAACCTATTAAGGTTATGTAATTAAAGTCACCTAGTGGTATACATAATCGGTGGAAACGATAAAGTTACGTAGTTAAAGAAACCTTTTAGGGTAAACATAACTTGTAGAATTGATAGGGTTATGTAATTAAAGACACCTATAGGTAAGCATAACCGATTGGAAGATTAGAGGTTATGTATTAAAGACACTTGTATGTAAGTATAACCATTAGAAATAAATAAGGCTATGTAATTAAAGACACCTAGTGGTATACATAGTCAGTGAAAACCTAGTGGGGGATACAAGACAAAGGGGAGAGCTTGCATCATATTGTGTTGGTGTGAAGACCCGCAACTTCCCCGTAAAGGAAAGCGACGGATAGTTCGAGAACAAACCACAACAGAACACATACAGAAGAACGTTTCACTGTATATTACAACAATGCATCAGATTACAAGAATATACAGAGTATAAATGAATATTACACAGAAATATCAGAGATTTAAATTACATTTAAATACATAGCAGCGGAAAATAATACAATAAACAACTAGAAGAGATATACGGATACAAAGCTTTCCGGATATCGTTCCAGCTGTAAACCAGGATCCTGTGAATATAAATCTGCAAAACCAAAACTACTAGCTGCCCGTGTCAAAATAAGGGCACCCAGAGTTTAGGTTAAAACAATAAACTCCAGGTCAGTCATGTGACTGGTGTGAGAACTAAAACAGTTATTAATCTTTATTTTAAATCATTAGGTAAATCAAGGGACCACGCCGTATAACACGGAACGGGCTTCCTCCCAAGAATACCAGTGCATAAAACAAACAGCGCAATGCTAAATAAAGAAAAATGAAGCTGTTATAAGACCCAGGTCCCATCACACAATGCAACGCAGCCGAGGATAGGGTTTTCCCTTATAACAGCCAAAGAATGCTTGATACGTTTAAAACAAATCATTTGATACTATAATAAGTGCATAGTGTATAAAACAACTTCAAATCATAAGTATCAATCATAGGCGGCATGGGTACCATATATCATGTCGCCATATATAGGTTTACAAATAAAACCGCAAATGTCACGTATTTGGAAATTGGATTTCCATCTATGAACCGAGGCAAAAGATAGTCCTCAACCGATTCGAGACGCTCTAGCCCGCCCCTCAGGATCAGAACGCATCAACCCTTTAGATCGTCAGGGCCGGTCCACCGATGTGGATTATTATGCCTGAACAGTACGTTTCCCCACCCTATGGGGTGTAAGTCTGGTCCGTCAGCCGACCAGAATGCATCGGCCGAAACCGATATAACCGAGGCGCCTCGCAACAGCAACAACCACATAAGTCAAACTCGTCAGGGCGTGTAAAACCACTGACGCCACTTCTAGCTAGAAAGAAACGCAAGTCCTCCCTGATGTCCTCTCCCGTTTTTAGTTCATACCGGGTGTGAAACACGCGAGGTAAACGTTACACAAAGCTACGCCACAAAGGTCGTGCTTTGATCATCACCACAAGACTTTGCTTTTCAACAGAAGCCTTGATCATTTGCATCTTAGCATGCCACACAGGCAAACCATCCTATGCAACCGATATCAGTCACACAGAATGAAATCCGATGTCAGACACACAGTCCATTTACAAGTCCGTCCTGGGTCTGAACGAAACCGGAGGCACCTAGTACCCCGCATATCCATCGATCTCCAAGTACGTCTGGACGATCACTAACTGTTTCCATCTTCTTGGGTGTACAGCCCAATCAAGATCATCAGTAATTACCCAAACGACGTGAAGACCTCCGGTCTTCGACCGTCGTCTTCATCTTCGACTTATCGTCGTATCAGTTATTCAGAATGGGATAAACCCGGTCTTTCCGAATAACTCGCGTATATATTATAAAAGTGTTACACAAACACAACATACGCCTCATTCCAATTCATTAGTCACTAACCGTAAATTAATCAAGAGAATAATTCCCCAAATATTAACCCCGAAGGCCGAAACCAACATCAGATCAATATCCAGAAAACCATTCTGCTTAGCTAACCGACAGTTAGTTTCTAAATTTCACATTCATAGGGAAAGGTTCCCATTAATTTTATCCAAGATAAATTCCTGAATTTATTCTTTAATCTATCTTTTGAATATCAATTCAAAACTAGTCGGAATTAGCGAACCTTACCGAAGTAATCATTGGTTTTAATTTCCCAATCCCAACCTATTCATCCCATGAAGTAAAACTGGTAATACTTCATATCTAACACCACGGTGTTATCGGTAAATTCAATTACCATTTCACGTTCAAATCTAATTAAAGATTTAACTATCGCCTGGAGCAAAACTGGTGATACTCCATTTTCGATCTTTTCAATCTAATTAAAGATTCATTAAAACTCCACTTAGTTTTAATCTTTAACCGGGTTAAAGAATCCGTGTCATTTAAAACACGGTTCACGATAAACCCAAAGTCACATTCATTAATTATCGGGTTAAAGAACGAGTGTTATTTAAAACACTGTTCACGATAAACCCAAAAATCAATATCAGTTCAATTCCAATTAAATATTATTTAATTGGCACACTTCATTAAATCTAAATAAAAAGGTTTAATCTTTTCTCAACTGGGTTCAAGAACAGTGTTAGTGAAGACACCATTCACGACAAACCCAAAGCACATTTGATTAATTATCGGGTTAAAGAACAAGTGTTATTTAAAACACTGTTCACGATAAACCCAAAAATCAATACCAATTCAATTCCAATTAAATATTGTTTAATTGGTACACTTCATTAAATCTAAATAAAAAGATTTAATCTTTTCTCAACTGGGTTCAAGAACAGTGTTAGTGAAGACACCATTCACGACAAACCCAAATCACATTTGATATTCAATACAAGGCTCTGAATAGAAAATATATCGGCTTATATTCAATATCAAATTCTACGACTAACAAATGTCGTATTGGAAATAACGATATAAATATAGATCTTTCAAATTTCCATAACAACATCTGTATAATCACGAATTCCAACATCGAAATATTCCGAAGACAATTTCGATTCAAATCCATTCCAATGCAATCATTGGAAATTTTGGTTATTTTTAAAACCCTTTTCGAATTCAATTTATTTATTTAAAAATAAATAGAATTATAATTCTAGTTCAAAACTAGTCCAATTTGATAAAAATCTATTTTTATCTTTTCAAATATGGAGTTTTTCATCCCAAATCTTCACAAATCATTTCTTATGATTTTACACAAATTATTACTATTTTTAATAATTTTATTAAGGCCCGTACAGTCGATTTCCATCAATGGCCATCGAACTGCACTTACAGCGACCTTTTTCGAATTTGATTTGGACGTATCTCCAAATCCAACCGTTAGATTTTGAATTTCTAATATTCTTTAGAAAGCTCTTTCCGATACGAACCCAACGGTTCCGGTTTTAGGAGAATCCGACGGTCGGATCTCCCGTAATGTCCGTTTGAAATAAATGGTCGAAATTCGCGAACTGCCGCGGCGCGGCGCGTTCTATTCAGGCCATTATATTATATATATAATATATATAATATATATTTCGTCGATTTCTATTTAAAACGTATTATAGAAATAGTTTTAAATTCGTTTCAAAAGCAATTTCAACTTCCTTTTTCAATTCAAATCAAAATTGAGTTCTCCTTTATAAATTCGTTTTAAAATTCATTTCTATTCAATTCAAATTTCAATTCAATTTGAATTCATTTCAATTCGCTTTCAATTCAATTTGAATTCGTTTTCAATTCAATTCATTTCGAAATCGTTTTCAATTCATTTCGAAATCGTTTTCAATTCAATTCATTTCGAAATCGTTTTCAATTCAATTCATTTCGAAATCGTTTTCAATTCATTTCATTTCGAAATCGTTTTCAATTCAATTCATTTCGAAATCGTTTTCAATTCAATTCATTTCGAAATCGTTTTCAATTCATTTCATTTCGAAATCGTTTTCAATTCAATTCATTTCGAAATCGTTTTCAATTCAATTCATTTCGAAATCGTTTTCAATTCAATTCATTTCGAAATCGTTTTCAATTCAATTCATTTTGAAATCGTTTTCAATTCAATTCATTTCGAAATCGTTTTCAATTCAATTCATTTCGAAATCGTTTTCAATTCAATTCATTTCGAAATCGTTTTCAATTCAATTCATTTCGAAATCGTTTTCAATTCAATTCATTTCGAAATCGTCGATTTCAAAATTACTTTTTAATATTCATTTTAAAATGAATAAAATCGATATAAATATCGTTCACGTCAAAATGGCGTCAATCTAATCAACACGGCTTCATATATTGATATTTTCAAATATTCCCTTTCGAATATTTCTATTTCAAATATTTCTATTTTAAAACTGGAATGAGGCCCAATCAATTACCATATAAAGTTAATTATATGGATTTTCATACAACACATGTATAATAGCATTGAAAAATAATCAACCATCAACCAAAGTGCACTACACTGTATAAGCATCAAATATAGATATCTAACGCTTATAACAGCCTGTCAATCAATCGATCGACATATTTAATCAATCAGGATGAGTGAACTTCAAATTTCATCCCAACACCCGTGTGGGGTTTCAAACAATCAAACACAGATTTTATTTGTGCAGTTGGGCGATGTGTGAAATTTATCGACCCAATCAATATCATTCAAATAAGTGTACATAAACAAACCATCTGGTTTGTAAATGAATATTTATTTATTCACTTCACTATTTTCATATTCACGTTAAAAATTCTATTTTTAACGATAAAACATTTTATTTCAACCTATGAATTTCTATTCAATTCATTTATTCAATAAAATGATATTTTTATTTTTCTAACATGTTTTAGAAAATTTCGGCGGCATAACGGCACGATACTAGAAACGGGACGAGGCCTAGCCTTATCCCCGGTCTAGTGAAGGCCCACGCCATTCACACATCATTCAAATCAATTTCATCTCACCAAACAATTCAATTCAAACAAATAATTCAACTAATCTATGCAACCAAACAAACAAGTCCATGGTCTGTGGACGATTGTGTCGGGTGCTACTAAGCACCGTCTGCATCCTAGTATATATATATATAATTAGAAAAGAAATTGAAAGGTGAGAAATTCTCACCTATAGCTATCCTAGCTCCACGGCACTTCTTATGCAGGAAATCTTCACTGTTCTCGTCGATATCACTTTCTTCGCCCGTATTCTCTACATATGCAAAAATCGAATTTTTACTTCGCTATTCCATATATAAAAATCATATTTTTCTTTCGATGTTCTATATATAAAAATTCTATTTTTATATCGAAGTTCAATATATAAAAATTCTATTTTTCTATCGAAGTTCAATATATAAAAATCGAATTTCTATTTCAAAGTTCAATATATAAAAATCGAATTTCTATTTCAGAGTTCAATATATAAAAATCGAATTTCTATTTCAGAGTTCATTCTTAAAATAAAATGATATTTTTATTATTTTCATGATATAAAAATTATATTTTTATTCTTCAAAATCAGTTCTATTTCAGTTTCTAAACAATATAAATTCAGTTTTTTATCCATATAAAAATTCAGTTTTAACTATTAATAAAAATCAGTTTTATACTAAATAAAAAAAAAAAATCAGTTTTATAATGCCTTAAAAAGAAAAACAGTTTTATGCTTTTTTTTTTTTTTAAAATCAGTTTTATAATGCCTTAAAAAGAAAAACAGTTTTATGCTTTTTTTTTTTTAAAATCAGTTTAAATCTTTTAAACATTGGATAATTAATTAAAATAATTAATTAAGTATTTAAACTAATTAATCACTTTAATCACCTTTACCCCGTAAAGCTCCTGGAACCCATCATCTCGCGAGGAAGAAACGGCCTCCGTTGCCACCAGGGAGGGTCGGAATTTGATCAGAGCGTGCCACGGTGTCGAGCTTCGAGGCGCCTCTCCCCCGCCTGCCATCATCGGAATCGCGATGGCCACCCTCGCCGTGGTTCAACGCTCGAACTGGCGGTGTTCAGGCTCGAAGTTCGAGCTTGATTCTTCATGATACCCCATCAAACAAACATGGATTTGAAGAGCTACCGAATCTCTTCAATTTTCGCTGAAGGACCGTATGCTAATTCGAGTTGTGGTGGAAGAGAATGGGGATCAAAATCAGGGCAATTTCAGCCCTTATTTGGACCGACGGCGGCTTGAAAGAAATTAGGGTCTTTTTGACCCCGTTTGACCCTTTATTTATATGAATATTTATTTTATTTATTATTATTTAATTTTTAATTTTGCAAATAGGTTGACTTTTACATACGACCTCGAAACGAGGCCCACCGCCTGCCGCCCATAGCGTTTTACCCCCATTCTGAACACAATGGGATATGTATCGCAAGCTGATTCGATTGTTACAATCAGTTTCTTTTTGAATTTACATTTAAATCACTATATTGAATTTTAAACGCACATTTCAAATTACCGGGGCCACATACTAACTAGAAAAATTCCAGAAAAATATTTTCTAGCTTCGTATTGACGATACGGTCCTAACAAAACTAGTTGCGTCGAATTCTGAGACCGTTTGAAAAATGGCCAATTTCAAGTCGATTAAAATCAACTGAAATGGTCAAAACACGTTTTCCTATGCCACGCTCACATATTGATTCGAAAAATTATGAAATTTGAAACCTAGCAATAACTTTTCATCACGGACCTAAAAAAACTGGTTTCGTCGAAATCCGAGGTCATTTGCAAAATGTCCATTTTTAAGGGCCTGAATTCCATAGCGACTATTCAGAATTTTCAACTGGACATATCTTTTGATTCCCGCTATGAAATTTCGAGTATTCGGATTCGTTGGAAAGATATCATCAATTAGATTCCATTATTTTTGGTTTCACTAAAATCTGGATTGTTTTGCACCCGGTACATTCAATTGAAGTTTGAAATCGAATTATCGAACTACCGCGCCATTTTCAATTCTATTTATAATTATATATAAATATTTATTTTCTAACGACGACGCGTTTAAATATATACGTTCGAATTATATTCAATATAAATTTCCCGTCGATATTATTTAAAATAATCCATGTTAAATATTCAAAATTCGCTAAAATTGCCAAAATAAAAATTTTAAACTGGCCCAGATTTTCGGGTTGTTACAATCTCCCCCACTTAAAACTTTTCGTCCCCGAAAAGGAACAAAGTCGAAAGTGGTTTGATTATTCAGCTCTACGTTCGATCTGGCTTCTATTCTCCAACTCTTTAGTTTCTGAGAATTTCCAAAATTTCAAAAATTTGGCTAACACCCTAAATTTTCGAAAAATTTCGCCATAACCTCCCCTGCACCGGGAGCATCGGGGAATTTCAAATAGCTTCCCCGGTCCTTCAGATCTCAAAAAGAAAAAGAAAAAGCCAAGCGGCTAGCCAATAGGCTCACAAAATCATCATCACCCAAACAAAACAGTAAATTATGTAATAAACATGTACCTATTTGTCGGGCAAACAAATTTTATTCTCTGCTCTAGCCTCCTTGCTATGACCTGTTCAATGATATACATGTATATGCAAGCGAATGCGACCAATTTCAATACAGTTCAATATTCGATTCAATTAGGCCAAATGGTTCAAAATTATCAAACAATTAAACAAACAACACAAACATCAATCAATTAGTGCCTTAGAGTTTCAAATTCATAATTTTGATACATATACAAAAATCATGTTTTTGATGCCAATTCACAACAATGTGTTCCTAACTATATAAGTTTTGGTTCTCACACCAGTCAATAGGAAGTATATAGAAAGCCCACTTTCGTCACTCGAACATAAATTCTAATGATGGAGCTCCATCATCAAAATCATCTCCAGGCGATTAGAGTGTAATTCTATATCTATCCAGTATATTAAAATTTCAAATACACGTTTGCAAGGCGTATATGCGAAATCTTTATATACTGGACTGTCCTAATCAATATAGATAAATAATCAAATACGAGTAATTGATTTAACTTTTCAAAACAAAATTGGTTTTCATTTGAAAAACATACTCTTCACACTCGTTCTAGGATACTACTGATCCCATCTCTAACGAGTCATTCCCATTGGATATTACTAATCCAATATCTGATGAATTCTTTCGTATGGTTCTAATGTGTCTTGTTCTCTGAGCTTTGTAAACCAAAGCTCTGATACCAACTGTGAAGACCCGCAACTTCCCCGTAAAGGAAAGCGACGGATAGTTCGAGAACAAACCACAACAGAACACATACAGAAGAACGTTTCACTGTATATTACAACAATGCATCAGATTACAAGAATATACAGAGTATAAATGAATATTACACAGAAATATCAGAGATTTAAATTACATTTAAATACATAGCAGCGGAAAATAATACAATAAACAACTAGAAGAGATATACGGATACAAAGCTTTCCGGATATCGTTCCAGCTGTAAACCAGGATCCTGTGAATATAAATCTGCAAAACCAAAACTACTAGCTGCCCGTGTCAAAATAAGGGCACCCAGAGTTTAGGTTAAAACAATAAACTCCAGGTCAGTCATGTGACTGGTGTGAGAACTAAAACAGTTATTAATCTTTATTTTAAATCATTAGGTAAATCAAGGGACCACGCCGTATAACACGGAACGGGCTTCCTCCCAAGAATACCAGTGCATAAAACAAACAGCGCAATGCTAAATAAAGAAAAATGAAGCTGTTATAAGACCCAGGTCCCATCACACAATGCAACGCAGCCGAGGATAGGGTTTTCCCTTATAACAGCCAAAGAATGCTTGATACGTTTAAAACAAATCATTTGATACTATAATAAGTGCATAGTGTATAAAACAACTTCAAATCATAAGTATCAATCATAGGTGGCATGGGTACCATATATCATGTCGCCATATATAGGTTTACAAATAAAACCGCAAATGTCACGTATTTGGAAATTGGATTTCCATCTATGAACCGAGGCAAAAGATAGTCCTCAACCGATTCGAGACGCTCTAGCCCGCCCCTCAGGATCAGAACGCATCAACCCTTTAGATCGTCAGGGCCGGTCCACCGATGTGGATTATTATGCCTGAACACTACGTTTCCCCACCCTATGGGGTGTAAGTCTGGTCCGTCAGCCGACCAGAATGCATCGGCCGAAACCGATATAACCGAGGCGCCTCGCAACAGCAACAACCACATAAGTCAAACTCGTCAGGGCGTGTAAAACCACTGACGCCACTTCTAGCTAGAAAGAAACGCAAGTCCTCCCTGATGTCCTCTCCCGTTTTTAGTTCATACCGGGTGTGAAACACGCGAGGTAAACGTTACACAAAGCTACGCCACAAAGGTCGTGCTTTGATCATCACCACAAGACTTTGCTTTTCAACAGAAGCCTTGATCATTTGCATCTTAGCATGCCACACAGGCAAACCATCCTATGCAACCGATATCAGTCACACAGAATGAAATCCGATGTCAGACACACAGTCCATTTACAAGTCCGTCCTGGGTCTGAACGAAACCGGAGGCACCTAGTACCCCGCATATCCATCGATCTCCAAGTACGTCTGGACGATCACTAACTGTTTCCATCTTCTTGGGTGTACAGCCCAATCAAGATCATCAGTAATTACCCAAACGACGTGAAGACCTCCGGTCTTCGACCGTCGTCTTCATCTTCGACTTATCGTCGTATCAGTTATTCAGAATGGGATAAACCCGGTCTTTCCGAATAACTCGCGTATATATTATAAAAGTGTTACACAAACACAACATACGCCTCATTCCAATTCATTAGTCACTAACCGTAAATTAATCAAGAGAATAATTCCCCAAATATTAACCCCGAAGGCCGAAACCAACATCAGATCAATATCCAGAAAACCATTCTGCTTAGCTAACCGACAGTTAGTTTCTAAATTTCACATTCATAGGGAAAGGTTCCCATTAATTTTATCCAAGATAAATTCCTGAATTTATTCTTTAATCTATCTTTTGAATATCAATTCAAAACTAGTCGGAATTAGCGAACCTTACCGAAGTAATCATTGGTTTTAATTTCCCAATCCCAACCTATTCATCCCATGAAGTAAAACTGGTAATACTTCATATCTAACACCACGGTGTTATCGGTAAATTCAATTACCATTTCACGTTCAAATCTAATTAAAGATTTAACTATCGCCTGGAGCAAAACTGGTGATACTCCATTTTCGATCTTTTCAATCTAATTAAAGATTCATTAAAACTCCACTTAGTTTTAATCTTTAACCGGGTTAAAGAATCCGTGTCATTTAAAACACGGTTCACGATAAACCCAAAGTCACATTCATTAATTATCGGGTTAAAGAACGAGTGTTATTTAAAACACTGTTCACGATAAACCCAAAAATCAATATCAGTTCAATTCCAATTAAATATTATTTAATTGGCACACTTCATTAAATCTAAATAAAAAGGTTTAATCTTTTCTCAACTGGGTTCAAGAACAGTGTTAGTGAAGACACCATTCACGACAAACCCAAAGCACATTTGATTAATTATCGGGTTAAAGAACAAGTGTTATTTAAAACACTGTTCACGATAAACCCAAAAATCAATACCAATTCAATTCCAATTAAATATTGTTTAATTGGTACACTTCATTAAATCTAAATAAAAAGATTTAATCTTTTCTCAACTGGGTTCAAGAACAGTGTTAGTGAAGACACCATTCACGACAAACCCAAATCACATTTGATATTCAATACAAGGCTCTGAATAGAAAATATATCGGCTTATATTCAATATCAAATTCTACGACTAACAAATGTCGTATTGGAAATAACGATATAAATATATATCTTTCAAATTTCCATAACAACATCTGTATAATCACGAATTCCAACATCGAAATATTACGAAGACAATTTCGATTCAAATCCATTCCAATGCAATCATTGGAAATTTTGGTTATTTTTAAAACCCTTTTCGAATTCAATTTATTTATTTAAAAATAAATAGAATTATAATTCTAGTTCAAAACTAGTCCAATTTGATAAAAATCTATTTTTATCTTTTCAAATATGGAGTTTTTCATCCCAAATCTTCACAAATCATTTCTTATGATTTTACACAAATTATTACTATTTTTAATAATTTTATTAAGGCCCGTACAGTCGATTTCCATCAATGGCCATCGAACTACACTTACAGCGACCTTTTTCGAATTTGATTTGGACGTATCTCCAAATCCAACCGTTAGATTTTGAATTTCTAATATTCTTTAGAAAGCTCTTTCCGATACGAACCCAACGGTTCCGGTTTTAGGAGAATCCGACGGTCGGATCTCCCGTAATGTCCGTTTGAAATAAATGGTCGAAATTTGCGAACTGCCGCGGCGCGGCGCGTTCTATTCAGGCCATTATATTATATATATAATATATATAATATATATTTCGTCGATTTCTATTTAAAACGTATTATAGAAATAGTTTTAAATTCGTTTCAAAAGCAATTTCAACTTCCTTTTTCAATTCAAATCAAAATTGAGTTCTCCTTTATAAATTCGTTTTAAAATTCATTTCTATTCAATTCAAATTTCAATTCAATTTGAATTCATTTCAATTCGCTTTCAATTCAATTTGAATTCGTTTTCAATTCAATTCATTTCGAAATCGTTTTCAATTCAATTCATTTCGAAATCGTTTTCAATTCAATTCATTTCGAAATCGTTTTCAATTCAATTCATTTCGAAATCGTTTTCAATTCATTTCATTTCGAAATCGTTTTCAATTCAATTCATTTCGAAATCGTTTTCAATTCAATTCATTTCGAAATCGTTTTCAATTCATTTCATTTCGAAATCGTTTTCAATTCAATTCATTTCGAAATCGTTTTCAATTCAATTCATTTCGAAATCGTTTTCAATTCAATTCATTTCGAAATCGTTTTCAATTCAATTCATTTCGAAATCGTTTTCAATTCAATTCATTTCGAAATCGTTTTCAATTCAATTCATTTCGAAATCGTTTTCAATTCAATTCATTTCGAAATCGTCGATTTCAAAATTACTTTTTAATATTCATTTTAAAATGAATAAAATCGATATAAATATCATTCACGTCAAAATGGCGTCAATCTAATCAACACGGCTTCATATATTGATATTTTCAAATATTCCCTTTCGAATATTTCTATTTCAAATATTTCTATTTTAAAACTGGAATGAGGCCCA
Organism: Allium sativum; assembly: GCA_030737875.1. Classification (NCBI taxonomy): domain Eukaryota; kingdom Viridiplantae; phylum Streptophyta; class Magnoliopsida; order Asparagales; family Amaryllidaceae; genus Allium; species Allium sativum. The sequence continues at coordinate 463,571,405 of CM060910.1, forward strand.
ATCAATTACCATATAAAGTTAATTATATGGATTTTCATACAACACATGTATAATAGCATTGAAAAATAATCAACCATCAACCAAAGTGCACTACACTGTATAAGCATCAAATATAGATATCTAACGCTTATAACAGCCTGTCAATCAATCGATCGACATATTTAATCAATCAGGATGAGTGAACTTCAAATTTCATCCCAACACCCGTGTGGGGTTTCAAACAATCAAACACAGATTTTATTTGTGCAGTTGGGCGATGTGTGAAATTTATCGACCCAATCAATATCATTCAAATAAGTGTACATAAACAAACCATCTGGTTTGTAAATGAATATTTATTTATTCACTTCACTATTTTCATATTCACGTTAAAAATTCTATTTTTAACGATAAAACATTTTATTTCAACCTATGAATTTCTATTCAATTCATTTATTCAATAAAATGATATTTTTATTTTTCTAACATGTTTTAGAAAATTTCGGCGGCATAACGGCACGATACTAGAAACGGGACGAGGCCTAGTCTTATCCCCGGTCTAGTGAAGGCCCACGCCATTCACACATCATTCAAATCAATTTCATCTCACCAAACAATTCAATTCAAACAAATAATTCAACTAATCTATGCAACCAAACAAACAAGTCCATGGTCTGTGGACGATTGTGTCGGGTGCTACTAAGCACCGTCTGCATCCTAGTATATATATATAATTAGAAAAGAAATTGAAAGGTGAGAAATTCTCACCTATAGCTATCCTAGCTCCACGGCACTTCTTATGCAGGAAATCTTCACTGTTCTCGTCGATATCACTTTCTTCGCCCGTATTCTCTACATATGCAAAAATCGAATTTTTACTTCGCTATTCCATATATAAAAATCATATTTTTCTTTCGATGTTCTATATATAAAAATTCTATTTTTATATCGAAGTTCAATATATAAAAATTCTATTTTTCTATCGAAGTTCAATATATAAAAATCGAATTTCTATTTCAAAGTTCAATATATAAAAATCGAATTTCTATTTCAGAGTTCAATATATAAAAATCGAATTTCTATTTCAGAGTTCATTCTTAAAATAAAATGATATTTTTATTATTTTCATGATATAAAAATTATATTTTTATTCTTCAAAATCAGTTCTATTTCAGTTTCTAAACAATATAAATTCAGTTTTTTATCCATATAAAAATTCAGTTTTAACTATTAATAAAAATCAGTTTTATACTAAATAAAAAAAAAAATCAGTTTTATAATGCCTTAAAAAGAAAAACAGTTTTATGCTTTTTTTTTTTTTTAAAATCAGTTTTATAATGCCTTAAAAAGAAAAACAGTTTTATGCTTCTTTTTTTTTTAAATCAGTTTAAATCTTTTAAACATTGGATAATTAATTAAAATAATTAATTAAGTATTTAAACTAATTAATCACTTTAATCACCTTTACCCCGTAAAGCTCCTAGAACCCATCATCTCGCGAGGAAGAAACGGCCTCCGTTGCCACCAGGGAGGGTCGGAATTTGATCAGAGCGTGCCACGGTGTCGAGCTTCGAGGCGCCTCTCCCCCGCCTGCCATCATCGGAATCGCGATGGCCACCCTCGCCGTGGTTCAACGCTCGAACTGGCGGTGTTCAGGCTCGAAGTTCGAGCTTGATTCTTCATGATACCCCATCAAACAAACATGGATTTGAAGAGCTACCGAATCTCTTCAATTTTCGCTGAAGGACCGTATGCTAATTCGAGTTGTGGTGGAAGAGAATGGGGATCAAAATCAGGGCAATTTCAGCCCTTATTTGGACCGACGGCGGCTTGAAAGAAATTAGGGTCTTTTTGACCCCGTTTGACCCTTTATTTATATGAATATTTATTTTATTTATTATTATTTAATTTTTAATTTTGCAAATAGGTTGACTTTTACATACGACCTCGAAACGAGGCCCACCGCCTGCCGCCCATAGCGTTTTACCCCCATTCTGAACACAATGGGATATGTATCGCAAGCTGATTCGATTGTTACAATCAGTTTCTTTTTGAATTTACATTTAAATCACTATATTGAATTTTAAACGCACATTTCAAATTACCGGGGCCACATACTAACTAGAAAAATTCCAGAAAAATATTTTCTAGCTTCGTATTGACGATACGGTCCTAACAAAACTAGTTGCGTCGAATTCTGAGACCGTTTGAAAAATGGCCAATTTCAAGTCGATTAAAATCAACTGAAATGGTCAAAACACGTTTTCCTATGCCACGCTCACATATTGATTCGAAAAATTATGAAATTTGAAACCTAGCAATAACTTTTCATCACGGACCTAAAAAAACTGGTTTCGTCGAAATCCGAGGTCATTTGCAAAATGTCCATTTTTAAGGGCCTGAATTCCATAGCGACTATTCAGAATTTTCAACTGGACATATCTTTTGATTCCCGCTATGAAATTTCGAGTATTCGGATTCGTTGGAAAGATATCATCAATTAGATTCCATTATTTTTGGTTTCACTAAAATCTGGATTGTTTTGCACCCGGTACATTCAATTGAAGTTTGAAATCGAATTATCGAACTACCGCGCCATTTTCAATTCTATTTATAATTATATATAAATATTTATTTTCTAACGACGACGCGTTTAAATATATACGTTCGAATTATATTCAATATAAATTTCCCGTCGATATTATTTAAAATAATCCATGTTAAATATTCAAAATTCGCTAAAATTGCCAAAATAAAAATTTTAAACTGGCCCAGATTTTCGGGTTGTTACAGTTGGACCCGTTTCAGTCAGTAACCCGGAGTAGGTATCAAACAAAGTACTCCGTACTAGGCGGAGAAGGGGCACGCTTACTGAGAGATTGCAAGAGATCCAAACGTGAAGGACGGTGTGGGCGGCGCAAACCGACCGGGCCATGTGCGTGCATGAGCCGGGCAGAGGGGGATAAGACGACCATGACACCTGTAGATATGGTTGTGCACATTATTATGACGAGGGGTTGACACTTAGCAAGTGATATCTTCTACTGTGGGGCCAGCACAAGGTATCTACGAGGGTTAAAAGGTCGATCGATCAGGGTACTAGTTAGGATACATTTGAACGTATACCTAAGTCTACCACCTTATAGTTGAAGGGATCATCTCTTTTAGGATATACTTGTAATAGTGCAGAGTAATCATTAGTGAGGCATGTACACCTTATCTTGCTTACCTTGTCACACCTGCCATTTATGAAGTGATCTCTCTCTTATCCACTTTATATGTCTATCATGTTACTTTTATTTATCTACTGGCTAAAAGTAACTAGGCTCCCCAGACTTTATGTCTGACCCTTTTGTTTCTCCTTCTTTCTTCTATCCCCTCCCCCCCCCTCCAAGGTTTTCGGGGAGGAAACGCCCAGGCTTAGTCATGATTCAGATATCACCTTGCTAGGAGCTACTTCTGAAGTATGGATCAAGTTCTTGTCTCTACTATGGCTAACTCTTTCAATTGGGGAATTATGTTTTCATATTTTTATGTACTCTGATGATGCAAGACAGAAGTTATTTTATTATAATGGTTTTTTTGACTTATGGTATTGTGGACCATGGTATTTTTATTGAAATAAAAATTTAAAGATCCGCTGCTATCTTATTTATATCTGTCTTGTAATTATTCTGTATTTGATTAACTATAACGCTTCACGGAACTCAATGCATTCCCTTAGTGAGTGACATTAACGAACGTGGGGTGTCATAGAAATATTTGTGGTTGTGGACAAATTATCGAATATGCACACTTCTTTCCTCTGAAACAACCCTATACTATTATACACGTTGCTCAAAATTTCTTTAATGGAGTTTACAAATTACATGGAATGCCTTAAAGCGTAGTTTTAGACAAAGATGCTATTTTCACCAGTATTTTCTGGCAAGAGCTGATGAAACTGCAGGGTTGCATATTAAAGATGAGTTCAACGTACCATCCGCAATTTGTAGGCCAAACAGCGGGATACTTGAGTTGTTTTGTATGTTACAAGCCATAAGAATGGTATAAATGGATTACTATTGCCGAGTATTGGTACAAAATCCATTGCCGAGTATTGGTACAACACATCATGGCAGAGCTCGATTAACATGACTCCTTTCACTGCTGTGTATGGAATTCCTCTGCTCACCTTATTATCATATGCCCCAAAAACTACAGTAGTACCACAAGTGGAAGAAATGATTTACTCGAGATACATTGTACTGCAGATGCTGAAAGATAGCCTGAAGTTAACACAAGAGAGGATGAAATGTTATGCAGACATGAAGAGAAGTGAACAACAATTTCAAGAAGAAGATTGGGTCTATCTTAACCTGCAATCATATTGACAAATTTCGGTAAGTTGGACAAAGACCACCAAATTGTCCCCAAAATTTTATGGACCTTATAAAATTGTTCGAAAAATTAGGAGTGTTGCATATGAATTGGAGCTTCCCAAAAATGCACGAATCCATCCAATATTTCATGTGTCCCAATTAAAGAAAATAGTGGGTCATGGGGTTATAATTTAGCAAAGCGATCCCACATTTATAGAAGAGATTGTAGAAGAACTTGAATTAATCTTGGATAGGCGCATATTTCCAAAGAACAACAAAGCAGTGACTCAAGTGTTAGTAAAATGGAAGCAGCGAGGCCTTGAAGAAGCAAGGTGGGAAGACAATTACCTTGAGACAAGGTCAAATTTTGAAGAAGAGGGGAGTGTAATGTCCACACATAGTTGGCCATTAATCCAAAGAGAGAAGCAGAGTGGTGATCGATGTTTGAAAGTGTTTGTGCAAAAGAAATAAGGCAAGGCAAATTATCAAACACTTCATTACCAAATGTTTTCATAAAGACCAACATGTCACAGTCAACTCCTCCGGCCAACTGGAAGCATGGGGCAATGGGAGAGGACCCTTTGGTCAAAGACATGTTATCTGGACGTTGATTATGCTTGGAAGTTGAGCGTACATATGTCCATATACACAAGAATATATCAAGTCCTAATTTCTGGAATATGTTATGTAATTAAGTCTTGGGATCGATATGCTCAGCCCAATTATATTCACTGTGTATAAATACGGAGTGAACCCCACCGTTGTAAGGTGTTGAGTTTGTTTGGTTCTCTGTCACAAATTGTCATTTCATCAAACGTTCGTTGAAATAAAGAAGCCAGCCTTCCAGTCCACTTTTGTCCATTATTTTCCATTTGAAATATTCTTACTTTAATTTATGCGTCTTCCTCAATTAGAATTCTGTTGTTTACCGTGTGTGTTGCTACTTAATGGATTCAAGAATCATGGGAAGCCAATCAAAAAAATCTGGGCCTAATACCAACTTGAAAAGGGTTAGGCGAAAAGTGGTGCAAGAAGGAACTATAACATGAGATAGATTGTGAAATTCAAGATATCGATATGATTAATTCATAAATTAGGGTTAGCTAGGGAAATAGTAATATTTACTTTCGCTTTGTACCTATGATTCCGAACTTCAGAAATGAAGAAACCCAAAGAAGACTACTGATAAAAAAAATAGCAGTGAATAATTAGAAAGACGTAGATATCTATAGATTATTTCTTCCTGGAATGGGGAGAATAAGTCGGCTTCCTTGAAACATTAGTGAGTCCAAAGAAGTAGAGAAGCGAGAATATAAAAGAATGTGGCTGTTCATTTCAGCAATAGCTAGGATGCTTGTGTGAGCTTGAAAACCGCTAATTACAATATAGCATAGATAATAATATATAATACTAGTATAGATAGGTATGTGATATTTTAATTTAATAGATATAGATTTATATTGTTGTATTATTTTGATTTAATAAAAGTATCTTTAGAGTATTAAGGAGAATTGAGAGAACTGAGAGAATCAATGAACGAGCTAGAAATTCTTCTACTTTGCTATTATTTAATAGATTAATATATGTCACACAATTGTAAATTGAATATTGATGAAAGTAATTTTCTTATTTCATATTTAATACAGATTCAAACCGAATCGCATTATAATAAAACCGAATCATTTGAATAATTAGTATAATGATTTGTATTTTTGATCATCCGTTTGATGCGGTGAGGAAGCGGTTTAGGGTTCAAACCGCATCAGATCGAATCTGCGCCCATCCTAGTTAAAAGAACGTTTTTTTTTTCACCAACGTTGACAAGGTCGATCTTGCTAAGCAGCTCTTTGCTATCTGCTCTCAATGAAAATGGACAAGCTGGTCCTTTGACTTTGACATAAAAACTGATCGATATTTAATTTTTTCCAGGGGACGGCCAAAGAAGGAAACAATAACACCTGCAACAAGCACGCTATACAATTTAGGGATAGCGCATAGTCGGTCCTAGAAAGGGAAAATGGATCCGTTCTTCCCTTTGAAACTAGAAAGCGGCAATGGAAGCAAACGATTAGCAGAATAATTACTATGTGTCTATAAATACCACAACCTCTAACCTTTCACCTCTAATTACATGTCATTCATTCACCTCTAAGCACAAACGTCCACAGATTGCATCCTTGATTACAATAAAAAAGATTAGCATATGGTAAAACCAAACAGCCTTAATTAAAGCATTGGTGACATTTCAGCTAGGAACATCAGAAGGATATTAGGATATCAGAGATAGTAAACAAGGGATAAGTCAGAAAATTTGGATCCACATTAAAGCGCAAGAAACTTGTACGATCATTTAAAATCTTCTACGAAATAGGTTCAGTTACAACAAGATCAATTACGATTTTACATAAAATCTTATTCACTACTCTGCTCATCCAGCAAAGAGACTCTTAACCCGAGTCTTTTAACACAAAAAGAAACACTCCAGCAAAATTTATGAAACAGCCATGGATAATCTATCTAGTAAGGCTCCACTGGTGCTCTGAACTTCTCTCCGGCATACACAGCATTGGCACCCAACTCCTCTTCGATCCTAAGAATCTGCATTCACACGAACAAACATAACAGTTATATAATATGCATACAAGCAAAAAGATAACTCAAGTAGAAATAGGGAGATCCTTTGTTGAAGGATGCAGTTTATAACCTGGTTGTATTTGGCTAGACGCTCAGAACGGCATGGAGCACCGGTCTTGATTTGGCCCTGCTCAATCAAAAAACAGGTTAAACATGAATTTAGCAACAGTTTAATTGCACAGAAGTTTAAATTATGATGACTTGAAACTTACAGTTGACAACCCAACAGCAAGATCAGCAATGAAGGTATCTTCAGTTTCACCACTGTGATACAGTATCAAAGTCAGTTCAGTTACAATATTAACAAATTTGGTTATGGCTCGGAGCGGATATCCCAACAGTTGTAAGTATACGAAACAAATAAAAAGAACGTAGTTTGGATGCAAAAAAAGGCCTACTCGATTAACTATCGCTTTATTACCTTCTGTGGCTGGTCATGACACCCCACCCAGCTTGTTTCGACATCCTCACAGCCTCGATACTCTCTGTTACGGACCCAATTTGATTCACCTATACATTATGAGAAACTGATCATGACGTACAGCCCCTATATAACATATAATGAGGAATCAACATGACATCAATATTACCTTCAAAAGAAGGGCATTGCAGGTCTTCTCCTTGATAGCCTTAGCCACCCTCTGTTGTAAAAGAACATATTCATGTGAGCTTACATTTGTACAGCGTTATACGTAAATCTAATATCGAGTAATCCTGGTTGTCAAGCACACAATTTTGTGGATATTTATAAATTTTAAACTTACAGTTGGGTTGGTGACAAGAAGATCATCACCAACAATTTGAACTTTTTGACCCATTTCTGCGGTCATTTTAGCATAGGTGGTCCAGTCATCTTGGTCAAATGGATCTTCAATTGAGACAATGGGGTAGTCAGCCACAAATGATTTGTACACATTAGCCAAACTATCCCCTGAAATTTTCTGTGATCCATCATTATTCTGCAACCAAGAAATAAGTTAATGTTACGTCACTTTATGGCTTTTTCAAAAGCAAAATGAATTGGTTTTAGCTTTCACAAAGCAAAAAAAGTGACTTAAGTCGATCCAAACTGTTGATGTCATGCCAAGTGTAATAATTTATTGTCATCCGAAAAATAAATAAATTAATACAAACAATCAAGTTTTACACTGTAATTACCTCTTCCTTGAAATTGAGGTCATAAGTTTTGTCCTTGTCATTGTAAAATTCTGAAGCAGCAACATCCATACCAATGACAACCTGTAATATACCATCACATGACATTAGCATAGTTTGAATCTACAATTTCAGTGATCCAAAAAAGATTGCACAATTTGTTACATTAGTACAAAACAGAATGTGCGTAAATACCTTGCCAGTGTATCCAGCTTTAGCAATAGCAGTTTTCAATAGTTCTAGACCTTCCTTGTTCTCCTGTACGTAGAAAGAGATAACCATGATCAAAGAAAAAGAAAATACAATCGCGAAGAGTTAACAAAAAAAAATGTTACTTTTATAATCAATCAGGTGAAAATTTCACAACTCTCGACCATGTACATTCCGTACAATGTGCGCTATCAACACCAAGTGGTAGATAAAAAAGCTTTTGAGTTTTCAACCATGATTGTAATAATTTATCCCACTGAAGTAGTAAAACGTTTGATGCCAGATTGAAAGTGGAAGCAAAAAGGACATTTTAATTTAAGACTGCAGACTAAAGAGAAAACAAAAAAAGCAATACGGGCAAATCAGAAAATAAAAGGACAAACATGCTATGAAATGATATCCATAACACTGATTTATATATTTCAGTATGCATGTAGCAACATCAGCCCTTGTACCAATAATAGAAAGTGCAATTAAATTAAGTAAAACAAACCTGAATGTTAGGAGCAAAGCCACCCTCATCTCCAACATTAGTAGCATCTTGTCCATACTTCTTCTTGATCACAGACTGCAAAAAAATACACGGTATATTAAAATGGAACTACACAATATTATTACATGGTATATATAAAAAGGAGGGAAATGACCATATTACTGGACTAATTAGTCACCTTCAAGTTATGGTATACTTCAACTCCCATTTTCATGGCTTCCTTGAATGAAGAGGCACCAGTTGGGAGGATCATGAATTCCTGAAGTTTCAACATAATAAAACATAAAAAGAGTGAAATTAGCTAAAAGAATTAGCCAGGTTTGATGATGAAAAAATTGCATACCTGCATGGCAAGCTTGTTTCCAGCATGTGATCCACCATTGATAACATTAAATGCGGGGACAGGCAAAACCAAGTTCTTGTTCCCAGCAAGATTGGCAATGTGCTGCAAGGTAATGTATAACAAGAAATTATTATTAAAGAATTTTGAATACATCTCTGAGGAATCAGTATATAATGTATGTATCTTGTTAAACCTGCATTATGTATGTGATTCATCATCAAAAGTCTTTTCAGTTTATAAAATGCATAAAGTAGCATAGCATGCAGACTTCAAAAAAAAGGTTGCAAACCTGGTATAGTGGAATCTTTTTAACGCTGGCACCAGCTTTGCAGACGGCAAGTGACACAGCAAGAATAGCATTTGCACCAAGCTGAAAATGAGACGGGACTTGGATCATAAGTAACCTAATATATCATCAATATAACTACACACAAAGAAATAGAAAAGAAGAAACACATGCAACAAGAAAACACATCATATAACCAACAGAACAATCGAAGAATAAATCAATGCTACCTTTTGTTTGCACCAACCCCATTCATTTTTGGTTCCATCAAGCTCATGCACCATGAAGTTATCGATTTGGGTTTGCTCTGTTGGGTCCTGTAAACAAGAAACATACTGTTAATCTCCCTGTTATATATATATATATATATATATATATATATATATATATATATATATATATATATATATATCATAAAATTAATTGTATTATATATATATATATATCATAAAATTAATTGTATATAAGATCCATATGTCCAAAATTTCATGTACCTTGCCAACCAATGCAGGTCCAATGATAGTATTTACATTGCCAACAGCCTGAAAAGAAGGATGAATATACAAAGAATAAGCTAATGGAACATAAAATCTTAAAAATTAATTAAACAATCAAAGGCCAATAATAAGACCAGTGTGGAAAAATTAGAGAATAACCAAACATGACATAAAAGGTGGACCGCCATGTTTTCAACTCTTACATATTCCAAGCTCAAATTTTCTAAGAGAAGGGTGCTACTCTAGTTCACTCCATGATAACCTTGTCAAATTCAAATTCCACCCTTAATTTCATCGACCATACCCACCCACCACATTATTTGTTTGAAGTCTGTGATGTGATAATGTATACAATCGTTTTGAGCACAAATCCTACTAAAATAATCCCTAAAAATCCAAAATGCAACATATTTTGCATAATCATTGCATATCCGACATGGACTGCAGGGTTAAAAAAAAATTGCATTTACAGGAGGAAAAAGTCTCGCGATTCAATAGAAAAACAAATTTGACATGCATTAAGTGGGATACTACGTCCGTGAGACTTCTTTTTTTTGGGGGGGGGGGGGGGGGGGGCATGGTTTATATATAAAATAACATGCAGTTAGATTGCAGGATAAATGCCAGACACAGTGTTGCAAGCAAAATATTAGGAAAAATGTTTGGCAGGATAAATGTCAGACACTGTGTTGCAAGCGAAAATGCGAAATATAGGAAAAATGTATTGCATGATAATCGTGAGATTCCACATACCCATTTGTGGTGCTTGTGATAAAAAAAAATGAGTTATAATTTATTTCAGGGGTTTGCCCAAAATCTATGCTTTAAAATAGAATGTCTGCTCACATTAAGAAACCTAGTGTAATATATTGTTTTAGGACATTGTTAAAGTGACTCCACTTCTGGAAATGAAAGGAATTTTGTATGGAAGTTTTTTGGGGGGTTACAGAATTTGAGCGTTTTTCAGCATGGAGTCACCATTGTGTCAAAATAATTATTAACTCAATAAGGTATGACCAAACTATTTAGCCCCATCATATTCAAAACTGAAGTCTCTTCAACAACGTCATTTTGTCACTCAAACATAATCATGAGCATAAAAAAATTACACATAGTACCATCACATATGTTTGGATATGTTTGACCACACTTAGCGTTGGACTAATCAGACTGCTTAGTTATAAGATTTGGATTTCCATTTTCATTTTATAGGGTATTTGAGTTAGTTTCTGTTTTAATGTTTTAAAATCAAAGTAACCAGTTTTAAATCAATGTTATCAAAGCAAATAGCTCAGAGCTTACGCTATTTGTAGCACAAAAGGTCCCCTACAGCACGAAAATAGCACGCTGTATTATCAAAGCGCAAAACAGCACATTGCATACATTTTTTGATTTTTCTTATACATTTTACCATTCGAAGAGTGAATAAAGTCCATTCTAACCCATTTAAAATTAAATCATTATCCAACGGATACATTTTATTTTCTGATTTAGTTCACAGCTCGTGTGATCTCATCTCGCAGCTCCCAATCGAGGGCAAAGATCCATTCTTCCACGAATCAATATCAACTATTGAAAAGCTGAAGCCGACTAAATTAAATTTGCATATTTATTTTATTCGTTTGATTTCTTAATTGAATTTCCCTCTTGATTGTCTTTTCTTCTCAAATCAGAATTTCTAAACCATCCATGATAATTCAATACTGATTCATGAGATATTTCGTCCTTTTTTTACTCTGAATCAAGCTTTGATATAGTTTCTTCCTTCTAACTAAGAGTATGAATGAAGATTGAATCATGAATTTTTCTCAAGTTTAATGTTGTTTCAGCAGTAAAATATATTTACATTTACTGCTAATTGAAGAAGAAAATTATTTTGCTGAACAGCCGAATGTCTTTACTATTTACCTTAATCAGCTTTTTCATTTTGTTATTCTAGTTTCACTTTCAGTAAATAAAAAGTTGTAAGGCTTGACTTAAAATTGAATTAAATTGGTTTAGATAAATTTCAGCTATGATGTTCGAGTTAAACAACTCAGTAAAAAAATCTGTAATAAAAGAACTAAATTTTAATTAGGCATAGAATGCTTGATTAGTTGAAAAAAATGCAAAACTAGCACATGGTATAGCATATAGCGCAAACTTTGTTCTATTTGCTAACTACTATTAAATATAAAACTTATTATTCTATGAGTAGATACCATCAATTTCAAAATCACTCCTTTCTAATCCTTGGTGTTTTTTTCTTTTGGCTTATGTTCTTAACAGGAGTCTTTCTAAAATTTATAGCATCATCGCATTTTTACAAAATGAAAATTTCTTACATAAATATGAATTCAGACAGTTGTTTTAATCTCATATTACTTCAGCAAATAAACAATCTAGCTTGTTTAAAACTCTACTATCAAACCAACCGAATCAAAACTAAATGATTTATTTTCAGTTTGTTCATAAGCTAAAAAAAATCAGTCATGGGCAGTTATTCAGATCAGATTCTCCGGTCAAATGTTTATATCACCCATGTGCTCTTCTCGGTCGTTTATAATTTAACGGTCTCGAGGCCACCCTTATTTTCAAACTTAATACCTAAAAAGATCTCCTCGAAAACAAATTTCACTGAATATCCTTGTCAACATTCATTTTACACAGTATAAATTGCAGTTAAAACTGTGAATATTGGCAGCTTAAAACACACATATTTGTAAAATAATTATTTACAGTGTGAAGTGCAAATATTAGTAGTTTAAGATACATATATGTTTGTAAAATAAATATTTCTGATGTGAAGTGCAAGTATTATGTAAAATGTGTATTCTTGCTGTACACTGCAAAGTCTCCTTTACAAAAACTTGCACTGTAGAATACCAAACATATACAGCGTGAACCCTTCTTATGAGAGAGAAGGGGGGGGGGGGGGGGGGGAGGTGAATTTCAAAACTGTTTAAAGGGTATTTAAAAGACATCCCTGCTTTTATAGTTCATTGCATGCTAGTGCAGTAACCGCATTCTTTAATACTTAAGGCAATCCACAGTTACCACGAGAGCATAGAATGACTAAACCATGTTGCTTATGACTCAAACCATATAATCAGAAAAAAAACAAAGGTCCAATGATAGCATACTTTCATTTATGTGTCCAAGTTTCTTCGCTCATTCCACATAATTAACTGAATTGTCTAATTAGGCAAATTCTATTCCCACCCCATTAATTTCCTTTTCCACCCCACCAAAATATTTTAAATTTAAGTGACAACTTTACCCCTTATAGTTATCAGGCTAATTAAGAGAAGTCTATTCATATTCCTTCATCTTTCTCTTTTTCGTCTACTGTCATAAAAAGTTATGGTGCTCTTAAACAAAGATATGACTGAAGATAAAAATGAAAAATTTGAAGATGAAAATTTACTCATATCACGAGATAGCAATTTTGAGGAAGCAACGAATTCAGATTCCATTGTTTTCTGCTTTTTGATGAGAAGAAAAGTTTTGATTTTGGATGGGAAGAAAAACAATCGGAGGAGGATATGTTTGTAAGAGATGTGTGGATTCAGGTTTTTGAAAATAAGGGTAATTTGGGAATAGAGCGGGGTGAGAAAGGGAAATAGCGGGGTGTTTGTTTTTTTCTTAATCTAGCGGAGTGTGAAAGGAAATTAGCCGGATGGAAATATAATTTGCCGTCTAATTAACAATTGCAAATGTCAAACCAAGAAAAGCACTGAAGAAAACACATCATTACATCAATACAAATTCAAATCAACTTTCAACTTAAACTAAGGGGCTGTTCTTTGGTCCTTAACGGACCATACTCTCAGCGGACGCGTCCGAGGCGTCGGACGCGTCCGTTGAGAAATGGTCCATTAAGGACCGTTTGCCCAACGGCTCCAATTTGAGCCGTTGGGCAAAACCCTAATCCCCTCAATAAAATCTCACCCCCCCCCCCCCCTTTCATTCCTCCATCTACCACAAATTCATCTTCTAATTCTCTAAACACTCATCTATCTTCACTTAAAAATGGTAAATCGACAACCTAAACACTATTGGAGCAGTGAATCAACACGACTATTGCTTAAATGCGCCGTTGCGGCGTATGGAAAATGTGGTAATAACAAGAAAGGGGTTACCAAAGCGATAGCTGAAAAATTTAATGCTGCAGCGGTCGAAATCAACATTACAAGAACAAACGAAACTCTGGATTTGATCGACGAAAACAAAGTTCGGCACAAGTATGATAGTCTTCGAAGGGAATGGGTTAAATGGGAAAGCTTGAACAACAAAAGTGGAGCTGGTTGGAATCATAATCGTCAAACTGTTTCAGGCTCTGATGAATGGTGGGATGATCGTTTAAAGGTATTCGCAACAAATTGCTGCTTTGTTTTTTAATAGACCCGTTATTAATTAATGTTGTTAAAATAGGAATTCAGGACATCCATTCTGAAATTTAAAAAGTCACCGCTTGAGCATTTGGATCTACAACAACAACTGTTTCAAGGCACACATGCAACTGAACAGACGGCGTATACGCCAGCATATACGCCTGTTGTTACTCAACCTGAGCAAACACCACAGTTTACTCCCTCTTTGCCTGGAAATTATGCTAATCCATTTGCATTTGACCAATTCCACAGTCAGCTCAATGAAACAGAAGATCAAGGGCAAAGTAATATTCCAAATTTGAATTCACCAACACCTCATTCTTGGGATCCTGAACCGGACACTCAAACAAACGTGCCCGAAACTCCCATTCCACGGCGAAATCGACATGTTGGTTCAACCTCTGTTAAAAAGAGAAGTTTCAAAAAAGGGCGTAGTGACATGGAGGGAAAGTTTTCTGATCTCGTCAATTACCTCCATGTCCGAAAAGTGCAAAAATCTACAACTACGGAAAGTCCGACTCCAAACAATTTGACAGGAAACAGTGTACGATCAACAGGAAATTCTTTAAATCAAGCTGATGTGATAGCACGCGTTAAACGTTTGAGTGAAGTAGCAGATTTTAATTTGGCGAAAGCATTACACATAATTGTAGATCCCAACAAGGCAGATATGTTCAACCTCTTAAACGATGACGATGCAATAACATGGATGTCATTCGAGACAAAGCGCGATCAACTTTCTGCTGACTACAAGTACTTTGTGATGAAGAACGGCCCAAGCAACGTTTAGGATTCCTACTATTATTTCAGTTTTGTATTTCTGCAATGTACCACTTTCTGTACTGTTTTTATGTAATGAACTGTTATGTTTTGTTAACTGTGTTATTCTGCAATAATTATAATGTTATGTTTAATCTATAATTAGTTAAATTACGAAATTTAAATAAAATACTCCGCTTAAATTTTCCGCTTAAATACTCCGCTTAAACCGCCAAACGCATCGTCCGCTAACTACTATTCTCCGCTATAATACTCCACTCAAATTCTCCGCTTAAATTCTCCGCTTCCGCTTGCAAAGAACACACCCTAAGCATTAACAAGACGTAGCAACTATTTTCACGTGCATGATTTAATCAAGCAATAAACCATAATAATAAAATAAAAAAAACCTTGGATACGCCTTTTCCAAGGTAATCAGATCCACCATCTCTCAACTCCAAAGCCTCGTACACACCTTCAAAGACAGAAATAAAAATTTAGCAAAACTAGCTCTAAAAGTAGACTCAGAGAATCGAATCATTACAAAAATTAAATTTACAATCTCAGATCTAACGTACCAGTAGATGCGCCACTAGGCACAGCAGCCCTAGCTACAGTCCCATCGCTCAAATGGCAATCAGCCTAAGTTTACATGCAACAATAACAAAGTAACACTCAGATCTAACATAAACCACCCAAAATCGAGTAAAAAGAGAGATGGGACTCTACAGTTTACCTCTACTGTGGGGTTTCCACGACTGTCGAAGATTTGCCTAGCCTTGATGCACTTGATTGTTACAGCTGCCATTGAGAATTTTAGCTCGCTACAAACTTTTGAAAGGAAATTTCAAAGACAGACGAAGGTTTATTGGAATTGTCGAATGGAGAAAGAACACGGATTTGAGGAGGAAATTTATAGAATAGTAGTGGGGGAGTTGCACACTGGATTTGAATCCACAGCCGTTGGATTATTATTGCACGGTATTTGACAAGTGTAAGTTCAGAAAGTATGAATGCACGAGGTGTTTGTTGTCTTTTTGGGCTACCCAATTTTTCACCTAAAGCTTTAAGGTCGGTCCTCGTGTTTGGGTGTAAGTAAGCGGGTGGGCAAATGAAGTGAATGGAAAGAGGTTCTTGGTCGTCACGAAATGAGCTTGTGAGTAGGTGCCACGAGTTGGATCTTCGTAAGCATATTCTTTGAAAGTTGTTAATTATAACCCCTGCCATTGACTCTATGCTTTAGATTAGTAACCCAAAAAATTAATATTTGTTGAAAACGTATATGCACTGAATTTATTTAAAAATAATCATTGTTACTAGCAATTTATTATTGAGTCATTATTGCAATAGAGCCGTTGAAAGTTGTAACGATGTGTGTGTGTGTGTGTGTGTGTATATATATATATATATATATATATATATATATATATATATCTTTACTATAATGCAAATACTTAAAAGTGTGGTGAAGCTTTTATGGATTGCCAAAAATATCCTCTCTTCCGGACCGTTGTTCTCACTTTGGTGGTGTATTTGTCCACTTCTTCGTCAAGTTCCCGAACCAATTCACTTTCACGTTTCCCACTAAACCCATTTTCGCTCTAACCGCAATACCAAATCATTCGCTTTTGTTTCCCCAGTCACAAAATCATCGTTCTTCCAAAATAAACCTATTAATGGTGGAGGGAAGGAAATATTGGATGCGTGAAGCAGCTCAGCCTCCTCCTCTTTTTGATGTTACTTTCTAGCTCTTCCAGCAGGTACATGATGAAACCTACACCATTAACCAAATTAGATTCTTCTCACCGATCCGTTCCTCTTATTCTAACTGAAAAAGGTATTTATCATCAATGGTATTTTTATTTTTCCCCCACTTTGTAAATTGATTTTAATCTGATGTTTCAAGCTAGTTTGCCATCAGCTTTCATTAGATCTTGATTCTTGGGTGTGTCTTGAAGGCTTCTTAATTCTCGGATTGAAGCACTTATCATTTTCAATATCTGTTTTCATCCATTGTCTCGGCTTAGAAGCCATGTTTTAATACACTTACCTGGTTTAATTATTATTTTTGTATCGACAGTGCTTGCTTAGCAGGTCCAAATTGCAAGCGTATATGTCATTAATTCATAAATAGCGATCTTATAAGCTCTTGAATCTGAAATATGCTAAGTATGGGCAAGGACTTATTAGTGTGTCTCAATCTGATAACATGGCCAGGTATACTTTTTGTTACGTATTTTTTGATTTCATACCTCTGTTCACAATCATGCATTAGTATTATTATCCTGTATTTTTATTAAACCGATTACAGGTTTATTTTATAAGATGTAGTTGGAGCAGATAATTTTCAAAGAAATACATTTTTAAGTTTGTTTGTATTATTAAAATACTCAACTCTTCTACAGCCAGAGTAAAAGCTGACTTATATTTGTGTTACTTCTCCACGACTTATATTGAATAATAAGCATATAAACGTATGCACATAAATGTTTACCTAAACTTTGTTATGTGAAACAAAGTGATAGCACGGGAAGAATACATTCCTCTATACATATTTATACAACTTCATCATTTTATCAGAAGTGTCCTACTATGCGGTTACAACTTCTTCATTTTTATGAATTTCGGATGGTTTGTTTCTGAGACAATTCGTTACCAAGTTTATTTTCATCTATCTACTTCACTCCGTTTCTTCCATATTTTCTAACCAACACAGATGTTAAGAATCCTAACGTTCTACACAATAACCTACCGACCTCTTGCTTCAACTGAAACCTTGATCTTTTGCGGACGCAATAGTTGTAATCATACTGACGTAGGTGGCGCCTCCTTCTCCGTAGGTGGCTTCAGCCTTCTTATAGTCGAAAATCTCATATTTCCCTTTTCGCCATTGTGATTTACTCTGTTTTTCATCCATTATTACTTATTTGTTTGTTCTGCTTTGATTAGGTTGTTTTTTTAATTTTAATGCTAATTCATTGTTCGATTTGTTGTTTATACGGTATCACTTTATTTATTAAAATAAAAAATCATTTCATTTCTAAAACTTGGCTACAGTAGCCCCCCAGGATTGTTTGATTTTCTGCTATGTCAGTGTACTTTTTGTTCCAATACCATTCCAGGTTGTCCTACACTATTCATAAGATCAATAGCATTTTGTATATACTGGATCAGAAAATAAGAGTAATGCAACGTAAGTAGGATCAGTATTTTTTCCCTCTTAGCATGCAGGTCATTGTAAATGTGCAAAACTGGATGAAAGTCAGTGGTAACTATAATTGTCCATGTAACTTCTTACAAAAATCAATGTTTGATAATAATCTACTGCTTCGTATTTTGCGGCACAATTTCAAAAATGGATGATAAATTCAAAATGTTATTTTTCATACAGTTAACCCTTATTTGCACTTTGTTTATGTTTAGTTATCAAAGCATGATGCTTTCAATGTGTTTGTTGCTTTGTGTGAGTGGTTCATAGATAGAGCATATGTGTGTTGAGTTAGCAAGATGAAAACAAATCTATGACCATTGACTTCTATATACGTTGTGGTTTACAAAATCAAGACACTGAATATGGTTAATTCTCTTAACCTTTCTATCAACGAACTGTTAAATTCTGTTTGTACAATAAAAGATATTGTCGCTTATAGGAATATAGTTTGCTATTTTTATTCCCACCTTATTGTTTTATGGTTTGTTTACATTTGATTATTTGATTTTATCAATTGTAATTTCTGATAGATAGCCCAAATATCAAATTAAAGTTTTTATTAAGGTGATCCAAGCTTAAAGTTTTTTGCAAATTCTACCTTTCTGATAGTGTTTTTTTTTTTTTTTCATAAACTTTCACTATTCCTAACTAGATATTTTACTAACAATATACGATTACGACTGAAGTATTAGCTTGTTATACTTCTCTGTCATGTTAAAAAAAGACTAATAGTTGCTAATAATATTTTTTTGTAAAAACTACAATCAGGTGAAACATTAAGGATAGATGCAGATTCATTGCAGTTAGGACTACTATGTCTGAATTTAATTTGGTGCATTTATTTTCTAACATATATTTCGATTTTTCAGTGCGTGCTTATATATTAGTTGTTAATCTTAGTAGCAGTTCATCGCCATTTGTTCAGTAGTTTTGATACCAGAAATTTCATGCATATAGACGAACAAAATTGTAATCAGTGCATGGATTTGTAAGGAAAATTAAAGTGCAAAAGGAATATGTGAAGGAATGGAAAAGATGATACCAGAAATGAAAGTTCCGAACAACCGAATATGCAAAGGTATATCAATTCAACTGTAAAGCTTAAATTTGAATTTAAAGTATAAAAGACTTGCAACAACCATGCTTACTTCAGTTCCTCAAATTGAAATTTCATCATTTATCTCTTCATTACCAAATTTAATATACCCATCATTCTCACTGTAATTTTTTTTTCCTCTATAGCTTTATATTTGGTTGCATTCCTCTTTTATTTATGCAAATCTACTTATAAACATGGGGTTCCCTTTAATTTCTATTCCTTATGTTGGTGCATTTAGTTTTTATGTACATGCAAAATAACATATAGATTACACGTGTATAAGTAAAAAAATTGAAGCTATATGTTATGTTATAGTTGAACTGCATGTTGCTGCATCAATCAGTTCCATTTAGAAATAGTAAGTATTACCGACTATTTTCAGTATTATGCTGCTCATATTGTTGTCAAGCTAATGGCATGCATAGCAAGAGTTTGGTAAGGTATAACTTGGTACCAGAGATAACTTCGCCGTGGCTGTTAGTGCTGCCATTAATATTTTTGGCATGCAAGGGAATTGATATTGTTCCAAGCAATGCAAGATCTCATGCTTGCCTACCATTTGGAGTCTTCATTGGCAACGTGAAAATGGTTGTGAGACTGAGACTATCATTTGGACTTGATGCATCAAAGCAGGTTTCCGTGAAACTTTCAGTTATATGAGATGATCCAGCAATCAGCGAGTCCATCCATGAAATTATGGCCAGTGGATAAAGTATGGATCATATCTATGTTATTCATCAAAAGTGTACCAAACGTTTTTGTTTCTATGTCCACTTCCTGTACTAGCAAAACCGAAATAATGTTGAGTTGTTTGTGCATGTACCCTATGTTTCAGTTAATGTGTTTTCCATTTATTTGATACGAGTATTGTATTAGTATAACCCTCGAAATTGGTATATGTGTAACCCTGGAATCTTGAAGTAAATTTATTTCTATAAAGATGGTCTGATTATATGCATACTTCTATTCTGCTGCAATGCAACATGCGATAGTGGATTAGCTGTTTTGCTTACTTTGGATGATATTAGTTACTACCCTTTCCAAGTTGTAGATTAACTTATTTATTTCCAGCTTTGGTCACATTTAACTACGCGACACGTCCATCGGACGTGCCTGAGTACGGGTATATATATATATATATAATATTGTTTATACAGGGCTCGTTAATGGCGACTGGAGAAATCCTCTCCAGATTTCGTCATGCGTGAGCATCCTCTCCATCTTCACCTTTCTTCACCTTCCTCAAATCGCTTTGCGATTTTTATTTCACTAACCTTCAACGATTCTATCGTTGATAAGACATCTGTATTACTTCACCATCTGGTTAACATCTGGTTTTTGTCCGCATCTATTTCAGATCTGAAGACTTTGTTCAACTTTTTAACCCTAATCACATAATCGCTTTGCGATTGATGTTTTCTACCCTTTTTCATTTGGTTTCCTTTCGTTTTTCACACTTAAATCAGATCCACAAACTTTATTTCCCTTTCTAAACCCTAATTTGGGTTTCGTTTTCGTACTAAAGTCAGATTCATCTATCAGCTCTGAGTTCCTCCTAATTCTGAAATCGTCGATGGTTATCCCAAGACTTTTTCAACACATCTTCGCCTAAAAGGGATCAGCATCTGAACAAGGTTAATCGCAACCATTTCTACGGTTTCTGAGATCTGGTATGTGTTTTGGATCCAATAACTAGAACATTTGCGTTTGGATTTTGGGTTTGGCTTGTCTTCGAATTGATGTTACATGGGGATAATTTTGTTTATGAGGAGATCTGGTTTATGGTTTTAATGAAGCAGTTGTTTCTTCAGTATAACGGTTTCAGATTCTTTATGCTGCACATAAATTCATCCAGTTTTAGTGGATCTATAACAAAAAAGTGGATATCATAGATTTTTCTATGATTAGTTGACTATGTTCGAACCAGTTACGAGTTGAAGGCATGATGATCTGTACTATCATAAGGATGAGTGATTTCTTCTTCCACAATTAACAGTATAGGCTGTAAACATGTAGGAGGTTTGTTGATGAGGAAGTACTTTAGGGATTACTTGTTAGTTGGTGGTTATAGAAATCACCTGTCATTGGCATGCTTGTTCAGGTTCATCACAGAGATTCGAAGATGTGCTTTCAGCTTCACATTTTGAAGAATAAGGTGCTAATCTTTGATGATATTCTGATATATATACTGAGGGTTGTTTGAATCGGAGCCTTTGGCTTGAATTGAGGTGCTGAGTTAGAGAGGTGCAGAAAGTGCACGGAAGTGGGAAGAAGGCTTCTTCATGGGCCGGTTTGCTAGTTAGGATTTATCTTCATGTATTTTCAACTTGTTTCTTTTTCTGTTTGTTTTGCTTATGTAAAGGTTAGAATGCTAATCTCTTTTTGTAAGTTTTCTTAGTATAAATAAAGTGAACCAATTTTCAAATATATATATATATATGAGCCATTATTGTGATTGAGCAGTTACACTTAGGGGTGGCAATTTGACCCGACTCGATGGACCCGGATCTGGACCCGACCCATCGGGTCTCGGTTCTAGGCGGGTCGGGTTTTGTCGGGTCTGAACTATACTTTCCAAAAAACTGGACACGACCCGACCCGAGCTCCGGTTCGGGTTCGGTTGGATTATAACACTAAAAATACATGTATTTTGATGTTTTTTGGTCGGTTCTTTCGGGTCGGTCCATTCGAGCCGGGTTTGATCGGGTCTAAAATATATTTTTCATCATCTGGACCCGACCTGGGACCCATCGGGTTCGGTTCGGGTCCGGGTCTTTACGGGTCGATTCGGTTCTGGTTTTCAGTTCTCGGTTCTAATTGTCAGCCCTAGTTACACTAGCACAATGGCCATATATTTATATGACTTTTTTATCAAGTTGTTACAAAAACAAATGGTATTAAAATATTGCCATGAATAATTATAAACTAAACTTATTAGCATTATCGCTTTTGAAGTGTATACAATTTACATGTTATAAATTGCACTTTTTGACTGTTTCTGTGACGACCCTAAACTCTAGTGCCACGGAAGCAAGGATAATCTTTGGAATATAACACATAAACAATAACAGCATAACAGAAATATATCATTACACCAGATAATGTAAAATAAATTACACTGGAACAAATATAATCATCAGAGTTACACAATGTAACAGGATCATACTTAGTACAAAATACAGTTTCAGCTTTATATAAAATGTCTACAGCAGAATCAAACATAATACACATAACAAAGTCTGAACAGCATAATAGAAATGATAGAATCCATCTTCAGCTCCGTAACTATCCAGAATGAGCCTGCTAAAACCTGAATACAAGGCTGCCCGTGTAGAAATAGGGGCACCCGAGTTTGCAAAGTGAAACAAACTACGGGTCAGTCATGGGACTGGAATGAGAAATCTTACTTAACCTATTTAAAAATAAGGTCAATCACAGGACCATGCCGCTAACGCGGAACGGGTTTACTCCATTGGATTGCCAGTGCATAAAACAAGTAAATCATTTAAACATCACAATGCTTTTTACAAAAATGAAGCCATTATAAGACTCAAGTCCCATCACACAATGCAACGTAAACCGAAGGATAGAGTCTTACCTTATAATGGCCAAAATATGCTTGGTACGTATAAATCAAAATCATTTGATATTATCACTAGTGCATATATGTTTCAAAAACAATTTCAATCATAATGTATCAATCACAGACGACATGGGTATCATATATCATGTCGCCATATATAGGTTTACAATCAAAACTGCACATGTCATATTGGAAGTTGGATTTCCATCGTGAACCAAGACAAGGGATCGTCCTTACCGCATTCGAGACAATCTAGCCTACCATGTCTCAGGCTACAGTCGCAACTGAACCTAGGATCTTCAGGGTCGGTCCACATGTTAAGTGGATTAGTAATCCCTAAACAATACGTTTCCCCGCCCTATGGGCGTAAATGAGCCAGATGACTCAATATCCATCGGCTCTGTAGTAACCGATATATCTGAGGTACCTCGCTTTCCAACAACCACATAAGTAAAAATGTCTGGGCTCCATACCATGACACCACTCCTAGCTAGAAAGAAACGCATGTCCTCCATGCAGTCCTTCATCCCGTTTCTGGTTCATACCGGGGTGTGAAGCTCGCAAATTAACGCCATACACAAAGCTATGCTATATTAAAGTCGTGCTTTGATCATCAACCACTAGGCTCTGTTTTTCAACAAAAGCCTTGATCACTTGCATCTCAGCATGCCACATTGACATTTAACGTCATGCAACTGATGTCTATCGATACATAACCTCCGAGCTCGTACATCTCAGAGAAGGGTGTTAAGCAAGAGAATAAATTCTCCGCCACCAAACAGATGTATATTTAATAGAAATCAATCAGCACAGAATAAAATACGACGTCACACACACATCCATTTACTAGTTCGTTCTGGGTTTGAACGAAACCGGAGGCACCTTATTCCTCGTCCCATATGTCCAATATAGGAGAGGCCCTCGCATATCTGAACAATCAACAAATACATCCGGACCACTACCACTGTAACCCCTCCTGGGAGCTAACCGATCCAGGGCATCAGTAGTAATCCATTTGATGTGAAGACCATCGGTCTTGCACCGTCTTCAGTTCTTCGACTTCTAATCGTGTATCAATTATTTGAAACGAGAATTAACTCGGCCTTTCCAAATAATTCACGTATACATAGAATTCAAATCAATTCTTTTCCATGGTTAAATTATTCGACATTCACATTTCAATTCAATATATTTATTTCATGTCAAATACATCTAACCATCATAATATCCAATAAACCAAGTAAAATAGGTTTATTTCCATTCCATATCGCTTATAATATTTTATAACAATTTTTCGCTATTTTTATATATAAAAATAGCCCATTTTTATCGAACGACATTTCAGGTCATTCGATGGCACTGGCGCTGCTCTCATCCAAATTTGAATTAGACATTTCACAAAATATAACCATTGGATCTTAACAAATTTTATATCGTTGGAAAGATCTCTCCAAAGCGAGCCCAACGGTTTCGGTTTCGGGAAAATCCGACGGTCGGATCTCTCGATATAATCGTTTAAATTTACGATTTTAAAACATGAATTGCAGCGGCGCGATTCATTTTATTTTAATTTTAATTTATATACATATATATATAATTCATTCTGGCACTGTTTTTCCTCATATTTGAATCAAACATTTCTCCAAATCTAACCGTTGGACCTCAACAAATTTTATATTGTTGGAAAGATATTTTCAAAGCGAACCCAACGGTTTCAGTTTCGAGGAAATCTGATGGTCGGATTTCTCGGTATAATCATTTAAAATCACGATTTCAAAACGCGAACTGCAGCGGCGTGATATTTATATGTATATAAATATAATTCATTCGGTGATTTCCAGACCATTTTCACCTCAAAAAATTTGGCTAACGCCTTCAAATTTCCAGAAATTTCGCCATAACCTCCCTTGTACGAAGAGGGGTTCAGAAGTTTATTGGGTCATATTAGGTACCCAATAAATCCAATATAAGCATACACAATTTTTAGTGTCCTATTCTATGCCCGAGGGAGTGTGTAAAAGTACTCCAGAGATAAATCTCGTCACCTCGTCCAGTGTTGGAAATAAATAATCCACGTGTCATATCTAATAACTAGAGAGACGTGATTATTGTCAACTCTACACCCGTGTGGGGTTTTCTATTTAATCTGGCAATTTACGGTTTTATTTATTTTGTCCACATCAATCCTCAGTTCAACCTGCATCGCCATAAAAGCGTCTTGCTCGTATGGTAATCTCAACCTCGTCATACAAGCTCCAAATGCTTATATGGAATATGATATGATATGTAATCAATATTCCGTCTTCGGTTCAACCTGAAATGCATTCATCTCCATGCAAGCATCTCGCTTGTATGGTAATTCCAACCTCGTCACATAAGCTCTAAATGCTTATGTGGTATATGATAGAGTATGCTATCTTCACGAAGTATGCCATGTAGTGTAGTTTAAAATTAATTATTACTATTCTATGGTGTTGTATATAATCTCACATAGAACAACCACCACACCGCATCCAATGGCATTCACAGGAGTTTATATAATAAATAAAATTGCGTAGCCAACTCATTAAGGCTTACCTATTTGTCGGGCATGCAAATAAATTCTTTACTTAACAGCTAATCATTTTCCTGCTCAGCATATGTATATATATGCATATTTACACTAAAAATAATATTTTTAGCGAACAAATAATCATTTCCATACATGGTTATTTTTAACACTTCATATACATGATAAAAATAATATTTTCAATCAACAAATATTTATTTCAGCACACGGTTATTTTTAACAGTTCATATACATGTTAAAAATAATATTTTCAACCAACAAATATTTATTTCAACCTTTGGTTATTTTTAACACTTCATATATGTGATAAAAATAATATTTTCAATCAATAAATATTTATTTCAACCTTTGGTTATTTTTAACACTTCATACATGTGATAAAAAATAATATTTTCAATCAACAAATATTTATTTCAACCTTTGGTTATTTTTAACACTTCATATATGTGATAAAAATAATATTTTCAATCATATTTTAACACTTCATATATGTGATAAAAATAATATTTTCAATCAACAAATATTTATTTTAACCTTTGGTTGTTTTTAACACTTCATATATGTGATGAAAATAAAATTTTCAATCAATAAATATTTATTTCAACCTTCGACTATTTTTAAAGGTTCCTACATACAATAAAAATGTGATTTATATTGTTAAAACATTTTATTTCGAACATGAATATTTTGTATAGTCGTACATATAATAAAAATGTGGTTTTTATTGTTCAAACAATTTATTCAACATACGAATATTTTTAATGATTCATATATACAATAAAAATGTGATTTTTATTGTTTAAACAATTTATTCAACATACAAATATTTTTAACACTTTGTATATACAATAAAAATGTGATTTTTATTGTTCAAACAATTTATTCAACATACGAATATTTTTAACACTTCGTATATACAATAAAAATGTGATTTTTATTGTTCAAACAATTTATTTCAAACATGAATATTTTATATCGTCATACATACAATAAAATTGTGAATTCTGTTGTTTAAACAATTTATTTCAACACAACGACTATTTTATATAGTCATTTCAGAAAATTTCAGCATTACAACGGTAGGGTAGGTAGCACCGGCACCGTGTCCAGCATGGCTCCTCTGCTATCCTAGGCCTTGCAGCATTACAATACTTTCATTTTCCATAATACAATTCATTTCCATAATATAATGAATTCACCACAAACAATCAACTTTGTTACAACCACATTCAATCATTCACAACCACAACCAATTCCTACAACACAATTCTATCAAATAAATCGTCCATGGTCTGTGGACGATGGTGTTAGGAGCTACTAAGCCTCGTCCGCAACATATATATTTTTATTTATTTATTTTTGAATTTAGATTGCTCACATTAGGTTCCACTCCTCCAAAAATTGTAGATAGCTCCAAGGTTTTAAATCTCGGATATTGCTCGCGTTTCGTCTCGGGGATTTTATAGATTCGGTCTCGTATCGGGGGAGATCTCGGACGAGATGAGTCTAACTCAGGAGTTCGTTTTGGATTTTCATATCGGGTCTGAAAGTTCATATCTGAACAATCTCGGGGTACATGATATGTTAAAAATGATATTTTAACATAATGATTTTAATGAATGCCATTAAAAACATAGTAACTAAAACTTAAAATGCAAAAAACCTTTATTGTTCTTTATTTTGCGAAAGATCATTCATACTCTAAATCGTAATATGCTTAAAACAAAAATATTGTTAGACATGAAACATTAAAAGGATCGAAAACATTAAAAACTTCAGCATAAATAGACCATAAAATACATAATTTCATAAGTTACATGTATGTAAAAAGACGAATATGAAAATCATAAGCACTGTAAAACATATACGAACATACAATTTAGTCATTTAACATGAAAAATGTAAAATAAAAAAAGATTAATATGACTAGATTTGTGTTTTTCAATTATAGTTCTAGTTCAGGAACAAATTTAAATTTGAACCAAAAAAAATCTAAGATCTCGGACGATATTCCAGTGTTTCGTCTCAGACGATATATCATTCGATATTGCAATATCTCGGGCGATATATTCGAAAGGAGATTTAGAGTGATATTTGCTGTTTCGTTTCGGAAGGAGCCCAAAATGAGATCTCTAAGGAGATCTCGGGCGATATTTGTGAAAATTGAAACAGTGGATAGCTCCAAAAATTCTCCAGTCTCTTCTAGAATGTAGAGTACGTCGTCGCGAGTCCAATGTCTCCAGTTTCACTGGATTTCGACAACATAAGGTAAAGATATGATTTTTATTCTAAAATCATAATTTGCAATACTTTTTAGTGTTATAATCAGTTTAAAATATATAAACCGTACCTTTCTGTTTTCGCTCCAAACTAGGTTTTAGTTTTTCTATCAAACCGTGTAGCTATAGGACGATCGGTCTTCGCCACGGTGTAGAGCTTCGCACGAGCTTCCCAGCGCTGTGCTACACGTCCAGCTCGAGCTCCAGATGGTGGCGCGGTTCTGGTCGACGCCGCCTGACTTCTCGAGCTTGATTCCAGTAAGTTACTTAACGATAGAGGGTGAAGTTGGTACTGATTTGAAGCTAGTGGGGAGATCTACAAAATTCCCAACTGGAGCACTCGATTTTATTGAGTGGATTTGATGTTACTGAGGAGAGAAGAATTGAATAGGCAGCCGTTGTCTATCAAGGGGATTATCAGGTTTTCTAGGTTTTTTGGAAAATAAAAAATAATGAAAGAAAAATTATAATTGGCTGATATATATATATATATTTATTCGAAAAATAGCGTTTCCTTATCCGAACTCCAAATCAAACCCAACGACTAACGCCCCTAGCTAAATTCCCCTATTCCGGACACAATGGAATATGTTTTGTAAGCCCGATCGACTATTTCAGTCAGTTTTTCTTCAAATTAAAATGTAAAACATTCAAATTTGGATTTGAGTGTACATTTTAATTTACCGGGGACACATACTGATTCCAAAAATTCCCGAAAAATAAATCTAGCTATGTTGGGATGATACTGTCCGAAAAAAAACTAATTTTGTTGAATTTGGAGACCATTTAAAAAATGGACTTTTTCGGGTCAATCCAATTCAAATTGAAATTACCAAACACGTTTTCCTTTGCCATGCTCACATATTAATTCCAAAAATTATGGAATTTTAACCCTAGCCATAAATTGACATTCCGGATCCAACAATGTGGTTTCATCGAAAACGGAGGTCATTTGCAAAATGCCTATTTTCAAGGGCTATATTTATATTAAATGTGAGGACCTGAACTTCCCCATGAAGGAAAGAACGGATTGCTTTGAGGACAAGACAGATCAGAACACAAACAGAAGAACATTTCATTGCTCATTACAACAATTCCATCATAATACAAGAATATAACAGAGTATGAATGAATAACAAACATTTGATAAATATCAGAGATTTAAATTATATTTAAATACATAGCAGCGGAAAAACAATACAAAACATAGTTGAAAGTAATACACGGATACAGGGCTTTCCGAATATTGATTCAGCTAGAAATCTGAATCCTGTGAATATAAGTCTGCAAAACCAAAACTACTAGCTGCCCATGTGGAAAATAGGGGCATCCAGAGTTAGAAGAGAACGAGAATTGTTGAAACTAGAAAGATCAATCGACCAAAATAATCATGAGCAGCAACGATCAATTAATATACTGGGCCCAGATTAATACACTTGGCCTCTTGCCTGGTGAATCAACTCTGTAACCGGACTCATTTTCAGTGGCTGATGAAACTAGAGGCGCCCAAAGGAAGGAACCATGCATAGCACTAAATAGGGAGCCGCCGAATACACCAGCTACACCTAACATGTGAAATGGATGCATAAGGATGCTACACCTTTGATCGTGAAATATTGATTGCTTGTTGAACCCTGTGAATCACGTGAAAGTAGGACGCTCGTGAAAATGTAAGAGACCGGAGCGTTACTAGAGATTCGACCACGGAAGTCCAAGAAAGCGGGAAGATAAAACTAGTAATTTCTGTATGCATCCGCCATAGTGATAATAAAATCTTCAAACCTAGCTTGCTGCACACGCTTAGAGAATTCAGATTCCATTTTCGAAAGAGTAGAGTATGTTTTTTTCGCTATTTCACTATTCTAGTAGCAAAACCTTCCCGTGTGGAAAATAGGGGCATCCAGAGTTTAGGTTAAAACAATAAACTCCAGGTCAGTCATGTGACTGGCATGAGAACTAAAACAGTCATTAAATCTTTACTTTAAAAATAAAGTAAATCAAGGGACCACGCCGTATAACACGGAACAGGTTTCCTCCCAAGAATACCAGTGCATAAAAAAAACAGCGCAATGCTTTTTGAAAAAATGAAGCTATTATAAGACTTAGGTCCCATCATACAATGCAACGCAAGCCGGAGGATAGAGTTTTACCTTATAATAGTCAAACATGCTTGGTACGTTTAAAAAAAATCATTTTGATACTATTATAATGTAAAGTGTATGAAAATAACTTCAAATATAAATGTATCAATCATAGATGACATAGTGCCCCATCCCACTATGTCGCCATACAAGGCTCTATAATCAAAACCGAATGTCACGTATTGGAAATTGGATTTCCGTCAAGAGTCGAGGCCAGGGATGGCTCCTTTCCGCTTCAAGACACTGTAGCAAATGTCTTGGGACTACACCCTCTGGGTAACCCTTGGAATCGGCTGGGTCAATCCTCCCTTACGTTTGAGGATTAGTTATTCCTGAACACACGTTTCCCGGTCCTATCAGACCTATCCATCGGCTCTGAAGAGACCGATATATCCAAGGCGCCACGCAATCCAACAACCACATAGGTAAAAATAATATAAATGTCAGGGCATGTAAAATGCTGACACCACCCATAGCTAGAAAGAAACGTCGTGTTCTCCCAACGGTCTGATCCCTTTTTTAACTCATACCGAGGTGTGAGGCTCGCGAATTAACGCCATACACAAAGCTACGCTGTATTAAAGCCGTGCTCTGATCATCAACCACAAGACTCTGCTTTTCAACAAAAGCCTTGATCACTGCATCTCCGCATGCCACACAGGCAATTCATGCCATGCGACTGATATCTATCGATATATAAACTATGAGCTCGTACGTCTCAGAGAAGGGAATTAAGCAAGAGAATAAATTCTCTGCTGCCAAACAGATATATATTTAATAGAAATCAATCAACACATAATAAAATCCAATGTTAGACATACAATCCATTTACTAGTTCGTTCTGGGTCTGAACGAAACCAGAGGCACCTTATTCCTCGTCCCGTATGTCCAATACAAGAAAGAGGCTCTCGCACATCCGTCAATATCCAAGTACGTCTGGACAATCACCACTTATTACCTTGTCTTGGGTGTACAGTCCAATCAAGACATCAGTAACCATCCAAACGATGTGAAGACCTTCGGTCTTCAACCACCGTCTTCATCGTCGACTTACCGTCGAATCAATTATTCAAAATGGGTATAAACCCGGCATTTTCGAATAACTCGCGTATATAATAGACAAGTGCTTTAAAAACACAACATACGCCTCATTCCAATTCTGAATACTCTTATATTCAAATATTCACATTCTTTGGAAAAGTTTCCCATTAATTTTATCAAAGATAAAAATTTTAAAATTTATTCTTTAATCTTCCTTTGGATGTCAATTCAAACCATGTTATTATTTTCCAAACTAGTCGGGATTAGCGCACCTTACCAAAGTAATCATTTATTTAATTTCCCAATCCTAACCTATTCATCCCATGGAGAAAAACTGGTATTACCCCATTTCCCGTTCAAATCTAATTAAAGATTTAACTATCGCTAGGAGCAAAACTGGCGATACTCCATTCTCGGTCATCTAACAAATTTGATAATTTAAGTTATCAATTCCCATTTTAATCTAATTAAAGATTCATTAAAACTCCACTTAGTTTTATTCTTCCTAAAAATCAATGTTAATGATTATTTAACTTTGGAAACACAAACATGTCGCATCGACAATCTACTCCGTACTATTGATTTCTGCCGATATATAACTTCTGAGCTCGTACGTCTCAGAGAAGGGTGTTAAGCAAGAGAATAAATTCTCCGCCACCAAACAGATGTATATTTAGCAGAGATCAACCATACAATTCGAAATACAAAGATAAACATGTAATTCTGCCTTTAACTAGGTTAAAGAACTAATGTCATTTAAAACACAGTTCACAATAAACCCAAATCACATTCCATTAATTATGGAATCTTCACGGAAAACAAATCAATGTATAAACGATATCAATCTCCGTATCCGACTAATAATATAAATGGAATAACGACAAAGCCTTTTAAATTCCATATGTACTAATAGTCTTCCTCCACAGAAGTTTACTTCGATTATTATCAATCGAATTCCATTCAATTCCAATTTAAAATATTAAATTGGAAAATCGTTACTTTGGAAAATTCCCATTAAATCTTAATAAAAAGATTTATAAATTCCAAATCACATTTCGCCGTAAATCGAG
Organism: Allium sativum; assembly: GCA_030737875.1. Taxonomy (NCBI): domain Eukaryota; kingdom Viridiplantae; phylum Streptophyta; class Magnoliopsida; order Asparagales; family Amaryllidaceae; genus Allium; species Allium sativum. Next base: position 463,603,488 of record CM060910.1, read on the forward strand.
TTAAAGAATAAATGTCGTTAAAAACACAGTTCACAATAAACTCAATTCACTTTCTATTTTCAGTTCCAATTAAATGTTAATTAATTAGTAATTCTTCTTCAAATCTTAATTAAAATATTTATTCTTTTCACACTGAGTTTCAGAACAGTGTCATTTAAAACACAGTTCACGAGAAACCCAAAATCCCATCAGTCTCTAACCGTTAATTAGTAAGAGAACAATTCCCTAAGTGTTAACCCCGAAGGCCGAAACCAACATTAGATCAATACCCAGGAAACCATTCAACTTAGCTAATCTCCAGTCAGATTCTAATTTTCTTAACTCCATTAGGTTTAATAATGGTATTATTAAAGATACCATTCATGAGAAACCCAAAATCCAATTTGATATTAAATACAAAACTCTGAATAGAAAATATATCGGCTTATATTCAATATCAAATTCTGAAACCAACAAATATCGTATTGGAATAATGATATATATATCTTCCAAATTCCTCCCCAATATTCATATAATCACGGAATCCCATATCGGAATATTCTAAAGATAATTTCGATTCAAATCCATTCCAATTCATATATTGGAAATTTCTAGTTATTTTTAAAACCATTTCAAACCCATTTTATTTATTTAAAAATTTTGGATTTTTAACTCTAGTTCATAACTAGTTCATTTCGATAAAAATATGTTTTTATCCCTTCAAATATGGAATTTTTCAACTCAATTCTTTCCAAATCATTTATTATGATTTTACCCAAATTATTGATATTTTTAATAATTTTATCAAGGCCCGTACAGTTGATTTCCATAAACGGCCATCGAACTGCACTTACAACGACCTTTTCCAAATTTATTTGGACATAATCCCAAATCCAACCGCCAGATTTCAAATCTCTAATATTCGTTGGAAAGCACTTTTTGATACGAACCCAATGGTTCCGGTTTTAGGAGAATTCGACGGTTGGATCTCCCGTAATGTCCGTTCGAATTCAATGGTCAAAATTCACGAAATACCGCGGCGCGGCGCATTCTATTCAGGCCATTATATATATAATATATGTATTATATATATTTCGTCTATTTCCATTTAAAACGTATTTTATAAATCGTTTTAAATTCGTTTTCAAAACGATTTCAACTTCATACTCAATTTCTAATCAAAATTGAATATTCCATATCATCGATATATAAATGATAATAATTTCAAAACATTATATTTTGAAATCTATTCCTTTTCGATATTCATTATAAAAATGAATAAAACCGATATAAATATCATTCACGTCAAAATGACGTTAATCTAATCAACACGACTTTATATATTTAAATATTTTCGTGTCCATCCCAAATCGGACATCAAAATCAGATTTTGATCTTTTACTGAATATTATCTTAAAATATTCATTATTTTTGAACTGGAATCAGACACAGTCGATTACCATATAATGTTGATTATATGGATTTCATACACATATGTACACAACAATAATCAAACATAGTCAACCATCATCCAGAGTGCATTCTACACTACATAAGCATTAAATATAAATATTTAACGCTTACAACAGCTTGTCAATCAATCGATCAACATACAGCTAATTATTGGGACTATTGTATGTCATATATCATCCCAATACCAGTGTGGGGTTTCAATCAACAAATAACGAATTTTATTTGTACAGTTGGGCGATGTGTAAAATTTATCATCCCAATTAATATCAATCTAATGTGTGTACATAAACAAATTGTCTGATTTGTTTATGAATATTTATTCATTTCATATACACGTTAAAAATTATATTTTTAACTATAAAATATTTTATTCCATTCCACAACACACAATCTATTTTCACAACACAATCAATCAAACAAATAAGTCGTCCATGGTTTGTGGACGACGGGTGTCGGGTGCTACTAAGCACCGTCTGCATCCAAGTATATATTTAATTAGAAAATAAAATAAAAGTGAGGAGTTCTCACCTTCGGGATCCATTCCACCATTCTTTATTTCTGAACGGTTCAGATTCCGTTTTGATTTCAGTCTGTTCCATCGCACTCCTTTTCACGCTGTTCATAGTAAAAATCATATTTTCAATATGATGTTTCTTTTAAAAATCACATTTTTTATAATGGCACTTCATATATAAAAATCATATTTCTATTATCTCCACATGTATAAAAATCCCGTCTTTAACTTGCAAAAAAAATGATATTTTTCCCTAATAAAAATGATTACATCCTACGACTATTTTATTCCTTTCATTCATAAGTTAAAAATCATATTTTTAAACTATCAAAAATTATTTCTTAAACTAAAAATCATGTCTTTGATAAACTAAGAATTATATATTTTATAATCTAAAAATCATATATTTTATAGACTAATAATAATATATTTTATAAACTAATTTCATTAAATAAACAAAGACAAATAAATAAGAAGACTTACAGGGTTTTTGGGAATAGGGAAGGGCGTCTCGCGGTGGTCGGTAGGTCGGAGGCGGAGCATCGACGGCCCAGTGGTGGCTGTCTCGCGGTAGGGCGTTGTTGTTTGGGGGTGCGGTTTTAGGGTTTTGATCAAGAAGAGGGGCTCGGCTTGGAGAGGGCGACGGTGGCCTAGAGGGGAGGGCAGCGCTAGCGGCAGGCCGCGGTGGCCGATGGAGCGGCGGCGATTGTCGATCGCTTCTTTGTTTTTTTTATTTGATTTCGAAAACTGACAGGGAAAGAGAAAGTGAGGATGAGGGAGAGAGATTGTTGACCAATATATATTTCTTTAGTTTAATTCTCCCAAAAAGTAACTTCTTATTTTGAAATCCAAACCAAACCCACCGACTGTCGCCCATAACTAATTACCCCCATTCCGAACACAATGGGATATGTTTCGTAAGCCAATTCGACTGTTTCGATCAGTTTTCATCAAAATCAAAATATAAATCTATATATTGAATTTGAACGCGCATTTCAATTTACCGGGGCTACATACTAAATCTGAAAATTCCAGAAAAATTATTACTAGCTTCGTATTGACGATACGGTCCTAACAAAACTAATTTCGAAAAATTTGGAGACCGTTTGAAAAATGGTCAATTTCTGGTCGATCCAAATTGACTGAAACTGTCAAAACACGTTTTAATTTTCCACTCTCACATATTGATTCAGAAAATTAAGTATTTTAGAATCTAGCAATAACTTAACATCCTGGATCCAACAAAAGTGGTTTCGTTGAAAACGGAGGTCGTTTGCAAAATTTCAATTTTTAAGGGATATCTTTCCATAGCGACTATTCTGAATTTTCAGTTGGACATATCTTTTTATTCCCGCTATGAAATTTTGATTTTTCTGATTCGTTGGAAAGATATTTTCAAATAGATTCAAATATTTTTGGTTTTGCTAAAACCCGATTTATTTTGAATCCAGTACATTCATTCGAAATTTGAAATCAAATTTTCAAACTACCGCCCCATTTCTAATTCCTTTTGTAATTAAAATAAAATATTTATATTCTAATGTCGATTCAAATAAATATACGCTCCAATTCTATTCAAAATAAATTTCTCGTCATCATTATTTAAAATAATTCATTTTAAATATTCAAAATTCATTAAAATTTCCAAAATAAAAATTTTAAATTGGTTCTGATTTCCCAGGTTGTTACGATCTCCCCCCCCCCCACTTAAAATCTTTTCGTCCTCAAAAAGGAACGGAGATGAAAGTTGTTTTACTAACCAACTCAACTTTCAGTTTGGCTTTCATTCTTCAACTTTTCAGTTTCTAAGAATTTTCCAATTCTTCAAAAATTTGGCTAACAACATAAATTTTCGAAAAATTTCGCCATAACCTTCTTTGTACGGGAGCACCGGGAAAATCCCAAATCGCCACACAGGCCCTCTCATCTCAAAAAGAAAAGGAAAAGGCCAAGCGGCTAGCCAAACGGCTCATAAAATCATCCAAACCCAAGAAATTAGTAAACATGTACCTATTTATCGGGCGTACAATTTTATTCCTCTGCTCTAGCCTCTTTGCTATGACATGTTCCATGTATATACATGTAAATGCATGCAATTCCAAACAATTTTCAACTCATTTCAATATTTGATACAATTTGGCTATATGCACCATTCTTTCACATAGTGGTTTTATTAGATAACAAATAGCCATACAACACAACCATCAATCAATTAGTGAATTAACGTTTCAAACACATAACTTTAATACATATTCAAAAATCATGTTTTTGATGCTAAATCACAACAAATAATCCTATGTAAGTTTTGACTCACACACCAGTCAATTGGAATCATATAGATATCCCACCTTCGTTACTCGAAAATAAATATTGATAATGCTGCAGCATCATCAGAATCATTCCCGGGCGGCTAGAGTGTGATTCTATATCTATTCAGTATATTAAAACTTCGAATACACGTTTGCAAGGCGTATATGCAAAATCTTTATATATAGGATTGTCCAAATTCAATACAAATAAATATTCAAATGCGTATGAAATAGCTTAAATTTCCAAAACAATATTTGTTTTCATTTTTATTTTAAAAATAACTCTCTTTCGACTCGTTCTAGGATACTACTGATCCTATCTCTAACGTGTAATTCTCATTGGATATTACTAATCCAATCTCTGATGAATTCTTTTGTATGGTTCTAATGTGCCTTGTTATCCGAGCTCTGTAAACCAAAGCTCTGATACCAAATGTGAGGACCCGAACTTCCCTGTGAAGGAAAGAACCGATTGCTTTGAGGACAAGACAGATCAGAACACAAACAGAAGAACATTTCATTGCTTATTACAACAATTCCATCAGAATACAAGAATATAACAAAGTATGAATGAATAACATACATTTGGTAAATATCAGAGATTTAAATAACATTTAAATACATAGCAGTGGAAAAACAATACAAAACACAACTGAAAGTAATACACGGATACAGAGCTTTCCGAATATCGCTTCAGCTGCAAATCCATATCCTGTGAATATAAATCTGCAAAACCAAAACTACTAGCTGCCCGTGTGGAAATAAGGGCACCCAGAGTTTAGGTTAAAACAATAAACTCCAGGTCAGTCATGTGACAGGTGTGAGAACCAAAACATTTATTAAATCTTTACTTTAAAAATAAAGTAAATCAAGGGACAACGCTGTATAACACGGAACCAAGAATACCAGTGCACAGAAAAAACAGCGCAATGCTTTTTGGAAAAATAAAGCTATTATAAGACTCAGGTCCCATCACACAATGCAACGCAAGCCGGAGGATAGAGTTTTACCTTATAATATCCAAACATGCTCGGTACGTTTAAAACAAATCATTTTGGTACAATTATAATTTAAAGTGTATGAAAACAACTTCAAATATAAATGTATAAATCATAGACGGCATAGTGCCCCATCCCACTATGTCGCCATACTAGGATCTACAATCAAAACCGAATGTCACGTATTGGAAATTGGATTTCCGTCATGAGTCGAGGCCAGGCATGACTCCTCTCCGTTTTGAGACACTCTAGCAAATGTCTCGGGACTACACACTCTGGGTAACCTTTGGAATCGGCTGGGCCGATCCTCCCTTACATTTGAGGATTACTTATTCCTGGACACACGTTTCCCGGTCCTATCGAACCTATCCATCGGCTCCGAAGAGCCCGATATATCCGAGGCACCTCACAATCCAACAACCACATAGGTAAAAGTAATATAAATATCAGGGCATGTAAAACGCTGACACCACCCATAGCTAGAAAGAAACGTCGTGTTCTCCCAACGGTCTCATCCCGTTTTTAACTCATACCGAGGTGTGAGTCTCACGAATTAACGCCATACACAAAGCTACGTTGTATTAAAGTCGTGCTCTGATCATCAACCACAAGACTCTGCTTTTCAACAAAAGCCTTGATCACTGCATCTCCACATGCCACACAGGCAATTCATGCCATGAGACTGATATCTATCGATATATAAACTCTGAGCTCGTACGTCTCAGAGAAGGGCATTAAGCAAGAGAATAAATTCTCCGCTGCCAAACAGATATATATATTTAATAGAAATCAATCAACACATAATAAAATCCAATGTTAGACACACAATCCATTTACTAGTTCGTTCTGGGTCTGAACGAAACCAGAGGCACCTTATTCCTCGTCATGTATGTCTAATACAGGAAAGAGGCTCTCGCACATCCGTCAATCTCCAAGCATGTCTGGACGATCACCACTTATTACCTCGTCTTGGGTATACAGTCCAATCAAGACATCAGTAACCATCCAAACGATGTGAAGACCTCTAGTTTTAACCACCGTCTTCATCGTCGACTTATCGTCGAATCAATTATTCAAAATGGGTATAAACCCGGCATTTTCGAATAAATCGCGTATATAATAGACAAGTGCTTTAAAAACACAACATACGCCTCATTCCAATTCTGAATACTCTTATATTCAAATATTCACATTCTTTGGAAAAGTTTCCCATTAATTTTATCAAAGATAATTTTTTTAAAATTTATTCTTTAATCTTCCTTTGGATGTCAATTCAAACCATGTTATTGTTTTCCAAACTAGTCGAGATTAGCGCACCTTACCAAAGTAATCATTTATTTAATTTCCCAATCCTAACCTATTCACCCCATGGAGAAAATCTGGTATTACCCCATAACTAACACCATGGTTTTATCGGTAAATTTAATTACCATTTCCCATTCAAATCTAATTAAAGATTTAACTATCGCTAGGAGAAAAACTGGCGATACTCCATTCTCGATCATCTCCCAAATTTGATAATTTAAATTATCAATTCCCATTTCAATCTAATTAAAGATTCATTAAAACTCCACTTAGTTTTAATCTTCCCAAAAATCAATGTTAATGACTATTTACCTTTGGAAACACAAACATGTCGCATTGACAATCTACATCGTACTATTGATTTCTGCCGATATATAACCTCTGAGCTCGTACTTCTCAAAGAAGGGTGTTAAGAAAGAGAATAAATTCTCCACCACCAAATAGATGCATATTTGGCAGAGATCAACCATACAGGTCAAAATAAAATGACAAACATGTAGTCCTGCCTTTAACTGGGTTAAAGAACTAATGTCACTTAAAACACAGTTCACAATAAACCCAAATCACATTCCATTAATTATGGAATCTTCATGGAAAAAAAATCAATATATAATCGATATCAATTTCCGTATCCGACTAATAATGTAAATGGAATAACGGCAAAGCCTTTTAAATTCCATATGTATTAACAGTCTTCCTCCACAAAAGTTCACTTTGATTATTATCAATCGAATTCCCTTCAATTCCAATTTAATACATTAAATTGGAAAACCGTTACTTTGGGAAATTCCCGTTAAATCTTAATAAAAAAGATTTATAAACTCCAAATCACGTTTCACCGTAAATCGGGTTAAAGAACAAATGTTGTTAAAAACATAGTTCACAATAAACTCAATTCACTTTCTATTTTCAGTTCCAATTAAATGTTAATTAATTGGTAATTCTTCTTCAAATATTATTTAAAAGATTTATTCTTTTCACACTGAGTTTAAGAACAGTGCCATTTAAAACACAGTTCACAACAAACCCAAAATCCCATTAGTCTCTAACTGTAAATTAGTAAGAACAATTCCCTAAGTATTAACCCCGAAGGCCGAAACCAACTTCAGATCAATACCCAGGAAACCATTCAACTTAGCTAATCTCCAGTCAGATTTTAAATTTCTTAACTCCATTGGGTTTAAGAATGGTACTATTAAAGATACCGTTCACGACAAACCCAAAATCCAATTTAATATTAAATACAAGACTCTGAATAGAAAATATATCAGCTTATATTCAATATCAAATTCTGAAACCAACAAATATCGTATTGGAATAACGATATGTATGTCTTCTAAATTCCTCCACGATATCCGTATAATCACGGAATCCCATATCGAAATATTCCGAAGATTATTTCGATTCAAATCCATTCCAATTCATAAACTGGAAATTTCTAGTTATTTTAAAACCATTTAAAACCAAATTTATTTATTTAAAATATTGGATTTTTAATTCTAGTCCATAACTAGTTCATTTCGATAAAAATATATTTTTATCCTTTTAAATATGGAATTTTCCAACCCAATTCTTTCAAAATCATTTATTATGATTTTACACAAATTATTGATATTTTTAATAATTTTATCAAGGCCCGTACGGTCGATTTCCATAAATGGCCATCGAACTGCACTTACAACGACCTTTTCCAAATTTTATTTGGACATAATTCCAAATCCAACCATTAGATTTCAAATCTCCAATATATGTTGGAAAGCTCTTTTCGATACGAATCAAATGGTTCCAGTTTTAGGAGAATCCGACGGTCGGATCTCCCGTAATGCCCATTCGAAGTCAATGGTCGAAATTCACGAACTACCATAGCGCGGCGCGTTCTATACAATCCATTATATATGTATATAATATATTATATATATTTCGTCTATTTCCATTTAAAACATATTTTATAAATCGTTTAAAATTCATTTTCAAAACGATTTCAACTTCATATTCAATTTCTAATCGAAATTGAATATTCCATATCATCGATATATAAATGATAATATTTTCAAAACATTATATTTTGAAATCAATTTTTTTTCGATATTCATTATAAAAATGTATAAAACCAATATAAATATCGTTCACGTCAAAATGGCGTTAATCTAATCAACACGGCTTTATATATTTACATATTTTCGTGTTTATCCCGAATCGGACATCAAAATCATATTTTGATCTTTTACTGAATATTATTTTTAAATATTCATTATTTCTGAACTGGAATCAGACACAGTTAATTACCATATAATGTCAATTATATGGATTTCATACACATATGTACACAACAATAATCAAACACAGTCAACCATCATCCAGAGTGCATTCTACACTACAAAAGCATTAAATATAAATATTTAACGCTTACAACAGCCTGTCAATCAATCGATCGACATACAACTAATTATTGGGACTAGTGTATATCATATATCATCCCAATACCCGTGTGGGGTTTCAATCAACAAATAATGAATTTTATTTGTGCAGTTGGGCGATGTGTAAAATTTATCGTCCCAATCAATATCAGTCAAATGTGTGTACATAAGCAAATCGTACGATTTGTTTATGAATATTTATTCATTTCATATACGCGTTAAAAAATTATATTTTTGACTATAAAATATTTTATTCCATTCCACAACACACAATCACAACACAAACAATCAAACAAACAAGTCGTCCATGGTCTGTGGACGACGGGTGTCGGGTGCTGCTAAGCACCGTCTACATCCTAGTATATATTTTAACTAGAAAATAAAATAAAAGTGAGGAGTTCTCACCTTCGGGATCCACTCCACCATTCTTTATTTCTGAACGGTTTGAATTCTGTTTTGATTTCAGTGCGTTCCATTGCCCTCCTTTTCACGCTGTTCATAGTAAAAACCATATTTTTAATACAATGCTTATTTTTAAAATCACATTTTTATAATGACACTTCATATATAAAAATCATATTTTTATCTTACATGTATAAAATTCCCATCTTTAACTTGCAAATTTTTTTTTGATATTTTTCCCTAACAAAAATGATTTCATCGTACGACTATTTTATTCCTTTCATTCATAAGTTAAAAATCATATCTTTAACCTATCAAAAACTATTTCTTAAACTAAAAATCATATCTTTGATAAACTAAAATATATATATTTTATAATCTGAAAATCATATATTTTATAGACAAATAATAATATATTTTATAAACTAATTTCAATAAATAAACAAAGACAAATAAATAAGAAGACTTACAGGGGGTTTTGGGGGTAGGGAAGGGCGTCTCGCGGTGGTCGGTAGGTCGGAGGCGGAGCATCGACGGCTCGATGGTGGCTGTGTCGCGATGGGGCGCTATTCTTTAGGGGTGCGGTTTTAGGGTTTCAATCAAGAAGAGCGGCTCAGCTCGGAGAAGGCAACGGTGGCCGGGAGCGGAGGGCAGCGCCAGCGGCAGGCCACGGTGGTCGGTGGAGCAGCGACGATCGTCGATTGCCCCTTTGTTTTTTTTATTTGATTTTGGAAACTGACGGGGAAAGAGAAAGTGAGGGTGAGGGATAGAGATTGTTGACCAATATATATTTCTTTAATTTAATTCTCCCAAAAAAGTAACTTCTTATTTTGAAATCCAAACCGAACCCATCGACTGTCACCCATAACTAATTACGCCCATTCTGAACACATTGAGATATGTTTCTTAAGCCAATTCGACTGTTTCGATCAGTTTTCATCAAAATCAAAATATAAATCTACATATTGAATTTGAACGCGCATTCCAATTTACCGAGACCACATACTAACTCTAAAACTTCTAGAAAAATTATTTCTACCGTCGTATTGACGATACGGTCCTAACAAAACTAATTTCGTCAAATTTGGAGATCGTTTGAAAAATGGTCAATTTCTGGTCGATCCAAATTGACTGAAACTGTCAAAACACGTTTTACTTTGCCATGCTCACATATTGATTCAGAAAATTATAACTTTTCGAATCTAGCAATAACTTGACATCCCGAATCCAATAAAAGTGGTTTCGTCAAAACGGAAGTCGTTTGCAAAATTTCCATTTTTAAGGGATATATTTCCATTGCGACTATTCTGAATTTTCAGTTGGACATATCTTTTTATTCCCGCTATGAAATTTTGATTTTTTTGATTATTGGAAAGATATTTTCAAATAGATTCTAATATTTTTAGTTTCGCTAAAATCCGGTTTATTTTGAATCCTGTACATTCATTTGAAATTTGAAATTGAATTTTCAAACTACCGCGCCATTTGTAATTCCTTTTGTTATTAAAATAAAATATTTATATTCTAACATCGATTCAAATAAATATATATGTTCCAATTCTATTCAAAATAAATTTCTCGTCATCATTATTTAAAATAATTCATTTTAAATATTCAAAATTCATTAAAATTGCCAAAATAAAAATTTTAAATTGGTTCTTATTTTCTAGGTTGTTACATTAAATTTCATAGCGACTATTCTGAATATTCAACTGGCCATAACTTTTGATTTCCGCCATGAAATTTCGATTTTTCAGATTCGTTAGAAAGATATTTTTATATAGATTTATGTAACACCCCACATCCGTTAGTGTCACTCACAAAGGGAATGCACTAAGTTCTGTGGAGCATTATAGGTAAAAGATGTAGATAAATTACAAGACAGACAAATTTAAAACAGAGGAAAATAAAACTTTACTTTATTGATAAAGTAATTTGTACAACAATTTTTTTCAATATCAGAGTATCTGTCTTACAAAAAAGGAAGAAGCATAAAATAACATTTATATTCCCCAATGTAGCATGAGCCAGCCATAGCAAGAGAATCCAAGCAAATCTTCGACTAATCTTCAAGTTGGGAAATAACGGTCAATCTAATCTGAGCTATACTATTCCCTCCTTTACAACCTAGGGGGGAGATGGAAGAAAAGAAAGCGAAAGAAAATAGAGTCAGACATAAAGTCTGGTAAGTTCAGTAACTTTTAGCATGTGAACAGGGAAAAGCAACACGACATGAATTAACTGAATACAAGATAATACTGTGATGATAGGGCTAACAAGATAACATAAGATTAATGCAAGATATGCTAAGGCAAGATAATGTATGCTTCACTACTTTCTCTGTTATTCTGGTTTCTATATCTCTGCACCTCCTAACTAGTGTCTCAACTAGTAATCTGTATAAAATGATAACGTGATCCCAATCCCTGTAATCGTGGTTGCCTTTAGGTGTATATCTATTATTTATTACCTAGATCTAATCTGGGGTTTTCTATCGAGCGCTTTCTAGATTTAACCAGGGTTTACACGACTTATCTAATACTTCTCGGATTTAGGGTTTATGCCACCTAGGTCCAACTAGGGATTATGCTACCTGTCGAACGGTGCCCCTAGTCTAGGACACACTACCCAGAGCGATAAGTGTTCCTAGACTTTACGTCCCAATCGTATCGTAAACGTGCTAGATATCTAGTTGCACATGTCCTCTATATGTGCGGCCCGAGTCCCGTAGCAGGGCTAATCAAGAAACACGGAACTCGGTCGGGAGCTTTAAGTTATCTGCCGATGCAGATGCTAAGGTCTGTTTTTCAAGTGGCTATGGTCCCACTCGACCCCTCCCTCAACTAATGAAAGGCACACCTTGAAAATGAGAACTATACACAGGCCCTCTATGCCCCAATACCTATGGCCATCCTCACCCATAACTAGATAGCAAGTACATGGTCTTTTGGAGTTCTCCACCTTTCCGCTTTACATGTCTCGACTGACTCAAGATGGTAGGTAGACGACGAGTCGCTATCACAGGGCTACTGGTCTCGCCGAATCACGTTGGTCCATCCTAGTCTTTAGGTTGCCATATATTGCAATCAAGGCATACCCTTGGTTCTTCTCACGCAGACCTTAACCTATGTGAGCCCAGGCGGATCATCTGCATTCTCACAGAGGGATACCAAGAGTACCCTTACGTCCCCTCGAAGCCTCGGCATTCGTAACCCAATTTGTTGGAGCTTTCTTTAAGTTCAGATGGACGTTCGCTCCTCTTCGTGTTATACCAAGGATTACTACTTAGTTTTTCTAACTAAGGTTTACAACTTAGTTTATTGAATCGTCATTTTCTAAACTAAGGTTTACTACTTAGCCCTTTTTAACTAAGGTTTACTACTTAGTCCTCTTTTTCGTCAAGTTGGATTGGTTAAGTGTCATTAGTCAATTTAAGTTAACTTGACCCATTCATTTATCATGTTAAACTGGTTAAGTGTTATCAGTAATTCATGTTGACTTAACTTTACCACAACCAAGTTATATTGGTTAAGTATTTTCTTATTGCTTAACGCTACCCATTCATCTTGTATTGGTTAAATGTTCCCTTTAGCCTAACCTTGACCATCTGTTCTGACTGACATGTTATAATGGTTAAGTGTTTCCTTAGCTAACTTAACCCTAACATCTGTTTAGCTAACATGTTCTAATGGTTAAGTATTATCCCTTCATGTTTAACTTAACCCTCATTCATTTATCACACTCTGATGGTTAAGTGTTCAAGTTTACTTAACCCTACATTCTAGTCCCATTAACATACTAAATTGGCTAAGTGTACTTACTTAACCCCACCTTCTAGTCTGGTTAACATGTTAAATTGGCTAAGTGTATTAAACTTACTTAACACCTCCTTCTAGTTTGTTTAACATGTTAAATTGGCTAAGTGTTTTCCTTAATTACTTAACCCCTACAAATCTTGTCTTACTACCATGTTAAGTTGGTTTAGTATTCCTATGGACTTAACCCTCCCACTCTAGCTTAAGTTGGTTAAGTGTTCCTATGAACTTAAACCTCCCATTCTAGCTTAACTGTGTTAAGTTGGTTAAGTGTTCTTATGAACTTAACCCTCCCATTCTAGCTTAGCTTTAATTGTCTTATTAAAGCACCGACCACTCACATTAGACAGGTATTGTTGTGGCTGCCGGTTTGGTCCGGGCAGTCTTACGCCACAACTCAGTCTAACCTCGGGCCTTTATTGGGCTCAATGCCTTAACCTCCCACATTGGATAAGTATTGTTGTGATTACTGGACAGCCGGGCGGGTCCGGGCAGGTTTAATCACAACTCAATCCAACCTCGGGTTAAGCATATTCGTATTGTCTAAATTTACATTTCTCATTTGGGACGAATCCTATAAGTAAATTACTCCTAATTTACTTATTCCATAATTACTCTTTTAATGCACATTTATCCATATTTATTATTACGGCCCATTTCTCCCATAAATCAGTTATTCTTATACCATTTTTGTCCGAGCCTAATGTTCATGTCAATTACTCACAATTATGACTAAATTCAAAATTGTGCTAATATACTCATTATGCCAAATTAACTTAATTTAGCTAATCCAATCCTGATTTAATATTCTAATTTCAGTTCATGTCAAACTAGACTTATTTTTCTTGTTTACAGTTTATGTAAAAACTAGATTTACAAGCCAATACTGGATTCAAATTATACATCCTATAATTCATGTCAAAATTACCCAATTTGCATTTAATAGACATGCTATAATACATGTCCTAAATTATGCCAATCACAATTATGTTCATGTTCCAAATTATGCCAATTTTCAAGTTTACAAATACGTTTTAGTCAATTTCATGTTTTCCCAAATCGTGTTCCCACCGTTCGTATAATCGTGATTCATCCTAGATTATAAATAAATCTAGATTCATGGATAAAAGGGAATGAACCAAAATGCCATGAAAAGATAGACATAATAACTGGAATAAGATGATAATTCACTAATTTTAGATCTAACAAATAACACTGAATAAATTGATTTAAAGCTTCGAAGGCCTATAGATCTGACAATATTATGACATGAAAAGGGTTGAATAAATAACATAGGTTCATGTATATGGGTAGATCTAACTTAATAGATAAATTCCCATAATCAAGATCTAAGGATAATTAAGAATAGACTGGAATAGATAATCAAGTTTAGATCCAATTTCACAGTCATAATCTTAGGCAATAATATCATGTTCATGAATCATAGGTAATTATCCACTATTGTCCTTGTCATAGTCATAGGCATTGGTTTATGCTCCTAGTCAAAGGCTTATGTTCATAGTCAAAGGCTTATGTTCATAGTCAAAGGCATATGGTTTCAAAGGCCACAGTTCCATAGTCATAATCTTAAGCATTGGCAATTTAGTCACAATGTGTTCTAGGCCATAATCAAGAATCAGATCCAAAGTCATAAACAAGCACAGATTCAATGAAATGATAAGGCATATTTCTTATATTCTTTTAATTTCATGTCACAAATAGAAAAAGGCGTTCAAATCTAAAAAGTAACCGACTTACATTGACTGGATTTTGAAAAGAATAGAAAGATAGCGTTGCTTGAAGCCGTTGAATCTTTACTTGAATTCTATCTTGTTTTGAATCTTCTCTTGAAAGACTTGAGCAGCATATCCTCCTCTTGATTTATATTTTATTTTAATCTATTTATTTAGATTTAGAGGAAGAAGAAGAAGCCATGTCCATCAAGAATTTGTGCAGCATAAGGTTAGAGAAAAATTGTGCAAAGAGAAGGAGATTAGGGGGCTGTTTATATAGGATTGCAAGTTAATTTGAGCCGTCGATGAAGCCAAGGTTAATCAAAGCCATCCGTTCTAAAGAGAAGCCAATTATGTTTTCAATTACTTTCTTAATGTACATTATTAACATTTATTATTAAATTTGTATGCACATTAGATACATCTCCCCTTTACACATTTATTATTAAATTTGTATGCACATTAGATACATCTCCCCTTTACACATTTATTATTAAAATTGTATGCTCATTAGATACATCTCCCCTTTACACATTTATTATTAAATTTGTATGCACATTAGATACATCTCCCCTTTACACATTTATTATATTAAGCATTGGTTATTCTTAAATTAGTAACTTTAGTGTTAACAGAAATACGGGGTGTTACATTCTCCCCTCCTTAAAGGATTTCGACCCCGAAATCTTCAAGTCAAGAAGAATGTAAATCCTACCATCCAATCATCCATCTACTCAACCGTCAAACACAGGCATCCATTGTCCTTAAAGACTTCTAATGCTTGTATGTTCATATGCATAGTGTGTGTACATGTCTTTATCTAATGCAAAATCAGGCGGTCTACTGATTCAATTGGCCTCCTTAATGCAAATCATGTCAGTGCCATGCGTCCAATATGTATGCAAATCCTAATGATACATATTATTTCTATATGAGTGCACAGTCATTCACTCAAATGCGACATCCATATGATAACACATTAAGTTCAATTCATAAACAAATACATATATGTAAATGAAATATGAAGGCGTCTGAGCTGATCTAGTGCCTAATACGTGTGTATATGCATTCACGAGCAACCACTAGCAACCATTCGCAACCATCAACCATAACATGTTTCAAATACATGTTTACATCCAAAAGGGTTTCTACCTAAGGATCGATGATACGTCCTAGAGGATATACCTTAAAAGCTAAAAATTAGTATGTATAGAATTCCTAAAAAAAGGAATCAAGGATGTACCCTTAAGAAATAGGGTATGAGGCGCGTATGCCTTATCTTCAATCTTCCGTATCACGTCTTCTTGAGCATTACTCAACTGTACCTTAACAGATTCAACTTCACGATTGCGAAGTTTCTTGACCTCCATTTCCAAAATAAACAAATGTCAACCATGATACTGAGTGTATATACTAGGATGATCAGAGGTCTCTCCTCTTAGCTTATCCATCATGCCATAACTATGAGGGTCAAAAGGTCACTACGTACTTTTTACCTCTCTTAAGGTTAGTCCTTCTCTATATAGAGCGCCTGCCACAACTATTCATCTCTCAAGCAAACCATCCTAGTCGAACTCAACATCCCTCAAGTACAAGCCCCAAAGGCCTAAACCAATATCAGACAAGCACCCGAGGAATGTTTCCTCTGAATTTGGACGATCTACGTGAGATGATCTAAGCAAAAACAACCAAACACTTGAGCACTAGTTGGGATCTTTTACTATACAAGTACTAAGGTGCAGAGACTCAACTATGGAAGCAAATATGAACAAATGCGAAGTGCTAAAACCAAAAGAAAGAGTACAAACAGAAAAGCTAGACTCTTCCAACAGAACTTTACTACCTTTATCCTAGGTACGCTTAGTGGTGAAAGCATGTACTTGCCCTTCTGAAAATCTTGTCCTTTGTTCTTAATTATATGCCCTATTCTGCCATAGTAAAGATACTTCCTCTTGTCTTAGGTTTTATAATCCCTTCCTCCTTCGTGAGCCAAGTCTACATCCATGAATTCCTCATCCTTGGGTTGTGCTCCTTAGCCAAACTCCTCATCCTCTTTTGTGTGTAATCATGTTGACAAATCTCTCGAAAGCTGCCTCCATCGTACAGAAAACCTTACTAAGCTTGAAAGAAAACTAGCCGCAAGTGAAACTACTACGGTTATAGATGGAAGTCGGGCACTACTTCGCCCTTCGATGAGGTTACTTCCCAGAAAGCCAGGAGCCCCAGAGACTCAAGAAAGAAGGGGATAAGAATTCAAACAGAGAATCAGAAGATAGTGCGTATGGCTTTTGGGGAATATGCCTTTAAAACAAAACTTTTCTTTTGAAAATGCTTCTTTTAAAACTGTTTGAAAATAATAATTTTTTTCAAATCTTTTATCTGATCTGGTAACCTTCAGCTCAGATACTAAGTGTAACACCCCACATCCGTTAGTGTCACTCACAAAGGGAATGCACTAAGTTCTGTGGAGCATTATAGGTAAAAGATGCAGATAAATTACAAGACAGACAAATTTAAAACAGAGGAAAGTAAAACTTTACTTTATTGATAAAGTAATTTGTACAACAATTGTTTTTCAATATCAGAGTATCTGTCTTACAAAAAAGGAAGAAACATAAAATAACATTTATATTCCCCAATGTAGCATGAGCCAGCCATAGCAAGAAAATCCAAGCAAATCGTCGAAAAATCTTCAAGTTGGGAAAGAGTAACAGTCAATCTAATATGAGCTATACTATTCCCTCCTTTACAACCTGGGAGGGGGGGAGACGGAAGAAAAGAAAGCGAAAGAAAACAGAGTCGGACATAAAGCCTGGTAAGTTCAGTAACTTTTAGCATGTGAACAGGGAAAAGCAACACGACATGAATTAACTGAATACAAGATAATACCGTGATGATAGAGCTAACAAGATAAAATAAGATTAACGCAAGATATGCTAAGGCAAGATAATGTATGCTTCACTACTTTCTCTGTTATTCTGGTTTCTATATCTCTGCACCGCCTAACTAGTGTCTCAACTAGTAATCTATATAAAATGATAACGTGATCCCAATCCCCGTAATCGTGGTTGCCTTTAGGTGTATATCTATTATTTATTACCTAGATCTAATCTGGGGTTTTCTATCGAGCGCTTTCTAGATTTAACCAGGGTTTACACGACTTATCTAATACTTCTCGGATTCAGGGTTTATGCCACCTAGGTCCAACTAGGGATTATGCTACCGGTCGAACGGTGCCCCTAGTCTAGGACACACTACCCAGAGCGATAAGTGTTCCTAGACTTTACGTCCCAATCGTATCGTAAACGTGCTAGATATCTAGTTGCACATGTCCTCTATATGTGCGGCCCGAGTCCCGTAGCAGGGCTAATCAAGAAACACGGAACTCGGTCGGGAGCTTTAAGTTATCTGCCGATGCAGATGCTAAGGTCTGTTTTTCAAGTGGATATGGTCCCACTCGACCCCTCCCTCAACTAATGAAAGGCACACCTTGAAAAATGAGAACTATACGCAGGCCCTTTATGCCCCCACTAACCTATGGCCATCCTCACCCATAACTAGATAGCAAGTATATGGTCTTTTGGAGTTCTCTACCTTTCCGCTTTACGTATCTTGACTGACTCAAGATCGTAGGTAGACGACGAATCGCTATCACAGGGCTACTGGTCTCGCCGAATCACGCTGGTCCATCCTAGTCTTTAGGTTGCCATATATTGCAACCAAGGCATACCCTTGGTTCTTCTCACGCAGACCTTAACCTCTGTGAGCCCAGGCAGATCATCTGCATTCTCACAGAGGGATACCAAGAGTACCCTTACGTCCCCTTGAAGCCTCGGGCTTCGTAACCTAATTCGTTGGAGCCTTCTTTAAGATCAAATGGACGTTCGCTCCTCTTCGTGTTATACCAAGGATTACTACTTAGTTTTTCTAACTAAGGTTTACCACTTAGTTTATTGAAACGTCGTTTTCTTAACTAAGGTTTACTACTTAGCCCTTTTTAACTAAGGTTTACTACTTAGTCCTCTTTCTCGTCAAGTTGGATTGGTTAAGTGTCATTAGTCAATTTAAGTTAACTTGACCCATTCATTTATCATGTTAAACTGGTTAAGTGTTATCAGTAATTCATGTTGACTTAAGCCTACCACAAACCAAGTTATATTGGTTAAGTATTTTCTTATTGCTTAACACTACCCATTCATCTTGTATTGGTTAAATGTTCCCTTTAACCTAACCTTGACCATCTATTCTGACTGACATGTTATAATGGTTAAGTGTTTCCTTAGCTAACTTAACCCTAACATCTGTTTAGCTAACATGTTCTAATGGTTAAGTATTATCCCTTCATGTTTAACTTAACCCTCATTCATTTATCACACTCTGATGGTTAAGTGTTCAAGTTTACTTAACCCTACGTTCTAGTCCCATTAACATACTAAATTGGCTAAGTGTACTTACTTAACCCCACCTTCTAGTCTGGTTAACATGTTAAATTGGCTAAGTGTATTAAACTTACTTAACCCCTCCTTCTAGTCTGGTTAACATGTTAAATTGGCTAAGTGTTTTCCTTAATTACTTAACCCTTACAAATCTTGTCTTACTACCATGTTAAGTTGGTTAAGTATTCCTATGGACTTAACCCTCCTACTCTAGCTTAAGTTAGTTAAGTGTTCCTATGAACTTAAACCTCCCATTCTAGCTTAACTGTGTTAAGTTGGTTAAGTGTTCTTACGAACTTAACCCTCTCATTCTAGCTTAGCTTTAATTGTCTTATTAAAGCACCGACCACTCACATTAGACAGGTATTGTTGTGGTTGTCGGTTGGGTCCGGGCAGTCTTACGCCACAACTCAGTCTAACCTCGGGCCTTTATTGGGCTCAATGCCTTAACCTCCCACATTGGATAAGTATTTTTGTGATTGCTGGACAGCCGGGCGGGTCCGGGCAAGTTTACATCACAACTCAATCCAACCTCGGGTTAAGCATATTCGTATTGTCTAAATTTACATTTCTCATTTAGGACGAATCCTATAAGTAAATTACTCCTAATTTACTTATTCCATAATTACTCTTTTAATGCACATTTATCCATATTTATTATTATGGCCCATTTCCCCCATAAATCAGTTATTCTTATACCATTTTTGTCCAAGCCTAATGTTCATGTCACTTACTCACAATCATGACTAAATTTAAAATTGTGCTAATATACTCATTATGCCAAATTAACTTAATTTAGCTAATCCAATCCTGATTTAATATTCTAATTTCAGTTCATGTCAAACTAGACTTATTTTTCTAGTTTACAGTTTATGTCAAAACTAGATTTACAAGCCAATACTGGATCAAATTATACATCCTATAATTCATGTCAAAATTACCCAATTTGCATTTAATAGACATGCTATAATACATGTCCTAAATTATGCCAATCACAATTATGTTAATGTTCCAAATTATGCCAATTTTCAAGTTTACAAATACGTTTTAGTCAATTTCATGTTTTCCCAAATCGTGTTCCCACCGTTCGTATAATCGTGATTCATCCTAGATTATAAATAAATCTAGATTCATGGATAAAAGGGAATGAACCAAAATGCGATGAAAAGATAGACATAATAACTGGCATAAGATGATAATTCACTAATTTCAGATCTAACAAATTACACTGAGTAAATTGATTTAAAGCTTCGAAGGCCTATAGATCTGATAATATTATGACATGAAAAGGGTTGAATAAATAACATAGGTTCATGTATACGGGTAGATCTAACTTAATAGATAAATTCCCATAATCAAGATCCAAGGATTATTAAGAATAGACTGGAATAGATAATCAAGTTTAGATCCAATTTCACAGTCATAATCTTAGGCAATAATATCATGTTCATGAATCATAGGTAATTATCCACTATTGTCCTTGTCATAGTCATAGGCCTTGGTTTATGCTCCTAGTAAAAGGCTTATGTTCATAGTCAAAGGCATATGGTTTCAAAGGCCACAGTTTCATAGTCATAATCTTAAGCATTGACAATTTAGTCACAATGTGTTCTAGGCCATAATCAAGAATCAGATCCAAAGTCATAAACAAGCACAGATTCAATGAAATGATAAGGCATATTTCTTATATTCTTTTAATTTCATGTCACAAATAGAAAAAGGCGTTCAGATCTAAAAAGTAACCGACTTACATTGATTGGATTTAGAAAAGAATAGAAAGATAGCATTGTTTGAAGTCGTTGAATCTTTACTTGAATTCTATCTTGTTTTGAATCTTCTCTTGAAAGACTTGAGCAGCATATCCTCGTGTTGATTTATATTTTATTTTAATCTATTTATTTAGATTTAGAGGAAGAAGAAGAAGAAGCCATGTCCGTCAAGAATTTGTGCAACATAAGGTTAGAGAAGAGTGGTGCAAAGAGAAGGAGACTAGGGGGTTGTTTATATAGGATTGCAAGTTAATTTGAGCCGTCGATGAAGCCAAGGTTAATCAAAGCCATCCGTTCTAAAGAGAAGCCAATTATGTTCATAATTACTTTCTTAATGTACATTATTAACATTTATTATTAAATTTGTATGCACATTAGATACATCTCCCCTTTACACATTTATTATTAAATTTCTATGCACATTAGATACATCACCCCTTTACACATTTATTATTAAAATTGTATGCTCATTAGATACATCTTCCTTTTACACATTTATTATTAAATTTGTATGCACATTAGATACATCTCCCTTTACACATTTATTATATTAAGCATTGGTTATTCTTAAATTAGTAACTTTAGTGTTAACAGAAATACGGGGTGTTATAATTTAAGTATTTTTGGTTTCACTAAAATCCGATTTATTTTGAATCCTGTACGTTCAGTCAAAGTTCAAATTCAAATTTTCAATCTGCAGCGCTATTTCTAACTCCTTTTATAACTAAAATAAATATATTTGTTCTAACTTCGATTTCAATAAATTTTTAGTCGTTATTATTTAAAATAAATTATTTTATATACTCCAATTTCGTTAAAATAGCTAAATTAAAAACTTTGAATTGGTTCTGATTTTCCGGGTTGTTACAATTTTCTTTATTTATTATGGTATTAATTGTGATCCAACTTTCCCACTAACATAGCGAACGTTACATTTTTGCATTCTTTCTACAGGAAAATACTCTAAAGGACTAAAGGAACAAAAAACTATTCCATAAGGACAAGGGGCAAAATTTTATCCTCAAGGACAAAATTCAGGGGCCCTTTATAGTTCCTCCCTTTACACTAAAACTTGTTCTTATAGACAAAATTTTGCCCCCTTTCCTTATGGAACAATTTTTTGTTCTTTTTGTCCTTCATGGTAAAAACTCCTTCTGTCTATACAAGAAATAGAATAGACAAAGAAAAATATAGAACAATTTTTCATCTTCCTCTCTCTTCAAAAACCTCTCTATCTTCATTGAAATGTTTTCATTACAATAGAAAAGAGCAGTATAGTTTTTTTAATTTGGGTGCAAATTAGGCTCAATTCATTTGTGCAAGCTAATGAAAACAGACTGTTTTATCCTAGAGGCGGTGGCGAAAGGTACGAACTATTTTGCACCATTGAGCAGAATGCCCAAATGTCTTCAAAAGAGCGACTTTGTATGTGACTCAGCCATTGTTTTCCAACAAATTGAAGACGTCCTACACAAAACAATGGCTTCGAATGCAAATCTTGACGACGTTGTTCCATCATCCGTGTTACAACTTTCTAATCAAAATCTATTAAAAGACCTTTGAAAAAGATAGTAAGCCTTGAAATTGATTTTGATTGAAATAAGGTTGATTTAAGTACAATTAAGGTTGAGCAAATAATATAAATATAATTTCATATTTATATCATCATTAGAGATAAAAATGATATCTCTAATTTAGTTAGTAAGTTAAAACAATTACTTTAGAGGACCATACTTAATTAAAAATGGAAGCATTTGAATTTAATTTTGCGATAACTTATTGAGATACATATCAATAATTTACTACTCTATAAAAAATTGAATAAAGAAGTATTAGTGTGAAAGCAAATATTTAAATATTCAAATGTTGACTTTCTACTTTTGAGAACAGTTAATTAGAAGATAAATGTTTGTAACTAAACATCTAATAGAATGATAAATGATGTAGTAATTTTGATAGGGAATTTAATGTTACAATAAAATTTAAATGTTACATTTACTTTTGACCTAAAGTTACTATTTTGAAAATGTGACTTCGGTATTAGAGCATTCGAACCTTCGAAATTAATTCGTGTGAACCACTTAAAGTTTAATATGTAAAAATAATCTCTAATCTATTACATTTATTGACAATTATTCTGATGTCACTTATGTACATCTTATGGACAAAAAGAATTAAGTGCAAGAAGGTTTTTTGAAAATGTCACTAAAATTAAGATTAATTGAATGCAAAATTTGAAAATGCCTTTTTCGTAAATGGACATTAATTACATGCATAATGTTTTTGAAAATGTCATTATGAAATGACATTACTCAAATGGCGTAGATTTAATAACCAATGAGTAAATTTTATGTGAAAATGAATAACATTGATTAGACATGGACACCGCTATTTTATCACTTTTATTGATGACTGTTCTGATTTCACTTATGTATATCTTATGAAAATAAAAATGATGCATTTGACATGTTCAAAACATTCAAAACTGAAATTGAAAATCAATCCAATGAGAAAATTAAGAGACTTCATAGTGATGGAGGAACAAAATATGAATATAGCTCAATTCTAGATTTCTATAAACTACATGGTATAATACATGAGAGAACTACATCGTATTCACCTGAAATGAACGGTAAAGCTGAAAAAAACAGGACCTTTACCGAATTAGTAGTTGCCATTTTATTAAATTCTGGTGCAACAAAACATTGGTGAGGGGATATATTATTAACATTATGTTATACTAAATCAAAAAGTAAAATTTCACCTTTTGAAATTCTGAAAAAGATACAAACCTAATGTGTATTTTAGAACTTGGGTTGCTTGGCATATGTTCGTATTCCAGACCCTAAGAGAAAAAAATAGCAAGTTGAGCATATGAATGTGTATTTGTTGGCTATGCATTTAATAGCAAAGCATACAGATATTATAACATAAATACACATAATATAATTGAATCAAATAATGTTGACTTTTATGAAACAAAATTTCTATTTAAATTAAGGAATAGTGGGGGCACATCAAGTAATTTATTACCTATAAGAACAGATCCTAATGAACATTCTAAAAATGAACCTAGAAGAAGTAAAAGAGCAAGAACCGCAAAAGATTTTGGTTCAGATTTTTGTGATTTTACTACAGAGGAGGATCCCTTAAGCCTCCAAGAGGCAATATCTTCACTAGATGCCGATTTTTGCAAGAGACTATAAATGATAAGATGGATTCCTTGGAATCCAATAAGACTTGGCACTTAGTTGATTTACCACCTGGCTGTAAATCTATAGGCTGTAAATGGACACTTAAAAAGAAATTAAAACCTGATAGCACTGTCGATAAATATAAAGCCCGTCTAGTAGCAACAAGTTTTAAACAAAGAGAAAATGTAGATTTGTTCGACACTTTTTACTTGTAACAAGAATTACATCCATTCAGGTATTAATCTCACTTGCTTCTATTCATAATTTAATAATACACCAAACATGTTAAAACCGCATTTTTAATCGGTGAAGTAGACGAAGAAATTTATATGGACCAACTTGAAGGATTTGTAGTACACGGTCAAGAACATAAATAAAGCATGCAAATTGGATATCATTATATGATTTAAAACAAGCACCTAACAATAACATGATTTTTTTGATATAATCATTTCACATAGTTTTAAAGTTAATGAAAGTGACAAATGCATTTATTACATATATGAGAATGAAATTTTTACTATTATATGTCTTTATGTAGATGACCAACTCCTTTTTGGATCAAATATTCATGCCATAAACAATGTTAAATCTTTACTAAGTGTCAACTTTGATATGAAAGATCTTGGTGAGGCAAGTGTAATCTTTGGTATTAAAATTACTAGGTCCGAAAAGGGACTATCTTTGGATCAGTCTCATTATATTGAGAAGATTCTAAAGAAATACAATTACTTTGACTGTAAACATGCATGTACACTATATACTCCTAGTGTGAAGCTATTTAAAAACACCGGTGAAGGTGTAAGACGGTCTGACTATGCGAGCATCAAAGGCAGCCTTCAGTATGCCACTAGTTGTACTAGACCCGACATTGCCTATGTCGTGGGAATATTGTGCAGGTTTACCAGTTGACCTAGTATAGAGCGCTGACATGTTATTGAGAGGATCATGAGATACCTAAAACAAACAATGAACCTTGGATTACATTATGAAAAGTTTCCAACTGTACTTGAAGGATATTCCGATGTAGATTGAAACACTTTATTTGATGATTGAAAAATGACCAGTGGCTATATATTTAGCATTGTTGGAGGAGCTGTTTCTTAGAAATCTAAGAAACGTACTATTTTGGTTCAGTCTACTATGGAGTCTAAGATGATAGCGCAAGCCACAGCTAGTAAAGAAGCAGATTACTTGAGAAATCTGCTAGTTGAGATCCCCTTATAGGAAAAACTGATACTAGTTGTGTTGATCCATTGCGATAGTACCGCGGCTATTGCAAAAGTTCAGAACCGTTATTGTAATGGTAAGAGACGACAGATACGTCGTAAGCACAATATTGTTAGAGAGCTACTATCTTCCGGTATTGTTAGAGTGGATCACATATGCAATGATGAAAATTTGGCAAATCCATTGATGAAAGGACCATCTGGAAAGAAAGTCCTTAATGCTTCTAAAAGAATGAGACTATTGCCCTTAGATTGTTGACTCATGCACAATGGTACCGACCTTATGGATGGAGATCCCAAGAATTAGGTTCAATGGGTAAAAACAAGTTGTTTAGCGATAGCAGTTGAACATGCTGTTTTTTTTATATTAAGAAGCATGTATTCCTGAAGTGATTAGAGGATGAGTTAATAGAAACTCTTAATGAGATCTATAATCTATTTGGAGTGGAGTACCTACCATTAGGAGTGCTCTTGATAGACTCACTTATGTGAATGCGGAAATGTGGCCGTTTCCTCTGATGTTTTGGGTAAAAACTCTAGAGCATTCACTAAATTGTGATGGACGTCATGGCCATTAATGCACAGGAATATTTGATTGCACTATAGAAAAGGTTGTGTGTGATCTGATGTCAGGAACAGAGTTCAAGACCATGTGTCACTCTAGTAAAAACTGAATCTTCTCCACCATGCAAAGGTTTACATCAGAAGACACATTTTTTATGTGCAATCTTATGTTTTTAGAAATTGCTTGAAAAATATTTTAAAAAAATCGAGTGGGGAATGTTGAAAACGTTTTGTATATGTAATGAATTTATTTAAAAAAATTACGGTTACCAAGAATTTATTACTGAGATATTATTGCAATAGAGCCATTTAATGTTATAACGGTAATACATACATACATATATATATATATATATATACACACACACAAACACATATATGAGCCATTATTGTGATTGAGCAGTTACACTAGCACAACGGTCATATATTTATGCGACTTTTTATCGAGCTATTACAAAAACAAATGGTATTAAAATATTTCCGTGAATGGTAATAAATTAAAACTTATTAACATTCACTGCTTTAGAAACGTTTACAATTTACACATTATAAATTGTAGTTTTTTGACCGTTTCTTTTATTTATTATGGTATTAATTGTGATTCAACTTTCCTCCCACTAACATAGCAACGTTACATTTTTGTAACAACTCAGAATTTTGGAACCAATTTAAAATTTATTTTCAATTGATTTTAATGGAAATTAAATATTTTTAATGATTTATTTTGAGAATTAACAATTTAGAATTTATTTAAAACGAAGTTTGAGCATATATATTTATATTAATTATAAAACGAGCTTGAAATGGCGCGGTAGTTTGAAAATTTAATATCTAATTTCAATTGATTATACAGAATTCACTATAAGTCAGAATTTGGTGAAATCAGAAACATTTGAATCTTCTTAATAATATCTTTCTAACAGATGTGAAAAATTGAGATTTCAGTTTATAAATTGTAAGTTATGTTCAAAATAAAATTTAGAATAGTCGCTATGGAATTTATACATATTTTAATAATATATAAGCCCTTAAAAATGGCTATTTTGCAAACAACCTCCTTTTTCGATGAAATTAATTTTATTGGATCTGGAACGTCAAATTATTATCAGGTTTAAAATTTCAAGTCATTTGGAATTAGTATGTAAGCGTAGTAAATTTAGATGCCCGTTGTAAATTTGGTTGAATTTAATAAGCAGTTAAAAGGCCGTTTTTCAAACTATCTCCAAATTCGATGAAATTAATTTTGTTAAGTATGATCAAAACATAGCTAGATTTCAAATTTCATAATTTTTGAAGTTAGTATGTTGCCCCAATAAATTAAAATGTACGTTGTAATTCAATATTAAACATTGTGTTAATTTATATTTTAATTTTGACGAAAATTGATCAAAACAGTCAAATCAGCTTACAAAACATATTCCATTATGTCCGGAATGTGGGTATTTGGCTGGGGGCATCTGCCGTTAGGATTTATTTGGAGTTCGGAACATTAAACTTCAAGATTTTCAAATAAATGAATTAAATAATTAATAAATTAACGTATAAATATAGAAATTCTAAACCTTAGGTCTTCTTTTCGCCTTGCCGCTGCCAGGGATAAAAACAACGGCAGAAATACTCCCTTGTTCTTCCCCATTTATCTTTCAATCCACACACTAATTTGAAAAACTTATTTAACAAAAATCAAATAGCTTCGCAAGATCTAAATTCTGAACGAGTATGATCTTTTTTCGTTGATGATATCGTGAGCAATTCAAGCTCAAAATTGTCACATTCAAACGTGTTTCGGGGCGCTGATGGTGATCGACTTGATCAAGGTGGGGGTGCGCGAGTAGACGGCGGCAAGGCGGAGGTCATGGAATATTTTGATCATGGACGGTGAATCCTGGAGGCATGCGGTTTGAGGTTTTAAAGTTGGAAGATGGGTTTTGTTTAGCGGTCTTGAGTATATGGGGAGAAGGAAGATGTATTAAGGTTTCATTATACCTTAATTAATTTTCCTAATGACTTATTTAATCATCAAAGGTTTAAAATATCGTATCTTGTTCATACGACATCAGAATTCAACAAATCTGGAACTGTTGGAATCATGACGACGAGAACTACAACATGGAACTGACCGGAACAAAAATAGAGCAAGTTAGAATTTGAGGCAAATTTAAACCCAAATAGTACTAAAATCGTCAATTAAAGACTGACGGAGTGGAAACCAATTGTGATAACTCTCTCACTCAAATTATTTGTACAGTTATTTATTTTTATAACTGAATACATATTGATTGCTTGTGATTGCAATATTTGTTTGGTGATTGATGGATGTATACAGTTTTATTGCTATTATTATTAAACTGTTTGTATATATCTATTTGATGGTTGAAAATCCCACATGGGTCTGGGGATATAATTAATTCACATCTCTCTTGGATTTAATTATATGCCAACTGATTGATTGACCGACTGTTATAAGCGGTTATTTAATTATTTAATGTCTATACAGTTATAAATTGCACTCTGGATGTGAACTGAATGTTTAATAGTCATTTATCACTATTTTTGAATACATGTGATGTATGGAATCCATACAAATAATATTATATGGTAATTGATTGAGTCTGGTTCAATTCGGAAATAACGAATATTTTAAAATAACATTCATCGAAGAATCAAAATATTATAAACGGTTATTTAATTGTTCAATTCTTATATAGTTATAAATTGCACTCTGGATGTGAACTGAATGTTTAATAGTTATTTATCACTATTTTTGAATACATGTGATGTATGGAATCCATATAAATAAAATTATATGGTAATTGATTAAGTCTGGTTCAATTCAGAAATAATGAATATTCTAAAATAATATTAGAGAAGAATCAAAATATGATTTTATATCCGATTTTGGATGGACACAAAAATATAAAAATATGAAGCCGAATTAAGTATAAAACGCCATTTTGACTCGAACGGATTTTTATATTGATTTTATTCATTTTTTCTAATAAATACTGAGAAGACTGAATTTCAAAATATTACATTTTGAAAATATTATCATTTTGAGATTATAATAAAATGAGATGTTCAATTTTGGATTTAAAATTGAAATGGAAGTTGGAATCGTTTTTAAATTAATTTATAAATTTTTACAAAATACGTTTTAAACGAAAATCGATGAAATATATTATATATATTTAAATGGCTTGAATAGAACGTGTCGTGCAGTGACCATTCGCGAATTTCGACCATTGACACTTTGAATTGACGTAACGGGAGATCCGACCGTTGGATTCTCCTAAAACTAGAACTGTTGGCTTCGTATCGAAAAGAGCTTTCGAATGATAATAAGAGATTTGAAATCTAATGATTATATTTTAAATACATCCAAATCAGTTTCAGAAAAGGTCGCTATGGATGCAGTTCGGTGGCCGATATTGGAAACCGACTGTAAGGGCCTTAAATAAAATTTTAAAAATATGAATGATTTATGTAAAATCATAATAAATGATTTAAAATGATGTTGGATGAAATATTGCACGTTTATAAACATAAAAGACGTGTTTATCTGAATAAGTTGCCAATCAACTTGAGTAAAGAACTGAAAAAATTATATGGTTTTAAATAACCTAAATTTTCCAACGTATATATTGAAAGAGATTTGAATGGAAGTAATCTTCGGAATATTTCAATATTGGATTTTGTGATTATACGGATATTATTGAGGAATTTTGAAGATACAAATATCGTTATTCCCGATACGATATTTGTTAGTTTCAGAATTTGATATTGAATATAAGCCGATATGATTTCTATTCAGATCCTTGTATTTAATATCAAATCCTATTTTGGGTTTGTCATGAATGGTGTCTAAAATAACACTATTCTTAAACCCAGTTAAGAAAGGAATAAATCTTTTAATTAAGATTAATGAGATTTTCCAATTAATAAATATAATTGGAATTAAATGGAAGTTGATTTGGGTTCATTGTGAACTGTGTTCTAAACAACGTTAGTTCTTAAACCCAATACGGTGAAGATATAATTTGGAACATATAAATCTTTTAACTAAGATTTAATGGAATTTTCCAAAGTAAAATTTTCCAATTTAATATATTAAATTGGAATTGAGTGGAATTCAATTTATTAATAATCGAACTGAGCTTCTATGAAGGAAGACCGTTACTATTTATGGAATTTAAAAGGCTTGGCTGTTATTCCACTTATAATATTTGTCCGATACGGAAATTTATATCGATTATATATTGATCTGATTTCTGTGAAGATTCCATATTTAATAGAAGATGATTTCGTGCTTATCATGAACTGCGTTTTAAATTATACTGGTTCTTTAACCCAGTTAAAGATAGGATTAGTTTTCTAAAAGTTGAATAATCATTAAGTAATGATTTTTGAGGTTAAAACCAATAATGGGTTTTAATGAGTCTTTAGTTAGATTAAAATGTGAATGAGGTAATTAAATTTACAATAAATTTTCGAAATGGAGTATCACCCATTTTACTCCGTGCGATAGTTAAATCTTTAATTAGATTTGAAATGTGAAATGGTAATTAAATTTACCGATAACACAATGGGTATTAGATATGGAGTACTACAAGTTTTGCTCCATGGGATGAATAGGTTGGGACAATAAAATGAGTAATTACTTCAGTAAGGCTTGTTAATCCTCACTAGTTGATAAACCTTAATTTTGTTTAAGTTGTGAAAAGATATTATAAAATCTTTTGAAATGATTTCTAAGAATATTTGAATAAAAGAATATGTTGGATTGGAATGAGGCGTATGATGTGTTTTCGTAGCACTTGATTATAAGATACGCGAGTTAATCGGAAAGACCGACTTCAACCCATTCTGAATAACAAATACGACGACTAAAAGTCGAAAATTTGAAGATGGTGATTGAAGACCGGAGATCTTCACATCGTTGGGATGATTACTGATGTCTTGATTCGGTTGTACACCCAAGACGAGATAATAAGTGGTGATTGTCCTGAACTACTTAGAGATCGACTGAATATGTGAGGGCCTCTCTCCTGTATTGGACATATGGGACGAGGAGTAAGGTGCCTCTGGTTTCGTTCAGACCTAGAACGGACTTGCAAACGGATTGTATGTCTGACGTTGTATTTCACACTGTGTTCGTTGATCTCTACTAAATATACATATGTTTAGTGGCGGAGAATTTATTCTCTTGCTTAACACCCTTCCCTGAGACGTACGAGCTGAGAGATTATATATTGGTGGAAATCAATGGTACGGTATGGATTGACAATGTGGCATGCTGAGATGCATGGATCAAAGCTTTCGTTTAAAGGCAGGGCTTTGTGGTTGATGATCAAAGCACATCTTTAAGTAGCGCAACTTTTTGTATAGCGTTAATTTGCGAGCCACACACCCCGGTGTGAACCAAAAATGGAAGAGGACCACAGGAAGGACATGCGTTTCTTTCTTGCTAGACGTGATGTCATGGTGTAAAGCCTAGACATTTTTACTTATGTGGTTGATGGATAGCGAGGTACCTCGGATATGGCCATCTAAAAGGCCTTGACGGTCAACATACTGACTAGATTTTAGGTCCCATGGGACTGGGAAACGTATTGTTCAGGAATTGCCAATCCACAAACGTAAGAGTGGACCGGTCCTGTAGAGCTCCAGGTGCACTTGCAAGCGAGTCCTGAGGAACAGGCTAAAGTGTCTCAAATCGGAAAAAAGGAAGATCCCTTGCCTTGGTTCATAGATGGAATCCAATTTCCAATACGCGGCTTTCAATTTTAGTTGTTAACCTATATGGCGACATAGTAGGATGAGGTACTATGCCGTCTATGATTGATACATTTATATTCAAAATTGATTTATGCACTATGCACTAATAATAATAAAAGATAGATTTCGCGTATCAAGGATATTTTTCCATTATAAGGTAAAACTCTATCCTCTGGCTTGTATTTGCATTGTGTGATGGGAATTGAGGCTTATAATGGCTTCATTTTTCCTTTTAGCATTGCGCTGTATGTTTTATGGTATTCTTGGGAGAAGACCCGTTCCGTATCATATGGCTTGGCCCCTTGATTTACCCAACATTAAAATAAATTAATAAATGTTTTAGTTCTCACACCAGTCCCATGACCGACTTGGAGTTTATTGTTTCCACCAAAACTCCGGGTGCCCATATTTTCCATACGGGCAGCTAGCAGTTTTGGTTTTCACAGATATTTCTTTTCACATGATCCTGGATTACAGCTGGAGCTATATTCGGAATGCTTTATATCCGTGTATTTCTTTTAGCTGTGGTAGTTGATGTTTTCCGCTGCACATTATATTCATGTATCTATATTTTCGTTGTTTTGTATTTTAATTCTCTGATATTTTTCCGCGGTATATTATTTATTTGAACTCTGATATCTTATACTTTGATGTATATTGTTATAATAGCAATGAAATGTTCTCCTGTTTGTATTCTAATGCGTCCTGTTCTCAAAGCAATCCGCCTTCTTGCTTAGTTTAGGTCGGCTGAGAAATTTGGGTCGTCATGATTGGTATCAGAGCTTTGGTTTTGAGAGCTCGAGAACAAGACACATTAGAACCGAACGAAAGAATTTATCAGAGATAGGATTAGTAACATCCTATAAGAATAACTCACTAGAGATAGGGTTAGTAGTATCCTGGAATGAGTTTGAAGAGTGTTATTTACTAAAAACGAATTAAGTTTTGAAAATTAGATCTTATTATTAGAATTTGAATATTTTATTTTATACTGAATTTGGACTATCGAGTATAAGAAGATTTTGCATATCTATGTGTACTCGAAGTCACAAATATACTAGGTAGATGTAGAATCATACTCTAGTTGCCAGGGAATAATTCTGGTGATTATCCAGATATCATCAGTATTTAAGTTCGAGTTTCGAAAGTGGGATATCTACATATTTCCAATTGACTGGTGTGAGAACCAAAATTTGTTTGAATTTATTGTTTGTGATTTGGCCTTGAAATTGGATTTTTAAGTATATAAAAGTTATATGTTTGAAAGGTTTATCAACTAATTAATTATTGGTTGTGTTGTGTGATTGTTAGTTTAACTAATAAAAATATTTGAATAATAAAACCAATGTGAAATGAAAGGGTAAAATTTAGCCAAATCGAATTTAATATTGAACTGAAAATTAGTTCGAATTGGATTTATATAAATGGATATATATATACATATATTTGTTAAGCAGCTTATTGATTTGATGCCGAGTAAAGAAATAAATTTGCGTGCCCAACAAACAGGTGCACCTTTATGAGTTGGTTGCATATTTTTATTATTTATTATAACTACTATGAGTGATTTGGATGCGCTGTGATGGTTGTTCTGCGTGAAATTAAAACATGCGCCATAGGATAGTAACAAATAAATTATAAACTACACTGCATAACATGCTACTGAAGATGGCATAAGATATCGTATTCCATATAAGCATTTGGTGTTTATATGAAGAGGTTTCGATTGCCATATGAGTGAGATGCTTGTATGGCGAGGACTGTATTACAGGTTGAACTGAGGACTGATTATGACTTAATTGCCTATAATGGTAAATTGCATAAT
Source organism: Allium sativum (assembly GCA_030737875.1). Taxonomy (NCBI): domain Eukaryota; kingdom Viridiplantae; phylum Streptophyta; class Magnoliopsida; order Asparagales; family Amaryllidaceae; genus Allium; species Allium sativum. Next base: position 463,637,225 of record CM060910.1, read on the forward strand.
TTAATAACAAACCCTACACAAGTCTTGAGATGACAAAAATACATATGTCACGTCTCTCTTGTTTTAATTACGGCGCGTGGGTATGGGGGAGAAGGGCATATAAATCATAATGGGTGTGCACAATTGATTTGTATGCGGTATATTGATTTATTGGGTACCTAATACGACTCAATAAATTTTTCAGACCAACCCGTACAAAGGAGGTTATGGCAAAAAAATTCAAAAATTTAGGGTGTTAGCCAAATTTCAGAGAAATTTAGAAGTTTTTAGAAACTGAAAAGTTGAAGAACTCATATCAGAATGAAAGTTGAGTTGGTTAGTTAAACAACTTTCAGCTCTGTTCCTTTTCCGAGGATGAAAAAGTTTTAAGTGGGGGAGATTGTAACAATCCGGAATTTTTGAACCAATTAAAATTTATTTTTAATTAATTTTAATGGAAACTAAATACTTTTAATGATTTATTTTGAGAATTGACAATTTAGAATTTATTTAAAATGAAGTTTGAGCATATATACTTATATTAAATATAAAACAAGCTTGAAATGGCATGGTAGGTTGAAAATTCGATTTCTAATGTCAATTGAGTATATAAATTTCATTATAAGTCAGAATTTGATGAAACCAGAAACATTTGAATCTGCTAAATAATATCTTTCTAACGAATGTGAAAATTTGAGATTTCACTTTACAAATTGTAAGTTTTGTTCAAATTAAAATTTAGAATAGTCGTTATGGAATTTATATATATTTTAATAATATATAAACCCTTAAAAATGGCCATTTTGCAAATGACCTCCGTTTTCGATGAAACTAATTTTGTTAGATCTAGAACGTCAAATTATTATCAGGTTTAAAATTTCAAATAATTTTGATTTAGTATGTAAGCGTAGTAAATTTAGACGACTATTGAAAATTTGGTTGAAATTAATAAGCTGGTTAAAAGGCCATTTTTTAAATGGTCTCCAAATTTAATGAAATTAATTTTTTTAGTGCCGTATCATCAATACATAGCTAGATTTCTAATTTCGTATTTTTTGGAGTCAGTATGTGACCCGGAAAAATTAAAATGTATATTGAAATTCAATATTGAACGTTATATTAATTTATATTTTAATTTTGACGAAAACTGATCAAAACAGTCGAATCAGCTTATGAAACATACCCCATTGTGTCCGGAATGTGGGTATTTGGCTTGGATAGCCTGTCGTTAGGATTCATTTAGAGTTCGGAACATTTAACTTCAAGATTTTGAAATAAATGAATTAAGTAATAAATAAGTTAAGGTATAAATATAGAAATTATAAACCTTAGGTCTTCATTTCAGGTTGCTGCCGTTAGGGATAAAATCAATGGCTGAAATACTCCTCGTCCTTCCCCATTTATCTTTCAATCCACAAACTAATTTGAAAAATGTGACAACCCCAAAACCCCGTACGACGATGGCAAGGGTAATCTTTGGAATATAACACATCAAACAGATAATAGCAGAACATAATTATATAAATACACTAGATAATGTACAATAGAATACACTGGATAAACATAATCATTAGAGTTACAGAGTATACAGGATCATACTTAGTTCAAAATACAATTCAGCTATACATAAATGTCTACAGCGGAAAACAAACATAATATGTACAATAGGAGCTGAGCAGCATAAAAAGAGATAAATGGTAGAATCCATCTTCAACTACAGCTATCCAGAAAGAGTCTGCTAAAACCTGAATACAAGGTTGCCCGTGTAGAAAAAGGGGCACCCGAGTTTGCAAGTGAAACAAACTACGAGTCAGTCATGGGACTGGTATGAGAAATCTACTTAACACATTCTAATATATGGCCAATCACAGGACCACGCCACTTTCGCGGAACGGGTTTACTCCAGTGATTGCCAGTGCAGGTAACAAAACAAATCTTTTTAAAACAAAGCAATGATTTTTAGAAAGAATGAGGCTGATATAAGACTCAAGTCCCATCACACAATGCAACACAAACCGGAGGATAGAGTTTTACCTTATATCGACCAAGATATGCTTAATACGTGTAAAGTAAAATCACTTAAAATGTAAATTTTATCGCTTAATTCTTAATCAGACTCCAACCGTAAATTAGTAAGAGAATGATTCCATAAGTATTAACCCCGAAGGCCGAAACCAACATCAGACCAATACCCAGGAAACCACCCATCTTAGCTGTTTTCCAGTTAGTTTCTAATTTTATATACAATCATAAATATCAATCATAGACGACATGAGCGTTCCATGCCACTATGTCGCCAAATATAGGTTTACAATCAAAACCGCACGATGTCGTATTTGGAAATTGGATTTCCATCATGAACCAAGGCAAAAGATAGTCCTTACCGAATTTAAGACTCTCTAGCCCGAGCCTCAGGGCAAGTACTCAGCCAAACCATTGGATCGTCAGGGACGGTCCACCGATGTGGATTAAAATGCCTGAACACTGCGTTTCCCGGCCCTTTGGGCGTAAATGAGCCAACGAATGACTAGATCGGCTCTACATAGTCACCAATATATCCAAGGCGCCTCGCAACAACAACAACCACACAGGTGAAAATAATATATATGTCAACCAGTTTAAGCACTGACACCACCTCTAGCTAGAAAGAAACGCATGTCCTCCCTGATGTCCCCTCCCGTTTCTGGTTCATACCGGGGTTTGAGGCTCGCCAATTCACGTTATACACAAAGCTATGCCACACAGGCCATGCTTTGATCATCAACAACAAGATTTTTCTTTTCAACAGAAGCCTTGATCATCCGACGCTTAGGCGTGCCACACAGGCAATTCACGCTATGCGACTGATTTCTATCGATATATGACCTCTGAGCTCCTACTTCTCAGAGTAGGGCGTTAAGCAAGAGAATAAATTCTCCGCCGCCAAACAGATATATATTTAATAGAGATCAATCAGCACAGAACAAAATCCAATGTCAGACACACAGTCCATTTACAAGTTCGTTCTGGGTCTGAACGAAACCGGAGGCACTATATACCTCGCATACCCATCGATTTCCACATACGTCTGGACGATCACCACTCATTACCCATATTTCGGGAGGCCTCCCAATCAGGACATCAGTTATCACCCAACCGAGGTGGAGTTCTCCAGTCTTCAACCACCGTCTTCACCATCGACTTCTTATCGCCGATCAATTATTTGAAATGAGATTTAACTCGGCCTTTCCAAATAATTCATGTATATTTTAAATCAATTCATTTCAATGGTTAAATTATTCGACAACAATTCACGCCAAACACATTCAACCATCAAATATCCACTAAACCGGGTAAATTCGGTTTATTTCCATTCCATATCGTTTATAATATTTTATAACGATTTATCGCTATTTTTATTTATTTAAAAATAGTCATTTCATTCAAACGACGCTTCGGGCCATAACGCGGTCGTGACGCTGTTTTTCTTTAGATTTGATTTACACATATCTGAAAATCTAACCGTTGGATCTTCACAAATGTTGTATCATTAGAAAGATCTTTTCAAAACGAATCCAACGGTTTCAGTTTTGGGAAAATCCGACGGTCGGATCTCCCGGTACACTCGTTTGAAGTTTCGATTCCAAAATACGAACTGCATCATCTTTATTCGATTTAATTTAATTATATTTATATATATATAAATATAATCGATTCTGGCGCTGTTTTTCTTTAGATTTGAATTAAACATTCCAGACAATCCAACCGTTGGATTTTCGCAAAGTGGGTATCGTTGGAAAGATATTTCCAAAGCGAACCCAACGGTTTCAGTTTCGGAAAAATCCGATGGTCAGATCACTCGGTACACTCGTTTGAAGTTTCGATTTCAAAATACGAGCTGCAGCGTCGTTATTCGATTTAATTTAATTATATTTATATATATACATAAATATAATCGATTCTGGCGCTGTTTTTATTCAGATTTGAATTAAACATTATAGACAATCCAACCATTGGATTTTCATAAAGTAGGTATCATTGGAAAGATATTTCCAAGTGAACCCAACGGTTTCGGTTTCGGGAAAATCCGATGGCCAGATCTCCCGCACTAATCGTTTGAAATCACGGTTTCAAAACATGAACTACAGCTTCGTTATTCGATATATTTCAATTATATATATATATAATCGATTCTTCGACTTCAAAACCATTTTCACTTCACATATTCGATTAAAAACATATTTTTATCCAATAGATATTTATTTCAACACATGAATTTTGTTTATTTTATTTCCACACAGGAATTTCTATTCAACACATGAATTTCTATTCAACACATGAATTTCGTTTCAACATTCAACACATGAATTTTGTTTCAACATTCAACACATGAATACTTTCTATAGTTTATAAATATAGTAAAAATGTGATTTTTATTGCAAAACAATTTATTTCAAAACACGATTATTTTATATAGTTTATACATATAATAAATATGTGATTTTTATTGCAAAACAATTTATTTCAAAACACGATTATTTTATATAGTTTATACATATAATAAAAATGTGATTTTTATTGCAAAACAATTTATTTCAAAACATGATTATTTTATGTAGTTTATATATAAGGTAAAAATGTTATTTTTATTTTTCAAAGAATTTATTCAATACACGAACTCCATTCAACACATGAATTTATTTCAACATTCAACACATGAATTTTATTTCAACATTCAACACAAGAATTTTATTTCAACATTCAACACATGAATTTTATTTCAACATTCAACACATGAATTCAAATCCAACACAGCAATATTTCAAAAAAATTCGGCAGCATAACGGTAGGGCAATTAAAACCGGGACCGTCCCTTGTACGTTTCCTCGTTGTACCTTAAAGCCTCGTAGCTTTTGACAATGGGGATTTCATGCATCTAGTTCGCACGCAGGCGGCATGTTTTATTTTTTTTCCTTTTTTCCACAAACTAATCCTATGTGGTTTCAACCAAATAATTCTCAACCACACACAGGTATTTTTCAACCACAATCAATCCATTTCAACCACAAACAATTCTAATCAACCATTCGATATCAACCAATTTTCACACCAATCACAACCAATAAATATCGTCCATGGTTTGTGGACGAGGGGCGTGTGTGTGTGCGTGTGTATATATATAAGTATATTTCACTTCTATTTCAACACATATATATTTTTTACAACACATATATAACTTATACACCGAACGTACGATTTATACAACGCTTATACATGAGGTGTACAATGCTTATATAACTCATATATTGACTATATAATTTATACATCGTCATTTCCATATTGTTTATAATTCAGAAATCTCACATTGGGTTCCACTCCACCAAAAATAGCAGAAAGCTCAGAAAAATATCCGGTCTCTTCTAGAATGTAGAAGACATCCTCACGAGTCCACTGTCTCTTGTTTCACTGAATTTCGACAACATACGGAAAAGATATCATTTTTATTGTGTTCATCAAAGTTTGTAACGCTTTTGAGTGTAAAAACCCTTTAAATTATAAAACAGCCGTACCTCTCATCATACCTTCCAAACTAGGTCTTCGATTTTCTCACAAACCGTGCAGCGATGCGAGGATCGGGCAGTGCGGCGTTGAAGTAGAAGGAGGGGCGCACGTGCGCAACCCGGTGGGGTCCACTTCGGTGGTCCCTGCTGAAGGCGGCAGCGCTCCAAACAGGCCAACTTTGACGAGGTGGTTCGACCAAACCAGGAGACGAGGTGATGTTTATATGGATTTGTAGAGGAGATGGAGAGCTTTAAAAGTTGCTAAGTGGCGCTCGATTTTGTTGAGAGACGGAGGAGAAATCAAGCCGGGAAGAAATCGGTGTGTTTCTGTCGTTCAACAGGGAGGTTATCGGGTTTGACTCGTGGTCAATGCGGAGTGAGGAAGAAAGGGGATTGGCCAGCCTTATATTTAAATATTTAATTTATTTTAAATTCAGAAATACCTTTTTGTCCAAACGAACCCCAATTCAAACCCAACGACTGTCGTCCCTAGCTAAATACTCCCATTCCGAACACAACGGGATATGTTTCGTAGGCCCATTCAACCGTTTCAGTCAGTTTTCCTTCGAATTAAAATATAAAACATTCAATATTTGTTTTGAACATACATTTCCATTTGCCGGGGCCACATACTTATCCCGAAAATTTATGAAAAATAAATCTAGCTACGTTTTGATGATACGATCCCAACAAAACTAGTTTCATCGAATTTTGAGAGCTTTTGAAAAATGGCTCTTTTCTGGTTGAACCAATTTAATAGAAATCGACCAAACATATTTTCCTTTGCCACGCTCACATACTAGCTTCAAAAATTATGAAATTTGAAACCTAGCAATAATTTGACATCCCGGATCCAACAAAAGTGGTTTCGTCGAATTCTGAGGTCGTTTGCAAAATGGCTATTTTCATGGGCTATATAGACTCTATAGTGACCTTTCTGAAAATTCAATTAGCCATAACTTTTGCTTCCCTCTATGAAACTTCGATTTTTTGGATTCGTTAGAAAGATATTTACTAACAGATTAAAATATTTTTGGTTTCACTAAAATCTGATTTATTTTGCACCCGGTACAGTCCGTCAAAGTTTGAATTGAAATTTTGAAACTGCCGCGCCATTTCAGGCCTTGTTTATAATTAGAATTAATTATATTTATTTTCAACCGTTGATTCAAACGCACTTTTCGTTGTTATTATTTAAAATATTTATTTTTAATATCTAAAGTCCACTAAAATAGCCAATTTAAAAATTTTGAATTGTTTTAGATTTTACGGGTTGTTACAAAAAACTTACTAAACAAAAATCAAAGAGCTTCGCAAGATCTAAATTTTGAATGGGTATGATGACAAGAACTACAACATGGAACTGACCAGAACAAAAAGGAGAAAGTTAGAATTTGAGGCAAATTTAAACCCAAACAATACTAAAGTCGTCAATTATGATGGAGTGGAAACCAATTGTGAGAACTTTCTCACTCAAATTATCTGTACAGTTATTTATTTTTATAACTGAATATACACTGATTGCTTGTGATTGTAATATTTTTTTGGTGATTGATGGAAGTTTACAGTTTTATTGCTATTATTATTAAACTGTTTATATATATATATATACATCTGTTTGATGGTTGAAAACACCACACGGGTATGGGGATGATAATTAATTCACATCTTCCTTGGATTTAATTGTATGTCAACCAATTGATTGACAGACTGTTATAAGTGGTTATTTAATTATATAATGCTTATACAGTTATAAATTGCAATCTGGATGTGAATTGAATGTTTAATAGTTGTTTATCACTATTTTGAGTACATGCAATGCATGGTATCCATATAAATAAAATTATAATGTAATTGATTGAGTCTGGTTCAATTTAGAAATAACGAATATTTTAAAATAATATTCAACGAAGAATCAAAATATGATTTTGATGTCCGATTTTGGATGGACACAAAAATATAAAAATATGAAGCCGAGTTAAGTTTAAAAGCGCCACTTTAACTTGCACGGATTTTTATATTGATTTTATTCATTTTTTTATAATGAATATTGAGAAGACTGAATTTCAAAATATTACATTTTGAAAATATGATCATATTAAGATTATAATCAAACTAGATGTTCAATTTTGGATTTAAAATTGAAATGGAAGTTGGAATCATTTCTAAACGAATTTATAAAGTTTTATAGAATACGTTTAAAACGAAAATCGACGAAATATATTATACATATTTAAATGGTTTGAATAGAACGTATCATGCAGCGATTATTCGCGAATTTAGACCATTGACTTTGAATTAGCGTAACGGGCAATCCGACCGTCGGATTCTCCTAAAACTGGAACCGTTGGGTTCATATCGAAAAGAGTTTTTGAGTGATAATAAGATTGAAATCTAATGGTTCGATTTTCAAATATATCCAATCAGTTTTGGGAAAGGTCGTTATGGTTGCAATTCGGTGGCCGATTTTGAAAACAGACTTAAGGGCCATGAATAAATTATTAAAAATATGAATGAATTATGTAAAATCATAATAAATGATTTGAAATGATGTTGGATGAAATATTCCACATTTGTAAAGATAAAAGATGTTTTTATCTCTATAAGTTGTCCATTAACTTGAGTAAAGAACTAAAAAAATTATATGGTTTTAATATAACCAAAATTTTCCAACGTATATATTGGAAAGGATTTAAATGGAAATAATCTTCGGAATATTTCGACATTGGATTCTGCGATTATACGGATATTGTTGAGGAATTTGGAAGATACAGATATATCGTTATTCCCGATACAATATATTTTAGTTTCAGAATTGGATATTGAATATAAGCCGATATGATATCTATTCAGAGCCTTGTATTTAATATCAAATTGGATTTTGGGTTTGTCGTGAATGGTGTCTTAAATTACACTATTCTTAAACCAGTTGAAAAAGGAGTAAATATTTTAATAAAGATTAATGAGATTTTTCCAATTAATAATATAACTGGAATTAAATGGAAGCTGATTTTGGGTTCATTGTGAACTGTGTTTTAAACAACATTAGTTCTTAAACCCAATAACAGTGAAGATATGATTTGGAATCTATAAATCTTTCAACTAAGATTTAATGGAATTTTCCAAAGTAAAATTTTCCAATTTAATATATTAAATTGGAATTGAGTGGAATTCAATTTATCAATAATCGAAGGGAGCTTGTGTGAAGGAAGATCGTTACTATTTATGGAATTTAAAAGGCTCGGCCATTATTCCACTTATTAGTCCGATATGGAAATTAATATCGATTATATATTGATCTGATTTCTGTGAAGATTCCATATTTAATGGAAGATGATTTTGGGCTTATCGTGAAGTGTGTTTTAAATTACATTGGTTCTTTAACCCAAACAAAGATAGGATTAATTTCCTAAAAGATGAATAGTCATTAAAAATGTTTTTTGAGATTAAAACCAACATAGGGTTTTAATGAGTCTTTAATTAGATTAAAATGTAAATGAGGTAATTAAATTTACAATAAATGTTCGAAATGGAGCATCACCAGTTTTACTCCATGCGATAGTTAAATCTTTGATTGGATTTGAAACGTGAAATGGAAATCAAATTTACCAGTAACACAATGGGTGTTAGATGTAGAATACTACTAGTTTTGCTCCATGGGATAAATAGGTTGGGATTGGGATAATTAAATGAATAATTCTTTTGGTAAGTTCATTAATCTCGACTAGTTGATAAACCTTAATTTGGTTTAAGTTGTGAAAAGGTATTATAAAATCTTTTGAATTTATTTCTAAGAATATTTGAATAAAAGAATATTATGGAATGGAATGAGGCGTATGATGTGTTCTTATAACACTTGATTATAAGATACGCGAGTTATTTGGAAAGACCCGGTTTAATCCATTCTGAATAACTGATACGACAACTAAAAGTCTAAGATTTGAAGACGGTGATTGAAGACCAGAGATCTTCACATAGGCGGGATGACTACTGATGTCTTGATTGGGTTGTACACCCAAGACGAGGTAATAAGTGGTGATCATCCAGACGTACTTGGAGATCAACTGGATATGCGAGGCCCTCTCTCTTGTATTGGACATATGGGGCAAGGAATAAGGCGCCTCCAGTTTCGTTTAGATCCAGAACAGACTTGCAAATGGATTACATGTCTAGCGTTGTATTTCGCGCTGTGTTCGTTGATCTTTGCTAAATATACATATGTTTGGTGGCGGAGAATTTATTCTCTTGCTTAACACCCTTCTCTGAGACGTATGAGCTCAAAGGTTATTTATTGGTGGAAATCAATGGTACGGTATGGATTGACAATGTGGCATGCTGAGATGCATGGATCAAAGCTTTTGTTGAAAAGCAGGGCTTTGTGGTTGATGATCAAAGCATAGCTTTAAGTAGCACAGCTTTGTGTATAGTGTTAATTCGTGACCCTCACACCCCGTGTGAACCAAAAAAGGGAGAGGACCGAAGGGAGGACATGCGTTTCTTTCTAGCTAGGAGTGATGTCATGGTACGAAGCTTAGACATTTTTACTTATATGGTTGATGGATAGCGAGGTACCTCAGATACGGCCGACTAAAAAGGCCTTGACACTCGACATACTGACTAGATTTTAGGTCCCATAGGACCAGGAAATGTATTGTTAAGGAATTGCCAATCCACAAATGTAAAAGTGGACCGGCCCTGCAGAGCTCTAGGTACACTTGCGGGTGAGTCCTGAGGCACGGGCTAGAGTGTCTCGAATTGGGTAAGGAAGATCTCTTGCCTTGGTTCATAGATGGAATCCAATTTCCAATACGCGACTTTCGATTTCAGTTGTAAACCTATATGGTGACATAATAGGATAGGGTACTATGCCGTCTATGATTGATACATTTATATTCGAAATTGATTTCTGCACTATGCCCTAATAATAATAAAAGATAGATTTAGCATATCAAGCATATTTGGCCATTATAAGGTAAAACTCTATCCTCTTGTTTGTGTTTGCATTGTCTGATGGGACCTGAGTCTTATAATGGATTCATTTTTCCTTTTAGCATTGTGTTGTTTATTCTATGGTATTCTTGGGAGAAGACCCCTTCCATGTCATACGGCATGGTCCCTTGATTTACCCAACATTAAAATAAAGTTAATAACTGTTTTAGTTCTCACAACAGTCTCATGACTGACTCAGAGTTTATTGTTTCCACCTAAACTCTGGGTTCCCATATTTCCACACGGGCAGCTAGTAGTTTTGATTTTCGCATATATTTCTTTTCACATATTCCTGGATTAAGGCTGGAGCTATATTCAGAATGCTTTGTATCCGTGTATTTCTTTTAGCTATAGTAGTTGATGTTTTCCGCTGCACGTTATATTCATGTATCTATATTTTCGCTATTTTGTAATTTAATTCTCTGATATTTTCCGCTGTATATTATTTATTTGAACTCTGATATCTTGTACTCTGATGTATATTGTTGTTATAACAATGAAATGTTCTCTATGTGTGTTCTGGTGCATCGTGTTATCAAAGCAATCCACTTCTTATTCGGTTTAGGCCGGCTGGGAAGTTCGGGTCGTAACATTTTTGCATTCTATTTATATAAGAAATAGAATAGACAAAGCAAAATATAGAACAATTTTTTCATCTTCCTTTCTCTTCAAAAACCTCCTTACCTTTATTGAAATTTTTCATTACCAAAGAAAAGAGCAGTACAATTTTTGTAATTTGAGTGAAAATCAGGCTCAATTCTTTTGTGCAAGCGAATTGATATCGAATAAGAGGTTGTTTTTATCCTAGAGGCGGTGGTGAAAGGTACAAACTGCTTTGCACCATTAAGCAGATTGTCGAAACGTCTTCAAGAGAGCGACTTTGTTCATGACTCAACCATTGTTTTTCCAACATAATTTGATATGAATACATATATATTCGAAAATCTTTTCGAATATGGTTACAGTGGTATTCGTATCCAATCAATATCCGTTCGATTTTCTGATGCATATGTGTGTATGAGAAAGCCTATTTAAACACAAATTGATTACACAAAATCTGACGTGTAAATTATAGACCATTGGATCTCCTCTTGAATTTCATCTCTCATGTAAAAACAAACAAATCAAACGGTTCACAATTTATGTATTTAATTTGGTGTCATCAATTTGTGTTCGAATAGCCCTCTATATAATATATATAAAAACCTATTTGGATGTAAAATTTGACATAATAGTGACACAATAATCTACATCAATGGATCACCTCTTGAATTCTATTCCTCCATATAAGGACAAAATGATCCAGCGGTCGAAGCTACGTGTCCTCCAACTTTTGTTTAAATTTTTGTCTAAATAATCATCCCACGTATACATACACACACACACACACACATATAGTTTTATTAGAAACTGAGTACAAATTATACAAAGTTGTAGTATGTACTATATTACCATGCCAAGGGATTCGACCGAATCGAACCCATGGCATTGTAATGACCCGTATTCTACACATCATAGGATCGTAGAATATTTATTTCTTTCCCATGTGGAGTCGTATGGTCATGTAACTTTGGGAAACATCTATTAGAGTCATTTCCCATGCTTATGATTTTTGTCAATTTTTAAATGACCATTTTGCCCCTAGTTGGTACTGTTTTGGCAATAACTTTTGATTGGAAAGGAATTTTGACCTGAAACCACTTCCATTAGATTCGTTTGATGATTTACCTTTCCGTAGAGTGGTCACAATAGCCAAACGGACTTACCGTTTGGGAGATATGGTTGAAACAAGGTTTGGAGGGTGAAAAACTGCTTAACCGGGCCAAATCGGGTGATTAGTGAGTAGGCCCATAACCCATTTCGGGATTAGGGTTATGGGAGGGCTGAAATGAGATGGAGAATCATTCCATTTCAGTTTTCTAGCCTCCAATTATCACCAAGGATCCCCAAAAATGGCCTCTAACCTCTAAATCACCTCCAAATCATCTTTTGGTCAAGAATTAAGCTCAGCAACCCCTAATCAAGGAAGATCCTCACCAAATCAACATAGGAGCTGCTGTTGGCATTGAGATTCACATCAAATCAGAGAATTATTTCAGATCTTAGTTTATTTTGTGGCTAAGGTGAGTGATTTGCATAGTTTTACACTAATTATGGCTAATTAGGGGTGATTAGTGTTAATTAGCAAATTTAAACATGATAAAATTCTGGAAAAATGTTTATAAAATTCGGAATGATGTTTTAGACCTCTGATATGAATTTGGGTTAATTTGGTTAAGATTTTCTAATCCTATCATTAGTTTCACCTAAACATGCTTAAGGGGAAATATGGGATTTTGGGTATGTTTGATCCATTTTTACCTATCATATTGATGTTTTGATGTTTGTGGTTGATTATGCATGTTGCTATGACTGTATGAAATGCTTTGTGACTGTTTAGAATAGTTGGAATGGTCGAAAACGCCGTTGAGGGGCGTAAACAGCTCGCTAGACAAGGTGCAGAGATTCAGATCGGATAGGGGATTGAGGGACGATCGGATCGCCCTATGGGACCGTGGGACATCACCACGAGTCGAGTCATCTCCTCCGAACCGAACCATCTGCGCAAGGCCCACGAGACGAATCGATGCAGCGCCGTGCCCAAACTGAAGTACTCCGATCCGGATCGCGAATGAACATTACGACCCGATCCGTCCATGAAGGGTGAGCACGATCCGTCGACCTAGAGAAGTGCTTTCCGACCCGAACCGCTTGAAGGACCACGATCCGATCCGAAGAAGCTTATCACGAACCGATCCACGGCGATGGACTTGGAGACCCCGACCCGATCCGCTGAAGGGTACTCGAGCCGATCCGATGGAACTGGAGGACCACGAGTTGATGGCGCGACCCGATCCGAATTCAGGAACCCGATTCGAACCGTGGTGATGAGGGAACAGGACTCCGAACCGATCCGATATGAAGGCTACGATCCGATTCGAGGGTGATGACCAATAACCCGAGATGCAAAGGTAGTCCAAATGGAAGTTAGAGCTCAGGATCCCGGAACCAGTTGGGAACCAATGAGTTCACTTCATGGTTGGACTTTGCTGCGGGACGTGTGCTAAGGAGTTGTCGACATTCATAACTTCGATTCACCACTAGAAATGGATGATGACTACTTATCAGTGCAGTAGGGTCATTATGACCTGAGGGGCAAAGTGATGGTAGCAAGACTACGTTATCAGTGCAGTAGGGTCATTACGACCCGAGGGGCAAGGTGATGCGTAGTAAGACTATGAGCCAGTGCAGTGGGGTTCTTATGACTCCATGGGGAAGAGTGGACATAGTAAGGATTAGTAAGGCTATGAGCCAGTGAAGTGGGGTTCTTGTGACTCCATGGGGCAAAGTGGACATAGCGAAGGATTTGTGGCTACGTTATCAGTGCAGTGAAGCCATTTATGACTTCATGGGGGCAAAGTGATCGTAGCAAGGTATGTTGGGTGATCGAAGTGGTGAATATCGTATGCTTTACGCACTGAGTGAGAGATGTGAGGATGGATGCTATGCTTGATTGTTTGCCATCATTATGACATGCACACCTCCCCCACCTCTGTATCTTTACACTGTTTGATATGATACCTTAGAGTGTTGTACAGTATGTAGTGCTAACTCTTTGGTTGCAGGTCCAGGTTCAGGTATGTTTTAGTCTACCTGTTATTGTTCACTTTAGATGCTTATCGCTCATACCAGGCTTTATGTCTGACCCAGAGTTTTATGTCTCCTCTTATTACTCTGGGTGCTCACACGAGCAGACTAGAGACAGGTTAGCTGGTGATGCGCGAGTAGCTGATTCGGAGGCGGGCAGGAGGCTTCCACGTATTATATATATACACATTCTCCCTGTGTCGTTGGTGGTCGCTACTTGGGCATTAGTAGTGTACCTCATTTACCTTACTTTTGCTTTGAGACAGTTTGAAAGTTGTAATAAGCTGTATTCTGAATTTCCGCTGCTATGATGTTTAGTTCTGATTTTCAGCTTATGCACTGTCTCTCCTGTTTTATGTCAAGTATGTGGTTATTATATTTTATTCTATGCGCTGTGAGACATTCTACAAGTTCTTTGTATGTTCATTTCCTTCTTCCTTTTTCCTTCTGATGACCCGTTCCGTGCTAGCTGGACATGTGTACAACGCACTTTTGGAGTAAATGTCGGTTGGTGCGGGGTAGGCCGTCACACTTGGTATCAGAGCTCTAGGTTGCGTAGTTAACCTAGGGAAAGACACCAGGGAGAGATAGTACGTATATGAGAGCGCGTATTTGTGATTGTTTTGGTTTTCAAAAGCTATATATGTATATACTATTAATAGTATAAGAATGAAGTCGCACTGCACTAGCACCACTATGGGGTCGTTAATCGTTTCCCTTTTACAGATTAACGATGAGCCGAGACACGAGGGGTGCTGGTAGAGGGACCAACCAAGGGAATGCCGCTGACATGAGGGCAATGTTTACTAACCTCATGAGAGACATGCTTAGAGAAGTGCAAGGGGGCAATTCCCAATCCCGGAGTTGGTGTTGGCCCAGTAGTGCAGGCGCCTAGGGTCGATTTCGCCAAGTTGTGCAAAGATTACACTAATCTTGGTGGGAAGCCGTTCCACGGAACGGAGTCGGCCACGGATGTTCAGGACTGGATGGATAGCTGTGACCGTATCTTTGATGACTTGGGTCTCGAGGATGCGATGAAGAGAAGGCTAGCGTCTCGTCAGCTGCAAGGGCGAGCGATGAATTGGTGGAATGCCATTAGAACAGCTACTCCAGAGGATCAGGTTACTTGGGATCAGTTCAAGGCTCGCTTTAGCGAGAAGTTTATTCCAGCTGCCCAGAAGTCAGTACTGTTCAAGAGGTTCTTGGAACTCAAGCAGAACGGAAGGGCAGTTTCTGATTATATTGCTGAGTTCGACACTTTGTCGAAGTATGGACTGTCTCTCATTGATACTCCTGAGAAGAAGAATGAGAAGTTCATTACCGGTTTGGATGGGTACTTGGGGGAAAGGCTTATTAATCACATCGATGAGACTTTTGAATCGATTGTGGGGAAAGCTTTGAGATCAGAGAGTCTTTACCCCAAGTCAAAGACTGAGGCTTCATCTGCAGAAGGGCCAAAACCGCAAGCAGGCGGTGGAGGCAAGAATAATTCTCAGAACAAGAGAAAGCAGGACCAATCAAAAGGTGGCCAGAAAAAGAGCAAGAAAGATGTTGAGTGCTTCAGCTGTGGTAAGAAGGGCCATTATGCTAAAGAATGTCGGGCCAAGCCAGCGGAAAGGAAGTGCTACAACTGTGGTCAAGTGGGACATCAGAAAGATAAGTGTCCGCAACCTCTTAAGGAGAAGCAGATTGTGAAAGCATATGCTATTGATGCTGTTCCTTCTTCGTCGAATGCCCCAACTGCGACGGAGAAAGGAAAGAATGTTGTTATTCAAGGTATGCTTTCTATTTATGATATACCAGTTCGAGTTTTGTTTGATACTGGGGCTTCCCGTTCCTTCATATCTAGTGACTTGGTAGATAGGTTGGGACTGGAACCCGAGATAGTCGATAGACCGTTGATTGTGACGAACCCGATTGGTGGTTCGACTAGCCTTAGTATGATTTGCAGGAATTTGGTCTTATCGAGTCATGGATGTATGTTTGTATGTGATTGCTTTGTTTTGGGCTTTACTAGGTATGGCATTATATTGGGATTCGATTGGCTCCAAAGATACGGGGTGGTGGTAGACTGTGAGGGCTTTTTGGTGACAGTGAGAGCGGATGATGGGCGGAGGGTAGTGTTTGGTAGCCTACCTAGTGATGGGGTTATGGCTAGTTTTGTAAATTCCCTCGACATCCCGCAGGATGAGTTGTCAGATGTGCCCGTGGTTGGCCAGTATCCGGACGTCTTCGAGGAGGTGACCGGGCTTCCACCACACCGGGAGATTGAGTTCCGTATTGATTTAGTGAAAGATGCCAGACCTATAGTGATGCCACTTCGTCGTATGGCACCAAGGGAGCAGAGAGAGATCGGGGTGCAAGTCAGCAATCTTTTGAAGAAGGGATTTATTAGAAGGAGTGTCTCCGAGTGGGGAGCACCAGTTGTGTTTGCCACTAAGGCAGATGGTTCCCTTCGTTTGTGTGTGGACTATCGCGAGTTGAATAAGGTGACGAGGAAGAATAAGTATCCTCTACCGCGGATAGATGATTTGTTTGATCAACTGGAAGGAGCTAGAGTGTTCTCCCAGTTGGACCTCACGACAGGATTTCATCAGCTACGAGTAGCGGATGAGAGTGTTCCGAAAACGGCCTTTAGGACGCCGTCTGGATTTTATGAGTGGTTGGTCATGCCGTTTGGGTTGACCAATGCACCAGCCTATTTTGTGGATCTTATGAATCGAGTATTCAGAGATCAGTTGAATAAGTTTGTTCTTGTGTTCATAGATGATATCCTTGTTTACTCAAGGACAAAGGAGGAACACAAGGGACACTTGAGGATAGTGATGGAGGTGTTGAGGAAACACCAATTGAAAGCGAAATTCTCTAAGTGTCATTTTTGGAGAAGGGAAGTAAGATTCTTGGGTCATGTTGTTTCAGAGAGTGGTATTGCCGTGGACCCTGCGAAGGTGGCTACGGTGCAGGATTGGCGTACACCCAAGAATGCAACAGATGTAAGAAGTTTCTTGGGATTAGCTGGATATTATCGTAAGTTTATCCAGGACTTCTCCAAGATAGCAGCACCGTTGACTCAGTTGACTAAGAAGAATCAGTCCTTCGTCTGGGACGGAGTGTGTGAAGATGCCTTCAAGAGTCTAAAGGAGAGGTTGACGCATGCGCCAGTGTTAGTCATTCCTAAAGGGAATGAAGAGATGACGGTATACACGGATGCTTGTGGTACCGGACTGGGTGCAGTATTGATGCAAGAAGGTAAGGTTGTAGCTTATGCTAGTCGACAGCTAAAGCCGCATGAGAAGAAGTACCCTACCCATGATTTGGAATTAGCAGCGATCGTGTTTGCGCTGAAGATGTGGAGACACTATCTCTTGGGAGAAAGATTTGAGTTGTTTACCGATCATAAATCGTTAAAGTATCTCTTCTCCCAGAAAGATCTGAATCTCCGTCAGCAGAGATGGTTAGAGTTCTTGGCTTCGTATGATTTTGATATCGCATACACACCTGGGAAGGGTAATGCGGTAGTCGATGCCTTGAGTAGGAGACATGCCAGCTTAGGGGCAATGTTTCTTGAATGGAAGCAACTGGAGTATATCGCGGGGTTTGATTTCAGACCAAAGTGCGAATTGGATCCAGTTATGCTAGCTAGTTTGACGATCAGACCCACTTTGATAGAGCGGATTGGTTCTAGCCAGAGGAACGATCCTAATCTATTAGAAATCATCTCCAAGTTAGAGATGGGTATCGACGAGGAGGTGAATGTGTGTGGGCTTGATCGAGATGGATGGCTTAGAAAGAAGGGAAGACTAGTTGTGCCCAACGTGAATGGTTTGAGAGATGAAGTGCTTAGAGAATGTCATCACTCAAAACTAACTATACATCCTGGTGGTAATAAGATGTATCGAGACATGAGACAGACTTACTACTCGGAAGGGATGAAAAGAGACGTTGGGAAGTTTATATCCAAATGCATGAATTGCCAGCTATTTAAAGCCGAGCAAAGGAAGCCTAGTGGGTTGTTGCAACCATTAGAAATTCCCGAATGGAAATGGGAGCAAGTCTCGATGGATTTCATCAATGGCCTACCAAGGACTAGATCGGGATATGATAGCATTTGGGTAATTGTGGATCGATTGACTAAGAGCGCAAGATTTATACCAGTCAAATCGACCAGGACAGCAGCCAAGTTGGCAGAATTGTATATGAAGTGGGTAGTGAGATTTCATGGAGTACCCAAAAGCATTGTGAGTGACCGAGACCCGTTGTTCACTAGTGGGTTTTGGAAGAGCTTGCAAGAGGCTCTAGGGTCAGGATTACATCTCAGTACCGCATATCATCCTCAGACCGACGGTCAGACGGAGAGGGTGAATCGTATATTGGAAGATCTCTTGAGAGCTTGTATATTGGATTTTGGTGGATCATGGGATGACCATTTGCATCTAGTAGAGTTTGCATATAATAATAGCTACCAATCCAGTATCGGTATGGCTCCATATGAAGCTTTGTACGGAAGACCGTGCAACTCACCATCATGTTGGATAGAGACTGGCGAGAAGTTTGTGCTTGGACCAAATGTGGTGAGGGAAACTTCAGATAAGATTAAGGTCATTCAACAACGAATGAAAGCTGCTCAAGATAGGCAGAAGAGTTATGCCGATAAGAGGAGAAGAGACTTGAAATTCTCCGTTGGTGACTTGGTGTTCGTCAAGATCTCTCCATTAAAGAGCGTGATACGATTTGGCAGGAGAGGCAAGTTGGCACCAAGATTTGTTGGCCCGTTCCCTGTTCTTGAACTAGTGGCATATAGAGTTGGCTTACCAGAGAAAATGGCAGGAGTTCACAATGTGTTTCATGTTTCCCAACTAAGGAAGTTCGTTCACGACTCAGATGTGACTATTTCACCTGATCAGTTAGAGGACTTCGAAGTAGAACCCGAGGCGGTTGAGAACCGCAAGCCGATTCGTATTGTGGGGCACGATATGAAGCAACTTCGAAGGAAGGCGGTGAAGCTAGTCAAGGTTCAGTGGGGCGAGAACGAGAATGATTGTACTTGGGAGACAGAGGAGAGCATTAGGAAGGCATATCCAGAACTCTTTGCCTGGTAAGATTTACTTTGCGATTTAGTTATTCTACATGCTAGGATAGACTTGTTTTGCTTGGTTGCATGTTTGATTGTTGTTTTATGATTGATAGGCATGCGGGAACCTTTGTGTGTGTTTTGATTAGTGAATTTCGGGGGCGAAATTTCTTAAGGGGGGGGAGAGTGTAATGACCCGTATTCTACACATCATAGGATCGTAGAATATTTCGTATGGTCATGTAACTTTGGGAAACATCTATTAGAGTCATTTCCCATGCTTATGATTTTTGTCGATTTTTAAATGACCATTTTGCCCCTAGTTGGTACTGTTTTGGCCATAACTTTTGATTGAAAAGGAATTTTGACCTGAAACCACTTCCATTAGATTCGTTTGATGGTTTACCTTTCCGTAGAGTGGTCACAATAGCCAAACGGACTTACCGTTTGGGAGATATGGCTGAAACAAGGTTTAGAGGGTGAAAAACTGCTTAACCGGGCCAAATCGGGTGATTAGTGAGTAGGCCCATAACCCATTTCGGGATTAGGGTTATGGGAGGGCTGAAATGAGATGGAGAATCATTCCATTTCAGTTTTCTAGCCTCCACTTATCACCAAGGATCCCCAAAAATGGCCTCTAACCTCTAAATCACCTCCAAATCATCTTTTGGTCAAGAATTAAGCTTAGCAACCCCTAATCAAGGAAGATCTTCACCAAATCAACATAGGAGCTGCTGTTGGCATTGAGATTCACATCAAATCAGAGAATTATTTCAGATCTTAGTTTATTTTGTGGCTAAGGTGAGTGATTTGCATAGTTTTACACTAATTATGGCTAATTAGGGGTGATTAGTGTTAATTAGCAAATTTAAACATGATAAAATTCTGGAAAAATGTTTATAAAATTCGGAATGATGTTTTAGACCTCTGATATGAATTTGGGTTAATTTGGTTAAGATTTGCTAATCCTATCATTAGTTTCACCTAAACATGCTTAAGGGGAAATATGGGATTTTGGGTATGTTTGATCCATTTTTACCTATCATATTGATGTTTTGATGTTTGTGGTTGATTATGCATTTTGCTATGACTGTATGAAAAGCTTTGTGACTGTTTAGAATAGTTGGAATGGTCGAAAATGCCGTCGAGGGGCGTAAACAGCTCGCTGGACAAGGTGTAGAGATTCAGATCGGATAGGGGATTGAGGGACGATCGGATCGCCCTATGGGACCGTGGGACATCACCACGAGTCGAGTCATCTCCTCCGAACCGAACCATCTGCGCAAGGCCCACGAGACGAATCGATGCAGCGCCGTGCCCAAACTGAAGTACTCCGATCCGGATCGCGAATGAACATTACGACCCGATCCGTCCATGAAGGGTGAGCACGATCCGTCGACCTGGAGAAGTGCTTTCCGACCCGAACCGCTTGAAGGACCACGATTCGATCCGAAGAAGCTTATCATGAACCGATCCGCGACGATGGACTTGGAGACCCCGACCCGATCCGCTGAAGGGTACTCGAGCCGATCCGATGGAAATGGAGGACCACGAGTTGATGGCGCGACCCGATCCGAATGCAGGAACCCGATCCGAACCGTGGTGATGAGGGAACAGGACTCCGAACCGATCCGATATGAAGGCTACGATCCGATTTGAGGGTGATGACCAATAACCCGAGATGCAAAGGTAGTCCAAATGGAAGTTAGAGCTCAGGATCCCGGAACCAGTTGGGAACCAATGAGTTCACTTCATGGTTGGACTTTGCTGCGGGACGTGTGCTAAGGAGTTGTCGACATTCATAACTTCGATTCACCACTAGAAATGGATGATGGCTACGTTATCAGTGCAGTAGGGTCATTATGACCTGAGGGGAAAAGTGATGGTAGCAAGACTACGTTATCAGTGCAGTAGGGTCATTACGACCCGAGGGGCAAGGTGATGCGTAGTAAGACTATGAGCCAGTGCAGTGGGGTTCTTATGACTCCATGGGGAAGAGTGGACATAGTAAGGATTAGTAAGGCTATGAGCCAGTGCAGTGGGGTTCTTGTGACTCCATGGGGCAAAGTGGACATAGCGAAGGATTTATGGCTACGTTATCAGTGCAGTGAAGCCATTTATGACTTCATGGGGCAAAGTGATCGTAGCAAGGTATGTTGGGTGATCGAAGTGGTGAATATCGTATGCTTTACGCACTGAGTGAGAGATGTGAGGATGGATGCTATGCTTGATTGTTTGCCATCATTATGACATGCACACCTCCCCCACCTCCGTATCTTTACACTTTTTGATATGATACCTTAGAGTGTTGTACAGTATGTAGTGCTAACTCTTTGGTTGCAGGTCCAGGTTCAGGTTCAGGTATGTTTTAGTCTACCTGTTATTGTTCACTTTAGATGCTTATCGCTCATACCAGGCTTTATGTCTGACCCAGAGTTTTATGTCTCCTCTTATTACTCTGGGTGCTCACATGAGCAGACTAGAGACAGGTTAGCTGGTGATGTGCGAGTACCTGATTCGAAGGCGGGCAGGAGGCTTCCACGTATTATATATATACACATTCTCCCTGTGTCGTTGGTGGTCGCTACTTGGGCATTAGTAGTGTACCTCATTTACCTTACTTTTGCTTTGAGACAGTTTGAAAGTTGTAATAAGCTGTATTCTGAATTTCCGCTGCTATGATGTTTAGTTCTGATCTTCAGCTTATGCACTGTCTCTCCTGTTTTATGTCAAGTATGTGGTTATTATATTTTATTCTATGCGCTGTGAGACATTCTACAGGTTCTTTGTATGTTCATTTCCTTCTTCCTTTTTCCTTCTGACGACCCGTTCCGTGCTAGCTGGACATGTGTACAGCGCACTTTTGGAGTAAATGTCGGTTGGTGCGGGGTGGGCCGTCACAGGCATCTTGCATCTTTCCCCAATGCCTCAACCAACTAAGAGAAGAATGCTTGTAATATATATATATATACACACACACATGTGTGTGTGTGTGTGTATGTATGTATGTATGTGTGTCTGTGTATATATACACACACACACATACATATGATGTTTAATTTACTCCTAAATTTAAATTATATATTTAAGACATAATGATGTATATGCTTCTATGACTCGTATTTTTTTTAAGTCTTAAGATTGTGTTTTACGTATTTTGAACATTTTATCTCTCAAAATATTTGTTGTTCGAAATTTATGTGATTGATGTCCTACTGAGAACTTGTAGTTAGATGTATTTAGACTTTGAAAAATGAATCAAATTTTCACGTGAATGATTTTGTAAATTTTTATTATTTTATTCTCGGATATTTTCGAATATCTGCATTTGTTGTGCCCATTTAGCTTCACATACCAATATTTTTGGATATTAGAAAATATATGTAATCACTGAGGTGGATACAAATCCGAAAATATCCACAGATACAAGTACAGATATTCGTAAATCGGTATTCATGGATATCGGATATGGATACAATGCAGATTTTCATTTTCAGATACGGATACAACACTATCTGTATCTGATTACATCCGCTTACAATCCTAATTACGCCACGTGACACAAAAACTACCTAGATCCAAATTTTGATGTTTCAGCTTGTTGTCCCAATCAAATTATTTTAAAATTTACATTGTAATTGTAGTCGTGTTTTTTATGAGTAGTGATATAATTGTAAAATAAATGCTTATATGTGTTGAGTGGTTTGGCACATTAGGACGACATTGGTTGAGTCTAGATGATTTACACCTATTACACACAACAATATTATTGAGGTATTACACAAATCATTATTAAATGTAGAATTTAATTGTCCAATATAAGATAGGTTTAGCATGTACGTTAATCATAAATTAAAGTGACATGGGACGTTGAAATGCAAGTTTAAGAGTTCAATTTTTGCTAAGATGAGCATATTTTAGTTAAACCAAATAAACCAAACCAATTGACTTTGATCGGTTTGATTTTGATTTGTTAGTTGATTGGTTGGTTTTAGTTTCTTTTTTGTACTTGTTTGGTTGATTGCTTGTGTTAGGTTTTGAATAATTGAAGAATCAACCAATTAAAACAAGTTTAAAAATTAAGTAATTTGAAACAAGAAATTTACTACCAGCAACCCTTCTATCTCTAATATTTTAATAACAACACTGTTTTTCTATCGATTCATGTCTCTTTTTTTTTTAAAGAAAGAGTCTATTTTTTTAAAATGTTTGTATGTTACTAATTCAATTAACCACTTCAATCTTATAATGTATCAACAACTAGAAGATCAAACTAATTCTACGATAAACCAACAAGACCAAACCATATATTGTTGGTTCGGTTGGTCTTTATCCCCTCTCTCTCTGTATATACACACATGTGTATGTGTGTGTTTACATTTTATGTTATTTAAATATTCTTGTACATAAATAAAGATGTAATTTAGTCATTTTTTCTCATATACACGTATATTGTATATGTTCAGATTCTCATATCTAGGATTTATTAGATAGATCGATGAATATTAGTTAAATAAATTTATTTAATAGTTTAGATTTAAGATGACATAATAGGTTAAATACGTGGAGTTAAATGTAAAATACGAGTGTATTGAGATGGTTTATAAGTTATTGTAAAAAGGTTAAACTTAGGGTAATTGATGTTAATGGAATTTTACAAAGAGAGTATATGAAAAAATCATTTAAAAAATAAAATTATAAAATAAATTTGCTATTGCCACTATTGTACGATGAATTCATGTTATGTGATTTATACTTATTTGTATCCAAAATATTTTGTATATCTATTTTTTAATGTGAATGCGGTATATGCATTGAAAATGTCATCTTTCAAGATTTATTAACAAAAGGGGAATAGGTTAAAGAAAATGGGAAAAACTAAAATCAAGTTTAGTCTGAATGACATAGATTTTAAAACTTAGTTTGAAATATAACAAAAAATTGTTTTCCTATAGAAATACACATAATGTAATATTATATTAATATAACATTCATTTTCACAATTCATTTCACCAGTTATTGTAATCTTTATCGCGGTCAGTCACATTTATCTCCACTACATTGTCGCACATGTGTTCCACTCCTGAAGTCATTGTTGAAGTCTTCGTACACCAAAGTCACCGGAGTCATCATCCCCTATAGTCCATCACCATCAACTTACATGTGCCATCGTTCAACTGTATGCACACATCTTTACCTGCCCTGTCGTCGTTGTGCATGCCTTGTCACACACTTACGCATCTCAACTTCTTCCCCCAGCCTAGTTTTTCAAACCACGTCCTGATTGATTTAAATCATCCCACAACGGAGAAAAAAAGAAAATATTAAAAAAAATCGAAGAAAATAATGTTATTCTAGATCTTTAACTCCTACAAAGTCTACATATTTTATTACATCTAAATCTCATATTAGTTTTAATAAAATCATACTTTATTAAGTAAGACACGGTTTTAAAATATTAGTTAATCGTGGAGTGCGAAAGGGTATTAGTATATTAAATATATTCACATTAATTGCGACAATCCGCTATTTCAAACAATTTAAGTCAATCATAGATAATTCATGTTTAACTCAAACCATTCAAATGACGGATTATCAGTGGAGTTCATAAGGAAAGAACAAGAGAAAAGAAAAGAAAAATCAAATTTTGTAACAAAGTGACAAAATATAATATTACATAAACAATTTATGAAGCTGTTTTGCATTATATACTTCCTTTTTGCAATAATACCAAAGTTATCATGTAAAATAAACAAAACGTGATAATGTGGTAGAATAATACTTGTAACTATGGTAGTGTTCAAACACCATCCTCATCTTTATGACATAATCATCTCTAATGAATTGAAGATAACTTAGGAAAACCCGAACGTAGAGGAAAACAGTATGCTTGATCAGGACTAAAAAGGATATGTAAGTAGATTCAAATAAAGAAACAATGGTATTCATCTTTAAAGAATTCGTTAATAGTAACATATTATGATTCTCTCTTAACACATTATTAAGCTTGCAGTTTATGTTGGTCATATAACACAATCAGTAACATTGACAACCAAAGAGTCCTCTATAGGTATAATACTAAAACAAAACAGTAATGGTCCCATCTAGCTGTACTCGTATCATAAGGCACGAGAGGAAATTCCCAAGATAGGATACAATGACTATACCCATCCTAGATGGTTGTAAATTCTAAAGGTCGACCACGTCCATTAATCCAAAATCAAGGTGCACCAATCAAGTTTGAAAAAAAGATAGTAATATGTGGTGAAGATATTCGCTAAAAGGTAGATAACCTCTTGGTCAGTTCATAGAGCTCATATTTGAGTCATTTAACATTGATGCTAGTGTTAAGGTCATCCATCATTGTTCTCTTACTTTATTCCATCAAACATTCTCCCATTCAACATCTACATTTTGGAAACATCATCCACGGTTATTATAGTAGTTTCAGCTGTTAAACGTCTAGTATACCGAAACAGAGAATAATCAACTATAAACTCGTAACACAAGTTTATAAGTTAGATTTACACTCTAATATTTTATATTCGCTAAAAATAGCAATAAGTATGTTGTAATCAATTTACAACAACAACGTTATACTATTTTAAGAAATAACATAACGTAGAGAATGGAAAGATTAGAGAATAATATATATAAATATACAAATAAACTAGAAATCTAAACAAATGATGTCAGAGGCTTATTATAACAATTTCCTTAAGATTTTATTTTAAAACTCTTCCAAGATACAACAGAGGTATTCTGCACGAGATTGTAATGAGTATGTCACTCTATGATTTATTTATAAGAGTAGTAGTGATAGTAGAGAAAGAAAGAAGATTCAAATTGGAATGGAATAAGGAAAGTGATCAGGTTTCCTCTTTATTTATAGTTGATCTGCATCTCTTCCAAACGATTGCGCCCTTACCTCTTCGTACAGTTGTGTCTGTATCCCATTGTTCGCTACTGTTATAATAGGTCACACTCATTCGTCGCGACTCTTAAAAACTCATGCCTGTTGTTGATTACAGGTTCGCGCCTGTTCGTCCAGCGGTCGCATCTATTTGCCAAAACCTGCATCTGTTCTCCAAAAGCTATTGTTTCATAACGAATCTTACCCATTTGTTGTGTACCTGCCCGCTTCTTGAAGTCGCAACCCTTAGGGTCCGCACCTGTTCACTCAAACGATCGCGCTTCTATCTGAATTCAAGGCCCAGCCCAGTATCTTTCAGAAGCCCGAAACCATTAAAAAATGGTCTAGTAAAAATAAGGTTTTATTAGGCCTATACCCGGTCCGGTTCGGTCGGACGGATGGCAATGACGGATCACGCGCGTGTGTGGTGGTGAAACATGACTTTCCTCTTCACAACGAAGCAAACATTTAGATGCCCCAAGGCCCAACCTCCTCGTGAGGAACTTACTTATATCCTTTGTATAATTTATGTTTTAGCGATATGAGACTTAGTATATTTCATTTACACTACAATAGGAATTCCAACAATACCCCACATAAATGACAATATACTTTCCCCACACAAAGCGAAATATCATAGAGTACATAAGGAATAATGCTTTATCGTGGTTAAGTAGATATTTCACTTTGAATTTTCCTTAGTTAAAACTTATTAGATCTACTTGGCTAATCGGTGAATTATTTCATCTTGAACCATCGGTCGTTATTGTCTATCCAAATAATAAGTTTTATGAAGCATTGATTCCCTTCTCATCCAATCTCTTAGTTGTGTTCATTTTGGTCATGAACACTACTTGTTCATTTTGGTCATGAACACTACTTGGTTCTGCGAGTATTATAGAGAATTAAAGCCTTGAATATTCTCACAGAGCCGACCTAGATCACACTAACATTGGTGATCGCAACGATTAATAGTATCCTATATATACCCCACCTGTTATTTTCAAGATATGGTCATCATTAAAAAAAACATAGTTTTAACCTTGTAATACTTCTGTACGCATGCATTTATATTGTGCACCATAAGAATGGAGTATGACTGTGTCTGAACAAATGCATTACGTCTTGAGTTATTCATAACTAGTTTGCCTATTGATCCTAGTCCGCTTGATCTCCTATCGCTATAGATTTCCATATAAGACGACTCTCGTTGGTTTAGACTTTTAAACTTATTCCCCTCAATGCGCAGTCTTTTTTCTCTCTTGATAAACCTTTAGTAAATGGATTCACTAGGTTATCATTTGTTCTCACAAATCTATGGAAATAGTTCCATTTGAGAGTAGCTGTCTAACTGTGTTATGGCATCTACGAATATGTCGTGACTTCCCATTATACACAAAGTTTTGCGCTCTACTTAGCGCTGCTTGGTTATCACAGTTTATGCATATGGCCGGTACAGGTTTAGGCCAGAACATAATATCTTCCAACAAGTGACTTTTAGACCAAAAATTGGTTCTAACACCCAAATAAACGATATTTTAAATAAAATAAAAGGAAAAACAATAAGAACACATGATTTACAGTGGTTCGGTGTTAAAGAGCCTACGTCCACTTTATACTTCGTTGATTGATGATACGGGTACAAACACAATGTTGAATTTCACACAATCTCTCTAATACAATTGATAATTTCTTTTAATGATTGATTAAATACACTTTAAAAGTTGGTAGTGATTTGAATGAAGTAGTGAAATTCGATGATTGTGAGAGTTAGAGTCAAGATTTAGTCAAAAGTCCCTTTCAAATGGCGCTTTGAGGGGTATTTATTTGCAGAAATTCAACCCGGATCGGTGCCACGTGGCACTCATCCCGTTTGGTTTGGAGCTGGAGGCTTGGAGATGGTGACAGCGTATTAAGATCATAGGTTAGTGGGGATAAACTGCTCCGCATATTCAGAAGATCATGTATTGTATCTGCTGAGCTGGCCTTCCTTAGTTCGGATCGGAATGACTAAAAGAGGGTGCGGGTTGGATTGCACCGAACCGATCCGGATCTGCCACCTTCTTTTTGTTTCTTGGCTTGTTTACTACACCATGAATTAGTTCGGTTCGGGGGCCTCCGAATTGATCCGGGCTTCTGTTGCGAGTTCTTCCTTGCAACTTATTCGTTGAGTAATCTCTTAGCTTTGTGTAGCCCGATCACAAAGCCGACTAACATTTTCGCCCTCGAAGTACGTATTTATTCGAAATAAAGTGTGCTTCAAAATAATTCATCTATTCATTTCTGAATTGAAGTCATTGAACAGTTGTTTCCATTCGTCTGTAAAGTGATGACATTTCATAAAGTCGCATCTTCTGGCGCTTATAAATACAACATTGGATGCATGAATCATTCCCATTGTTTTTTATAACTTCGAGAGTCTATCTAGCATCCTAGCAATTTTTTCAGGTGAAACTCTTATAACGTACTACGATTCTTTCATTCCCCTTTGGATTTATTTTGTGCATTAAGTTAACATTGGTGATCATGCTTCGGTTCGGATTGGTCTTGCTCAACCCAGTTCATGCTCCAAAAATCGCTGCACTAATGAGTTGATTGGCATTATATTGACTTGGGCTATTTGATGATCGGATCGGGCAGGAACATCTAGTCCACCAGAATACAAAGGAACACCCACTTCACACACATATATATTCACGCATTCCACTTTTTTCCACCAATTTCCCCACATTTCTTAGGAACCCTAATTCCTAACTCCTTGGAATTTCTTCCATATTTCAATCAAATTCGTGAGTAGGTTAATAATTTCATATAATTCAA
Source organism: Allium sativum (assembly GCA_030737875.1). Taxonomy (NCBI): domain Eukaryota; kingdom Viridiplantae; phylum Streptophyta; class Magnoliopsida; order Asparagales; family Amaryllidaceae; genus Allium; species Allium sativum. The sequence goes on from CM060910.1 coordinate 463,666,224, forward strand.
TTTTCCTTGTGTATCAATTTCGTATTTTTATTCGAGTATGAATCAATCGTTGATGTCGTAGCTCCTTAACTCGCCACCGCTATTGTTGGCGATTTCATTGTGGTCTCAAGGTGATGGCGATGTCAATCTGAGTGCGAGTGTCTTCGTTCTCTTAGTATGCCTTCAAACTGGAAGGGGGAAATCCATGAGCTTAAGTCGAATGGTTGGTTGGTATGATCAGGAAGAAATGATGAAGAGAAAACGAGTGAGGTTGGTTCGGATCAGAGAGCTATGGGTATGTGAACATTTAAGATGATTTTAAAGATGGGACTGAACATCAGGGAGATGGAGCGGTTCGGTCCGATGCTAACTGATCCGAACGGGATTGTCACGCTGAAGTTCTGTTTGATCCGGTTCCATCTACCATAAAACTTTGAACCGATCTGAAATCTTAACACTCAAGTATTTTCACTTCGAACTGATACCCGCATACGAATCCCCAAACCGATCCGGTTAAAGCATGAATTCTCAGACCGATTTCAAGAGGCAAGTCTATGAACCGATCCGACGCTTTCTTCTAAACCGATCTGACTCCTTCAGAAAACAGCTCTTGAACCCCAAACTGATTCGCTTGAACTTTGCATCCCTGAACTAATTCGCTAATGACATTAACATCCGAACCGATCCATAATTACATAATATGGAATACAAGCATGCTTTGACTAACTTAAGCAAAATTGAATATGACTTGTGACTTCATGTACAGTTAGGATGTGTTAATGTTTATTAATCCCCTTATTATCACAAAAACAATTGGCAATGTGATGCGGAACATCTTAGTTTTATATCCAGGATCTTAGTTCAGTATTTCCCGATGTGGGACAACTTTAAAGCACCATTCAACACACCCCCACTACACCAGAAATGCCAATTTGGCAGTGCTCATGACCGTATCAAAATCGATTTGGCAGTGCCCTGGACCGTATCAAAAAATGGCGTCTTTGTTGCTTAGATACGGTTTAAAACCGTATCAAATTAATAATGTGATACGGTTTTAAACCGTATCAAATTGATTAACAGATAAGGTTGTAAGCCGTATCAATTGAGAAATTTGATACAGTTTTAAGCCGTATCAATTTATTAATTTGATAGGGTTTTAAGCTGTATCAAATTTCCCAATTGATACGGCTTAAAACCGTATCAAATTAAAAAATTACAAAAAAAAATAAATACAATTAGCTACATAGATTAACACAAAAATAAACTACATCAGAACAAAATCTCATATAACTGATCAACAATCTTACGTTTAAATATTGAGTACATACTACATACACAAACCAATCCTCTTGAGGTTTCAAGAAATTCAAGAAATGCATATACAAACAAACCAATTCTTATCAATAAAATAAACTTTGTGGTGGTTGGTTATCAAACACTATAGCCATATCAAAGTCCAGAATATCTTGCGAATGTCATTAGGAAGTCTGAATGCCTGTATGACTTACCTGAGTGTCACTAGGAAGTCCAAACTAAGTTATAATATATACAACATGGTACATTCGACAAACTTACCTGAATGCCTACATGACTGCAGAGGTAAAAATCAAACTCGGCTGGATGACAAATGCTTGAATCAACAACGGTACCTGAAATCAAGTAGCATGCAAGTTTAAAAATACAAGTAAAACTGGCTGCAAAAGAAAGGAAAAAAAAACAGTATGCCAACATGATTTTTGTGTGCATGCAAACGATATTGTGAATAGCAACATGTATAAGAATCAGACCTAAATCACAAATAACTGGTCAATAGCCAATATCAAACTATGTACCCAACGTCGATAGCCAGAAGAACATAAATAATAGTCAGACCAAATGAACTACAAATAAGAATAAGGCTGGAAAAAGTACCGTTTATTTTTTATTCTGGCCTGATCTCCGACCAATGTAGCACTGGTTGTAATTTTTGCTGAAATTGCAGGGTGGATCTGCGAAGAAGAATAAGAAAAAGCTTGGTAAAATTACCAATTATTTGTAATTTGTTATATTGATGCAGCAGGACCAGAAGCCACATGAATACCAATGAGACCAAAGAGCTGCAAGCGAACGGCAAACCAAAGAGTTGCAAGAGGACAGTAGGGAAAAAAAGGATCAAACACTTTGATAGACAAACACTTCCAGAACAAACCTATTTTCTACTACTCTATCACATTCAGTCAATTCACATCAGCTAAAAGTAAAACTACTCAAACATGCAATTCATATTTAATATAAGAAGTAAAACACACATAGGTTCAACGCAAACAATGATGTGCACCAAAACATATGTCCGGCTTGCTAAAACAGCAAGCTGGCTTGCTGTTTTCGTCAGCATGAGCTTGCTTTGAAACAGCAAGCAAGCTTGATGTTTGAAACAGCAAGCTTGTTTGCTGTTTCCGCAGCAAGCTGGCTTGCGGAAACAAACAACAAGCTGGCTTGCTGTTTCCGCAAGCCTGAGCTTGCTGTGAAACAGCAAGGAAGCTTGCTGTTTCCGCAGCAAGCTGGCTTGCGAAAACAAGCAGCAAGCTGGCTTGCGGAAACAAGCAGCAAGATGGCTTGTGGAAACAAGCAGCAAGCTGGCTTGCTGTTTCCGCAAGCCTGAGCTTGCTATGAAACAGCAAGCAAGCTTGCTGTTTCCGCAGCAAGCTCCCATACTAATGTCCGCAAATTTTATAAAAAGAAGATCAATGAACTAGACAGCAAGTATGGAATGAGCAATATATATTACAAAGGAGAGAATAGCCTCTGTTAGAAACTTTGCTTACAAATTTTTTTCTTACTTACAAGATAAGTACACATATGACTTTATAGTAATTCATCTCGCTAAATGGATGGTGGAGATGTATTCGATCTTGTAGGTAATCATCATTCTCCATAATTTCCCTAGCACTTACAGAAAATACACTAGATATATGACATTCTGTTAGAGCATATTTTAAAGTCAATGACATTCTGTTAGAGCATATTTCAGAACCAACAAGACTAAGATGTTTAAATTATACAAAAGTTTATAACTGCAATGGCTCATATATTAATGTAGTAACAAGTAGAATATCTGCTAAAATTAGTCATTTTTACAATAAATCCTACCGAGTGTTGGATTGTAGCAAATGTAGTTACCAGCGCTTATGCCTTTACTGTGTTGGCAGCATAGAATAACAACATCCATTAGCTTCACTTATTTAGGCATAATATATCAAGTGTTAGTGCAAAACGCAAAGGATTTTATCTAATACTGATTGATGCCTTTTTTTCCTTTTTAAAAATATAATAGATATAAATACAAATAACCAATATTTCAAACTACGAACGTACTTATAAAAAGTTGCAAAGATTGATCATTCATGCCCACAGTAGTATGTGTGTACCACCTAGGAGTACTACCAAAAATTGAGTCAGAAAGTAATAGAAGAGAATTGTTTAGCTAATATATATACGGATAATCAGATAGGCTGCAAACAACTAGCACTGAGTTCAGTCTTTTAAATTTCGACAAAGAACCTCATAACCGAAGTCACAGAACAACAGACTTTTAGCAACAACATCTCAAAATTCTCAAACTGTCCTCTAGAATCACGGTTCCAAGTGAGAAAACACCCATTGCAAGATTAGTCTACAAATCACTGCATCTTCGTTGGAAGGAACCAATTACAAGTTTAGACTAGGAACACTTTCATATTGCACATAAATACATGAAGTTTACCTTTTCTGTTCGGCAGCATAAAGCTTTGCTTCAAGACGCTGACCAAGATCCTCTTCTTGAGATGACCAAGAAGGACTTCTTGACTTTGGCCTTGCTTTGTTTGCTAAGAACTCGTGAAATTGCTGTTTAAACAAAATATGATTATTATACACAGATTTTATAAGCTACACAAAAAACAAAACAAATTAAATGAGAGCGAAATAAACTATACACATCCAGCCTCAATAACAATTTTACAACATGGTAAGTATTAACATGACAACTCAGAGATAAATTTTTTAAACCAGTATTGTTTTTATCACGGGAAAGTATGCAAAAATAATTATAATAAAGCTAGTGACTGTGATAGCAAAGCTTAAGAGATGCAACTTTACAAAATAATATCCATAACCACCTTTAAATAAATTTATCGTAAAATAACACGAACCTTATACTTATTGTCTTTAATAATACTTAAGCTTTACAAATAAGTCACATAGACTAAGTTCTGTAAATGTAAATCTTCACAAACTGAATTGTATGTGCTTAGATTTTGATCAAGTAATCAGCACATCAGTAAACAGTAATATCATAACTCCTCCTCGGTTAAAGAATACCACAGATTCATTCTTTACCAAATTTTACGCCTTTTAACAGTCACAGCCGACTCCATCAAAGATGTTAAAAATAAAACTTGTAGACAACTTCAAATATAAGTGAAGCATTTTTTTCACTAATAGAAGACAAAATTAGACTAAAAACGCGCTTAATTTCATCAGCTAATACATTCTGAATCTTGTTAAAAATAAAAAAAAGATAGATAAGCACACAAAATATGGAAAAGATACCTGCCTTCTAAGATCGGCTTCTTTAAGCCTCGCCTCAATTTCCTCAACGCTTCTAGAAGGAGGGCTGGTTCCAATTCTCGCATCTAAAAGCCTCTTTCTGGTCCTCCGCGGTACTTTGACAGCCGACGATGTCTTTATCGCATCATCGACTGGAAATTCCAAAGCCATGGGTGAGATTGACCCGCTTGTTTACGGGAATTTATTTGGATCGAAGAATTGAGATTCGCCCTTTTTTAGGTTTGGTAATTTATTTTGTTGCGGCCGAAATGGAAAAGCAGAGAGGTGAAAGCAGAAAATAATGACACGGAAACGGGTAGAATTATCATTCCAATTTGATACGGTTGCAAGCCCGATCAAAAAGTACTGATCCGAACCATTCAAGATCTAGGGTGAGATTTCAACTATTAGAGGTGGTGCAGATTGCAAAAGAAAATTTGATACGGCTTATCAAATTTGATACGGCTATAAGCCCTATCAAATTTGATACGGCTTAAAGCCCTATCAAATATCCACATCCTGGTGTGCCAAATTGGTTGTTTTGGTGTAGTGCCCTTTGCTTCAAAGTTGTTGAGATTAAAGCACTTTCTCTTCGATTTTGTGATGCACTTTCTCATCACCTTCAATTGTTGAAGCACATTATCTTCAACTCTACTGAAATCTTGAGCTCTGATACCATGTTAGAATTGCATACACATTTGCACACTTTAGCTCAAACACATGCACAGGGGGACACGGGCAAATTCACTCTAATTTCTGTTATCTCTTGGATAGTGCAGCAGCTACGACTGAGAGGCATTCATCTAGATTAGCAGAGAGAAGAGAAGCTATGGGGACAGTTGAAAATCTTATTGTTTAAGATATACCCTCCACTTCGAATTTGGAATGGGACAGTGAGGGTCCAAATTACGAAATGGGAACTCATGAAAGTGAAGTATCATCCGGGGGTGATGTCTCCATGGATGAAGAGGATGAGGGAGGAGTTGGAGACAACCGTTCTTCCGATGAGTTTGAGACTTCTACTATCTTGGAGAATCCCAGTGATTTGGTCGCATCAACGGTTGACAACGATAAACTCGCACGTATATGTTTGAAACATGGAATACTCCGAAGAGATACCGAGTTGCCCTCCAAAACAGATCGACCTCATAATCCTCCCAAAGGGTACATGGCCATCAACAGATTAATATGACTTGTTGGGGGCGATACCTCCATTTCCGCCATTCGTCGTCGATTTTCTAAGACAAATGAGGATTGCTCCAATGCAGCTTCAACCCAATTTCTATGCTTATCTGTATGCTTTATACATAGCCTATAGAGAAATTCTAGGTGTAGAGCTTACTTTCGAAGATGTTCACTTCTTCTATAATTTCAAGTATCGGACCCAAGACACCCCATCCTTCGTATATTTTGAGTCGGTGCCAAAAAGGAAACTCACTAGCGTTCCTTTTAGCAGCAAAGTAAGAGATCCAAGACTTGAATGGTCCTATATTAGACAACAACCAGGGTGTTCCAGGAGATGGCTTAAATCAAGTAAAGATATCAGCTTTCAATTTCTACTTTTCACTATTACTGTAAATGTACTGATTATTAACCATTTTCACTTGCAGTCCCTAATCCAAAACATGAAATAAATCTAGTGTATTTTGATCATTTGAACTAACTACTCAACGAAGATAAAAAATCCTTGACCATCAGAGACGTTCTTGTGGATGAGTATCTCCATCGTCATTGATTACTAGCTATTACTCATAGCATAGGCCATAGAGAGGGCCTTTATGTATATATACCCCCAGTCGAGGGGCCAATTGACACTTTAACTGACGGAGGGAGAGTTTAAAAGATCCAACGATGCCTAAAAATGTCCTTCCCCCACTTCGACTTAAGACGATGAATTAGCAAATATAGCTTCCAAGGATAGGGATAAATATATCACCCCCGAGGGTGCAGCTACCCCTGAAGAACCAACTTCCCCAAAAGTGCCACAATCAGCCAAGTCTCAAGGCGACGACTTTCATATGGATGATTCTATATATCAGAGCTTGGGGAGACTTCCCCTACCCGATATTATCTACAGCTCCGAAGATTTCAGAACAGATCCCCTTACTCTCACCTCCGAAGAAGAAGTTACCCCTGTGAAGACAGGGGAAACTGCACACACTAGCCTAACTCCAGGCTCTGGTCTGTTATGGAGGGGATATCACTTAGGACATGCACAACACTCTAGCGTTGCACGTCATAGCACATGTGCTTTATATTAATGTTGATTCTAAAATTCCCTTATATTGTTCTACACGACAAATGGCTCGTCATCGCTACTATATGAGAGACGTTCGCTCGAGCATGCCCCCGATGGAGTCTAGTGTTGGACATGACCAGCATGAAAGTAAGTGTAACAACCCTGATTTTTGGGCCAATTTAAAAATTTATTTTAAGTGATTTTAATGAGTTTTCGATATTTAAAATAATTTATTTAAAATAAAAATGATGGAAAGTTGATTTAAATAGAAGTTAGAATGAATAATTTAATTTTAATTATAAAAAGAGTTAGAAATAGCGCGGTAGTTTGAAAAGTCAAACTTGAACTTTGACTGACCATACAGGATGCAAAATTTAACGGATTTTAGTGAAACCAAAAATATTAGAATCTATTCAAAAATATCTTTCTAACGAATCCGAAAAATCGAAATTTCATAGCGGGAATCAAAAGTTATGCCCAGTTTAAAATTTAGAAAGGTCGATATGAAATTTATAAAGGTCAAAATGCTACTTTTTGCATATGAAGGAATTTAGACTCAAAACCACTTCCATTGAGTTCAGAATGATGTTTCTGCATTGAAAAACAATAAACACTTATATATTTCGAGTTTCGAAAATTATTTGTTTAAAAATGTATTTTTAATATTAAATATATACGCCTTGAAAATAGTCATTTTTCAGATAGACTCAGAATTCAACGAAAATAATTTTGTCGGGTTCGTATCATCAAAAAAAAGCTAAAAATGATTTTTCGGTAATTTTTAGAATTAATATATAATTATAATTGATTTTTCAGTGTAAACGGACAATTTTTGACTTTAAAAATTCATACGGGCTCAGAACTGAACGAAATTAATTTTTCTAATCTGCAACGTCAAAACATAGCTAAATATATTTTCAGGAATTTTTGGAATTAATTTGTGACCCCGGTGAATTTTCATGTACGGTTGAATAAAAAATTAAAGGATTTATATTAAAAATAAATAAAAAACGCTGTAGACTTTGAAATTGGGCCTTGAAATATGTCCCATCGCATTCAGAAGACGTCAAAACATTAAGATAGACAGTAAGCATGTCTAATTCTGAGTCCGGGCCAAAACGGGCCTTATTGGGTAATTAGTGAATATTATAATATTATAAATACTAGTTAATCAAATCCCTAAACCCTAGAAACATTGTCCAGCCGCCGGCCCTTCTTTGAATGGCTGGAAAAACACGAATTTCAACCCCCAATTTCTTCCAATCCACTTCGAGTTAGAACCCAAACCCATCACCAAATCGAAGAGATTTGCAAGAGCTTTAATTCTATATGGAGATGATCGGATTTAGAGGAGTGTTTTGGCCGAAACCTCCACCCAAACCGCCGCCCATAGCAGCCCGCCGCCCCCCTGTAGGACCCACCGCACCCTCCACCACTTCAGGCGAACATAGCCCTCTCCTCTCTCTTCGATTTGCCACCTTCCGATCGTCTTCTAGTTGCTCCAATCCCGAGATAAATGGATCCCTAGTTTTGAACTCTATGGGTTCAAATAGAAAAAGGAACTGCCGAATTATGTTGAGGAAGATGATTAATGTGGTTTGACTTTATCCAACTTAAATTAATTAATCATTTTAAATTCAATTTTGTCAATCTAAATTAACTTGTATCTTGCTCGTACGAACTCCGATTTGAACGATTTCAGGTTCGCCACGATCGTGAAACCGAGAGCTTCGCGATGACACTGACTAGGCATGATTCTGAGCAAGTTGGATTTTGGCAAAATTTTGGCTCTGAACATCGCAGAACTCAATATCAATGTGAGATTTCTTTTTTAAAAAAAATCAAATTTAATTATTTATTTCAGATATGAAATTATATTTATTTCATGTTTATGTTGTATGTATAATCGTTGAAATGTTGATTTGTGTTGTAATTGCTTGAATCGTTGAACTGAATTGTGTGTAATCATGTTTGACATGACTTTGTGTGTACGACGAAACAACATTTTATTGTATGTATAAAATATACAATATTCATGTTGTCAAAAATTTGCGTATGAAATAAAAACAACATTTTTGATTAGAAATTTGCTAGAAAAATATGAGCGAACATTTTTATCTCATTTTGTTGAACTTGTTTTTCCAAAAATATGTATACATATTTTTGTCTAATATTGTTTACGTTAAAAAAAAAAAGAATCGCTTTGTTAGAAAATATGATATGAGAATAAAAATGCACATTTTGTTAGTAACGTCATATGAGAATAAAAAATTCACATTTTGTTAGTAACGTCATATGAGAATAAAAAAATGCACATTTTGTTAGTAACGTCATATGAGAATAAAAAATGCACATTTTGTTAGTAACGTCATATGAGAATAAAAAAATGCACATTTTGTTAGTAACGTCATATGAGAATAAAAATGCACATTTTGTTGGTAGCGTCATATGAGAATATCATTTTTATGTCAACATGTTAGAATATCATTTTTATGTCGACATGTTAGAATTATCATGTTAATGTTAACATAGTAGAATTTGTCATTTTAAGGTTGATATAATAGAATTATCATTTTATAAAATGCCAACATAAAATATTCATTTTAGGTTATGTTGGAACCGTCAACGTAAAATATTCATTTCATGTTATGTTAGAACCGTCAACACAAAAATCACAATTTAGTTAGAATATTTTTGTGTAGAGAAAAAGTACATTTTTAATATAAAATGTTGCATTAGATAATAACGTTATGTTATGTGATTTAGAAATGAATAATTTCACCGTCATGTTATATTATTTAGAAATGAATATTTTCACCGTTATGTTGTGTTAATTAGAAAAACATTTTTGCCAATGTAAAGTAGTAGCGACAAAAATCATATTTTTGTCATTGTAAAAGGGTAGCAAATGAAATTTACATTTTTATTATGTAAAAAAAAGTATGAACTTGCATTGCAAATGAAATTTATATTTTTATTATGTAAACAAAAGTATGAACTTGCATTGCAAATGAAATTTACATTTTTATTGTGTAAACAAAAGTATGAACTTGCATTGCAAATGAAATTTACATTTTTATTATGTAAACAAAAGTATGAACTTGCATTGCAAATGAAATTAACATTTTTATTATGCGAACAAAATTTACATTTTTCTATGTAACTATGATATGAAATTTGCTATGCAAACAAAATTTACATTTTTCTATATAACTATGATATGAAATATTCTATGCAAACAAAATTTACATTTTTCTATGTAACTATGATATGAAATTTGCTATGCAAACAAAATTTACATTTTTCTATGTAACTATGATATGAAATTTGCTATGCAAACAAAATTTACATTTTTCTATGTAACTATGATATGAAATTTGCTATGCGAACAAAATTTACATTTTCCTATGTAACTATGATATGAAATTTACATTGTAAATTAAAATTACATTTTTATGATGTAACTTAAGATTGGAATTTACATTGCCATTCTAAATAGTCAAGATCATTTTGGTTTTACATTGAAAGAGATAAGAAAAATTATTATTTTTGTTTGGCATCGAAAGAATAACAAAGTTATTATTTTTGTTACATGGAAATTAAATAAACAAAAATATATTCATTTGTATAGAATTGAAGTTGACACCAAAATATATGGCATTTTTGGTTAGGAGTTGAATGACACAAAAATACTCATTTTTGTTAGATTATAAGTGATGTACAAAAATATTCATTTTGTTGTAATTGGAGTGGCACATAAAATATACATTTTGTGTATATGATATGTATAAAAAAAAATCTTTTTGTCAAATGTGAAAGAATGATAAAATATACATTTTTATCGAATGTAAAAGAATGACAAAAATATTCATTTTGTCAAATGTGAAAGAATGATAAAAATATACATTGTTATCAAATGTAAATGGAGGACAAAAATATTCATTTTGTCAAATGCAAAGAATGAAATAAAACACATTCATTTTTGTTCGTAATAAAAAGAAAACATTCACTACTTGTTATGTAATTACGTTAATGAAATGGAATTTAATTATTTTTATATATATAAAAATAAAGATAAATCGTTACAAATTACTAGTAACGATATGAAATGATTTCCAACTTATATGTACACGAGAATTATTTGGAAAGTCCGAGTCTATCTCATTCCAAATAATTTGAACGACGTTTAAAATTCAAGAGTTGAAGACGGCGATTGAAGACCGACGATCTTCATATCGAATGGACTACGACTGCTGATGCCCGTGATTGGAGTAGCTACCTTGAAGGGGCTACAGTGGTGGCCGTCCGGACGTAGTGTTGATTAGTACGGATTTGGCTTTCGCTCAGACCCAGAGCATAAGCTTACAAATGGATTGTGTGACTGACAACGTACTCCATTAAATATCATGTTATTAATCTTCTGTCGAATGTATGGATGTTTGGTGGTGGAGAATTTATTCTCTTGCTTAACACCCATTCATATATTTCGGCAAAGGATTGGTAGTGTGATATGGAGTGACGATGTAGCATGCTAAGATGCATATGATCAAGGCTTTGTCGAAAAGCAGGCCTTGTGGGATGATCAAAGCATAGCCTGTTTAGGCATGGCTTTGTGTATAGCGTGACTTCACGAGCCTCACACACTAGCGGAGTCTAAAATGGGAGAAGGGAACGCAGGGAGAGCAGCACATTTCTTTCTATCTAGAAGTGGTGTTTGGGCTTTAACACGGCCCGACATTTTACTTATGTGGATGATGGAATGAGGCGCCTCGGATGATTGGTTCTATAGGACCGGGAAACATGTGTTCAGGAATAACTAATCCGCAACTCGTATGGTGGACCGGCCCTGCAGCTATCCAAGGGTTCACTACGGGGGATCCTGAGACATTAGCTAGAGTGTCTCGAATCGGTAAGGAGCTCCTCCCTAGCCTTGACTCATGATGGAAACCCAATTTCCAATATGACCTCATGCGGTTTTGATTGTATTACTAGTATGGCGACATAGTAGGATGGGGTACTATGCCGTCTAGGATTGATACATTATGATTGAAATTATTTTTGAAATATATATACACTAACAATAATATCAAATTTGTTTTTATCGTATCAAGCATTTTTGACCATTATAAGGTAAAACCCTATCCTCCGGTTTGCGTTGCATTGTGTGATGGGACTTGGGTCTTACATTGGTTTCATTTTTCTAAAAAGCATTGCGTTGTTTTAATGATTTACTTTAGTTTATGCACCGACAATCCAATGGAGTAAACCCGTTCCGCGTTAGCGGCGTGGTCCTTGGATTTGCCTTATTACTATTAGTTAAATTAATTAAGAATTCTCACACCAGTCCCATGACTGACCCGTTGTTTGTTTCCACCTTTACAAACTCGGGTGCCCTCTTTCCACACGCGCAGTTGAGTAGTTTGTCTACAGGTTCTTATTTCGAGCATGATTCTGGATTGAAGCCTAAAGTTGTGTCCAGAGCATTGTTGTTTCCGCTGCCTTAGTTATTTTATTTCCGCTGCAATGTATTATAATATTGTAATTTATCTTCCGCTGTAATTTTATTCAATGTACTCTAATATTCTGTACTCTGATGTTACGTTATTATGATGTAATAAAAGTCTGCTGTTATTGTTCTGATGTGTTATATTCCCAAAGTTAACGTAGGCGGGATGTGAACGGTCTTGGTCGATTTTGCGATCGATTAAGGCCGGGCAAAATTCGACTCGTTACAGTAAGGGTAGAGATGACAGGCGAAATCGACCCCCTCAACCTCATGATCCTCTCGCTCTCGGTCTCCTTGTCGCTCGGACTTGGAAAAACATACAAGCCACTATACTTATTACGAAGGAGACAAACATATTTCTAAAACTGCAGCTCCCTCCAAAGACAAAACTCCTCAGGAAAAACCACCGAAGAAAAGCTCTAACCTAAAAGAGAAACAGAAGGATCCAAGCAAGGGATCTGATAAAGATAGGACATCTGTCGTGTTGTTTAGGCGTCGCAACATCGACATCACCACCACAAGGTCAGTCATACTCGACGATGAGAACAAAGCCAAATTAGAGCTTCTGAAGGAACAATTTCCCGAACATCACTTTAGGAACATGCATTTTGTTCCATCTCTTAAGCCATTGGACTCTGACTGGGCAACGGTGGTTAAAGCCAAGGTTGAAGAAGCAGATACTCAGTACGGGGAGATGAAGAGGTATGCGCGGACCCTATCCAGGATCATTAAGGACTTGTTGGCCGATGTAAAGACCATGAAGGATGCTGCCGAATATGATGTGAAAGCTTTTGAGAATTGAGAATTCTGAAAAAGATCTCGAGGATGCTCAAGCCCAGCTTGCTGTTATACAACGTGACGCGGACACATATAAGCAGCAATTTGAAGAATTACAAAAGCGTCATCACGCCGAGCTTGATTCTCATAGCCAGGAGCGCATAAACTTAAAGAAGCAAGCCGAGGATGTTAAGTCTGAGAACACTGCGGCCAAGCTGGCTTGCACTCGTCTTGAGCAGGAAAAAGCAGAGTTAGAGAGGAAGAACGCAGAGCTAGAAGCCAAATTGATGGAGGCTGAGACACGGGTAACTCTTGCTGAGGGGAACGCAGACGTGGCTTTAAAGTCTGTCGAGGAAACTAATGCACAACTTGCAACGACCTAGAAGGAGATAGATGAAAGTGTTGAGACCATGATAGGGTTCTTTGCTCGGGTGATCCGACACAGAAATATTGCATGGATCAAAGATTACCCCACCACTCTGGTATATGTATGGGACCAGGTGTTGAATGGGAGAAACAGGAGCTCAAGATGGATTCAATCGACGAGGATAAGCTCATGGGGAAGTATCTGAAAGGTGAGGAAATGGCACGCTTAGCCAAAGGGAATAAGCTTATCGCTGCTACCATGGAGGAGGAGAGGTGTCAGGCTAAAGGAAAAGATACCATCGATGCCGGTTCCCTCTTCCGTTGCCCCCTAGAAATCTAAAATGGAAAGATATGATCCAAAGAATCCAGGAATTCCCATGGCATCTTTTTTATCCCCTATTATTAAAACAACTTCAGAGACTCCTGTTACTCATGTCGAGACATCATTCGAAGGTATCTCCACCTTTTCACCTCAGTTTGTTAGAGCTATCTCAACTTTTCGTCGTATTGTTGGGCAAATGATCGAGGAACCTATTATTTCTCATATGCTAGTAACTGTTACTTCTCGCTCTATAGGTGCAGAACCCACTGGGAAGACTGATGAACAACCAGGGGCAGTTATTGAAGCTAAGTTTGTTGAAAAGGTGCAGGAGAAAAAGGATGACATTACTAGCTCTGATCCTGTGGAAAAGGCTGAAGGCAAAGAAGGATATGCCGCAGGCAAGACCTTCCAGCAATCTAGTGTCAAGATTCCCAAAGATGGTGACATAATAGATGCCTTAAAATATGACAGTGGCAATAATGGGCATGAGGAAGACGATGATGTTGTTGTGACTGGAGGCTCAGGGGATACCGACATCGTGACTTTGGCTGATATGAAGGCCAAGCAAGATAAGCTTCTAAAAGTCAAAGTTGAGGAGGAAGATCCTGAGAATCTTAAACCTCTCGGGACAGTCCCTCTTGGGTCAGGGTTAGTTGCCAAACTTTCAACCAGGTCAATCACCGAAGATCTTGCTAAAAAATCTTATGTTGATCCTAGCGTTCTAGGTCCAGGGAAGAAGAAGCCAAAGCGCGTTATGACCGAGGCTAAGAAAGAGGAGAAGGAAAAACTTAAAGCTACCAAGAAAGCAAAATCTACTCCAAAGTCCAAATGAAAGGCAGCTTTATCGTTTTTTTATTTTCCTTTGGCCGTTGTTGTCATAGCGAGTGCAACCCTCACATTTCTTTGTTTAGTCTTTTTGTATAGGCATGCACTCACGTAAATAAAGTAGTAAGTAGTTTGTTTTTCTCTTTGTGATGTAGTATATTTGCATGTTTGTCGTTCGTTTTGATTAAATGCAACCACAAATAGCAAATAGCAAGTTACATAACAAAATAACATAATAGCTCTACCCAATAGTATGTGAAATGTCATAACTTTGTTACCGAGCTAAGCGATTATTAACGGGGAAGTGTAGCGTGTACTCCCCCAATCAATCTTGAAAAAAGTGCCTGGCCAGGGATCATTCGAGATTGGTTAGGTTCGATATTGAATTGCCCCCAACCCTTTAGTGGGGCTAAGATTCTTTTTCATTGGTACTCATTCTTAGTACCTTTATACTCTCCTGTCGTATAGTCAAGTTAGAGTGGATTCAAGGTGGTCTCTTGTCATGGTGCACCTTCATGCCTTAGGGACGTCGACTTCCCGTCCTTTATACTCCCTCTCGAATCGTCTTCCTGTCCTTTTTATCTTGTTACGCAAACAGTTATATTGTTTGTTCTGATTTTAATTCAAATTTAGTGTTTTATATCCAGATCATAGAACATATAGAAGGATTAATGCAAGAAAAGTAAATCACACACGTTGTTTCAATAGTGGTTCGGTCAAGTTGTGACCTACGTCCACTTTATATTCCTTTGCTTATATTAACCAGACTTTTCTAGGAAAGTCGTGCCTTTTTACATGGCTTACAAAACAAAAGAGAGCAATACAAATTTAAGTCAAGTATCATCGCAAATGTTGGGCATTCCAAGCTCTAGAATTTCTTCACCATCCACGGTCGTTAACTTGAAAGCTCCTGTATCAAGTTTCCGCTGGATGATAAATGGTCCTTCCCACTTTGGACCTAGATGAACTGGAGAAGGGATGACTCACTTTAGTACTAAGTCTCTAGGTTCAAAGGTCCAAGGCTGAACCTTTCTGTCATAATAGCATGCCACTTGATGCCAGTGCCTCGAGGCACGCAAGTCCGCTTCGCCCTCTTCTCTTTAACCATGTCCAGGGATTCAAGTAGGAGCGCTTTGTTTGTCATTGGATCGTAATACGTCACCCAATGAGAGGGGATTTTAAGCTCCATCGAAATTACCACTTTTGATCCAAAAGAGAGTGAAAAAGGGGTGTGTCCCATTACCGTCTTGAAGGTCGTCCGGTAGGCCCATAAAGCTAGTGGCAATTCGTCAACCCACATGGCTTTTGCTCGCTCCAATCTCTTTTTAAGAATAAACTTAATGACTTTATTTATTGCTTCAACTTGTTCGTTTGATTGTGGGTGAGCCACTGCCATATATCTTTTGTCATTCTTGTACTTCTGGCAAAAATTTCTAAATTCTATGCTGTCGAAGTGGGTCCCATTGTCAGTTATAATTGTTTTTGGTATCCCAAATCGGTAGACGATATTCCTGACCACAAAGCTTATCACCCACTTTGTCGTGATCATAGTTAGGGGTTCGGCTTTTACCCATTTTGTGAAATAACCTACGGCCACGATTGCATATTTAGCCCCTCCTTTGGCGATCGGCAGGGTCCCAATAATGTCTATTCCCCACATAGCGAACGACCATGGGCTCACTATTGATTTAAGCTGACTCAGGGGTGCCCTTGGAACTTTAGCAAAATTCTTACGCTTATCACATGTCGTGAATAGTCAGTTGCATATTTATTTACGGTAGGCCAAAAATAGCCATATCGTAATACTTTCTTTGCCAAAGTTTAGCCTTCGGTGTGGTGCCCAAATTCACCCTCGCGTACTTCTATTAGTACACATTTGATGTCATCATGTGCTATACACCGGAGTAGGGGCACAGTAAATCCTTGGCGATAAAGAATTTCGTCTTGTAGGCCATATCTGGCGGCTTTACGTATCATAACTCTCTTTTACCCTTTTTTGATGGGAGCATTCCACTTTTAAGGAAGTTCATAATTGGTATCATCCATAAGTCCCTTTCTGGTTCAGCTTCCAGGGTTCAACTTCCAGTACTAGGTCGACTTCCATCTGATCGAAGCTTGGCGACTTCACTACCTTTATCGGGACCATCTCTATCTCCTCTGGATTGTCAGAACTCGCTAACTTAGCTAGCCTGTCCGCTTTCTGATTTTCTGTTCTTGGGATTTGAGTTATGTTATAGCGTTCCAAGTTGTATAGTAACTCTTCAACCTTTTCGAGGTAAGTAATGAGTCGGGGTGCCCTAGTTCCAAATTCCTTTCGAACTGGGCAAACAACTATTTTGGAATCGCAGAATATGTCTAGTGTTGTCATCCCTAGTTCCTTAGCGAGTTTTAGCCCAGCAATCAGGGCCTTATATTCGGAATCATTGTTGGTGGCAAAGAATTCCAACCACAAGGCATAGTAAATAGATCGTCCTTCAAGGGTAGTTAGAACAACTCCGGCGCCGGACCTCCGATCATTCTTAGCCCGTCTGTATATAATTTCCAGGGACTAAGTTCTAAATTTTGCTTCAAAGACCTAGACTGGTCATTTGGTGCATCTTCCTCGAGGATTGTGAACTATGCTACTATGTCGTTAAATCTCCGCTAAAGCCCCGCAATATCCCCACTATAGCCCATAGCGCTCTTCAGTCGCTAGGCTATTTCAATTTAGCGTTGATGAACAGTAGAACCGCCTTTAGCCCCGCTATATTCATCTCCATCCGCTAAATCAACAATTTTTAGCGTCCGCATTAGCAATAATAATATATAGAGCTTGATTTGACTAGTTCTCTTTTAAAAAAGTCTGTAAAGTTAACGTAAAATGCTAAATTTAAGTCGTAAGTTCCTAATATATAGTAATAATCAATTGCACTCATCAAACTTAGCATGCATAACTATGATATTCCGTGATTTTGTAATATAAGATTAATTGATATTAGTTTCTTGTACACATATAATGTGAGAAAGATGATTAATTAATTTTCGAATATTTGGTATTACATATAATGAATCTTTTTTAAGTCTCCGCTATAGCCTCGCTATTTCCCCGCTATATCCCCGTTGCACCTTTTTGCACCTCCACCGGTACAGAACCGCTAAGCGCTTTAACTGCACAGCTCTGCTATAAAGTCAGCTAGAGCTTGTCCCCTTATCGATCTCCTTGGCTGGAGATTTAAATCGAATTGACTTAATTCAATGTTCAACTTAAGCAGTCGTCCCGATGCTTCAGGTCGTTGCAATACTTGTCTGAATGGCTGATCAATGTATATGACTATCGGATGAGCTTGGAAATAATGACGAAGCTTTCAGGATGCAATCAAGAGACCATAAGCAAGTTTTTCTACTTTTGGATAACTGCATTCTACTGTTGTTAACTTCTTGCTAACGTAATACACCGGTCTCTGGATCTCGTCTTCTTCGCGTACTAAAGCTGAGCAGACAGCATGAGACGATACTGCTAAATATACGAATAGATCCTCATGATCCAACAGTTTTGACAATATTCAAAATAAATAAATATTCAAATACGAATAAAGTGATTTAAATTTTTCAAAACAAAATTGTTTTCATTTGAAAATATACTCTTCACACTCGTTCTAGGATACTACTGATCCTATCTCTAACGAGTCATTCTAATTGGATATTACTAATCCAATATCTGATGAATTCTTTCGTATGGTTCTAATGTGTCTTGTTCTCGAGCTCTGTAAACCAAAGCTCTGATACCAAATGTAGCGACCCGAACTTCCCCGGTCTCCGAAGAGATGAGAAAGAACGAATTACTGTGAGGACAAGAGAAAACAGAACGCAGACGGAAGAACATTTCATTGCTATTACAACAATTCCATCAGATACAAGAATATACAGAGTATAAATGAATAAATTACATTCGACAAATATCAGAGATTACAATAAATTACATAGCAGCGGAAAATAATACAAAACACAACTGAAGGTGATATACGGATACAGAGCTTTCCGGATATCATTCCAGCTGTAAACCAGGATCCTGTGACTATAAATCTGCAAAACCAAAACTACTAGCTGCCCGTGCGGAAAATAGGGGCACCCAGAGTTTGGTTAAAACAATAAACTCCAGGTCAGTCATGTGACTGGTGTGAGAACTAAAACAGTTATTAAAACTTTATTTTAAAAGAGGGTAATTCAAGGGACCACGCCGTATAACACGGAACGGGTTTCCTCCCAAGAATACTAGTGCATAGAATAAACAACGCAATGCTTTTTCGAAAAATGAAGCTATTATAAGACCCAGGCCCCATCACACAATGCAACGCAAGCCGGAGGATAGGGTTTTACCTTATAACAGCCAAACATGCTTGGTACGTTTAAAACAAATCATTTGATACTATAATAAGTGTATAGTGTCAAAACAGTTTCAATCATAAATATAAATCATAGACGGCATAGCATCCCATGCTACTATGTCGCCATACTAGTTCTACAATTAAAACCGCGATACACGTATTGGAAATTGGATTTCCGTCATGAGTCGAGGCAAGGGGCAAGCTCCTCCCCGCGTTCGAGACACTCTAGCAAATGTCCCAGGGCTACGCACTCTGGGCAACCCCTGGATGCTTCAGGGCCGGTCCTCACTTACGTTAGAGGATTAATTATGCCTGAACACACGTTTCCCGGTCCTTACAGACCTATAATCGAGGCGCCTCATCCAACAACCACATAGGCGAAAAGTATATCAATGTCAGGGCTGGTAAGTCACTGACACCACCAAAGCTAGAAAGAAACGTCGTGCTCTCCCTGCAGTCCGTATCCCGTTTTTGACTCATACCGAGGTGTGAGGCTCGCGAATCCACGCTATACACAAAGCTGCCACGTAGGCTGTGCTTTGATCATCAACCACAAGACTTTGCTTTTCAACAGAAGCCTTGATCATTGCATCTTAGCGTGCCACACAGGCAATTCATGCCGTGCGATTGATGTCCATCGATATACAACCTCTGAGCTCGTACGTCTCAGAGGAGGGCGTTAAGCAAAAGAATAAATTCTCCGCCGCCAAACAGATGTATATTTAACAGAAATCAATCAACACAGAATAAAATCGAATGTTAGACACACAATCCATTTACAAGTCCGTTCTGGGTCTGAACGAAACCGGAGGCACTTTCCTCGCATATCCATCCATCTCCAAGTACGTCTGGACGACCACCAACTATTTCCATCCTCTTGGGTGTACAGCCCAATCAGGATCGTCAGTAATTACCCAAACGATGTGAAGACTTCCGGTCTTCAGCCACCGTCTTCATCTTCGACTTATCGTCGAATCGGTTATTCAGAATGGGTTTAAACCCGGTCTTTCCGAACAACCAGCGTATATTAAAACGAATGTTACACAAACTCAACATACGCCTCATTCCAATTCAGAATATTCTTTTATTCATAAAATCACATTTTTAGGGAAAGGTTCCCATTAATTTTATCCAAGATAAATTCTTTAAAATTTATCATTTAATCTTCCTTTGGATGTCGTTTCAAACCAAATTATGGTTTTCTAAACTAGTCGAGATTAGCGAACCACACCGAAGTAATTATTTATTTTATTTCCCAATCCCAACCTATTCATCCCATGAAGCAAAACTGGTAATACTCCATATTTAACACCACGGTGTTATCGGTAAAATTAATTACCATTTCACGTTCAAATCTAATTAAAGATTTAACTATCGCTTCGGAGCAAAACTGGTGATACTCCATTCTCGCTTATTTCCTAAATTTGATAATTTAGATTATAGATTCACATTTCAACCTAATTGCAGATTCGTTAAAACTCCTTTTACTGGGTTAAAGAACTAGGTGTTATTTAAAACACAGTTCACGATAACCCAAATCACATTCTATTTATTATCGGGTTAAAGAACTAGTGTTGTTTAAAACACAGTTCACGATAAACCCATTTCAAATCCAATCAAATATATTAGAAATTCCGATTATTTAAAACACCTTTTTAAATCTAATTTATTTATTTAAAAACAATTGGGTTTTAAATTTAGTTCAAAACTAGTTCATTTCGATAAAAACCTATTTTTATCTTTTCAAATATGGAGTTTTTCACCCCAATTTTTCCCAAATCATTTCTTGTGTTTTTACACAAATTATCGCTATTTTTAATAATTTTATCAAGGCCCGTACAGTCGATTTCCAACAATGGCCATCGAACTCCACTTATAGCGACCTTTTTCAAATTTGATTTGGACGTAACTCCAAATACAACTGTTAGATTTCAAATTTCTAATATTCGTTAGAAAGCTCTTTTCGATACGAACCCAACGGTTCCGGTTTTAGGAGAATCCGACGGTCGGATCTCCCGTAATGTCCATTTGAAGTTGATGGTCGAAATTCGCGAACTACCGCGGCGCGGCGCGTTCTATTCAGGCCATTATATTATATATATAATATATATAATATATATTTCGTCGATTTCTATTTAAAATGAATTATATAAATAGTTTTGAATTCGTTTCAAAAACATTTTCAACTTCCATCTCAATTCAAATCAAAAGTGAATCTTTCCTTATAAATTCGTTTTTAAAATTCATTTCTATTCAATTCAAGTTTCTATTCAATTTGAATTCATTTCACTTCGTTTTAAATTCAATTCGAATTCGTTTTCAATTCGATTCAATTCAAAGTGGTTTTCTAATCGATTCAATTAAAATTGGTTTTCTATTCGATTCAAATCCATTATATATTCAATTGAAATCAAAATTCATTTTCTATTCAATTCCTTTCGAAATCGTTTTATATTCTATTCATTTCGAAATCGTTTTATATTCAATTCATTTCGAAATCGTTTTATATTCAATTCATTTCGAAATCACTTTCAATATTCATTTTAAAATGAATAAAATCGATATAAATATCGTTTACGTCAAAATGGCGTCAATCTAATCAACACGGCTTCATATATTTCTATTTTCAAATATTCTATTCAACAAATGAATATTTATTTTTGTCAACACACGACTAATCTCAACAAATGAGTACTGTCCACGTGTGACTATTTTTGTTAAATTATTTCGTTCAACCCATGACTAATCTCAACGGATGAGTACGGTCAACACATGAACTTTTATTTTATAGTGACAAAGATATAAATTTTATTGTTAAAATATTTCGTTCAACACATGACTAATCTCAACGAATGAGTACGGTCAACACATGAACTTTTATTTTATAAAATTCTTTATTTTTTAAATTGGAATGAGGCCCAATCAATCACCATATAATATTAATTATATGGATTTCATACATCACACGTATATAATAGCATTGAAAATAATCAACCATCAACCAAAGTGCACTACACTGTATAAGCATCAAATATATATATCTAACGCTTATAACAGCCTGTCAATCAATCGATCGACATATTTAATCAATCAGGATGAGTGAACTTCAAATTTCATCCCAACACCCGTGTGGGGTTTCAAATCAACAAACACAGATTTTATTTGTGCAGTTGGGCGATGTGTAAAATTTATCGACCCAATCAATGTCCTTCAAATAGGTGTACATAAACAAACCATCCGGTTTGTAAATGAATATTTTATTTAATTCGCTTCACGTTAAAAATTATATTTTTAACGATAAAACATTTTATCTTAACACATGAATTTCTATTCAGTTCATTCTTTCAATAAAATGATATTTTCTATTTTTCTAATTCATTTTAGAAAATTTCGGCGGCATAATGGCACGGTACTAGAAACGGGACGAGGCCTAGCCTTATCCCCGATCTAGTGAAGGCCCACGCCATTCACACATCAATCAAATTCACCAAACAACCAAATTCAAATCAAATCATCCAACTAATCTATGCAACCAAACAAACAAGTCCAGGGTCTGTGGACGATTGTGTCGGGTGCTACTAAGCACCGTCTGCATCCTCGTATATATATAACTAGAAAATGAAATTGAAGAGTGAGAAATTCTCACCGATAGCTATCCAAACATCTTGACTCTTCTTTGATAGAAATCTTCGTCGTTCTCGCCTTTTGTCGCTTTCGTTGTCCGCTTTCACTACATATGTAAAAATCGGATTTTTACTTCGCTATTCAATATATAAAGATCGAATTTTTACTTTGCTATTCAATATATAAAAATAGAATTTTTACTTTGCTATTCAATATATAAAAATCGAATTTTTACTTTGCTATTCAATATATAAAAATCGAATTTTTACTTTGCTATTCAATATATAAAAATTGAATTTTTACTTTGCTATTCAATATATAAAAATTGAATTTTTACTTTGCTATTCAATATATAAAAATCGAATTTTTACTTTGCTATTCAATATATAAAAATCGAATTTTTACTTTGCAATTCAATATATAAAAATCGAATTTTTATACCGCTACTATATAGATAAAAATTATATTTTCACAACGATGTTCATATAGTAAAGATTATATTTTTATCACGCTATTCTTCATATAAAGATTTCGCCTTTTCAAATATAAAGATTTCGCCTTTTCAAATATAAAGATTTCGCCTTTTCAAAAAAATAAATAAATAAAGATTACGCCTTTTCTATTTTTAAAGTTTTTACCTTTTCAATTTCATCACTATAAAAATCACATTTTTATTTTTCTACACATATATAGATGATATTTCTAATTCTCTACATAAACAAAAATCATATTTCTACCGCTTCTATATAGTGAAGATTATATTTTTAATACTTTAAAAATATAAAAATCATATTTTTAATTCTTTAAAAATATAAAAATCATATTTTCTACCTTCTACGCTTCCATATGATTTTTAATCTTTATAAAAATCACATTTTTATGAACTAAAATCATTCTTTTTTATTTCTAAAAATAATATCTTTTTACTTCTATTTCCTATAAAAGAAAAATCAGATTTTAAAACTATTCTAATTTTTAAAACAATACTTAATAAGTTAAATATTAAAGCCTAAATGAAATAAAATAAAATAAATAAAGAAAATAAAATAGAAAGAAACTTACAGATGGAAGGAAAGGGGGGGTTTGAGGTGCGGTAGAACCAGGAGGAGGCGGCGGCTCTTCTGGGTGGTGGCGGGTTTCGAATCGGAGGGGGGGGGGATCGTCGCGCGGCGCATGGGGCTTTCGTCGATCGACAAAAGGAGGAGGAGGGGGGCTAGAGGGGCGCGCCACCATTGAAGGTCGGAGGGGGGGGGGGGAGGGTGGGATCGCCGCCAGGCGCGGTGGACGGAGAGGGTTGGAGCGACGCGTTCGATCGTTTTTTTTTTCGATTCTGAAGAATGAACGTGGGGAGGGGGGGGCAGAGAGAAATAGGGGGAGAGGGAGAGAGAGTGTTTTATATTTTTTAATTATTTTATTTTGCAAAAAGTTGACTTTCACATACGACCTCGAAACGAGACCCACCGCCTATCGTCTATAGCGTTTTACCCCCATTCCGAACACAATGGGATATGTATCATAGGCTGATTCGGCTGTTGCAATCTGTTTCCGTTAAATTTACATTTAAATCCCTATATTGAATTTTAAACGTACATTTCAAATTACCGGGGTCGCATACGAACTTTAAAAATTCCAGAAAAATATTTTCTAGCTTCGTATTGACGATACGGTCCTAACAAAACTAGTTTCGTCGAATTCTGAGACCGTATGAAATATGGGCAATTTCCAGTCGATTAAAATCAACTGAAACTGGTCAAACGCGTTTTCCTTTGCCACGCTCACATATTGATTCGAAAAATTATGAAATTTCGAATCTAGCAATAATTTGACACTGCGGATCCAACAAAAGTGGTTTCGTCGAAATCCGAGGTCGATTGCAAAATTTCCATTTTTAAGGGCCTGAATTCCATAGCGACCATTCAGAATTTTCAACTGGACATATCTTTTGATTCCCGCTATGAAATTTCGATTTGTCGGATTCGTTGGAAAGATATTATCAATTAGATCCTATTATTTTTGGTTTCACTAAAATCCAGATTGTTTTGCACCCGGTACGTTCAATTGAAGTTTGAAATCGAATTATCGAACTACCGCGCCATTTTCAATTCTATTTATAATTATATATAATTATTTATATTCTAACGACGGTGTATATAAATATATACGTTCGATATATATTCAAAATAAATTTCTCGTCTTTATTATTTAAAATATTCTATTTTAAATATTCAAAATTCGCTAAAATTTGTCAAAATAAAAATTTTAAACTGACCCAGATTTTCGGGTTATTACAATCTCCCCCACTTAAAACTTTTCGTCCCCGAAAAGGAACAAAGTCGAAAGTGGTTTGATTAATCAATTCTACGTTCGATCTGGCTCCCATTCTCCAACTTTTCAGTTTCTGAGAATTTTCAAATTTTCAAAAATTTGGCTAACACCCTAAATTTTCGAAAAATTTCGCCATAACCTCCCCTCGGGAGCATCGGGGAATTTCAAATAGCTTCCCCGGTCCTTCTAATCTCAAAAAGAAAAAGAAAAGCCGAGCGGCTAGCCAATAGGCTCATAAAATCATCATCACCCAAACAAAACAGTAAATTATAGTAAACATGTACCTATTTGTTGGGCAAACAAATTTTATTCTTCGGCTCTAGCCTCCTTGCTATGACCTGTTCAATGTAAGTATATGTATATGCAAGCAAATGCGACCAATTTTCAATACAGTTCAATATTTGATTCAATTAGGCATAATGGTTCAAAATTATCAAACAAATAAACAAACAACACAAACATCAATCAATTAGTGGATTAGAGTTTTAAATTCATAAATTTTGATATATATATATACAAAAAATCTTGTTTTTGATGCCAAATCACAACAATGTGTTCTAACTATATAAGTTTTGGTTCTCACACCAGTCTAATGGAAATATATAGAAAATCACACCTTCGAAACTCGAACATAAATACTGATGATGTCATGACAATCATCAGTACCATCTCCGGGCGACTAGAATGTGATTCTATATCTATCCAGTATATTAAAACTTCGAATATACGTTCATGACGCGTATATGCAAAACCTTTATATATTGGATTGTCCATATTCAAAATAAATAAATATTCAAATACGAATAAAGTGATTTAATTTTTTCAAAACAAAATTGTTTTCATTTGAAAATATACTCTTCACACTCGTTCTAGGATACTACTGATCCTATCTCTAACGAGTCATTCTAATTGGATATTACTAATCCAATATCTGATGAATTCTTTCGTATGGTTCTAATGTGTCTTGTTCTCGAGCTCTGTAAACCAAAGCTCTGATACCAAATGTAGCGACCCGAACTTCCCCGGTCTCCGAAGAGATGAGAAAGAACGAATTACTGTGAGGACAAGACAAAACAGAACGCAGACGGAAGAACATTTCATTGCTATTACAACAATTCCATCAGATACAAGAATATACAGAGTATAAATGAATAAATTACATTCGACAAATATCAGAGATTACAATAAATTACATAGCAGCGGAAAATAATACAAAACACAACTGAAGGTGATATACGGATACAGAGCTTTCCGGATATCATTCCAGCTGTAAACCAGGATCCTGTGACTATAAATCTGCAAAACCAAAACTACAAGCTGCCCGTGCGGAAAATAGGGGCACCCAGAGTTTGGTTAAAACAATAAACTCCAGGTCAGTCATGTGACTGGTGTGAGAACTAAAATAGTTATTAAAACTTTATTTTAAAAGAGGGTAATTCAAGGGACCACGCCGTATAACACGGAACGGGTTTCCTCCCAAGAATACTAGTGCATAGAATAAACAACGCAATGCTTTTTCGAAAAATGAAGCTATTATAAGACCCAGGTCCCATCACACAATGCAACGCAAGCCGGAGGATAGGGTTTTACCTTATAACAGCCAAACATGCTTGGTACGTTTAAAACAAATCATTTGATACTATAATAAGTGTATAGTGTCAAAACAGTTTCAATCATAAATATAAATCATAGACGGCATAGCATCCCATGCTACTATGCCGTCATACTAGTTCTACAATTAAAACCGCGATACACATATTGGAAATTGGATTTCCGTCATGAGTCGAGGCAAGGGGCAAGCTCCTCTCCGCGTTCGAGACACTCTAGCAAATGTCCCAGGGCTACGCACTCTGGGCAACCCCAGGATGCTTCAGGGCCGGTCCTCACTTACGTTAGAGGATTAATTATGCCTGAACACACGTTTCCCAGTCCTTACAGACCAATAATCGAGGCGCCTCATCCAACAACCACATATGCGAAAAGTATATCAATGTCAGGGCTGGTAAGTCACTGACACCACCAAAGCTAGAAAGAAACGTCGTGCTCTCCCTGCAGTCCGTATCCCGTTTTTGACTCATACCGAGGTGTGAGGCTCGCGAATCCACGCTATACACAAAGCTGCCACGTAGGCTGTGCTTTGATCATCAACCACAAGACTTTGCTTTTCAACAGAAGCCTTGATCATTGCATCTTAGCGTGCCACACAGGAAATTCATGCCGTGCGATTGATGTCCATCGATATACAACCTCTGAGCTCGTACGTCTCAGAGAAGGGCGTTAAGCAAAAGAATAAATTCTCCGCCGCCAAACTGATGTATATTTAACAGAAATCAATAAACACAGAATAAAATCCAATGTTAGACACATAATCCATTTACAAGTCCGTTCTGGGTCTGAACGAAACCGGAGGCACTTTCCTCGCATATCCATCCATCTCCAAGTACGTCTGGACGACCACCAACTATTTCCATCCTCTTGGATGTACAGCCCAATCAGGATCGTCAGTAATTACCCAAACGATGTGAAGACTTCCGGTCTTCAGCCACCGTCTTCATCTTCGACTTATCGTCGAATCGGTTATTCAGAATGGGTTTAAACCCGGTCTTTCCGAACAACCAGCGTATATTAAAACGAATGTTACACAAACTCAACATACGCCTCATTCCAATTCAGAATATTCTTTTATTCATAAAATCACATTTTTAGGGAAAGGTTCCCATTAATTTTATCCAAGATAAATTCTTTAAAATTTATCCTTTAATCTTCCTTTGGATGTCGTTTCAAACCAAATTATGGTTTTCTAAACTAGTCGAGATTAGCGAACCACACCGAAGTAATTATTTATTTTATTTCCCAATCCCAACCTATTCATCCCATGAAGCAAAACTGGTAATACTCCATATTTAACACCACGGTGTTATCGGTAAAATTAATTACCATTTCACGTTCAAATCTAATTAAAGATTTAACTATCGCTTCGGAGCAAAACTGGTGATACTCCATTCTCGCTTATTTCCTAAATTTGATAATTTAGATTATAGATTCACATTTCAACCTAATTGCAGATTCGTTAAAACTCCTTTTACTGGGTTAAAGAACTAGGTGTTATTTAAAACACAGTTCACGATAACCCAAATCACATTCTATTTATTATCGGGTTAAAGAACTAGTGTTGTTTAAAACACAGTTCACGATAAACCCATTTCAAATCCAATCAAATATATTAGAAATTCCGATTATTTAAAACCCCTTTTTAAATCTAATTTATTTATTTAAAAACAATTGGGTTTTAAATTTAGTTCAAAACTAGTTCATTTCGATAAAAACCTATTTTTATCTTTTCAAATATGGAGTTTTTCACCCTAATTTTTCCCAAATCATTTCTTGTGTTTTTACACAAATTATCGCTATTTTTAATAATTTTATCAAGGCTCGTACAGTCGATTTCCAACAATGGCCATCGAACTGCACTTATAGCGACCTTTTTCAAATTTGATTTGGACGTAACTCCAAATCCAACCGTTAGATTTCAAATTTCTAATATTCGTTAGAAAGCTCTTTTCGATACGAACCCAACGGTTCCGGTTTTAGGAGAATCCGACGGTCGGATCTCCCGTAATGTCCATTTGAAGTTGATGGTCGAAATTCGCGAACTGCCGCGGCGCGGCGCGTTCTATTCAGGCCATTATATTATATATATAATATATATAATATATATTTCGTTGATTTCTATTTAAAACGAATTATATAAATAGTTTTGAATTCGTTTCAAAAACATTTTCAACTTCCATCTCAATTCAAATCAAAAGTGAATCTTTCCTTATAAATTCGTTTTTAAAATTCATTTCTATTCAATTCAAGTTTCTATTCAATTTGAATTCATTTCACTTCGTTTTAAATTCAATTCGAATTCGTTTTCAATTCGATTCAATTCAAAGTGGTTTTCTATTCGATTCAATTAAAATTGGTTTTCTATTCGATTCAAATCCGTTATATATTCAATTGAAATCAAAATTCATTTTCTATTCAATTCCTTTCGAAATCGTTTTATATTCTATTCATTTCGAAATCGTTTTATATTCAATTCATTTCGAAATCGTTTTATATTCAATTCATTTCGAAATCACTTTCAATATTCATTTTAAAATGAATAAAATCGATATAAATATCGTTTACGTCAAAATGGCGTCAATCTAATCAACACGGCTTCATATATTTCTATTTTCAAATATTCTATTCAACAAATGAATATTTATTTTGTCAACACACGACTAATCTCAACGAATGAGTACTGTCCACGTGTGACTATTTTTGTTAAATTATTTCGTTCAACACATGACTAATCTCAACGGATGAGTACGGTCAACACATGAACTTTTATTTTATAGTGACAAAGATATAAATTTTATTGTTAAAATATTTCGTTCAACACATGACTAATCTCAACGAATGAGTACGGTCAACACATGAACTTTTATTTTATAAAATTCTTTATTTTCTAAATTGGAATGCGGCCCAATCAATCACCATATAATATTAATTATATGGATTTCATACATCACACGTATATAATAGCATTGAAAATAATCAACCATCAACCAAAGTGCACTACACTGTATAAGCATCAAATATAGATATCTAACGCTTATAACAGCCTATCAATCAATCGATCGACATATTTAATCAATCAGGATGAGTGAACTTCAAATTTCATCCCAACACCCGTGTGGGGTTTCAAATCAACAAACACAGATTTTATTTGTGCAGTTGGGCGATGTGTAAAATTTATCGACCCAATCAATGTCCTTCAAATAGGCGTACATAAACAAACCATCCGGTTTGTAAATGAATATTTTATTTAATTCGCTTCACGTTAAAAATTATATTTTTAACGATAAAACATTTTATCTTAACACATGAATTTCTATTCAGTTCATTCTTTCAATAAAATGATATTTTCTATTTTTCTAATTCATTTTAGAAAATTTCGGCGGCATAATGGCACGGTACTAGAAACGGGACGAGGCCTAGCCTTATCCCCGATCTAGTGAAGGCCCACGCCATTCACACATAAATCAAATTCACCAAACAACCAAATTCAAATCAAATCATCCAACTAATCTATGCAACCAAACAAACAAGTCCATGGTCTGTGGACGATTGTGTCGGGTGCTACTAAGCACCGTCTGCATCCTAGTATATATATAACTAGAAAATGAAATTGAAGAGTGAGAAATTCTCACCGATAGCTATCCAAACATCTTGACTCTTCTTTGATAGAAATCTTCGTCGTTCTCGCCTTTTGTCGCTTTCGTTGTCCGCTTTCACTACATATGTAAAAATCGGATTTTTACTTCGCTATTCAATATATAAAGATCGAATTTTTACTTTGCTATTCAATATATAAAAATCGAATTTTTACTTTGCTATTCAATATATAAAAATCGAATTTTTACTTTGCTATTCAATATATAAAAATCGAATTTTTACTTTGCTATTCAATATATAAAAATCGAATTTTTACTTTGCTATTCAATATATAAAAATTGAATTTTTATACCGCTACTATATAGATAAAAATTATATTTTCACAACGATGTTCATATAGTGAAGATTATATTTTTATCACGCTATTCTTCATATAAAGATTTCGCCTTTTCAAATATAAAGATTTCGCCTTTTCAAATATAAAGATTTCGCCTTTTCAAATATAAAGATTTCGCCTTTTCAAAAAAATAAATAAATAAATAAAGATTACGCCTTTTCTATTTTTAAAGTTTTTACCTTTTCAATTTCATCACTATAAAAATCACATTTTTATTTTTCTACACATATATAGATGATATTTCTAATTCTCTACATAAACAAAAATCATATTTCTACCGCTTCTATATAGTGAAGATTGTATTTTTAATACTTTAAAAATATAAAAATCTTATTTTTAATTCTTTAAAAATATAAAAATCATATTTTCTACCTTCTACGCTTCCATATGATTTTTAATCTTTATAAAAATCACATTTTTATGAACTAAAATCATTCTTTTTTATTTCTAAAAATAATATCTTTTTACTTCTATTTCCTATAAAAGAAAAATAAGATTTTAAAACTATTCTAATTTTTAAAACAATACTTAATAAGTTAAATATTAAAGCCTAAATGAAATAAAATAAAATAAATAAAGAAAATAAAATAGAAAGAAACTTACAGATGGAAGGAAAGGGGGGTTTGAGGTGCGGCAGAACCAGGAGGAGGCGGCGGCTCTTCTGGGTGGTGGCGGGTTTCGAATCGGAGGGGGGGGTCGTCTTGCGTCGCGCGGCGCCTGGGGCTTTCGTCGATCGACAAAAGGAGGAGGAGGGGGGCTAGAGGGGCGCGCCACCATTGAAGGTCGGAGGGGGGGGTGGGATCGCCGCCAGGCGCGGTGGACGGAGAGGGTTGGAGCGGCGCGTTCGATCGTTTTTTTTTATTCTGAAGAATGAACGTGGGGGGGGGGGGGCAGAGAGAAATAGGGGGAGAGGGAGAGAGAGTGTTTTATATTTTTTAATTATTTTATTTTGCAAAAAGTTGACTTTCACATACGACCTCGAAACGAGACCCACCGCCTGTCGTCTATAGCGTTTTACCCCCATTCCGAACACAATGGGATATGTATCGTAGGCTGATTCGGCTGTTGCAATCAGTTTCCGTTAAATTTACATTTAAATCCCTATATTGAATTTTAAACGTACATTTCAAATTACCGGGGTCGCATACGAACTTTAAAAATTCCAGAAAAATATTTTCTAGCTTCGTATTGACGATACGGTCCTAACAAAACTAGTTTCGTCGAATTCTAAGACCGTATGAAATATGGCCAATTTCCAGTCGATTAAAATCAACTGAAACTGGTCAAACGCGTTTTCCTTTGCCACGCTCACATATTGATTCGAAAAATTATGAAATTTGGAATCTAGCAATAATTTGACACTGCGGATTCAACAAAAGTGGTTTCGTCGAAATCCAAGGTCGATTGCAAAATTTACATTTTTAAGGGCCTGAATTCCATAGCGACCATTCAGAATTTTCAACTGGACATATCTTTTGATTCCCGCTATGAAATTTCGATTTGTCGGATTCGTTGGAAAGATATTATCAATTAGATCCTATTATTTTTGGTTTCACTAAAATCCGGATTGTTTTGCACCCGGTATGTTCAATTGAAGTTTGAAATCGAATTATCGAACTACCGCGCCATTTTCAATTCTATTTATAATTATATATAATTATTTATATTCTAACGACGGCGTATACAAATATATACGTTCGATATATATAATTGATTTTGATTCGGGGCTTGCCCTTCTTGCCCTTTGTCTCTTGGGGTAACCTTGTATTCATATAACCTTCATTCCCGCAACAATTTTTTAACAACATCTCTTAGATGAGGACACTAATTAGTAGAGTGACCGTGAGTTCCATGAAACAAACAAAATTTTCCTATCACAAGCTCCTTCTCAGTGGAGTCTCTGGGCGGAGGATTCTTATATTGCAAGACATTATATGCATCCAGATAGATGTTTTCCAACGTGTCGTTCAATGGTGTGTAGTTTTCAAAAGTTTGGAATCGAGGTCTTTTTCTGGAGTTGTTTCCTTGGTTCCTATTTCTTTTATTGTCGTTTCCGTTCTTGTTGCCACTTCCTCCATTTTTGTTGCCAACATTTACCTCAACCTCCTTCGAACTATCGCCAGACTTTTTCGTAGTAACATTACTTTGAATATCATCTTTTGAAGCTCCATCAGATTTTCTTTTTCGACTAACGTATATTTCCTCCCGCCGTAGGCGAATATTTGCCTTTTCATAGAATGCCTCCCTAGTCAGTGGCAGTTTTCCAGCTAGATATCCCCCGAATTCAGTATTTGGATCGACCCCATCTATCATGGCCATCAAAATGGTTGGTTCATGGGGATTTCTTATTTCGGTAACAATTAAGTTGAAGCAGTCTAGGTACGACTTCAGTGATTCGCCAGGGGCCTGTTTGATTCTGGATAGTTCAATGACACTTTTAGCTTTCCGGGCATGGAGTAGGAATTGATTCATAAAACGTTCACTTAGTTCATTAAAGCTCGATACCAATCGTGGGGGAAATCGAGCGAACCGCATTAATGCAATATTTTCTAGATATATCGGGAAGGCTTTGCAGTTCCCAACATCAGGTGCGGCTATGACATTCATATACCATACATACCTCATCAAGTGTTGTCTTAATCTGTTCTCCCGGCATATCGGTCCATTTGCGGCAGGTTCAATCATCGGGGAAATTAGAAATCCTAGATGGCATTAGTGAACAGGGTGTGACGACGCTCAATACCGCAATCCTCATTAGTGTAGCGCCGACTATCGGCCATGATCTATCATACCCTTGCTTCCACTTCAGCATTGGTCAAAGCTGGTTCAGGATCTACGCTTTTATTCCTTCTAGTATGTCAGTGCTTATATTAGGCGATGCCCTTTGGTTCCGGGTTGCGGCCGACCTTCCTCGCCCTCTATGATCCCGATCGTTCATGGGACGAGTGGGTTGGAGAAGTCATCCTCGAGTAGAATTGACGACGTTGGGGTTTCTAGGTAAAACATGTGATCCTCTTAAACCTGGATCGTCAGCTCCAGGGGTCCGGGCTACGTCCTCATGAGACCCCAATGATCCGAATGTTAACTAGTCCAAATTCTTAGGTCTTTCATATGGCATTCTCTGATGCAGGCGTTCTTCGTCTGAAGAAGACGAGTGATCAACAACAGGACGATGAGTTGGAGAGGGTATTCTTTGCCTATGCAGCTCACTTATTTCCCTACTCATGGATTTCGTGTTCTCTCGCATGAGAACACTGTACGCTTATGGGCTTCTAAAGCATCACTGATGCTATCCAGCATATTGAATAAGCATGAGAAATCCCCATGTGTAACAGGAGCAAAATGAGTAGGCTGGTCACTAGGCATCACGACTGGTATCAGAGCATCTGTAGGGGGTCGAGTAGAGGAGTCAGTCTCTACCACATTCAGTTCGGATTGGGTCGTGGCTGCACCTCCAGTTTGGTTCAGAGGGGAATTATGAGCAATGTCAAGGGCATCAGTTCGGTTTGAGTTTGCACCTTCCATCCTGTTCGGAGCTTCGAGATCAGGTCGGTTCGGAGATGCCCGATCGGGTCGGTTCGGAGACAGAAAATGGATTAACTTCTTTGAACTTGAGGGTCCAAATAGTAGAACGATAATTCAAAACGATGAGAATTCAAAATTTCTCAGTGAAAGCACCAAAATGTTAGATCAAAAATTGGTTCTAACACCCAAACAAACGATAGTTTCAAATAAAATAAAAGGAAAAACAATAAGAACACATGATTTGTAGTGGTTCGGCGTTAAAGAGCCTACGTCCACTTTATACTTTATTGATTGATGATCCGAGTACAAATACAATGTTGAATTTCACTCAATCTCTCTAATACAATTGATAATTTCCTTTAATGGTTAATAAAATACACTTTAAAAGTTGGTAGTGATCTGTATGAAGCAGCGAAATTTGATGATTGTGAGAGTTAGAGTCAAGATTTTGCCAAAAGATCCTTTCAAATGGTGCTTTGAGGGGTATTTATATGCATAAATTCAACCCTATCGGTGCCAAGTAGCGCTCATCCCATTTGGTTCGGAGCTGGAGGCTTGGAGATGGTGATATCGCATTGAGATCATGGGTTAGTGAGGAGAAACTGCTCCGTATATTCAGAAGATCATGTATTGTATCTACTGAGCTGGCCTTTCTTGTTTCGGATCGAAATGACAAAAAGGGGGTGCGGGTCGGATGGCACCGAACTGATCCAGATCCACTACCTTCTTTTCGTTTCTTGGCTTGTTTGCTACACCATGAATGGGTTCGGTTCGGAGGCCTCTGAACCGATCTGGGCTTCTGCCACGAATTTTTCCTTCAAACCTATTCGTTGAGTAATCTCTTAGCTTTGTGTAGCAAGATCACAAAGCGGCCTAACAATGATGGAGCCATTCTGCTTCTTCTCCTGCTTTATCTAAAGCTATGAACTCCAATTCCATGGTGGATCGAGCTATGCATGTCAGTTTAGTAGATTTCCTTGACATTGCTTCCCCTATTAAGGTAAATACATAACTACTAGTTGATTTTGATTCCTCTAAACCAACATCCAATCTGCATCACCATATCCTTCTAAGACGGCAGGATATTTCCCATAATGTAAGGAATAGGTTGTGGTATTTTTCAAATATCCAAGCACTCTCATTAGTGCTTTCCAGTGTTCCTCTCTTGTATTGCTTGTATATCTTCTCAATCGACATACTGCATAAGCTATATCTGGTCTTGTGCAATTCATGAGATACATTAGACATCCTATTATTCGAGAATATTGCAGTTGTATTACACTCTCCTTAGTGTTTTTATGCACTACTTTTGATGGATTAAAAGGTGTTTGTACTCCTTTAATTCCAAAATTTTGAAATCTTTCAATCACTTTATCTACATATTGTGATTGAGATAATTCAGTTCCATTAAGAGTTCTTATTATTTTGATTCCCAAAATAACATCTGCAACTCCTAAGTCTTTCATATCGAAATTGTTGATTAACATTTTCTTTACGGTCTCTATAATTTTAATGTTAGGACCGAAGATCAGCATATCATCTACATATAAACAAATTATCATGTATGATTGTCCAACTTGTTTATAATAATCACATTCATTTATATGAAAAACATTTTCATCATGACACTATTAAATTTTGTATGCCATTGTTTTGGAGCATGCTTTAGTCCATATAATGATTTTACTAATTTACAGACTTTATTTTCATTTCCTTTGGAAATAAAACCTTCAGGTTGCTCCACGTAGATATCCTCATCGAGATCTCCATTTAATAATGTTGTTTTTACATCCATTTGATGAATTTCTAAATTACAGATGGATGCAATTGCTATCAACATTCTTATAGAGGATATTCGTTTTACCGACGAATATGTATCAAAACAGTCTACACCTTCTTTTTGACGATATCCTTTATTTATTAATCGAGCTTTACACTTATTGATAGGGCCATCTGATTTCATTTTATTATTGAAAATCCATTTACAGCCAATTGGTTTTATTCTAGGTGGAATATCAACAATTCCCAAGTTTATTTACTTGATCGATCTCACTTTAGATTGCTTCTTTCCAACATGCAGGTTCAAAAGATGTCATTGGTTCCTTGTACATTTGAGGTTCATGTTCTAACATGTATTATAGGAATTCCAAACCAAATGTCTTGGAAATTCTAGCCCTTACGCTTCTTCTAAGTTCAATTTCCTCAATCTCACGAGGAGTTACATCTTCATGTGAAGTACTTGATTCTTCTCTTGTCCTTTTAGGGACATTATTTTTTTATTCCTTTTGTATGGAAACACATCTTTAAAGAATGAGGCATATCTTAATTTAGTGATTATAATTACATTGATATTAGCTATATCAGACTTGAATACCAAAAATCTGTAAGCACTGCTATTTTGGGTTGGCCCTAAATAGTAACAATCTATGGTTTTTGGTCCAAGTTTGACTTTCTTAGGTGGCGGAAATGGAACCTTTGCCAAGCACTCCCACACTTTGAGGTATTTAAAGTTTAGTTTATGTCCTTTCCATAATTCACATGGAATTGCTCCTGTTTTACTGTGAGGGGCCTTATTTAAAATGTGATTAGACATATTTAAGGCATCCCCCCACAAATTCGTCGGTATGCCAGAGGTCAATAACATCACATTAATCATATCTTTTAATGTTCTATTCTTTCTCTCGGCAACACCATTTTTTTATGGTGAATATGGGGCTGTTGTTTGATGAATTACTCCATTTTCTATACATAATTGTTTGAACAGTGATTCATATTCTCCACCTCGATCAGATCTCAATATCTTGATCTTTTGATTTAACTGATTTTCTACCACAGTTCTGCACTTTATAAACGATGTAATTACTTCATCTTTACTATTCAAAAGATATACATAGCAATATTTCCCACAATTATCAATAAAAGTAATAAAGTAATAAAGTACTTTTTCCCACCTCTTGTAGGTAATGATTAAAAATCACATAAGTCTATATGAACCAAACCTAGTGGTTCAGTACTTCTATGAACAATATGAAATGGTTTCTTGACCATTTTGGTTTCTACACATGTCTTACATTTGTAGTTTTTATCTTCCTGAAATTTAGGAATTAATCGCAAGTTTTCCAAATTTTTCATTTTACGAAAATTTATGTGTCCTAATCTATCATGCCATAATAAAAGTTCATGCTCTAGCAAATAAGAAACTTCAATTTTATTAATAGCACAATCATAATACGTAGGTTTATTGCCAACCACGACTACATTTTCCTTAAATAGGCCATCACATAAATATCCCCTTCCTATATACATTCCAGGTTTGGACATAACCATCTTGTCTTACTCGAAGACCATTTTGAATCCTTTCTTTGATAACACTGCACCAGAGATGAGATTCTTGCGGATATCTGAAACATGCAGCATGCCACTCAACTTGACAGCTTTTCCAGAAGTAAACTTGAGGATTACTATGCCACTGCCTTCGATCATTGAAACTGCAGAATTACCCATGTAGATTTTTTGTTCTTGATCAAATTTTTTGTACGTAGCATGGATTTGTTAGAGAAAACATGACGAGTAGTGCCTATATCCACCCACCATTGGTTAGGATTCTGAAGCACTTGGACTCGTCCACTTCCATGTTTTCCACTAATTTGCCTCTGAGTTGCATTGCTTCTTGTGTCTTCAATCTCTAGCCGCATGTCCTATTTTTCCACAAACCCAACATTCACCATTAAAATTCTTCGTTTGTTTGTTGTCTTTCAATTTGTTTTCAGGTGCTTTTCTTTTCTACGAGAATTTTTCTTCTTGTTTTTGTTAAAATGCCCTTTTTTTCTTTGACTCTTCTGCAATAAATGCCTCTTCCCTTCGTTTAGTCACTTCACGATTATCTGCCTTAATTTTTTAGTCTAACAATAAGAACTTCTAAGGAAATCTACTTTTCTTGTTGCGGTAATCCTTCCAGTATAGTGGTAATTTCCCTGTTATTGCTTCAATAAGGAACGATTCTCCAACTTTATGTCCTTATGCTTCAAGTTGGAGCTCCTACACTTGAGTAGTTATAGATTTGGAGTCCATCATTTTTTAATCCATAAACTTGTCTATGATCAACTTCTTCAAACTGACATTCTGCATTTTGTATTTATGTGCAAGTGCAGTCCATAAGGATTTTGCTGTTTGGTGCAGCTGGAGCACTTTATATAGTACTATATCTAGGCAACTCAGAATGTTGTTTCGGCATAGGAAGCCTTGACGCTTCCATGAATTAATTTAGAGAAAAACAGTTGCATCTTTTTCTCTAGTTTGTATATATTTAGGCTTTGGTTCATCCTCCTCGATGCATTTCTACAGCCCTAACGTGGTGAGATAAAACAACATTTTATTCTGCTATGTTATGAAATCATCAACATCTCGTTTGAACGAATCAGGCCTGTTGTGAGTAGTAGCCTTGGTTGATAATTCAATTGTTGTCATCTCTATTTTAGATAGAAAGAAATAAAATTCTTAAGATATTAAATGTCTAGCATACCAAAATAGAGAATAATCAATTATAAACCTGTCGCACAAGTTTATGTATCAGATTTCCACTCCTTTGGAATTCTATATTCCCCAAAAATAGTTATAAGTATGTTGTATTCAGTTTACAATAACAATGTTATACTATTTTATAAAATACCACAATGTAGAGAATGGAAAGATTAGAGAATAATGTATATAAATATACAAATAAAATGGAAATATAACAGGATGATGTCTGAGGCTTGTCGTAACAATTTCCTTAAGAATTTTATTTCAAAATTCTCCCAAGATACAGCAGATGTATTCTTAACAAGATTGTAATGAGTATGTTTCTCTGTGATTTATTTATAAAAGTAGCAGTGATAGTAGAGAAGAAAGAAGGAAGACTCGGAATGGAATGGAATGAGGAAAATGGTCAGGTTTCCTCTTTATTTATAGTTGATTTGCATCTCTTCCTAACCATTGTGCCCGTACCTCCTCGCGGCTATTCAAAAACCCGCGCCTGCTGTTGATTACAGATAAGCGCCTGTTCGCCTAATGGTTGCATATTTTCGCTAAAAACCCTGCACCTATTCGCCAAAAGATGTTGTTTCATAACGAGTATTACTCGTTTGCTGTGCATCCACTCGCTTCCAGAAGTCACGTCCCTTCGGGTCTGCACCCGTTTAGCGAAACAGTCACGCCTCTATCCAAATTTCAGGCCTAGCCCAGTTTCTTTCTAAAGCCTGAAACCATTAAAAATGGCCCAGTAAAAATAAGGTCATATTAGACCCGAACCCGGCCGGTTTTTGTTTGGACAGCGGCGGCGCGCTTGTGTGTGGTGGTGAAGCATGACTTCTCTCCATGCAATAAAGCAAACATTTGGGTGCCCCAAAGCCCCAACCTCCTCCTGAGGAACTTACTTATATCCTTTGATATAATTTTTATTTTTGCGATTTAGGAATTAGTATGTTTCATTTACACTACAATAGGAATTCTAACATTGGTAAATGACATAGAGTATGTCATTATCTGATTTCTTTAACAACCAATCGTTCGTTCTAAAGAATACTGTATTATCCAGTTTAAGTTTTTTTAGAAAATTCAGTTAGGAATGTCAAACAATGCTAAGCAAAAAATGTCATGCATTTCTTTTACTTTGTGAAATCACCGAAAAAGATCATATTTTTCTAGAAAAATATAATATTTCTGATAGTTGAAATACATCAGTTTTCATAGAAAATAAATTAGTACAGGACTTAAAATTTGCATATAAATGTCTAAATTCTTAAAACATTATTCCAGAGTCTACTAAAATATTAAAGTGATGTTTGGTTTATTTTTTGTCTTATATTTTGAGTTTTCAACATTAACTACAAAAAATGAACAAATTAAATGGCAATGGAGGTGTTGAGAGGAAGATGAAGGGACGATGGGAAGATTGGAGGGACGAGAAAAGATGAATTGTGCCTCATTCATCCATTATTTTAAAAAATATGGGAAACAAAAAAAGTTGTTTTCCGTTTTATATGTCATATTCGTTTTCTAAAATAGTCATTTTCCACGGTTTATATATGTTGTTTGCAATTTTGTTATGGTGAAAACGGAAAACTAAAAAAAGACGAATCGAACGCACCCTAAATTTGTTCAAATCATATTAGTAATTTTCCCATATTTCCAATGGTATTTTCAAAAATTAAATCCATAGATTAAATATTCTCTAAATAACATTAGGATGCTATAAAAAAATTCATGTTGTTTTAATGTCTTTATAAAATTTCAAATTTTTGATAATCCAATTTTTCAAGAATAAGGTATAGAAATTATTAGTGATAGAATTTGGTATAGGTTCCTAATATTTTTCAAATTTTGTCATTTAGCTTAAAGATGAAACTTGGTGTCCTTCAAGCGATTTTTTTCCAAAGATTGCCCTTGTGCCTATTTTCCACTTTTAGTAACTTCATTAGTGCACTTTTCACTTTTAACAAGAAAAAAACCAAAATTAGAAAAAAATGGAAAATAGGCTGAAGGATAAACTTAACAATTTTTTGGTGAAAAGTATGCAAAGTTTGTAATTTAGGGAGAACGACACATTTTAGTGCAAAAGTGGAAAGGATAGTGGGACCCTTGATTCCACTTTTGCACTAAAATGTGTCATTATCCCTAAATTTCAAACTTTACATACTTTTCACCAAAAAAATTACTAAGTTTGTCCTGTAAAAGAAAATCCACAAAATTTCTTAGTTATCTTAATCTACATGCCCTGTGGACCTCTGCCTAATCCATTAGAATTGGTGGGTAGGAAGAAAAATAGCAAGTGCCAAAAATAGGACAAAATTATGTTTTGAATCCAAGAAAAATAGTTATTTCAACTTTGTACATCCATCAAAACTTATTACTAAAAATAAACATGTTTTAACTTATGACAAGATATTGCATTTATTCATTCAAAATTTATGCTAGCGCAATCTTTTTTTTTTCTAAGGAAAATATACTTACATTTTTCATATTTGTGCGCATAATGGACTTTACAAATTAGACATATTTTTGTAAATAATTTTACATGTGACCTAATTGGAAATAAGTTTTCTTTTTCGACCTAAAATAAAACATTGTTCTAAAATTTATGATATAAAAGGTCCACTATTTTAACTAAAGAAATGTGTACTTGATCTTTAATATATTCAAAACAATTAAGTGGATATGATAAGTTGATCGTAGATTTAATTTTTACTTCCATGTTCATATAAAAAACAATAAGATGCATGTAGCTTTAGTATAATGCCATTACGTACAATTTGTTCTGTTCGTTGCACTCTCTCTCATCATCAGAACTGAATGAACGGGGCGAGCGACCAGAAAAGATGAGTAGCAATGGGATGACAATAAAAAAACTTTACCTTAAAAAATTATAATGGAAAGCTTTTTGCTATTATAAATTTATAAAGGAAAACACTTTGCCTTTATAAACTTATAAAGATGAAGTTTTTACTTTTATAAACCATTTCCCCCAACCTATTGGTATAACGACAAAGACTTTATCGATATACCATTATAACATCAAATTCTTTACCGTTATAATTTATAACGACAAAGTCTATAAATAAAATGAGCACTTTACTTCAGTTAAGATATTTTATACGAGCTACATATGTTACAAGGTCGAAGCCCGATATCAAAGACTGTCCAAGTTAAGCCAAGAAGATTATTTCTCTCGATATATGGACACTTATATATTGTTGCAATTGATTAAGTCTGAATATTTCAAATCTTGTACCAAATAAAATTCTGTATCACTTTTCTTCAAGTAATACAATATGCTCTTTCCTTTATACGGTATTAAAGCAACTTTGGCCCAGCCATATCAATCATCTCCACGCGAAGATCTAATTTAACCAACGTGAATAAACCATCATCGAGGAAAAGTTTGATTCTTTCTCCCCTCGGAATATTGTCAACATAGGTGAGGACCCTTCTCGTTTGTAGTGTATCACTGCCGTTTGTCAATTTCTCCTTTGTTTATTGCCTTGCCAGCGATTGATCAGAGAATTCTCATCTCCTTAATCAACTGAATGCAACACTTGTGATCATCTGACAAGATTTTCCATCATCTGATCTTGTGAATCGGTTGCAAACTGCATCTTAAGCAATCTTCCGTCCAAGATCCACCATTCTTGCCTTTTATACTCTAGTTCTTTCAGATTTGATTGTCGCTAGAGTTCTTTTTCATCATGACTAGGCGAGAATGATGCTTTTAGCTCCGCCAACATCAAATGTTAACCCCAGTGCAACCTCATGATTAGCCTTCACCCTCGTAAAGCTACAACGTCATGCAATAACCATCCTGCTCAACAAAGATAATTGCATGCTATGGAAATATAAATTTGAAATGACACTAAAGGGTTGCAGCCTCCAAGATTACATCAGCAACCAAGAATATATAATATATCAAAAGCATGATAGTCTACTTGCTTCATGGATGATATCGTCTATAAGTGCAAATTTGTTATCACAAATCATTTGGAGCAATACATCATTCAGAAATTTGGACAGTTGTAGAACAAATTTTTAATTCACATTCTTCCTCAAGAATCACGTATTACTTCAGCCAACTATGGAATATTAGG
Organism: Allium sativum; assembly: GCA_030737875.1. Taxonomy (NCBI): domain Eukaryota; kingdom Viridiplantae; phylum Streptophyta; class Magnoliopsida; order Asparagales; family Amaryllidaceae; genus Allium; species Allium sativum. The sequence continues at coordinate 463,708,865 of CM060910.1, forward strand.
AAAGGAATCATGCATATGAGTGAGTATCTCACAAAAATCAAAACTCTGTTTGATGGACTTGGAACAACTAGACATAAGATTTCTGAAAGTGAACAAGTTTTATATATAATTAATGGACTCGGTCATGAGTATGGGTCAGTTGTAACATTCATTGCCTCGTAAAGAACCATACCAGATCTATAATATGTCCATTCAGCTCTGCTGGGACACGAATCCAGAGTTGAACAGAGAAGTCGCACGCTCATAGTGGAATAAAATATATTATATGGAATCTTTTAAAACACAAAACCGTAATCATATATACATACCATTCGCCAAAGTAAAACATACATTTGACACAACGGAAATAAACTTTAAATAACTAACATTGAAAACTCCTGCTCTAAGCTCCAAGTGCATCCGTAATGACCTGAACTACTTGATTGCCTGTACAAATTTGGGCACCCAAGAGTTTTAGGGAAAACAAACAAAATAAAAATTTGGGTCAATCATGGGACTGGTGTGAGTAAACTCCAAACAACCTACTTAACTTTGGAAAATCCTTTAAAAGAATGGAACTCTCGTAAGACATGACCACACATAAATGTGGCATGTGTTTTTACCTTACAATAACCAAATCGCTTTTATTATAAAATCTAGTGATATTGTATTAATGTCTATCAATCCACAAATAAAATAGGAATATTCTGAATGCTTACATCTCACATTTCGACATAATTGGTTTACATCTAAAACTGCACAGCTCGTATTGGAGTTTGGATTTCCAACATGACTATGTATGGAACCACCTTCTGATTAGTGTTCTCTAGAGATAAAACACTGGGGTTCAACAAGAATATCTTGCAACCCGACCACACAAAACCGACCACTTATTCAACTTGAGTGTACCGGATGTATCATCACCATAGTTGTTGGCCTTCCAACCATTCTCATTTCGAAGAATACAAAAAAAGGAAAATAGATTTCTTTAGATCAGGTAATGATATGGTCTAATGGGTATGACCCACATAGCCTTGCGACCTTCCTGATTTGAGTCATTTCTTGGTTGATGAGGCCTGAGGTTACGATTACCTCTATGAGTCATCATATTTTCAGATCCGCAAATCACTAATTGATTTGCACAAATATACTCTAGGTGTTAAGCTAAAAGAAGTTGCACTCTTTGCCACCATAATTGGTATATTTGTAAAAATCAACATATGTGGTTATTGAAAATACACTAGCAGACATTCGTCCGTACAAGTTCTCTTTGGGTCTGAACGAAACCAAAGGCATTATTTCCTATTAATCCATCTTAGGTAATTTCTACCTAGGATTAACAAAAATATCCCTTGCACTTTACTCCGTCTTCAATTATCTTCAATATAAACTAATTTGCAACGTTTATGATTATACGGAGTGGTTTTCAGAAAATAAATCTGATCTCGGTTTCTCCAAACTGACAACGATAATATTAAATTGGCCAATACTTTGATAGTCCATTATTAAACTATCAAAGAAACAAACATTTAACTAAAACTTTTATTCCAATATTTAACCAAGCAACATTGACTCCATTTGAATTAATATTTGATTAATTAAATACCTTCCCATATATTTCCCCAAAATAACCCTACTGAGATATTTTACGAAATCACATTTTCCCTCACGACACTTGGAACACATTTCCATATTTCATAAACTCTTCATTTCCAATACTTGGAAAATATCTCTTATTTCAATTGGAAAACAATTCCATTTACTTATCTTTTTCACGAAACCATTCATTTTCTGTACTTAGAAAATATTCGTTATTATATCTCCAAACCACACTTTCTAGGGTTAAAACAAATGTTGCGTAAAACTTTGTTATGACAACCCAAATACTACATATTTAACTAATTATATTTTTACATTGATCTTCGATACTGAATCTTTTCTATTTATTAGTTAATAATGAAATCAATCAAGTTGGGGTATAATTACCTCTCAGACCTCGACTGAATAACATTCTTGACTTCAAAATGGTCAAAGATTACACATCTCTAATATCAACATCATATATAGCCTATATTTTTAAATATCGTATTCAACTTACGCCATTTCCTTTTCGCAAATCAATTACTATAACAAAAGTGTTATAGTCCATATTTTCCTTTTATTCAGAACATATATTTTAATAATAATGGTTGAAATCTAGTTCTGATACGAGATTCATTTTCAAAATATTTTAAAAAATAAATTTCAACTTCATTTTTAAAACATTATTCCAAAAATATGAACCATACAATTATCCACTTCTCAACACGTTTTACTTTCTAACATTCCAAGATTAAATTATAAAAATAAATTTGATTTCGCATTTTTAAAATGCGTGTTTATAATCCACTTTATATTCAATAAAATTCTATTCTAAAATCCCTTCTAAAATCAAAATTTCCATTTTGGCTTGGTTAACCAAATTTACAAGTTTAGTTCTTATAAATTTCCTCTGCTTATAAAACCCATACTTTGCTTGCAAACCACACCGTTTTAACATTTCTAAGAATGTTACAAATTTTCACTTAATTTTATAAAATTTCTAATTTTAAAATTCTTACTTATAAAATTCCATTAGAGGTTCAAATTTTTCCTAAATCCATCAAAGTTCAAAATCACTTGAAATTTAGATATAACTCCATATCAAATTCCAATTCATTTATAAAATATTGGTTTAAATACTAATATAAATCTATTCATCAAAATTCCAATTGTAAGTTTATTTAAAAACTTTATTCATAAAACTATTTTCTTTTTCACACTTTTTATCCTATTAAAATATTTAGCATTTCTCTTCAAAAATATCCCAAAAGCCATAGATTTTGTAATACTTATTAAGTACTTTTCTTACAAAACTCTACTCATTATTACTCCTAATTTTAAGATAATATTATATTAATATAAAACTTATATATAAAAATAACAAAGGATTCATTTTCGTACTTTAAATTTCTTAAAATATTTAAATTTAAATTATAGTTTCTACTAAATAAAATTCAAATAAACTTTCTGAAAATAAAACATTTTTATAAATTCGACATAGTTGATTTCCAATTATAAATTACTCTTAATTTATCTCCATTTACATTCCAAACTTTGGAACAAAATTCATCATTTCCTTCTGAATCAATTTCCAATTCCTTTTTAAATTCTTACTGGAATTTATATTCCCAAATTATCAAATAATAATCATTCATCTCATTTATAAACACCATTTATAAATATATTCCTTGTTTAATCTATTAAAAGCAAGGTTATACTTCAAACCAATCGTAATTCAATTTCTTGTTTGAAAAAAAAAATTCCCCTTTAAATTCTTTTATATACCAATTTCCTCTTTCAAGTTTCAACTCAATTTCAATTTCTAAAAGAAATCATATTTAATTATATGACACTGTGTTTACTTTAAATTTATCATATACGTTATTTTATAAAACCGTTTTCCAAATAATTTAAAAATCAGTTCCTTATTAAATTCCAAATTTTCTTTTTAAGATTTCCAACTTAAAACAATCTTTTTGAAATTCCAAATTTATTTTTCCTTTTTATATTCAAAAATGTTATATGGTATCTAAATACCAAAATTTTGGGGGTAGTGCTATTTAAGCATTCGAACACATAATGATCTACCACGGATTGTTAAACACATCATATGTCACTATATATATATACACACACACACTTGAAAATAACACTATAAATGTCGAGGAATCTAGTTGGATCCCTCAAACTTTTTTCCTACATACAGATGCTAGTCAACATAAATAATACCAATCTCTCTTCAAGGCGGGATATCGCGATATAGAGGGTCATCCGCTATTATGCGGAGAATATAGGGTCTCGTCCGCTAAAATATGCGGGAATATCCAATTAATAAGCCTATACCTACTACATATATAATATTTTATCAATGCAACCAAACAACCAACAACAACACATAACCATTTCATATAAAATTTAAAAAACACTTATAAAAATTATAAATGAGCCAGAGATAATGAGTTTACTCACATTGATTTTCATTTGCAAATCCAATACAATTTTAACTTAAATCAAATGACATTCGATTTAAATTAAAATTCCAAAGCCGATTCCTGTTATGACCCGTATTTTTGGTCGATAAATTTTAAATATTTTATTTTCAGAGAATTGATTTTTCCTGAGTTTAAATTTATTTATATAAATTTAATATGGTTATTTTATTTATACGTTTGAATTAAAATTTATAATATATTCTGTTGAGTTTAAAATAGTGTTATAACGTTGAAACGGCAGTGGTTACGTTAAAATAGCGGTTCGAGATTTAAATTAATGGACCCCGAAATATTTGATTGTGGATAGGTTCGAAATCAAATCAGTATTTATTTAAAAAGATACAAAATCTCTTGGTATCAAATCGTGTTAAATTTACAATCTTTTCCTATCCTATATGAGTACTCCCGCAGGCCTACTTTGTACCTCACGCAGATTAATTCCGTGATGGCCAAGCTTCTTCTTGTATTTAAATCGCGACCTCCACTGCTATCTCCTTCAACAAAATCAAAATTTACCTTTTTAGATCATTTTCTACAAATCCTTTGCTCCCTTTTCTATCGATTTCACCAGGACGAGCTTTACCAAAGTCCTCCCTTTTCTTATTCGAACTCCTCAAATCATAATTAAATCCTTTGAAGATAAATCGAACCCTAATCCTTCGATAATCAAATCGAATTGAGTGCTACAGAGCTCGAGCGATCCTCCAGGTCGTGATATCGAATTAAGAGCTACCGTGCAATGTCAAGCTACAGAGCTCGAGCATTCCTCCAGGTCGCGATATCAAATTGAGAGCCGGAGTTCAGTCGAACTCGGTTGGGTTGAATTGGAAAATTCCGGTTGTTGATGAGGGTACGAGTGGAGAAGGAGGTGATTGCGAAGCTGTGTTTTGGGGACTGCGACTTTGTGAAGGGGATGAGGTCGATATCTGAATACAAGGATGGTGCGATGTGGTGTTCGATAGTGGACGCGAGGATGTTTTGGTGGTGTGACAACAGCTTGGCTGTTGATTGTAGATGACAACAAAGTATTGCTGAGTGAAAGCGAAGTGTTCAATTTAATGCCAAAGAGAAAAGGTCAGCAATTTAGGGGTTTTTCTCAGCAAAATCGTTCAATGATTATCGAGTAGCTTCATGGTTAGAATAGCAGTATGGTACCAAAAAGATTTATTCGAATAGATTCGAAGCCGTGACAGGATATCTGACAAATAAATCAAGGTGAGTAAATCTCACTCACCGTTTTATATTTAAATTTATTTTTATTGTAAAAATAAATGTGTTGGTTGCTTGGGTGCATGAATGAATTGTTGAATTATTGTGGTTATTGAATTTCCCGCAACACTATTAGCGGATGCCCGCAGTATCATTAGCGGATGACACTACGCCCACGTACATAAGTGGATCCCCTTTTATACCGCGATATACTGCCTTGAAGAAGGATGGGTATTATCTATGTGACAAACATCTGTGGATGCAGGAAAACAGGTTGGAGGGATCCAACTGGATTCCTCAAATTTATTTAATGTTGTTCACATATTTATATATGTATGTGATGTGTGAATTGAATGGATGATTTGTGTGTTAGATATTAGAATATCACTGGCCCTAGATATTTATAATATCATAAGAAGTGACTTTTAGATTCGAGAAGGAAATTTTATTTTATTGAAATAAAATTTGAATTTCAAATAAACTAAGAAAACAATAACTTGTTTAAATAATAAAACAAGTACTGGATGTATAAATGATTTGTAAGGAAATTGTCATTTGGTAATATTAGATTTTAAATTCAAGTTTGAATTTAAAGAGGAAATTTTAAATTTCGAAATAGAAATGGGATTACAAATAGGTTCGGAAATATTTACTTGCTTAAAAAAAAACAGGTAATTGAATTTATAAACTATGCTTATAAATGAAAAAGGAGATTATCATTTGATAAATTTTGAAACGTGAATGCAAGCGTAATTTTTAAAGGTAGTTTATCCGCCCAAAGTAGAAATGAAATTTCAAAGGGAGTTTGAAATAGAACTTGTGTTAATATTTAAACCAAGAAGTATAGTTTATAAACGATGTTTTAAATGAATGTGAAAATCATCATTTGGTACTTTATAAATTCTAAATTCAAGTATGATTTGTTTTCCGAAGTGGAAATTAGATTTCAAATGTAATTTGAATTGAAATGTGGTTTAATACTTAAAACAAGAAGTGAAATTCTAAACGATATGTTTAAATAAAGAAAAATAACTAGTATTAGATTTATTTAATTTTTGATGAAATTAAAAAGTGACTTTGAATAGATTCAAGAAGAAAACGATCAAATTTATTTCGACATTCGGAATATAATTTGAATTGAAATAAGTCCATCTGGTTTGTTTTAGAATTCGACTATGTCCAATTTACAAGTGCAAATTGTTTTCAGAAAGGGGAATTTTACTTTTCGAAATAGAAATGGTATTTCGAATAAATTGAGAAAATTTAACTTGTTTTTAAATTAAAAACAAGTTGCTGAAAATTATAGACGCTGTTTATCAAGGGAAAGAAATATTATCATGTGATAATATTAAACTCAAATTTCAAGTAAGGGATGTAAAGAAAGAAATTTATCTTTCGAAGTGGAAATTTGAATTTCAAATAGAATATGAAATACAAACTTGTTTTAAGTATTTAAAACAAGAAGAAAAATTTATAAACGATGTTTATAAATAGAAGGGGATAATCATCATGGGATGATTTGGGTATTTAAATTCAAATTTGAATTTAAAAAGAGATTTATACCTTGAAATCGTTTCAAAAGGAAACGATGGAGTTTATTCCGGTATTCGGAATGTAAACTGAATTTAAATAAATCCACACGGATTTATGATTATAACTCGACTATGTCGAACATCTTGAATAAAATTATATTTCAAAAGATATTGGAATTGTATTAAAAGTGAATTTAAGTTTTAATATGAAAATAGATTGTGTAAATATAAGTGATGGTAATTAAGTATTTTCAAATCCACTTGAGATTCAAAAGGGAAATCAAATACTCCAAATAGAAATCGAGTTTCAATAGATTATTTAAATGGAAGTTGAATCTAATAAAGAAGTGAATTTATAAACAAGGTTTATAAAGGTGATGAAATAATGTTCATCGTGTAATTTGGAAATAAATTTCCAAATGTAAGAAATGGGGTAGAAGGCGAGACTTAAATCGTGTTTGTGTATTACAAGCTTTTATTCGTCTCAAGATAAGAACGTCGTCGATCAAGGTCTGAGAGGTAATTAAAATACCCCAACTTGAACGACTTCACTATTGTCAACAGATGGTATTAGTTTGTAATGGTGAAGGGGGTTAAATAAATTGATTTTTCCCATAAAGGAAAATTATAATTTGAATTCGATTATATCGTGATTTATAAAATAATTTATATCCAATGGAATTGGAATTTTAATGAAGAGGTTGAGCTTTAGATAACTAAAACCAAGTTATAGAATCAGAATGAAGTATTCAATGATTTTTGGAAAATCGAGATGTTAAGTTAGATTTGGGAAATTGTTCTTAAATATCAAAGAATGGAGTTGAGATTTATTTTATAAACAAAGTTTTAAACATTTATATTAAATTTAATTAAACGAACTCGCCGCAGCGCAGTAGTTCGTAAATTGGAGATTCGAACTTCAATTGAGTACATAGAATTCAATATAAGTCAGAATTTGATGAAACAAGAAACGACCGGACCGATTTAATGATAGTTGTCTAAGGGAAGCGAAAAATCTTGATTTCATCGTATAGATTTTGAGTTATGTCAAAATCAATTTTTCAAAAAAAAACAGCGCCATAATCGTTTTTAAACCATAACGGTTTATTTAATAAATTTAAAGGATTTTAAGTGAATAAAAATCCGAATCTTTTTAGGAAAAATCCGGATTTGAGTTATCAAATAAATACGAACTCAAATAGAGTAAATGAACTAATTTTTGAAACCAAAAATCAGATTTTAATTATCAGATAAAGTTAACGAGTTCAAAAGAAATTAGTTGATATGGTTTTTGATCGAACTTAACTTTTGTTTAAGTAAACTGAATTGTAAATTGAATCAAGGTATGAAAAGGGAATTAGAATTGGGAAGTGAGCAAGGAGTTGATTTTAATATGTCTATAAGCGAATACAAATATATTTGAATGTGATACGTTCAAAATTAAAAGTATATGAAACCAAAAAGCTAATTAGAAAATTTAATTAGCGAATGGTAGCGTATTTTGGTAAAAAGGGTCGAATTGATTGAAACGAATTGGAAATGGGCGTATGTATGTTAAACAGGTTTGGGATGGAGAATACGAAGAGAGAATAAAGAATATAGTTACGTGCCCAACAAAAAGGTACATGTTCCAATTTCCATATGAGGTTTTATGCGCCGAATCGGCAAGCCACTTGGCTTTTTGATTTTCTTTTTGAATGGAAAGGGCCTAGAGAGGCGAGTTGAGGTTTGAAATATTTGCCGGTACAAAGGAGGTTATGGCGAATTTTTCCGGAAATTTAAGGAGTTAGAATATTTTTAATAAATTTTGATAATAGAAATCGATATAACAATATATATGGAATTCGCTAAGGAAATGAATTAAAATGAGATATTAGAAAGGGCCAGTGATTGTGAATTTGTTTGATGGATGTTATTTTTCCTTTGATAGTTAAAACACCGGCTATCAAATATTTTTACCATCGTTGTCAATATGGAGAGACCGGTTGGATTTAATATCCGAAAACCACTCCGTATAGGCATAGGCGTTGCGAATTAGATTATGCTGAAGATAATCGAAGACGGAGTGAAATTCAAGAGCTGTTATGTTTGTCCAGTCCCAGGACAACTTGTATGGATGAATGTCTGACAGAGTATTCCTAACGGATCACATAAGACGATCTTTTCAAGGGGTTACGTCTGGTGGCGGAGAAATTCGTTTCTCTTAGCTTTTATACCCGTAATATTTTTGAGGAGATTAACTGGCGATTTGACAGGTTTGACGATGTGACATCTAAAGTGTATGGTGGCCAGATGGTCTAAAAGATAGACGTAGCCTCAAGCTTCACAACTGGGAAATGACAAAAATCAGGTAGGCAGCATGGCTATGTGGGTCGCTCCCATTAGGGTGTATAATCACCTATCTAGAGAAATTCCTTTTGTTCTTAATCTATCGATTCTTCCCATTCAGGAAACGGTGGTTTGAGCCCAACCGTTGGTGATATACATTCGATACACTCAAGCGAAATGAGTGGTCGGTCATGTGTGAGCCGGGTTGCAAGACGTTCTTGTTGAACCCAGGTGCATTCGCCTCTAGAGATACACTGTCGGAAGGTGGTCCCATACCTTGTCATAATTGGAATCCAATCTCTAATAAGCGCCCTGCGGTTTTTTTGATTTTATACTATATATGTAGAGCATGAGATGCAAGCGTTCTACTATTTGGTTATTTATTTGATTAGACATTATTATAATATCACTGGATTTTGATATCAAAAATGGTTTGGGTTATAGTAAGGTAAAAACCATCCGTATTTATGTGTGGACTGGTCTTACTATTATCCTTTTCTTTCGAAAGATCTTTGAAGTTAAACCATATGGTTGGAGTTTACTCACACCAGTCCCATGACTGACCCAGAGTTTGTTTTGTTTTGTTTTTCCTAAACTCTTGGGTGTCTAAATTTGTACGGGCAGTCAAGTGTTTCAGGCTTTTACAGATACCCTTGAAGGAGCTGGAAGCAGGAGGCTTCACCGCTAGTTATTTTAGAGTTATTTCCGCTGTATCAAATGTTATGTTGTACTCTAATGTTGGTATGTATATATGTACAAAACAGATTTGTATTTCAAAGCTTATGTTATATAATATATTTTATTCATTCCGCTGTGAGATTTGTGTTTACTTTGATTATGCTTAGTTGTGTTCTTCTTCTTCTACTCTATTAGTTCTATCTTTTCTATCTAACCCTCAAATTTCTTTCTATTAAAGATTCGGTATTTTCGATGTCTGAACAGTCGACGCTGGGTTTTGTGTCGATTTTCGGAGTCGAAAATCTCGTGGTCGTTACAATTCCAATCGACTCCAAAAATTTCAAAACAAATTACATATTATAACCTACGCTCATATAGACTCAACACTCCTGATCGCATTCAATTTAGATCTAAGATGAATGAATTACACAATTTTCAAGTTTGAATATATATTGTATACTTAAAATTGTCATTAGCTTTATTAACTAAAAACTTATTCACCTTAATCCCTCTACATATGATTACCCTTTCTTCCCAAATTGCAATGCTCAATCCTGCCTTCACCTCTTCGAAAACCAAAGTTGTTGAAACCCCCTTCACTGTTGATTGCATATCACTGCTTCTATAGCCGCTAATCATGAGCTTCGCCACCACCACCGCACTCAGCATCCAACACTCCACTTGACCATCGCCTCGGCTTTAACTCGACCCTTTGTTTAAAGTCGCAACCTGGATTCCCCTTCGAGTTTGTTACAGGATGCAAAATAAAATAAAATCGTGCTTCACCAAAATTCACCCAACCTTCGCCTTACATCCAAGAGTGAAACGCCATCCATCTCAGGCCCTATCTCTCACTGAACCGACAATGTGTCATAGCCCTAGGCGTCGCAAATCGAATGTCGGTCAACAGAGGATTTGGTCGCACATGAAAAGTAGGGTACCTAATCGAAGCTCTCGACCATACCTTCTCAACGAATCTGGAATTGCTTGAATTTGCTAAGTTTTCGATTTTATAAAATTTTATGAAAATTAAAGAAGGTGGTGGCTTCGAATTTCTTCAATTTTCACTGTGGAATGAAGAAAAAAGGAAAGGGGATTAGGTTAGGATATTATATAGGAGAGATATTTTAATTTTATATTCAACAATATTCATGCATAATTTTCGTTTGAATGTTTTTGAATCGTACAATCAAATACGAAATTCGATCGTGATGAAAATTAGCATCCTACTATAATTTAACATTCCGGACCCAGTGAAATAGATTTCGTTAAATTCTGATACCATATGCAAAAACTACGTTATTTTAAATTTCAAATTATTAGTCAATACACATTTAAATTGTGCACGCTTACATAACAATTTCGATTGATACGAGACTTGAAATCTAGCAGTAATTAACTATTACGGATTTAATAAAATGTTTCGTTGAAATCTGAGGTCATTTGAAAAATGGATATTTCTAAGGGTTAATTTAAATCGATTCTAAAACAATCAAATCCAACAATAATAAATTATTATTTTCGTTCTAATTTAAATAAAATTTATATTAGTCGTTAGAATCATTTATAATTCAACCATTTCTCGATTTGCAGTACGATATTTGATATATTCGAAATTAAATTGTATTCTATTTATTAAATTGATAAATTTTATATTAAAATCCATTTATATTTCCAATTCAAGATTTACAAGAAATATAAATGTCCAAAGTTAAATGACCAAAAAAATAGGTCCTTACAATTCAGCTCTGTTGGAACACGAAGGTAGAGTTGAATAGAGAAAATCATCACAGTCTGATTACTATATAAATTTTACTTCAAAGAAGCAAGAATCAACATACGAGCAATGTTGGCCATAGCAACAAGCAACAAAACTAGACTCAATAAGGAAATTAGATGTAAAAAGGAAGGGGAAGAGGTAATAAATAGAACAACAATAGAATTAAGTGCCAAATATGTGAAAACTTTGGGCATGTTACAAGCTGATGTTATTTCATATTTAATTCAGATTTCAATATAACACAATATGGGCAAAACAACCAAAAAGGGCCAAATGTTAACATGGTGCAAATGAACCAGTCAAGAAATAATGCAGATGGGTCAAGAGTGCAGACAAATGATACCGATGATACCATTAAAATTGATGATATAAGCACTGACAATTAGCATTCGGACTTTGATGCTACAAATCACGTGACAAACAACTTACAAAACATGAATATTCGCAATAAAAACCACACACGTATGAAAGTTATACATACGGGTAATGATAAAACTACAATTATATCATGTATTGGTGATGTATACATCACATGTAAGACACATCTTTACCTTAATAATTTATTAGAGTGCTTAACATAAAGAAAAACTTTTCAAGTATGTCTCAATTTGCCAAGGATAACAATGTATACTTCGAATTTTACCCAAAACTTTGTCTTGTTAAAGACTTACTTGATAAACAAATACTATTGCAGAGTATTTGGATAGATGGCTATACAAATTCGGCAGTATCAAATCAAGAAATGGCACAGCGACTGGAAATTGGTGAAATAGTGTTGAAAGTAGTACTGATATTAAAAGGAAGTGCAATAATGTTGAAAGTAGTGTGGGTAATGAAAAAAATTGTTTTTGACGCTTGACACTGTAAGTTTGGGCACCCCAACGTTAAAATGGTAAAGAAAATAATGATTGAAATTAAATTTAAATTTGCAAAGCTACTGATTCTTATGTATGTACACATTGCCAAATCGATAAAAGCCACAAATTACCTTTTTTGATTCTACAACTGTATATCGTCATGCCCTTGAATTAGTTGCAGCAGATTTGTAGGGTCCATCACAGTAATAACTGACAAAGGCTATAGGTACTATCTCTTTTTTGTTGATGTTTATACTAGATGTACTTAGATATATTTCCTCAAGTCAAAGTCAATCACTTATAGTGTGACAATGCAATTTGTTAGACAGATTGAGAAACAAACAAATTGTAGAGTTAAAACTATGCAAATGGATGGTGGTGCGGAGTTTAAACCCTTAATGAACATTTTAGTGACAAAGTTATCACATATAAAATGATATGCTCACATACATCTGAACAAAATGGGCTTGTGGAGAGAAAACACAGGCATATAGTGGATAGTGGCTTGATACCGATGTCATAAGCATCCCTACCACTCAAGTTTTGGACAGAAGCATTTGCAGCATCAGTGTATCTTATAAATAGATTTCCCAATAGTATTTTAAAATACAAATGTCCATATGAAATGCTTCATGAAGCCAAACCTAACTATCATAGCTTAATAACTATTGGGTTTCTGTGTTTCCCTACATTAGACCATATAATAAACACAAACTCAGCCTTAGATTTACCCTATTTACTTTTTGGGATACACAAGTAACCAAAAAGTTGTGTATTCCAAAAAGAATCCAGGTGCTTAGATGGTAAAGGAAAATTATATGTGATTAGACTTGTGTTATTTAATAAAACTATTTTGCCTTTAGAGGATAAGGAAATCAAAACTACCAACAAGATCAGATATTCAACCAACACACTCTTACCACCACCAGAATATTATGAATTTAATAAGCATAGGAATGATAAGACACAATAAGACAATTATGATTCAACACGGTCCATTTCCAGCACAAAGTCAAGGTTTAGTTCAGCGGATTCTACTGGCATGAAGCAGAAACACAATGGAGTGATCACAAATCAACATCTAGTAATGGAAACACTAAAGAACCATCAAAAGAAGAAACAAAAGAAGAAAAAAATGCAGACTCAAAACAAAAATGCTCATCCTATGGTGACAAGGGAAAAGGGGAATATTTAAACCCAAAATATACACTTTTACAATTAATGACAGAGAATTGGTGAGCAATGATGAAGAAGTTAGTGTAATGGAGTGGAGGATAACTATGGATAAAAAATACAAAGCACTGATGAACAATAGGACTTGGAGCCTTGTTTCTCCACCCAAACATAAAAACACCATACGTTGCAAGTGGACAAATAAACTCAAGAGAAACCTAGATGGAAGTATTGCTAAACATAATGCTAGAATGGTCAGAAAAGGCTACTCACAACAATTTGGATTTGATTTTAAAGATACTTTTTCACCAGTCATCAAGCCAACTACTATAAGGATTATTCTGACCATTGCTATATGCAGATAGTAGAACATAAGATAACTTGATATTCATAACTTTTTGTTAAATGGGGTATAGGAAGAAGTGTACATGCAACAACCCAACGGATACAACAAGCTCAAAAATAGCGGACTAGTATGCAAGTTCCACAAAATCATTTATGGATTAAAGACGGCCTCAAGAGTTTGGTATGAAACACTCAAACTCACTTTTCCAAATATGGGATTCACTGCTATAAAGTCAGACTGTTCATTATATATAAAAACAACTAGCCAAGGCACAATCTACATACTAATATATATAGATGACATACTGATAACTGGCATCAATGAAAAAGAAATAAACAGCATCATAGGTCACTTAAATCAAGTGCTGAGAGTAAACACATCCCAGCATTTCATCAACATGTTAATATTATTGTTTGAATTTTTTCTTTATTATTCGATCTTTCATGATTAATGATGTACAATTCAACTGAATAGCCTTAGGATCACCAATACTAAATATTTCACAAACAAAAAGGTTGAAACTTAATATGATCTATTGTTTAAGATGACGTACCTTGATTAGTAACGGAAGATGTAATGACTGTCATCTTCTTTCTTTGAATTCTAATGTTTACTCTTCTTCTCAGAATCCAGTTTCTCTCTCTTACCTTATTTTCTTATTTATTTCTAGATCGAGAAGAATACAACTCTTTTTCTTAGGGAGAGAAAGGACCCAATCCTTTATATAACATTTAACTCTAAATCTGGTACATCGATCATATACCAATTCAGCGCTTAAAATTAATCACATGCCCAACATTCTAAATATGAATGGTCTATTCGTGTCCTAATTAATCAGGTAACAATTAGATTAGAAAATGCATAATGGAAAATGAAATGTTCTATTTTGTGACCCAAATAATAGGCTCACATTAAGATTAGAAACCGCAAAACGTTAAAGGTAAATGAAATGTTTTATTGCAGTTTATAATAGCAGATTTCTAACAATCTCCCACTTACTCAATTATTCATAATATCAAACGTTGAATATCATACTATGATAAATTGCTAAGAGTTATAGCAGTTGTGCATTATTAATTCAATATGTTCCCTTCCATATACTATTATACCAGCAGTCCATCGACTTACATTCATAATTTATATAAAATAGTATAATGGTCTGTATAATGTCTTATATCATAAAGATTAAACATAATATCTTTATAAGACTCTTTCTTGTTTAAAATTGCATAAAGTACATACTACCACATTAAAGAAAGAGACACATAATTGTATATCAGAAACGCATATATGAGCTCATAATGTCACACATAAATCATTATTAATACAACCAAGAACAATTCTTTGAACATGTTCCTCAAATTGTTTTGGCCGTAACCCTTTCATCAAAGGGTCTGCAATCATAAGTTTTGTCCTGATGTGCATGATTAACACTCTTTGTTTCTGAACCTCATCTTTCATTACAAGATACTTTAGTTCCATATGTTTAGCACCTTTAGAGTACTTGTCATTCTTTGAGAAAAATACAGCCGTAGGGTTATCACAATAAATTTTCAGTGGCTTGTTAATGGTGTCGACAACCGCTAGTCCTAAAATAAGGTTCTGAAACCATAATGCATGAATTGTGGCTTCATAACATGCCATAAATTCTGCCTCCATAATAGATGAAGCAATGATAGGTTGTTTCGCACTTTTCCATGATATGGCACCTTGAGAAAACATAAACAGGTAACCAAAAATTGATTTTCTAGTATCGATGCATCTAGCGAAATCTGAATCACTATATCTAATTACCTTCAATTCATTGGATCCACTATACATGAGCATGTAATCTTTTGTGCCTTGTAAGTATCTCAAAGCTTTCTTTGCAGCTTGCCAATGTTCCCTTCCTAGATTACTTTGATACCTCCCTAACAAACCAACCGTAAAACTGATATCTGGTCTAGTACAGGTTTTAGCATACATTATGCTACCAACTACAGAAGCGTATGGAGTTGATTCCATTTCCTTTCTTTCAATATCATTCTTAGGTCATTGCATGAAATTGAATTTATCACCTTTCTGTATAGGAACTTCCCAGGTGAGCATTTACTCATTCCAAATCTCTCTAGAATCCTTTTGATATATCCTTTCTGAGACAATCCCAATATTCTGCGTGATTGATCAAGAAATATTTCTATTCCAATCACATAGGATGCCTCATCCATATCTTTCATTTCAAAGTTCATTGAGAGAAATTTCTTAATCTCATACAATATGCTTAAATTATTTACAGCAAGCAAGATGTCATCAACATAAAGGACTAGATAAATAAAATTGCTCCCACCGATCTTTTGGTATAAACAGTGATCAACCATATTTTCCGTAAAACCAAAAAAATGCAATAATGGTATTGAACTTAATATACCATTGTCAGGATGCTTGTTTAGGTCCATATATTGACTTCTTAGGTTTACACACCAATTGTTCTTTACCTTCTACAGAAAAACCCTCAGGTTGATCCATATAAACTTCCACATAAAGATCTCCATTCAGAAAGGCTGTTTTCACATCCATTTGATGCAATTCCAAATCGTAATGAGCTACTAATGCCATTATAATTCTTAGTGAGTCCCTTTTTTGAAACAGGAGAAAATGTCTCCTTGTAGTCAACACCATCTTTCCGAGTGTAACCCTCAGCAAAAATTCTAGCTTTATACTGTTTGATATTTCCACTAGAGTCGTGTTTGGTTTTAAAACCCACTTGCATTCGACTCTTTTACACCCATGTGGTAACTCAACGAGATCCCAAACTTCATTCTGTTGCATGGAATTCTTCTTTCATGTCATTAATCCATTCCTTTGACTCTTTACTTTCTATAGCATGCGAAAACGAAACTGGGTCCTTATTGATTCCTATATCATAATCTAATTCTTGCATCTAAACCACAAAATCATTAGAAATAGTTGACTTACGATCTCTTTGAGATCTTATTAGTGCTACTCGTTGTGGTTCATGTGTATCAGTATTATGTAAGTCATTTCCTTCTGGAAGTACTTCTTCATTTATATGTTGTTCGTTATCATGTTGTTCTTTGATAGCTTGAACAACATTTGGAGTAATAGTAGATGGAGGAACTATTCTAGGCAGTGTAACATTTACCTATGTTTCCTTTATTTCTACTATTTCACTTCTAGTACTGCCCCTGACTTCACGCATCTCAATGAATCTTGCATTACCAGTTTATACAATTCTTGGACTATGATTAGGACAACAAAACACATACCCTTTAGATTTTTCAGAATAACCTAAGAAGTACCCACTAATCGTTCTAACATTTGGAGTAATAGTAGATGGAGGAACTATTCTAGGCAGTGTAACATTTACTTGTGTTTCCTTTATTTCTACTATTTCACTTCTAGTACTGCCCCTGACTTCACGCATCTCAATGAATCTTGTGTTACCAGTTTCTACAATTCTTGGACTATGATTAGGACAATAAAACACATACCCTTTAGATTTTTCAGAATAACCTAAGAAGTACCCACTAATCGTTCTAGAATCTAATTTCTTTTCATGTAAATTGTAAATTCTCACTTCCGCTGGACAACCCCAAACATACAAGTGTCCTAAGCTAGGTTTCCTGTTAGTCCATAATGCATACGACCATAATTTTTTAGGTAGTTTAGAATCTGACATCATACTCCTAATCATTTCTATTAACGTCCTATTGCGCCTTTCTGCTACACCATTTTGCTGTGGTGTACCTGACATTGTGTATTGCGCACATATGCCATGACTTTCGAGGAATTTTGCAAACGGACCTGGACACTGGCCTGACTTATTATGTTTGCCATAATATTCACCACCTCTATCAGACCTTATGATTTTCACCTTTTTATTTGATTGTCTCTCAATTTCCTTTATAAACGTCTCGAGGACATTCACAGATTAAGATTTTTCATGAATCAAATAAACATAACCATAACGGGAAAAATCATCAATAAAAGTGATGAAATACTTTTCCTCATTAAAGGCTGGAGTGTCCATAGGTCCGCAAACCTCAGTGTGAATTATTTCAAGGACCTGGTTGCTTCTGGTGGCTCCTTTCTTATTATGTTTGGTTTATTTACCTTTAATACAATCCACACATAATTGTAGATCACTAAAGTCTATATTTGAAAAAAATTCATTACTTACTAATCTCATCATTCTTTCTTTGGATATGTGACCTAGTTTTTTATGCCATAAGAAAGCAGAATTTTCATTCAATATGCTACGTTTGCATCCAACATTATTTACTACATTCAACAAGGAATTCGCATAATTGTCATTCAGTTTCAATTTATATAGGCCAACAATTAGAATACCAGAACCGACATTATCAGTATTCTTATATAAATCAAAATAAGCAGATCCGAACATACATCTCAAACAAGAAATATCCAATTTACTTACAGAAATATGGTTTCTAGATAATGAAGGTACATAAAGGGTACTATATAAGTCTAATACATATCCACTTTCTAGAATTAGACGATAAGTCCCAATGCCTTCTATTGTGGATTTCATTCTGTTTTCCATAAAGAGAAAACGTCCTTCATTTGGATTTATCTTTCGGATCATAAGAAATCCCTGCACATTATTGGAAACATGTATTGTAGCACCAATATCAAGCCACCATGTATTAATAGGAACTTAAACTAAATTTGATTCAAAACATATGAAAGATAGATGATTACCTTTCTTTTCGAACCAAGCTATCCTTTTCGGACAATCATTTTGATAATGTCCTTTCTTTTTATAGAAATGACATCGAACGTCCTCTAGTTCCTTCTTTTCCTTATCCTGCCCATTCTAAGCAGGTGCCTTTTTCTTCTTGAAATGACTTGATTTTCCATTATTTTCTTTACCAGCTTTATTACTCACAAAACTTACTAAGTGATTCACTTGACTTTTCAAACGTCCATCTTCCTGTACAAATCTACTGGCCAATTTATTAACATTCCATTTATCCTTTATAGTGGTACAGTTAATTTGAAAAGGTCCATATTTAAAAGGTACCGAGTTCAGAATAAACTGGACAAGAAAAGAATCCTCTACTGTAAGCCTAAGGGAGTTTAACCTTGCTGCAAGATTAGTCATCTCTATAATGTGCTCTCGCATAGTTCGCGACCCATCAAACTTCATGGTCGTGAGTTCTTCCATAAGAGCACCAGTGAGTGACTTATCAGCTGAACAGAAACGCTCTTCCACAAACTGCATATATTCCTTAGCACTTATTGTTTGCGGAATTGTTGACCTGATGTTGTTAGCAATAATCATCTTGATAAACATAAGGCTCAGTCTGTTACTATGTTCCCATGCTTTATGGTGTGATTTTTCTACCTCAATACTAGCTACTGTAAGAGCAACAGGTTTATCCTCAAGGAGTGCCAAGTCAAGATCCTGAACACCTAAATGTAAATTGTCATGTTCTCTCCATTCAGAAAAATTAACACCAGTGAACAATGTAACAGATGTAGCATGTGTATTCATGGGAACTACTACAAATAAAAATTGGAATAACTATAAACTCATAGCTAACGGGATTCAGATATGTACATAACAGTATAATATAGCACTCCTTTGGGTAGATACTATCTTATGCTTAACATAATTAAATACCAAAGCATAAGTGAGTAATAAATATACTCAATTGAATAGAATTGACATCTTTGGATGATCAATATTTATTTAATCAAAATATCTATTAAACTTTATCATGTCAACTAGTTATAGAACAAGACTGTCTTTTGGGTTAGTTCTCAGGTTCTATCATTAGTGAGGCCAGTTTTTTTTTTTTTTTGATTGGTATAATTATAATTAGCAATTTCTATCAATAATCATTATGTCATTTATGCACTAAATGATAATTCTGATTTTTTCTACTTTGGTGATAAACAAAATCATAAATCTCATGTGCAAAAATGACTTATTACACATACTCGATTAAACATCATGAGTAAAACATAGAATAGATCAATTGCAATCATAGGAAATATTCAATTATTGGTTTGCTCTTATACCACATGTTAGAATTTTTCTTTATCATTCGATCTTTCATGATTAATGATGTACAATTCAACTGAATAGCCCTACGATCACCAATACGGAATATTTCACAAATAAAAAGGAGGAAACTTAATATGATATATTGCTTAAGACGACTTACCTTGATTAGCACCAGAAGATGTAATGACTGTCATCTTCATTCTTTGACTCTAATGTTTACTCTTCTTCTCGGAATTCGGTTTCTCTCTCTTACCCTATTTCCTTATGTGTTTCTGGATGGAAAAGAATACAGTTTTTTTTCTTAGAGAGAGAAACGACCGAATTCTTTATATAACATTTAACTCTAAATCTGTACATCCATCATATACCAATTCAACGCTTAAAATTAATCACAGACCTAACGTTTTAAATATGAACGGAATATCTATGTCCTAATTAATCAGGTTACATTAAGATTAAAAAATGCATAATGGAAAATGAAACGTTCTATTTATGACCCAATTAATAGGGTCACATTAAGATTACAAACCGCTAAGTTAAATGAAACGTTTTATTGCAGTTTCTAACAGCAGATTTCTAACAATTATGTCAAAATCTCTAACGGCTCAAAATTTTCATAGATTGAGAAAAGAGTTGGTAGTAATCGATGGTGGCGATAAGAAGGGAGAAGAAGAAGAAACTCTAGCTTTAATCAAAGGGAGCAAATAAAATGAGCATTGTTCTTCATTTAAGATATTTTATACGAGCTACATATGTTGCAAGGGCGAAGCCCAATATTGAAGACTGTCCATGTTATACAAGTCATGCCCATATGATTATTCTTCTCAATATATAAACACTAGTATACTGTTAGTCTGTTGCAATTGATTAAGTTTGAATATTACAAATCTTGTATTAAATAAAAAGCCATATCACTTTTTTTCAAGTAATACAATTTGTTCTTTCCTTTATATCTATGATGGCAAAGTCTTTACCATTATTACTAACTAATCTCAATTCACTCTGCCAACCACGGAAATGGTTCGAACTAGCCATGGCGAAGTGAGTAAACCATATCTTAATGCTCCGTAGTTTGTTTAGTAATTGAAAAGTCATTGTTGGTTGTGTCTTAAGAATTAATTTTGTCCAAATAATTTGGTATGTGTTTAACTTGTGATAGTAAGTTAAGTGGAAAAAAGTCAACAATTTGAATTTCCACAAGAATATAAGAGTCCGTTTGATTTGTAGTTTTGTATTTCCATACTGTAAAATCCATTGAATTTTTAAAGCAATTAATTCGAAAAGTGTATTCAACATATAAAACTAAAATTTGTGTTTTTTCTCGTTTCTTCTTTTTAAGAATTGTTGTAGAGACTCTACCTTTGGTTAAATGAGAGACAATTTTAAAGGACTTCTTAATTTTTATTTGTTAGGGGGGTTTTGAGTTTCTTTTTTTAATGAAAATGGATTAAACTACCCTTGGATATTCAGCATGGTCAACAATCTCGTCATCTTCTACATCTAACTCCCTATAACCTACTATTTTTTCTACGAAATGCGGTGTTTATTTACCGATTAAAATTATGATTAACATTGTTTTGCTTTCGAATGAACAATTTTATGATCATTACTAGTCCACAAATATATCCTCATTTCAATTATGGATTTTGAATATACATTTTTGATCAAAATTTTCATTTATTCATTTATTTTAAATTAAACTGTCCTGTTCCATAATACATTCACTCTCCTATATTTGATGCATTTTGATCACACACACAACTTTCCTATGTCTCTAATTATTTCTATTTTTTATTTTATATCCAGCATTAAATTATACTTATTAATTAGGGTTTAGGTTTTAAGGTTTACATTAACTAGGATTATATGCTTAATAATGGACTTTTTATTTATATGCGGAAGACTAATTTATTTTGACTTTCCCATAACAATTATAACATAAATTAAAAATGTAACCCTCAAATGAGGTACCTTTAACAATCAGCTTCCTTTTGGCTTTTCACGTCTGTCCGCATCCAAATGCACACTTCATTTTTTTTTTTTTTTCCCTATACCTTTCTTTTTTTCTTAAGCCGTTGGTATGTTTCAGCCCTTAATATATATTGAAAACGGAAATCTCGATATTTCGTTTTCAAAGTCAGAGACAGAACTAAAGATTGCGTTTAACTTGCGCATTAAATATATATGTTATAAAACAAAGTAACAACGGTAATATCAATTTTCCTGTAACATATATTTTATGCTTTCTGTCATCCTGCACGATCACCTTAAATTTTATACATTAATGTTGATGATGAGACGCGAAAAATAAAATCACTTATGCAATGCAATTATTTGTTGTACTCATGGAGCTGTAACCAATGGTTTTATATTTGGGTGCATCCGTTTACATTAAATTATACACATGTCGCTTTAACAGCCAACATCATGATTCACGCCGCATTGTAGGTGAGAACCAGGATAAAATAACACGAAGAAACATTAGTATAACAATTCATATTATTAATAATTAGTAGCATCATTATATATCAATTGATTTCAAAATGTTCACTGGAAAGGTCTTCAATATTCCAACGGAAGACCGCTAATTTTGTATGAGTCTCCAATATCTGATCACGTCCACAGCCAAAACATGCTCATTTGAAGTTCGTTTGATTTTCAATAGTGCATGAGATAGAACAAAAAAATTGATAGAAAAATCTCTTTCGGTCCATATCCATGTCCATTTGAATTTGTTTGAATTTCTTTTAATTTAGTGTACAACTGAATAATCAGTGACGTTGTCTGTTTATGTCCGCCTCTTTGTTTGAAAAAACATGTATTTGTAGTGTTTCCGATCAATTTCATTTATGAAAATTTATATGAGCATAAATTCCATTTGAGTCGTAGTTAATCCAATTTCATTTACAATAGAAATCAAACCAAACACACCTCTTGTAAGGTTGGTTGCTTCCCAATTTAATCCTAAGTTGGGAATGGTCTTACAGCCGGGATATTGCCTGTCCGATAAAATTATTTATTTATATCATGTGGCCTGATAAAAATGCAGCCTGGTGACCAATCAAATAATCTAACTGCATGCTATCTCACGGGCGTATTTAAAACATTATTGCTGTTTATGTTTATGACGGATAGGTGCATTGCGTGATTTAATACCAATGATTTGCTATCAGTATATTGATATTCGGAGTAGGATTTAAAACCAAGGGTATAACTAAAAAGGGCACATGTGTAACGAATGCGATTTTGTTGACATCTTTTAAGGGATATCAACAAAACACTCGGTCCTGATTGGTGGAAATCAGGAGGGCCCATATGGGTCTCCCTGATTTCCACCAACCAGGAAGGAGTGTTTTGTTGACATCTTCAAAAAAGATGTCAACAAAATCACATTCATGTGTAACTATGAATTCTAAAAGAAACAATCAATTCTCGAAAAATGCATTTTAAGCCAAGAAAAGGAAAAAAAAAAAAAAAAAAAAAAAAACAGATAAACACAAATACAGGTACTTAAGAAACTTGTATTGACTCGGAACCATGAAAAAGAAGGCAAGTTCCTTTGTCATTTTGGCTAAATTATGTGATCGATGGAACTATACAGATATGACTTATGTAACCAAAGTCAAAATATAATTTAAATCTTCAGAGACTTGGCTACAAATTTGGTTGTCCTACTGATCACTATTCAACAAAAATAAACTGAATGCAGGTAATTAACATGATAATAAGGCTTCACACATCACACCCACACTAAGTTAACTGTAACATAATTTCCTACCTCGGTCATTAACAAACATTTAGATTAACTATAATCCAGTTTCTCACTAAACAACCGAAACAACATGTTTAACAAACTATGAAATATAACTTATCATTTACACTAGATCTACTTAGATTGGTTTAAAATAAGAGACCTGACAATAAAAATACTAGCAAAAACAGTATAAATTAATAAGGTCCCGATCTGATTGCGTCCATGGCACCTGGCTCCAGACCCATCCAGACAGCAAATGGCATATATACAGAGATACACACCTAAAAAAATCAAAAATAAAGAACAAATAAATTATTGTTAAAATAAAATTTAAATTATACATTAGACAACCTCCTTAAAAACTTTTTTTAAGATCATCCCACTTTAAATCATAAGGACCCTTACTAGTTTGCATTCTACTTGGTTTTGCAATCCCTTGCTCCAAATGTGGAAAGATGCAAAGGTTCATTTTGACACCTATAACATATCTGGATTTGTGCAGCTATCCGAGTTTGTTGCACACTTGCACAATCGCTCAACCAAACCTATGTGCTGTTAGCGCGTGCAAATGTGTTAGCAGTAGAGTATATGACAAGGATGACAATAGGGTGGGTTAGAGTTGGTTTTTTGTAGGCTACACCCCGTCCAAAGGTTTTTGAACTTCCCTTCAGGTTCGCCTCATAGGCTCGGTGTGGGTCTGGATTTGTGTAGCTATCCGAGTTTGTTGCACACTTGCACAATCGCTCAACCGAACCTATATATGCTGTTAGCGCGTGCAAATGTGTTAGCTGATGAATATACCAGGGATAACAATGGGCCTAGTTGGAGCAACTATTTTTTGTGCTCCACACCCCAGTTTTAAACCTTGCCCAGACCCAGCCCTAGACCCGGTGTAGGTCTGGAGTTTTGCCCTCTATCTGGAACCTATGCGGTTCATGATAGACTCGACCTAACCCAAACCCGATAAAATTGTGTATTCATATATATTCAGTCCTATTTATTTTTATTTTTTATTACTAAATAATAAATTAAATATAACTAATAATGTGTTTGCAATGATAAGAGAATATAACAAAATGAATTGTATGATAACAGTTCAGAATGTATGCATTAATTATTGTATAGTTATCATTGATACAACTAAATACTATGAAAAAATTATAGTTTATTATTTAAAGTACATGATATTCATGTTATAAACATGTATATATAAAAAGATTGACAAATAATAATTATAGTTATAAAACAGTTTAATAATGTCGTGATAGGCATGTTTACGTGTCTGGCATGAAAACGTATCAAATGAACATAAAATTTGCAGCATTATTTTATGACGTGGCTTTTTATGGTTGGTCTATTTCAAATCTAGAGCTGATGTGGCAACCCTTAATTGGTTCATATACATGGTTGATTCAAATGTAAAGCCTAAATCTAACAGCCTATGATCATTTAGCCCACCTATAAATAAACCTTCATCCCCTCCCTCATTGTTCACAATACGTCTCTTCCCTCGCTTAGGCCAGTCTTCGTTTTGGAGACAAACCACCTTAATTTTAAATTTTAGGGGAATTGAAGTTATAAATAAAAATATTTTCTCATATAAATATATATTTTCTGGAGATGCGTCATGTCGGAGCCACGAGGGAAGCTTTTCTGATGAGTTTTATAATTGTTAGATTTTTGGTGTTTTGAAGTAAATTGACAATAAAATAGTTGTATTGTTCATTTTTGTAACGAACTGGTTTTCTTACCCCAAAAGACGACACTTAACACATCATCAGTATTCCTGTGCCGATTATTTAGTTGTTCGAAAGACAATTCATTTGGGGTGAAAGAAAGAGATAGAATAGAATCTTACAACGCAACGGGAAGTTTATAATATAGCAAAATTATTTACAAAAAGAAAGATCTTTAATTTACATATCAAAGTACAACTCTAGATAGTTATAACAACATGTCCTTACATATACTAAAAGCTAAACAAAAGTACACATAGCGGAAAATAAAACTAAAATACGGAAGTATGTCCAGGTCTCCAACTCCTTTCCTAAGCTCCAAAGAACCTAAGCTAACATGACAAAAATGCTCGGTCTGACCGGAGCATTAGCGCAAAATAACACCTAGGTCAGGCTAGAAACTAGTATAAGTAAACTCTAATTATAAAGAACTTACTTTATTATATCTTTGGAGATCATTTGAAATCAAGGGTATCTCGTAAGACCACGCCACACATAAACACAGACGGGTTTTACCTCACAATAACCAAAATACTTTTATAATAAATATCGACTGATATTATAATAATGTCTACAATTTAGAAGTTAGTATATTAAAATAGTTGGAATGCTTGCATCTCACATTTATCTACCAAATCCGTACATCTCTAGATTAAACGTACGGGAGGCTGCGTTAATTTACACCATAGCTACTCAGGATCGGCCCCACCCCTAAAACAGGCAGCATCGAATATAATCATTCCCGTTGAAAAACAACCATAATGGTCCCCGAAGCATACAAAGGAAAATCGACTCTAGATATGGAATGATCATATCCTAATGTGAGCAACTCACATAGCCCTGGTGCTTTCCCTACCGTATTCATTTACCGGGTGATGAGACTAAAAATTACATTTACCTTATAAATAGCAGAATATCTTGAAATAAAAACATTGCTTTCAAGAGATATGTAACTCTAGCATTCATCCATGCAAGTTCGTTCTAGGCTTGAACGAAGCTAAATAAATCCATCTTCAGTCATCTTTAAAATATTTCCAATTCTAAATGCATCAGCTGGACCGAAGTGGTTTTCGGGCAAGCAGGCCCGATCCGAGTCTCTTTGAAATGACAATCAATATTTTTCAAAAAACTCAACTCCGGTTCTTTAGGAATAAACCAACAAATACATAAATGCAGATTTCATCTCCTAACCGTTTATGAGAACAAATTTCCTTATCATTTGTTGGATAAATTTCTTGAGTTAAAATGACCAGTTTTGATAATTTGTTATTTAACTATCAAATAAATAAACAACCATTCAATAAATAGATTTATTTACCCATGGTAACTACTAAGCCTCATTGAAATGAACCTTTCATTTATAAAATAGCCTTTTAAGAATATTTACTAAATTATTCTTATACTTATCTTACCTACCTAAGTTTATTCAACAATCAATATATTTTCAGTACTTAGAAAATAAATTCATAACTTATATTATTAGTATAAGTATATTCAGAATGCACTTAGAAAAGCTTTCTTATTTTCTGAATCATATTAAAGGATCAAACAAAGTTATAAAAAAACAAATATAAGAATAAACCCAAACATGATCTCCGGTGTTAAGTGTAGAACAAATGTCCATACCACCATTTTTAAGTAGATCATACGTGAGAAAATCAAATCTCAATTTCGTTTATAGATATCTCCAATAAATCCATTTTATAAATTTTCTTATTTGTACTAATTCTTAAAATTTTTTTTTTTGAAACAATCACTAATTTTAGATATAAAACTCTTTGAAGAAATATCTTACTATCATGACTCTTTATAAGCATCACATATTCCTTTATGAGCTTCCTTTATACATATTCAAAATTATTTATAAACTTTATTTATAATTGTCTAAATCAATAATAAAGTTCTTTGATAAATATCAAATGTTTTTAAAAAATCCTTTAAAAATATCAAATTTTAAATTGTCTACTCTCAAATTTAAACAATTACTATTTCTCGGATTACAGTGAAGAAAATCAAGTTGGGGTTTTTTATTTACCTCTCAGACCTTGACTGGACAACACTTTTACCCCTTGAAATAACTTAAAGTTTACGATCTCTAGTTAATTTATAAATAAACATTTTCAATAATCTATATTAATTCCTTTAATACAGGTCAATGGATCATTCCATTAACTCCAAACCTTATTTAATTATAATATAATTATTAGACCAATAACTTTTGCTAAATTCAAATATTAACTTTTTTGAAAATTACATTTATAAATATTGCTTTAAACCAAGATGAGTTAAAAGCACATTGTAAAGTATTAGCTATACTGGCTTATTTAGAAAGAAACCATATACTTTCAAATTTGAAATATTAGAAATTTCTAAAGGTACTTAATTAATTGAGTTTAAATTATTCTAGTTATAATATAGGTGCTTACATACAACCAAATATGTATAAAGAATCAACTAATAATAGTCAATCAACATAAAGGAAGTATTCTAGTGATAGTAATAGACAGCGAGTTGTTCTGTCATATAGACGTCCAAGTTAACAATATAGTAGAATGGATTTCGGTTATGCTTAAAAGATGTCAAAATAACCAACAACTAGGTTATATAAGAATAGTGTTGCATTGTGCTAATAGATGTCTAACATAATTAACAACCAAGTTATAACAGAATGGGGATATATTCTACTTGTAGACGTTTATGAATATCATTTAACACACAACATATCAGTATATATAAACATGTATAACAATAAAGAACATGAGGGTGATTTGTCCTGTTAAATAGATATCCAAGGCCCAATTTAGTTTTAGTAACAAAACAAGATTTTATTCTGTTAATTAGTGTCCATACAATTCAATCAATTATACTAATAGCAAAATGGTGTTTTGTTCTGCTAGACATTTGTCATTTGATTTCTAATCAAAGTGGTTACTTAAAGGTGATTGACAAAGAGACCCCTTAGAGTAAAACATGTTTTGAACATCCTTATAAAATAAATCACTCAAATTTAAAGTAATATAAAACTTATTATCAAACATTCATTAAACCTCTAAATAATAATTAATTAAAAATAATTAATTATTATTTTAAATAACCTAATTCCAAATCAATATTTGAATTAATAATTAAATAATTAAGAACCCTTTTTAAATAAATAATTAAACATTTATTTAATTCATAAAATAATAATTAATTAACCCTTAAAGAATAAATAATTATTATTCCTTACTAAATAATTTATTAAACCTCAGTTAATAATTAAACAAACTTTAATTAGGTTCTTAAATTAAACTTGACTTAACTAATAATAATTACTTATTTATTAAAAACCTTTATTAAATAAGTAATTTATTTAAATAATCTTAATTAATAATTAATCATACTTAGTCCTTGTTTTAAAGTCATTATAAATAATTAACTTTCATTAATTAAATAACTTAAAATCAAACTTGCTTGATTAAAACTTAAGTACAAATTATTTAATTACATGGTAATTAAGTACTAAGCACTCCATTTAATTATCATTAATTAAATAATTAAGTAACTAAATAATAATGTTACTTACTTATATTTCAAATTAGTTTTGATTTTTTTTTCAAAACTTACTTAAGTTGAAAACAAACTTACTTTAGAGAAAATTGTTTGTTTTCACGAACTGCACTTATAACGATTATCACTATAAAACACCTAATTTCAAAATCTTAATTTTTAAAATTTC
This sequence comes from Allium sativum, assembly GCA_030737875.1. NCBI lineage: Eukaryota > Viridiplantae > Streptophyta > Magnoliopsida > Asparagales > Amaryllidaceae > Allium > Allium sativum. The sequence continues at coordinate 463,738,062 of CM060910.1, forward strand.
TTTTGAAACATGCTAAAGGAAGCTTACTAACCTTTCAAAACATAAAGATTTTTTTTATAAAAATGAAAACAAAGTTTGAAACTTTAAAATAGTTTTGATTTCAAAAGCATAACTTGTTTTCAACCAAAAATTCCAAGTTATCAACCACATAAATATTTTAACATTCTAAGCATATAACACAACATGATAACATACATAACATCAATATAACCAAAAACAAAGCAAACATCCAACCACACCATAATTTAACAATGTAATAAATATAATATTTTAATGATTAAAACTTTAAATTTAAAGCGGTGAGTTTTACTCACCTTTAGCATATCCAAATCAATTCTAACTCCGCCACAACTTGAATCAATACAAATATATGAAATTGTCTAACCAATTATGAACTTTTAAGGCTTCATAGTCAAATGGCTCAGCCAAAGTGATGTGATTAGGATTTTGAGGATTGAAATATCAACAAATGAACAGAAGAACCACCTGAAAATTAGTCATTTTCAAACTGATTTTCAGATATAGAAACAAGGGAATATCAAAAAGTGTTAAAAGGGAAAGTTCTTGCATTTTCTTTTCTCTATTATTTTAAAAAAGAAAACCTAAATTATGTTTGGTTTTGAGTGAGATATGGCCAAAACAAGTAAGGGTCGTTTTAGGACCTAAAAAATTAGGCTAGAAAATGAATCTGAAATAATTGAACTTTTGACATAGCAAAATTCAAAAGTAGCAAAAGTGATTAAAAGGAAAATTGTAGCTAACTCAATTGTACTGAATATGAAAAATAATTCTTATTTTAAATATTTTGGAGAGAAATATGGCCTATGAAAAAGAGGTACAAACTGAGTAAAATAGAAAATAAAAACACAAGTTTTAGAGATTTGAAAATGCAAGAACTATAATGAATTTGAGTTTTCAAAACCATGGAAATTTAAATTTAAAAACTAAGAAGTCGTTAAAACTTTTTAAAAAGCTTGGAGGAATAAGAAGTGGAATTAAAATGAAAAATGGGAAGGAAGAAGAATGAATCTCTTTTATATGAAATGAATTTGCCAAACTACCAAACTAACCTTAATCTTGTACCCTCCTTATGCTAATGCCGCCTCACCATCTTCCTTGCACTTCACTTTCTACCTAATGTCCTGTTTTCCAACATCGTCTTTACACTAAATTACTTATATGTCCTCTTTTCCTTAATTTAAGTGTAATTTAATTACTTTTATTTTCTTTTCTTCTTTAATCTTATTTAACATAACAATACTTTTTTAACTTGATTAATTAACTTAACTTGATTAATTACTTAGTTAACAGTAATCGAAGCTCACTTGTTAATATATTTATTTTATGCTTTATTTAAGTAATTTAAACAATATTTTAAACAACTTTTACATGATCAAAATCCAGCCTTCTTGAAAAAATTCTTCCGATCACATTTTTTGTTTTTCTTTAAACTATCTATTTTGTTATACCAAATTTAAAAATGCTTGTTGAATTATATAATATAAACTAAAAGATTTTATTTCAAATTATAAAAAACCTATTTTTAAATGCTTAAAATTAATTAAGTATTCCAAATCAAAGTGACAAAATTTCGGGTTGTAACAATTCTTTCTGTAAGTTATGCTTTTTCTATAAATATTCTTTTCTATAATTTTTTTATAGTTTTTCTGTCTTTCTTTCTTATAAATTTTATTTAATTAATAATTAAAATATTGCAAGATATCTTTTCCAAAAAAAATGAGAGTGTAGAACTCAATTGTGACGCTGGAAAATAATTTCGGTGATGAAGGCCATGTCATCAAAATTCATTTTCGAGAGTCAGAAAGGGGAGACGACTAAATGAGCCTTGGTGCTTGTTTATTTTAACGAAATGAATTTGATTTCAATCTTTAAAGTGTGATTTGATTTATAAAAACATATATATATATATATATATATATATATTTCAGATGATTGATATAAAAATCTTGAACAAGAAAAGGGGTTGGTGGAACTTTTCTTTAATTTTTTGGGCCTACGGACGCGATTGTTTTTTCATTTGAAAGAAGCGGTCTTTAACTTTTCATTCTAAGGAAAATAGTCAGGAAGATTTTTTTTAAATTTTCTTTTTAACTTCATTGTCGATCTTATTCCATCTACTTTCTCGATTCAAGACGAGCATCACTTTAATTTTGTATTCAATTTCTCCATTGTCACTCGATCTTTGTCTTCTTTCTTTACTGTAGATCTTCATTGGCGATTTCGATCTTCATCAAACAATTTGCTAAATTCGGGTATGTTTCTGTTATTTCTTCCAATTATTTTTATTTTTGTTTCATGTAATTGTGGTCGATTAATAAGCACAATTTTATTCATCTGGGTTATACAGTTTGTCTTCTTCCGGTTTTCGATATCAATTTTGGATTTATATCAATGGAAAAGTAAGATTTTAATGTTTATTTTTATATTCCTTCACCAACGTTTATTGTTTTATAGTTTTATTGGATTTGACCGTTCTAGTGAATTTTATTCGTGGTTTGTTATTTTATGCTATGTTTATATAGCATTTGCTACTAGGGGTGAGCAATATTCGGTTCAAACCAAATTAACCGACCAAACCGGTTCATTTCGGTCGGTTTGGTTCGGTTTTAAAACTAAATCGGTTTGAATTCGGTTTGTAAAATAATTTTTTTGGTTATCGATTTAACCGAATTAACCGAACTTTTAATTTATCATTTAATTTTACAACACTGCAGTACTTTAAATAATTATTTTAGTTATGTAGTACAAAGACGTTTGTTGTAAATACATCAAATCTTATCATAAACATAAAATTTACTACATAAAATATCTCCAAACATGAATTTATGTTCTACTTTGAGTGAATCCATCATTTGAATTATAGTACATCCTTCAAGTTCGGTTAAACCGGTTACCGGCAGAATTAACCGAAATTAATTCGGTTCGGTTCGGTTTGGTTTGGAAATTTTTTGGTTCCAATTTGGTTTGTGTTTTTTTACATCCAAACTAACCGAATCGACCAAACGCTCACCCCTATTCGCTACTTTAGTATTCTGTTTAGTTTTAATCTTGTCGTGCTATGTTCATTTATCATATGTTTTTTAGTTAATTTATACAGGTTTAATTTAGTTGTAAAGTTTAATTTAATTTTTAATGCTATGTTAATTTAGCATTTACTATTACTGTTTTGTTCATTTAAGTATTCTAATTGGATTTATTTATTTTGCAGTTCTTATACTATCAATAATGAAGCAAACAGTTTTCTAGTTATTTTTAAACATAATGAGAATTGTTATTCTACTCGATTACCACATGATCTTCTTTATTTAGTGGTAAGAGTGAAATATGTGATGTTTGGCCACACTTTAGTTGGTTTTCTATTGAGATATCTTATGTTCTTGAGAATAAGAATATAATTATCGACAATGATTCAGACTTGTTTAGCATTTTGCACTTTCTAATTTTTAAGAAGAGTCAATATTATAAGCTTACTACTAAGGAAAATGTTGGTGCTATGGAAGCTGATATTTATGGCTAAATGATGTACTTGAAAATTGCTAGTGCTTACAATGTAGTATAAAGGATATAAAAGTGAAAAATTGTATAAGAAATTAACTCATAATATAGGAGTTTCATCTTTTGATTCATATTCCACTTCCTATTAAATTTTGTAAGCCTCTATGAGGAGATATATTAAAACATCATTAAGGAAAAAATAACAATTGCATACCTTCTTAAGTAATGGTTTTTTAGCTAGGTATCTAATCTTGTAACTAAATTCATCATCATATGAGTTTTACAATTATAGCACTAAAAAAGAGAGGATTTTTTTTGTTATTTATCGAGATTGATAAGATAATAGAAATAAAAAATTGAGATGGAACAACCATTAGATGATGAGATTAAATGAAATTAGGATTGTGTAATTAAAAAAAAAATGAAATTACATAGTATCGAGTGATAGGAAGAAGATGTATTATGAGAAAATAAAAATAAAACAAATGCATGTCTATTGGTGTTTCTCTTAAGAAAAAACATAGTAGTAAATAGTAAATAAAAATTTAGGACAATTAAATAACTGACACGCAAGCATCATATGTGCAACATCCCATAATTTTCGGCAACTGGAATATGGAATTAATTAAAGATTTAATTATTAATAATAAATTTTATACTAATATTTGAGTTAAAAATCGAATATATATGGTTTGTATATGAATTAATGGTTGGTTGGGAATAAAATATTTATTATTGGATATTCGAATTTAATTTGAAATTCGATTGCAAAAAATATAAACGGTTGGAATTAAAAATAAACATTATTAACGAATAACGTTAAATAAATTTGGAAATTTTATTTGTTGAAATATATGGAAATTTGGCTGTTGTATATGTGTATTCGTGTGAATAAAGTGATTGAGTTTAATGTTTCAAAAATTTGAATTAAGCAGAGTTATTGATGGACAAACGAGATAAAAATCAGGGAACCGGTAACTAATTTAAAAATAAAATATCATGGCACACAAATGGAGTCGGATTACAATTAAATTAATTTTATTGAATTCATAACGTGAAGACAAACAGGTATGTATAAATTTTGTCGCAATTGGAAAATGTGTGGACAGTATGAATTTAGGGAGTTACATGGTAATTCGCGGTACGATTAATATTTAATTAAAAACATATATAACCTTCCTCAGATGAATTTGCGCAACCCTACTATCTGATGCACCGCTACCCTAATAGTTAGTGATTTTAATGGCTTTGACCGAAATGCAATTCTCCAAGTAAAAATCAAAACTTTCTCCTTTTATTTTCATCAGCCGAGAGCAATTCCAGTTTCCTTAAATCAACCCTAAATTAAACTTTCCCTAAACCCAAATGGCTGCCACCGTTTCTCTAATCGATCGCAACCGGATCCGCCACCGTGAAATTCGTCACTCCTCCCTCGCAAGCACTGTAGACCAAAGCCACCTCCCTCACCATTGTTTAAAGCACCACCGTCTCAAGCTCGCGTTGGCATAAGTTTTGAACTGCTCTGACAGTCACCCATCGCTTGCCGTTCCAAGGTGAGTTTATACTCACGATTAAATCTTTAATTCAAGTAGATTGATTTTAATTTAAACTAAATATAATCCTTATTTTCGATATGATTGGCTGCCATTGGATGTTTGAACTTAACCAAGATATACGTGAGGTGGACATGTGTGTATATATGTACACCTTGTATAGTATATACACATTTTAGCGTACATATTGCTTAAGTTAGACGTTGTTCTGCTATATGGTTGTATATTAAATTGACTCACTTTGTTGAATACTTCGGTTTATGTTGATTTCCTATGGCAATAATTGTTTTTTTTGGTAATTGTCTTGACCATATTTTGATAAGGATTGACATATTTTAAGTCAATCCTTTCATATGATATGCCATAATTTGAGAAATAAATATTGTTAATGATATGCCATAATTTAAGGGAATAATATAAATATGATATTGTTCCATAACTATAGTAGTACATATAAATGGTACGGTATAATATGAGGAATAAATATCATTAATGATATTATTCCATAATTGTAGCAGTACGTATGACTGCATGTATCTTGTAACTTTATATATTTGTGATTATTGAATGGAAAAGACATCCTTGTCTTCAACTCTTCATCATGGTGCCAGAGCTCTGATCCAAAACAGTTCAATTTCCTCTTCTTAAATGGCTCTCATTAACCAAACTTCATCATATCAGATTCTCAATGGCAGTGATCCCACAAAGCCCTACACCTTTCTAGGTAAATGTCAATGGTGCCGTGAACAAGGACATGTGATTTCTCATTGTCCTTTATTTAAGTAAAAGTTTCCTAATGTCATTCCTCCTTCTTCAAATTCTCAACCTCCATTAAACCGATTCACACCAAAACCTCAAGCAAACATCACTAATCCCTTTGCCTCTTCATCCTCTTCAACATGACTTCTCGATAGTGGTGCTTCCCACCACATCACGACAGATCTGAACAATCTATCCCTCCATACTCCTTATGATGGAACCGAAGAGTAGATCATCGGTGATGGCAAAGGCCTTGAAATCACTCACGTCGGTTCTTGTTTTTCTATCATCACTCAAACTAAATAATGTCTTAGTTTTTCCTGCCATGTCTAAAAATATAATTTATGTTTCTCAGCTTTGTCATGATAACAATATCTCAGTTGTCTTTTCTTCCACCACTTTTCATATGAAGGATCTCAAAATGGGGGAATCTCTATTCCAAGGGCTGGCTGCAGCAAGCATTTATCAACTCAAATCTGCAACCCCTATATTCTATATAAGAACAACTAGTTCACTTGATTGGCATCATCGTTTAGGGCATCCATCTAGGAATGTTTTTAGGCAAATTGTTTCCAAAAATAAACTTCATGTTCCTAGTATCTCCACTTTAGATTGTAATTCATGTGCTTGCAATAAAAGTCATAAACTTCCTTTTTCTACTTCCTCTATTGTGTCTACTGCCCCACTTGAGTTTGTTTATTCTGATCTTTGGACATAACCAGTTTACTCTCATGATGGCTTTAAATGTTATCTTATTTTCATTGATCATTTTTCTAACTACATTTGGTTGGATAATTTGAAACGAAAATCAGATGCAAAACATGTATTCATTCGCTAGAAAGCTCTAACTGAATAATACTTTCAACTACCTCCTAAAACTCTCTACTCGGACAATGGTGGTGAGTATGAAAGCCTACGTAACTACCTGTCCATTGATGGAATTTTACATCTCACAACTCTACCCCACAACCCTCAACACAATTGATATTCGGAACAACGACATCGACACATTGTTGAGACATTTCTATCACTCTTAAATCATGCTAAAATGCCCCTTGAATATTGGATAAATGCTTGCTCAACAGCTGTTTACTAGATTAATCGACTTCCCAAGCCAACTCAAAACAACGTGTCACTCTACTTTAAATTATTTGGCCAACATCCTAATTATTCCAAGCTTCGAAGTTTTGGGTGTCTTTGCTACCCATGGTTTAAACCCTATAATTCTCACAAACTTGAACTCAAATCTCAACCACGTATTTTTGTTGGTTATTCACCTACTCAAAGTGCATATTATTGTCTTGAATTAAACACTAATCGTGTCTGTGTTTCTCGTCATGTTAATTTCAAAGACAACGGTTTTCCTTTTTATGAACTTAATAATTCAACTACCTCTTTGTCTGACCTAGTGGAACAATGGGCACCTCTTACATTATCTATATTATCAAATACTCAATCTTCCTTTTCTCATTCATTGCAAACTAACTCACCTTCCATCACACCTCCAATCTTATTCCCCACTTCACCCCTTTCATCTCCTATATCCACAACAAACTCATCTCAACCTCCTGATACCACTGCTGAGCTTTCCCCAACTTCATCTCAGTCAAACCTTGATATACCCACGTTTACAAATTCATCTCCCAACAATCATGTACGTTCTCATCAAATGACCACAATACTACAATATGGCATTAGGAAACCAATCAGTAAACTGAATTTAAATGCGGAGGTCCATGAAATGGAGATCCCAAAAAATACCACCCAAGCATTAAGAAGCCCCCTTTGGCGTAAAGCTATGGATGAAGAGATAAATGCTTTGGTGAAAAATAGAACTTGGGATCTTGTACTTTCATCTATGTCATAAAATGTAGTCGGATGCAAATGGATTTTTTGAATTAAAAGGAATAGGGATGGTAACATTATTCTGTACAAGGCTTGCTATGTTGCAAGAGGATTTAATCAGAGAGCTGGCATCGACTACAGTTAGACTTTTAGCCCCGTAGTTAAACCCTCCATGGTTCATCTTGTGCTCTCGCTTGCGGTTAGTCAAGGTTGGGCATTGCGCCAACTTGACATAAATAATGCTTTTCCACAGGGCATACTCACTGATGATGTATACACCATACAACCTCCTGGTTACACAGATCCTATACATCCAACACATGTATGTAAATTAAACAAGGCACTTTATAGGTTAAAACAAGCTCCAAGAGCTTGGTATAAAAAATTATAGAAATATTTAATTGAGTTGGGCTTCAAGAATATGGTCTCTGATTCATCCTTGTTTACAATGCACAAAAATGATGACATCATTTATCTGTTAGTTTATGTGGATGATATTATTGTTACAAGTAATGCAGCTCATGCTCTGGAAGCTTTTTATAAAAAAATTGGCAGCACGTTTCTCACTCAAAGACCTTGGAGAATTGTCTTACTTCCTGGGAGTGGAAGTAATGCCTCATCCAAAAGGTATTTTCTTGAGTCACAAGAGGTATATTGCTGATATTTTGTGCAAAGCTAATATGGACGATGTAAAACCAGTTGCAACACCATTAGCAACTCATCCTCCTTTAACTATACACAGAAATCTTCTCAAGGATCCTACTGAGTATCGTACTCTGATAGGCAGTTTACAATATTTAAGTCTCACAAGGCCTGATGTAGCATTCACAGTGAACAAATTAGCTTAATACATGCAGCGTCCAATTGAGGAACACATGCAATCTCTACATACTCTTCTTCAGTATCTAAGTGGTACATCTTATATGGGTTTAATTATACACAAAGATTCACCTCTCACTCTCCATGCTTACTCTGATGCAGATTGGGCTCGTAACAAAGACGACCACATTTCTACAACAACATATATAGTCTATTTGGACAAAAATCTTATCTCTTGGACATCAAAGAAGCAGCGTACAAGAGCTAGATCATCTACTAAGGCCCAGTACATGGCAGTGGCAAATGCTACAGCCAAATTTCTTTGGGTAGGAAATTTATTCAAGGAGCTTGGTTATAACCTCACTCTCGCGCCAATCATCTATTGTGACAATGCCAGAGCTACATATGTGAGTGCTAATTCGGTTTTTCATTCTAAAATGAAGTATCTAGGATTGGATCACCATTTTGTCAGAGAAAATGTGCAAAATAGAAACTTGAGGGTCTCTTTCATATCCACTAATGACCTGTAACGACCCGGAAAATCTGAACCAATTTAAAAATTTTAAATTGGCTATTTTAGTGGATTTTAAATACATAAAATAAATATTTTAAATAGTAGCAATGAAAAGTAAGTTTGAATCGACATTTGAAAACGAATATAATTAATTCTAATTATAAACAAGGCCTGAAATGGCGCGACAGTTTCATAATTTGAATTCAAACTTTGACTGACTGTACCGGGTGCAAAACAAAACAAAAGGTCGCTATAGAATATATATAGCCCGTGAAAATGGCCATTTTGCAAACGACCTCGGAATTCGACGAAACCATTTTTGTTGGATCCGAGATGTTAAACTATTGCTAGGTTTCAAATTTCATAATTTTTGAAGTTAGTATGTGAGCGTGACAAAGGAAAATGTGTTTTGGTCAATTATAATTAAATTGGATCGACCAGAAAAGGGCCATTTTACAAACGGTCTCAAAATTCGACGAAACAAGTTTTGTTGGGACCGTATTGTCAAAACACAGCCAGATTTATTTTTCTGGAATTTTTTGAATCAGTTTGTGGCCCTGGCAAATTGAAATGTACGTTCAAATCGAATATTGAATGTTATATATTTTAAATTGAATGAAAACTGACTGAAACAGTCGAATGGGCCTACGAAACATATCCCATTGTGTTCGGAATGGGGGTAAAACGGTAGGGATGACAGTCGTTGGGTTTTGTAACACCCCACGCCCGCTATGGTCACTCTCTAAGGGAATGCCATAACATCGGTGGAGTATTTTGAGTGAATATAGAACAGAGTAATTACAGCAAGACAGATATAAGTAATACTTGAAAATTTAAAACATCATTTCATGCAACGGAAAATAAAACATGTCTGGTTACATCACAAAACCATAATAGGAGTCAAGTACAAATATCCATCATGATAAATAAAAATACATAATCCCAATACATGAACTGATAGCCATAAAAGAAAAAGGGTAAGTTGAGCTCTACATCTAGGGTCCAAGCTCCAAGAGAGTAATAAAAGCAGCCTGATCAAAGCCCACTCGTACTGGGCCCGCTCTGAGAACCTGAGGGTTGGAAAAAGATAAAAACAACGGGGTCAGACATAAGTCTGAGCGAGTCCTATAACTTTAACAATACAATCATTAAAGTAACCAGAGAAGACATAAACTTGACATACGGTAATATCTGGGGATGAATGGCTACACTAAGTAGCTTGGTAGACTTAGGATAAACTAAGATAACTGTAAAGACGCATTTACCCACCCAAGGATAATTACTACACTGCACCACACCAGTCATTCCTACTCAAAGGTTGATCCCTCCCAAGGACTTAGAAAATTTACCCAGTAGTTTCGTGTACCCCTAGCTGACTACATAGGTGCCGTCTGCCCCTATCTCCACTAGGTGTACCCACTACTCCCAAGTGATCGGCTCCCTACCGTAGATACCCATGCCGGCCCCACAGTGGGGTGTATCACTCCCCAAAGTGGCAACCTGATATAATTAACGGTGCACGGCTTATATCTACACGATGCAACAACGTCTTACCTACCATCCCGGGTCCACACACGCATATGAAACCCGTTGGACTTGCGTTGCCACCGCTAACCCGTTTTGGCCTCTTATAGTCAAGCCCAGTACGCGTGTCCCGTCCTCGACATGGGTCGAGCCCAATAAGATACATATGGGTTACTGGTTGAAATGGGCCCCCACAAGCTACCCACCTAAGCTTGTCCCTTTTTCTAGTGCATCCCACTTAACCCTTTAATCATGTTTAATTACATGTTTCCACTTTGGTTAAGTATTCTAATCGTATTTTCTATTGCCACCCAAGGCAACCACTAGATTTCCACATGCCACCCAAGGCACCCACTTAACCCCTCATATCCCTCTACATGCTAATATGGTTAAGTGTTTCTTAATTAATTAATTAAGATCATGACCTCATAAAGACCTCTCACATTAGACCGTCTTTTATGACTGCTGGATATGCCGGTTGGTTCCGGGCAGACTTCTGTCATCAAAAGGGTCTAACCTCGTGTCTTTACTTTAATCACGTATTTAATTTATGACTAAGACCTCTCACATTGGGCCAATCATTTGTAGCTGCTGGATGGCCGGTCGGTTCCGGGCAGACTTCCGCTACAAAAGGGTCCAACCTCGTGTCTTAGTTGATTAATTACACCTAATTAATCACCCCCATATTAATTATCCCTAATTAATATCAAGTTTTTCATAACATGGGTAGACCTAACTCAATATGTAAATTCCCATGGGGTAGACCTAACTCAATAGGTAAATTCCCACTTATGCTAACTTATTTTTATGGTATGCTTAATCATACCCAATCATACTTTTATTAACATATTTATTAACCCCATCGTTCCCCACGTAAATCGTCCTCATGACATAATAAAGGGAAGATCCATCACAAATATCATGGGTTTAACCAAATCTTAGCATATAACTTTGTCATGGGTTAAGAGGATGTCAACTTGCATATATGAACATATATTAACCCAACTACATTTAACCCAAACTTGCATATTATCATACACATAACTTGCATAGCATGTTGCATATGAACTTGCATATTATCATACACATATCTTGCATAACATGTGGAACTTGCATATAAGCATTCTCATAACTTGCATAACATGTTAAACATGCATTTAAGCATACACATAACTTGCATAAGTGTTCACATTCTTGCATAAGCATTCACATACTTGCATAAGCATTCACATACTTGCATAAGCATGCATAACTTGCATATCATGTTAAACTTGCATTTAAGCATATACATAACTTGCATAAACATTCACATTCTTGCATAAGCATTCACATACTTGCATAAGCATTCACATACTTGCATAAGCATGCATAACTTGCATATCATGTTAAACTTGCATTTAAGCATATACATAACTTGCATAAACCCACTTGTTAAACATGCATAAACCAACTTATTAAACATGCATAAATCCACTTATTAAATATGCATAAACATAGGAAAACATAGAGTAGCATATCATTACAAATGATTCAAACTCACTAATCCGCATTCAAGACCATAAGTCTCATTACACCCAATCTACTTACTTTAGCAATTGATGTTAAAGTGATAGAAACTCACCAAACCCAAGATTAGCAAACTTATGAAGTGGAATTAGTTGCTAAATATGAAGATGGTGATGATTAGAGATTGATTAGAGAGTGATTAGCTTGCAACTTCCTTCATAAACTAGTGGAGGCTCTCTCAAGTTTGATTTTGGCGGCATGAGGCCATCATTACTATTTTTAGTATGGATTAGGGTAGGTTTAGGGTGTATTTATAGATTAGGTGAGTGTTTTAGGCCCTTAGATTAACCCTAGGTTATATTAGGTCCGTTAGATTTAGGAAATCTCTAGAACCCAGCCCAAGACTCAACCAAAAACCAGATCTGGTGCACCCAGATCCACAGGGCCGACACCCTGTGTCGACACCCCTGTCGACAGGGCTGTCGACACCCCTGTCGACATGCCTGTCGACACCCCTGTCGACAGCCTGTCGACACGGGGCTAGGCGGGAACTTTCCCGCCACCTCCGCTTTTGGCTCGAATTATGTTTTAAAACTGAATTTCAAATCTGTTTTTAATTTTGAATTTTCTGAAAACTTCTTTGGGCCTTAACTGGGTCATACGGACTCCGATTTACAAAATTTCGGACTCTATTCTGCGTATTTTTCCGAGACGAACACAATGACGCAGCCCGTTTCCCCAATTCTCACATCTGAGATTATTTATCTTGTAATTAGTGAATTTTAGCATTAACCGAAATTCGGGGTGTTACATTCTCCCCTCCTTAAAGGATTTCGTCCCCGAAATCTCTAAGCTAAGGAGAATGCATATCCTACCATCCAAACAACCATCTACTCAATCCATCAAACACGGGCATCCATTGTCCTTAAAACAATTTCTAATGATGTATGAGCATATGCAAAAAGTGTGTGTATATGTTCCCTATCTAATAATGTATGAACATATGCAAACCATGATAGTGCCATGCATCCATTATGTATGCGAGAGAACCCTATCGACACATACAATATCTACATGAGTGCACAATCATTCACCAAAATGCATCATCCATATGATAACACAATCATTATACATCCATAAATATAGCTTCCTACACACAATTTTATGCAATATGAAGTGACTGAGCCGATCTAGTGCCTAAAGTGTGTGTATATGCATCCACGAGCAACCACTAGCAAACACTTGCATCCATCAACCATAACATGTCTCAAACACATGTTTCAACCATAGGTTTACCCTATCTAAAGGTCAATCAGTACTAACGAGAGGATATACTAAAGATAAGATAAGTACTAGACAACGATAGAGGAGAAAGAAAAGACATACCCTCAAAAAGAAATGGGTACAATGAACGCATCTTCGCTTCCGTCTCCCAAGTTGCGTTGCTCTCATCTTCTCCCCATTGCACTTTGACTAGTTGAACCTCTCTGTTTCTCAACTTCCTAGTCTCTGACCCAAGGATGCGAGTAGGAGCTCGTCGAATCGTTGCATCACGTTCTACTTCCACTTCTCTAAGCAAGCTTGGCTCTACCACCTCTGCAGTCTCATGTAAGCACTTCCTCAAATGGGACACATGGAATACATCATGTACACCACTAAGTCTGTCGGGCAACTCCACTCTATATGCCATTCGTCCAATCCTTTCCTTAATAGGAAACGGCCCTACGAACCTTGGTGCTAACTTCCCAACAGATCCAAAGCGAACCACATTTCGTAACGGAGACACTTTGACAAAAACCATGTCCCCAACTTCAAACTCAAGATCCGTCCTTCTCTTGTCCGCATAAGATTTTTGCCTATCCTGCGCTGCTTTCATCCTCCTTCGAATCAAGTCAATCTTCTCAGAAGTCTCCCTAACCATATCAGGCCCAAGCAAGATCTTATCCGTAGATTCCCACCAACATGTAGGTGATCGACAAGGCCTTCCATAAAGAGCTTCGAAAGGAGCCATACCAATACTGGACTGAAAGCTGTTATTATATGCGAACTCCACCAATGGAAGATGCTCTTCCCATGTACCTCCAAAATCTAAGATACAAAGCCTCAAAAGGTCTTCTAGGACACGATTCACCCTCTCAGTCTGGCCGTCCGTCTGAGGATGATATGCGGTGCTTAGACATAATTGAGTTCCCACCGCTTCTTGCAAACTTTTCCAGAACTCGCTAGTGAAGATAGGATCTCGATCACTCACTATGCTAGAGGGTACCCCATGTAATCGAACTATCTCTCGAAGATATACTGAAGCTAGCCATGGAGCAGTCCTCTTGCTCTTCACAGGTATGAAATGGGCGCTCTTAGTAAGTCTGTCTACCACCACCCAAATTCCCGTATTATCCTTTCTCGATCTGGGTAACCCGTCAATAAAATCCATCGAGACACTGTCCCACTTCCATTGCGGTACTTCCAATGGGTGAAGCAACCCACCTGGTTTCCTTTGCTCCGCCTTCACTTGTTGGCACACCAAACATCGAGCGACATACTCGGCCACATCTTTCTTCATACCGGCCCAGAAGAAAACCCTCTTCATGTCTTGGTACATCTTGTCCCCACCGGGATGAATGGTCATCCTAGAACGGTGTGCATCATCAAGAATAACCTTCCTCAAACCCTCGTCTTGCGGTACACAAAGTCTACCGTCTCTACGCAAGCACCCCTTATCGTCTAGGGTGTACCTACTCAAATGGCTGGACGACTCCCCCCTTATGAGCTTCTCCACCAACTCAACCAACTGTGGGTCGTCCCTCTGCGCTTCTCCAATCCGCCCCAGAAGAGTAGGTCTGACCTCCAAGGATGCTAGCTAACCGGGTACATAATCAATGGAAGGTCTGAAATCAAACATCGAGATAAATTCCAAGCTTCGTTGTTCCACGAACAATGGACTCAAGGACAACCTCTTTCTGCTCAAGGCGTCCGCTACCACGTTACCCTTGCCAGGGGTATATGCTATCTCGAAATCATAGGATGCTAAGAACTCCATCCACCTTTGCTGTCTCAAATTCAAATCCTTCTGAGAAAACAAGTACTTCAATGATTTGTGGTCAGTGAACAATTCAAACCTCTCACCAAGCAGATAATGGCGCCAAATCTTAAGCGCAAAAACAATAGCGGCCAACTCTAAATCATGGGTAGGGTAATTTTTCTCATGCACTCTCAACTGCCTTCCACCATAGGCTATTATCCTTCCCTCTTGCATTAAGACTGCGCCTAGTCCTGTCCCACAAGCATCGGTATAGACAACAAATGGCTTGCTCCCATCTGGCAACACTAAAACTGGAGCGGTGGTTAAAGCTCTCTTTAACCGTCGGAACGCATCATCACAATCTACGTCCCATGTGAAAACAAGGTTCTTCTTCGTTAAGCGGGTTAATGGGGCTGATATCTTCGCGAAGTCTTTAATAAACTTCCTATAATAACCCGCCAACCCCAAGAAACTTCTTACTTCGGTAGCATTCTTCGGAACCTTCCAATCCTGAATTGATACTACCTTCGCGGGATCCACAGCTATCCCTTCCTTGGAGACCACGTGCCCCAAGAAACGCACCTCCTTCCTCCAGAAGTGACATTTAGAGAATTTAGCCTTAAGGCTATGTGCTCGAAGAGTCTTCAATACCTCCCCAAGATGTAGGGCATGCTCTTCTTCACTCTTAGAAAATACTAAGATATCATCCACAAAGACCACCACGAATTTATTAAGGAACTCCCTGAACACCCTACTCATCAAATCAACAAAGTATGCAGGGGCGTTCGTCAACCCAAATGGCATCACCAGCCACTCATAGAAGCCATCCGGAGTCCTAAAGGCAGTCTTGTCTATGCTATCCTCAGCCACCCTCAGCTGATGAAACCCCGTGGCTAAGTCCAATTGAGAAAATACTGAAGCGCCAACCAACTGATCGAAAAGATCATCAATCCTCGGCAATGGGTGTCTATTCTTCTTTGTGAGCTTGTTGAGTTCTCTATAGTCTACACAAAGTCTGAGGGACCCATCCGCCTTTGTAGCAAATACTACTGGAGCACCCCACTCCGATATACTTCGTCTTATGAACCCCTTCTCAAGCAACTCCCCTACTTGCTTATGGAGTTCCCTCCTCTCACGAGGAGCCATGTGGCGCACTGGTAAAGATACAGGTTTAGCATTATCCACCAGATATATTCGGAAGTCAATCTCCCGCTTCGGAGGTAAGCCCTTCACCTCCTCAAACACATCCGAGTATTCCCGGACCACTCTAACAGATTGCAAACTCTCGACCGAAGCGTCAAGCGATTCAAGATAACTTAGCATAACAGAATCCATGGGATTACAAGAAATCTCGAGAGTGTTACCCAAGCGGGTCATGAGCCTAACAACTCTCCTTTCGCAATCAAGAACGGCACCATTACTGGATAACCAGTCCATGCCCAAAATCAACCCATAGCCCGTGAAGCCCAACACAAAAGCATCACATCTAAACTCAATGCTAAGTATAGAAATCTTCAAACCCAAACATATCATGGACAAATAAGTGGAGCCCCCAATTGGGTTTGAAACAACCAAGGGATCATCTACCAGACTGGTGTCTAAGTGCAGTGACTCTACTAATGATGATGAGATAAACGAATGCGATGCGCCAGAATCAAACAATGTACGGACAAGATGATCAAATAGAAAAACCAGACTTTCAACGGAAATAGTTCTACCTCTCTCCTGAATCGGTGGGACTGCGAGAGCCTGTACTTGCCCCCTAGCCTGACCTGGTGCCATAAGAGCTTGCACCTGTCCTCCTGAGGTAGACCCCGTCCTTTGCCCCTTCTTAGGGCAATCCTTCACTAGATGCCCTGCTTCACCACAATGAAAGCAACCAGTCTTCTTCTTCTTTCTACAATCTTTGCTTATGTGACCTGGTATCCCACAATTGAAGCACTTCTTCTTCCCCTTGCCACCGTTGCCTTTCCCACCTTTATTTTGTTGTTGTTGCTGAGGTTTCTTTTGATCTCCCTTCTTCTCGGGTGCCTTATTAGCATTGGGACCCTTCTCTTCTTCATGCATGAGTGCCATGTCGACTAGCTTCTCAAAGGTGGCCCCCATAGGGATATGAGTCATAGCCAACCCATGCATCGGTTCATTCAAGCCTTTCACGAACCTCAAAGCCTTCTTCTCCGGTGTATTCACCATGTCTAGGCCAAACCTTGCCAACTGATTAAACTTGTTGACATATTCCTTCACTGAGAGATTTCCTTGCTTTAAAGTCAAGAATCTTTCCATATACAAGTTTTCCTCCGCCCTTGAGAGAAACTTTGCCACAAATCTTTGTCTAAAATCCGCCCAAGAGTCAATGGGGCGTTCTCCATTAGTGACCTCCCACCAGAATGAGGCCTCTCCCTTCATTAACCAAGCAGCTAACTTGACTTTCTTTCCTTCTTCCATCTCAAAAATATCTATCAACTCTTCCACCTCCTTAAGCCAATCTCTAGCCTCCACAAAAGTTTCCGATCCTTGAAAAGGTTTCCCTCCCATAGCTTTAAATTCCTTGCAAGTCTTAGCAAAAGTATCCGTGCGAGGAGGAGGGGGAGGAGGAAGATCGGGTGCTACGGTTGGTGGAGGAACATTTGCTGGACCCGCAGTGGTGGCCCTAGCCTCCATCAATCTCCTATACCATACTGGTACCGTCACACCCTCCGGAAAGTTAAGATCCTCAGCCATGCTGAAACGAAAAAGGAAAGATTCAAAACGGAGAATTCGAAGGATATAGATATGGCCATTGGGGATTATGTTTTTCTTTCAAAAACCTTTCTCTTAAAAGACATGTCTTTGAAAATATTTCTTCCAAAAATGTTTTAGAAAAATAGCTTTCTAAAAATTTTATCTGTTCCGGTAACGTTTGCTCTGATACCACGTGTAACACCCCACGCCCGCTATGGTCACTCTCTAAGGGAATGCCATAACATCGGTGGAGTATTTTGAGTGAATATAGAACAGAGTAATTACAGCAAGACAGATATAAGTAATACTTGAAAATTTAAAACATCATTTCATGCAGCGGAAAATAAAACATGTCTGGTTACATCACAAAACCATAATAGGAGTCAAGTACAAATATCCATCATGATAAATAAAAATACATAATCCCTATACATGAACTGATAGCCATAAAAGAAAAAGGGTAAGCTGAGCTCTACATCTAGGGTCCAAGCTCCAAGAGAGTAATAAAAGCAGCCTGATCAAAGCCCACTCGTACTGGGCCCGCTCTGAGAACCTGAGGGTTGGAAAAAGATAAAAACAACGGGGTCAGACATAAGTCTGAGCGAGTCCTATAACTTTAACAATACAATCATTAAAGTAACCAGAGAAGACATAAACTTGACATACGGTAATATCTGGGGATGAATGGCTACACTAAGTAGCTTGGTAGACTTAGGATAAACTAAGATAACTGTAAAGACGCATTTACCCACCCAAGGATAATTACTACACTGCACCACACCAGTCATTCCTACTCAAAGGTTGATCCCTCCCAAGGACTTAGAAAATTTACCCAGTAGTTTCGTGTACCCCTAGCTGACTACATAGGTGCCGTCTGCCCCTATCTCCACTAGGTGTACCCACTACTCCCAAGTGATCGGCTCCCTACCGTAGATCCCCGTGCCGGCCCCACAGTGGGGTGTATCACTCCCCAAAGTGGCAACCCGATATAATTAACGGTGCACGGCTTATATCTACACGATGCAACAACGTCTTACCTACCATCCCGGGTCCACACACGCATATGAAACCCGTTGGACTTGCGTTGCCACCGCTAACCCGTTTTGGCCTCTTATAGTCAAGCCCAGTACGCGTGTCCCGTCCTCGACATGGGTCGAGCCCAATAAGATACATATGGGTTACTGGTTGAAATGGGCCCCCACAAGCTACCCACCTAAGCTTGTCCCTTTTTCTAGTGCATCCCACTTAACCCTTTAATCATGTTTAATTACATGTTTCCACTTTGGTTAAGTATTCTAATCGTATTTTCTATTGCCACCCAAGGAAACCACTAGATTTCCACATGCCACCCAAGGCACCCACTTAACCCCTCATGTCCCTCTACATGCTAATATGGTTAAGTGTTTCTTAATTAATTAATTAAGATCATGACCTCATAAAGACCTCTCACATTAGACCGTCTTTTATGACTGCTGGATATGCCGGTTGGTTCCGGGCAGACTTCTGTCATCAAAAGGGTCTAACCTCGTGTCTTTACTTTAATCACGTATTTAATTTATGACTAAGACCTCTCACATTGGGCCAATCATTTGTAGCTGCTGGATGGCCGGTCGGTTCCGGGCAGACTTCCGCTACAAAAGGGTCCAACCTCGTGTCTTAGTTGATTAATTACACCTAATTAATCACCCCCATATTAATTATCCCTAATTAATATCAAGTTTTTCATAACATGGGTAGACCTAACTCAATATGTAAATTCCCATGGGGTAGACCTAACTCAATAGGTAAATTCCCACTTATGCTAACTTATTTTTATGGTATGCTTAATCATACCCAATCATACTTTTATTAACATATTTATTAACCCCATCGTTCCCCACGTAAATCGTCCTCATGACATAATAAAGGGAAGATCCATCACAAATATCATGGGTTTAACCAAATCTTAGCATATAACTTTGTCATGGGTTAAGAGGATGTCAACTTGCATATATGAACATATATTAACCCAACTACATTTAACCCAAACTTGCATATTATCATACACATGACTTGCATAGCATGTTGCATATGAACTTGCATATTATCATACACATATCTTGCATAACATGTGGAACTTGCATATAAGCATTCTCATAACTTGCATAACATGTTAAACATGCATTTAAGCATACACATAACTTGCATAAGTGTTCACATTCTTGCATAAGCATTCACATACTTGCATAAGCATTCACATACTTGCATAAGCATGCATAACTTGCATATCATGTTAAACTTGCATTTAAGCATATACATAACTTGCATAAACATTCACATTCTTGCATAAGCATTCACATACTTGCATAAGCATTCACATACTTGCATAAGCATGCATAACTTGCATATCATGTTAAACTTGCATTTAAGCATATACATAACTTGCATAAACCCACTTGTTAAACATGCATAAACCAACTTATTAAACATGCATAAATCCACTTATTAAATATGCATAAACATAGGAAAACATAGAGTAGCATATCATTACAAATGATTCAAACTCACTAATCCGCATTCAAGACCATAAGTCTCATTACACCCAATCTACTTACTTTAGCAATTGATGTTAAAGTGATAGAAACTCACCAAACCCAAGATTAGCAAACTTATGAAGTGGAATTAGTTGCTAAATATGAAGATGGTGATGATTAGAGATTGATTAGAGAGTGATTAGCTTGCAACTTCCTTCATAAACTAGTGGAGGCTCTCTCAAGTTTGATTTTGGCGGCATGAGGCCATCATTACTATTTTTAGTATGGATTAGGGTAGGTTTAGGGTGTATTTATAGATTAGGTGAGTGTTTTAGGCCCTTAGATTAACCCTAGGTTAGATTAGGTCCGTTAGATTTAGGAAATCTCTAGAACCCAGCCCAAGACTCAACCAAAAACCAGATCTGGTGCACCCAGATCCACAGGGCCGACACCCTGTGTCGACACCCCTGTCGACAGGGCTGTCGACACCCCTGTCGACATGCCTGTCGACACCCCTGTCGACAGCCTGTCGACACGGGGCTAGGCGGGAACTTTCCCGCCACCTCCGCTTTTGGCTCGAATTATGTTTTAAAACTGAATTTCAAATCTGTTTTTAATTTTGAATTTTCTGAAAACTTCTTTGGGCCTTAACTGGGTCATACGGACTCCGATTTACAAAATTTCGGACTCTATTCTGCGTATTTTTCCGAGATGAACGCAATGACACAGCCCGTTTCCCCCAATTCTCACATCTGAGATTATTTATCTTGTAATTAGTGAATTTTAGCATTAACCGAAATTCGGGGTGTTACAGGTTTGGATTGGTGTTCGTGTGTGAAAGGGGGTATTTTCGAAATTTAAAAATATATAAATTAAAGAAAAAATCTCATTCGTCCATCTCAGCTTCTCTCTCCCCGTAAACCTCCTGAGCGACGACAACTGTTCTTCCTCCCTTCTCTCCTCCTTTTCTTCCAAAATACTCAATGAAATCCATCGATTAAAGAGGGGATTTTGTGTAGATTTTCGAGAGCTTCAAATCTATACCTGCTGTGGAAATTATCGCTGTGTATTTGGGGAGATCTGCTGCTCGAAAGTCGCCATGTTTCGACCTCTGCCGGAGCACCAATCTGCGTTCGAGCCGACCATCGTGGGTTGCGCCGGGAAGCTCCCTCCAAGCTCGACGACGTGACATACTCAGATCGGCTTCAAGCTTCAACGTTTTCGCAAGAATTCGAAACCTAGCTTTGAATAAAAACCTGAGGTATACGGTTTTAGTTTTAATCAATTGATTTCCACATTTAAAACCGTCGCAAACCATGATTATCGAATAAAAATCATAACTTTTTCATGTGTGGTCAAAATTCAGTGAAACAAGAGATGCCGGGACCGTAAGGACGCCTTCTACATTCTAGAAGAGACCCCATATTTTTCTGAGCCTTCTGCTATTTTTGGTGGAGTGGAACCCAATGTGAGATTTCTAATTTATAAACGATATGGAAAACGACGATGTATAAATTATATAGTCGATGTATGAGTTATATAAGCGTTGTACACCTCATGTATAAGCGTTGTATAAGTTGTACGTTTGATATATAAGTTATATATGCATTGTAAAAATTATATATGTGTTGAAATAGAAGTGAAATGTTTATATATATATATATATACGCCCCTCGTCCACAAACCATGGACAATATTTATTGGTTGTGATTGGTGTGAAAATTGGTTGATTTCGAATGGTTGATTAGAATTGTTTGTGGTTGAAAAATACCCGTTTGTGGTTGAGAAATATTTGGTTGAAACCACATAGGATTAGTTTGTGAAAATGAAAAAAATATACATGCCGCCTGCGTGCGAACTAGATGCATGATTCCCCATTGTCAAAAGCTGCGAGGCTTTAATTTAGAGCGAGGAGCCGTACTAGGGACGGTCCCGGTTTTAACTACCCTGCCGTTATGCTGCCGAAATTTTGAATAATATTCATGTGTTAGAATTATTTTCCAGTGTTGAAACTATATTTATGTGTTGAATAGAAATTCATTCGTTGAAAAGAAATTCATGTGTTGAATGGTATTCACGTTTTAAAATAAATTGTTTTATAATAAAAATCATATTTTTATCATCTATGTGAACTATATAAAATAGTATTGTTTTGAAATAAATTGTTTTGCTATAAAAATCACATTTTTACTATATATATACAAACTATAGAAAACCGTTCATGTGTTGAATAGAAATTCATGTGTTGAATGGTATTCACGTTTTAAAATAAATTGTTTTATAATAAAAATCATATTTTTATCATCTATATGAACTATATAAAACAGTAGTGTTTTGAAATAAATTGTTTTGCAATAAAAATCACATTTTTACTGTATATATACAAACTATAGAAAACCGTTCATGTGTTGAATAGAAATTCATGAGTTGAATGGTATTCGCGTTTTAAAATAAATTGTTTTATAATAAAAATCATATTTTTATCATCTATATGAACTATATAAAATAATCGTGTTTTGAAATAAATTGTTTTGCAATAAAAATCACATTTTTACTATATATATATACAAACTATAGAAAACCTTCATGTGTTGAATAGAATTCATTCGTTGAATCATATTCATGTGTTGAATGGTATTCGTGTTTTGAAATAAATTGTTTTATAATAAAAATCATATTTTTTAACATCTATAAGAACTGTATAAAATAATCGTGTTTTGAAATAAATTGTTTTACAATAAAAATCACATTTTTACTATATACACGAATAGTTGAAAATAGTGAAGTGTTGAAATAGAAGACGGTTTGATAAAAATATCATTTTTATCAAATGTATGAAAAAATATAGTTTTGAAATCGAAGAATCGATATATATATATATATATATAAATAAAATGGAAATATATCGAATAACGAAGCTGCAGTTCGTGTTTTGAAACCGTGATTTCAAACGATTAGTGCGGGAGATCCGACCATATGATTTTCCCAAAACCGAAACCGTTGGGTTCGCTTTGGAAATATCTTTCAAACGACACCAATTTCATAAAGATCCAACGGTTGGATTATCTGGAATGTTTAATTCAAATCTGAAGAAAAACAGTGCCAGAATCGATTATATTTATATAAATATATAAATATAATTAAATTAAATCGAATAACGACGCTGCAGTTCGTATTTTGAAATCGAAACTTCAAACAATTGTACCGGGAGATCCGACCGTCGGAATTTCTCGAAACTGGAACCGTTGGATTCGTTTTGAAAAGATCTTTCTAATAATGTAAATTTTGTGAAGATCCAACGGTTAGAATTTTAGATATGTGTAAATCAAATCTGAAGAAAAACAGCGCCACGGCCGCGTTATGGCCCAAAGCGTCGTTTGAATAAATTGGCTATTTTAAAATAAATAAAAATACCGATAATTCATTATAAAATATTATAAATGATATGGATGTGAAGTTTAGAAACCAACTGAAGGTTGGCTAAGTCGAATGGTTTCCTGGATTTTGATCTGATGTTGGTTTCGGCCTTCGGGGTTAATATTTGGGAAATCGTTCTCTTACTGATTTACGGTTAGTGACTAATGAATTGAAATGTGCGTATGTTGTGTTCGTGTAGCACGCGTTTATTATATACGCGAGTTGCTCAGAAAGACCGGGTTTATCCCATTCTGAATAACTAAATCGACGATAAGAAATCGAAGATGAAGACGGTGGTTGAAGACCGGAAATCTTTCACCTCGTTTGGATGGTAACTGATGTCCTGATTGGGAGGCATCCCGAAATATGGATAATGAGTGATGATCGTCCAGACGTACGTGGAGATCGATGGGTTTGCGAGGTATATAGTGCCTCCGGTTTTGTTCAGACCCAGAACGGACTTGTAAATGGACTGTGTGTTTGACATTGGAATTCATTCTGTGTGATTGATAACCATCAATTAATTGCCTGTGTGGCATGCTAAGGTGCTGTGAGCAAGACTTCTGTTAAAAAGCAAAGTCTTGTGGCGATGATCAAAGCACCGCCAGTGTGGCGTTGCTTTGTGTATAACATGAATTCGCGGGCCTCACACCCCGGTATGAATCAGAAACGGGAGAAGGACCTCAGGTAGGGCATGTGTTTCTTTCTAGTTAGAAGTGGCGTCAGTGGTTTTACATGCCCTGAGGAGTTTGACTTATGTGGTTGTTACTATTGCGAGGCGCCTCAGTTATATCGGTCGATCCGGGACCGATGGAGTCATTCGTTGGCTCATTGACGCCCCAAAGGGCGGGGAAACGTAGTGTTCAGGCATAATAATCCACATCAGTGGACCGGCCCTGACGATCCAAAGGGCTGATGCGTTCTGATCCAGAGACACGGGCTAGAGCGTCTCGAATTCGGTAAGGACTATCTTTTGCCTTGGTTCATGACGGAAATCCAACTTCCAAATACGTGACTGTGCGGTTTTGATTGTATACCTATATATGGCGACATAGTGGTATGGGGCATTAATGCCGTCTATGATTGATAGCTATGATTTGAAATTGTTTTTGAAACATATAAACACTAGTAATAATATCAAACGCTTTTGTTTTATTCGTATCAAGCATATTTTGGCCGTTATAAGGTAAAAACTCTATCCTCCGGTTTGCGTTGCATTGTGTGATGGGAACTGAGTCTTATAATGGCTTCATTTTTATAAAAAGCATTGCGATGTTTAAAAGAATTATTTGTTTTAAAGCACTGGTAATCCGATGGAGTAAACCCGTTCCATGAAAGTGGCGTGGTCCTGTGATTAGCCATATTTTAAATGTGTTAAGTAGATTTCTCATACCAGTCCCATGACTGATTCGTAGTTTGTTTCACTTTCAAACTCGGGTGCCCCTCTTTCTACACGGGAAGCCTTGTATTCAGGTTTTAGCTGGCTTTCTCTGGATAGCTGGAGCTGAAGATGGATTCTATCATTTATCTCTTTTTATGCTGTTCAGCTCCTATTGTACATATTATGTTTGTTTTCCGCTGTAGACATTTATGTATAGCTGAACTGTATTTGTACTAAGTATGATCCTGTATACTGTGTAACTCTGATGATTTCGTTTATCCAGTGTATTATTTGTTCATTATCTGGTGTATTTATTTAATTCTGTTCTTCTGTTATCTGGTTCTGTGTTATATTCCAAAGATTACCCTTGCCACCGTCCGTACGGGGTTCGGGGTCGTCTCAAGACCAGCTTGCGAATGCCCTCACCAAGCTACTACTACGTACCTCCTTCACAACATTGGTTAGCAAAATCGGTCTCTCATCTTGGCCGTCCGCTTTGAGGGGGCATGATAAGGATTGACATATTCCAAGTCAATCCCTACATATGATATGCCATAATTTGAGGAATAAATACCGTTAATGATATACCATAATTTGAGGGAATAATATAAATATCATTAATGATATTATTCCATAACTATAGCAGTACATATAAATGGTATAATATGAGGAATAAATATCATTAATGATATTATTCCATAATTGTAGCAGTACGTATGATTGCATTTATCTTGTAACTTTATATATTTGTGATTATTGAATGGAAAAGGCATCCTTCTCTTCAACTCTTCATCATATTTGGGATCTGAAACCATGCAACTATTTTGAGGTTAGTGTTAACCCAGATACGTATTCATTCACTTCTTATTCATATATATGTTCATTTAAATTGACATGCACAAATATGTATATACCCTTTGTCTGTTGGAAAATCAGTAGCAAATCCATTGCTAGTAATAACCTGAATGGTATGCTTATATTTAAAATCTCAAATTGTGATATGTAAGGACCCAAAACTTCTCGAGTCTCCGAAGAGAAGAGAAAGAACGGACTGCCTTGAGGACAAGATGAATCAGAATACAAACAGAAGAACATTTCATTTCTTATTACAGCAATTTCATCATAATACAAGAATATACAGAGTATGAATAAATATTACACATTTACTAATATAAGAGATTTACGAGTTACAACGCAGCGGAAAATAATACAAAACACAACTGAAGAGAATATACAGATACAGAGCTTTCTGAATATCATTCTAGCTGTAAACCGGGATCCTGTGAATATAAATCTGCAAAACCAAAACTACTAGCTGCCCGTGCAGAAAATAGGGGCATCCAGAGTTTAGGTTAAAATAATAAACTCAGATCAGTCATGTGGCTAGTGTGAGAACTATAACAATTATTTAAAATTTTACTTTAAATCAGATTTATCAAGGGACCACGCCGTATAACATGGAATGAGTTTCCTCCCAAGAATACCAGTGCATATAACAAAACAACGCAATGCTTTTTGAAAAAATGAAGCCATTATAAGACCCAGGTCCTATCACACAATGCAACGCAAGCCGGGGGATAGGGTTTTCCCTTATAATAGCCAAACATGCTTACCACGTTAAAACAAATCATTTGATACTATTATAAGTGCATAGTGTATAAAACAACTTCAAATATAAATGTATCAATCCTAGACGACATGGGTACCATATATCATGTCGCAAATACTAGGCTCTACAATCAAAACCGCAAATGTCTCGTATTGGAAGTAGGATTTCCATCTATGAACTAAGGCAAGGGATCGTCTTTACCGCTTCGAGACAATCTAGCCTACCATGTCTCAGGCAAGCACTCAGGCAAGCCTTTGGATCGTCAGGGCCGGTCCACAAGGAGTGGATTAAAATGCCTGAACAATGCGTTTCCCCAACCTATGGGGCGTAAACTGGTCATATCCCGACCAAACTATCAGCCCCGGAATGACCGATATAACCGAGGTGCCTCGCTATCCACCATCCACATAAGTAAAATGTCAGGGCTAGTAAAACGCTGACACCACTCCTAACTAGAAAGAAACGCATGTCCTTCCTGAAGTCCTCTCTCGTTTCTGGTTCACACCGGGGTGTGAGGCTCGCGAATCAGCGCTACACAAAGCTACGTTATATCAAAGCCGTGCTTTGATCATCAACGACAAGTCTCTGCTTTTCAACAGAAGCCTTGATCATTTGCATCTCAGCATGCCACACAGGCAATCCACGCTATGCAACCGATGTATATCAATCACATAGAATGAAATCTGATGTCAGATACACATTCATTTACAAGTTCGTTCTGAGTCTGAATGAAACCGGAGGCACCTTATTCCTCCCCCATATGTCCAATACAGGGAAGAGGCCCTCGCATATCCGTCGATCTCCACGCACGTCTGGAAGATCACCACTTATTACCTTGTCTTGGGTGTTCAGCCCAATCAAGACATCAATAATCATCCAAACGATGTGAAGACCTTCGGTCTTCCACCACCGTCTTCATCCTTGACACATCGTAGAATCAGTTATTCAGAATGGAATAAACTCGGTCTTTCTGAATAACTTGTGTATATAATAAACAAGTGCTATAAAAACACAACATACGCCTCATTCCAGTCCATAATATTCCTTTATTCAAATTTCTTATACTTTGGGAAAAGTTCCCATTAATTTTATCAAAGATAAATTCTTTAAATTTATTCTTTAATCTTCCTTTGGATATCATTTCAATCTAATTAAAGATACATTAAAACTCCACTTGGTTTAATCCTCCCAAAAATCAGTATTAACGACTGATTAACTTGGGAAATCATATCCTGCCTTTAATTGGGTTAAAGAACCAATGTCATTTAAAACACGGTTCACGATAAACCCAAAATCACATTCCATTCCATCAGCCTTTAACTGTAAATTAACAAGTGAACAATTCCCTAAGTATTAAGCCCGAAGGCCGAAACCAACATCAGATCAATACCCAGGAAACCATTCAACTTAACTAATCTCCAGTTAGTTTCTGATTTTATTAACTCCATTGGGTCTAAGAACAGTATTATTAAAGATACCATTCACGACAACCCAAAATCTTATTCCTGTCTTTAACTGGGTTAAAGAACCAATGTCCTTTAAAACACGGTTCACGATAAACCCAAAATCACATTCCATTCCATCAGCCTTTAACCGTAAATTAGCAAGTGAACAATTCCCTAAGTATTAACCCCGAAGGCCGAAACCAACATCAGATCAATACCCAGGAAACCATTAAACTAAACTAATCTCCAGTTAGTTTCTGATTTTCTTAACTCCATTGGGCCTAAGAACAGTTTATTAAAGATACCATTCACGACAACCCAAAATCTCATTTAATATTAAATACAAGGCTCTGCGTAGAAAATATATCGGCTTATATTCAATATCAAATTCTGGAATCAACAAATACCGTATTGGAATAACGATATATATATATACATGTATATATATATATATATATATATATTCCAAACTCCTCCACAATATCCGTATAATCACGGAATCCAATATCGATATATTCCGAAGATAATTTCGATCCAAATCCATTCCAATTCATATATTGGAAATTCCGGTTATTTTGAAAACCATTTCAAATCCAATTTATTTATTTAAAAATATTGGATTATAATTCTAGTTAATAACTAGTTCATTTCAATAAAAATATATTTTTATCTTTTCAAATATGGAGTTTTTCATTCCAATACTTTTCAAATCATTTATTATGATTTTACACAAATTATTGAAATTTTTAATAATTTTATCAAGTCCCGTATCGTCGATTTCTATAAACGGCCATTGAACTGCAATTACAACGACCTTTTCCAAATCTATCTGGACATAATTCCAAATCCAACCGTTAGATTTCTAATTTCTTGCATTTGTTTGAAAGCTCTTTTCGATACGAACCCAACGGTTCTGATTTTAGGAGAATCCGACGGTCGGATCTCCCGTAATGTCTGTTCGAAGTCAATGGTCGAAATTCGCGAACTGTCGCAATGCGACGCGTTCTGTTCGGGCCATTATATTATATATATAATATATATTTCGTTGATTTCCATATAAAACGTATTTTATAAATCGTTTTAAATTCGTTTTCAAAACGATTTCAACTTCATATTCAATTTCAAATGAAAATTGAATGTTCCATATCATCGATATATAAATGATAGTATTTTCAAAACATTAGATTTGGAAATCAATTCCTTTTCTATATTTATTATATAAATGAATAAAATCGATATAAATATCGTTCACGTCAAAATGGCGTTAATCTAATCAACATGGCTTTATATATTTAAATATTTTCGTGTCCATCTCAAATCGGACATCAAAATCATATTTTGATTCTTTTCTGAATATTATTTGAAAATATTCATTATTTTAAAATATTCGTTATTTTAAAATATTCTTTCTTTTTGAACTGGAATCAGACACAGCCAATTACTATATAATGTTATTATATTGATTTCATACAACACATGTATACAACAACTGTGATAAATAATCATCCATCATCCAATGTGCATTCTACACTGCATAAGTATTAAATATAAACATTTAACGCTTACGACAGCCTGTCAATCAATCGATTGACATACAACTAAACAATTGGGATTATTGTAGGTCAAATTTCATCCCAACACCCGTGTGGGGTTTCAGTCAACAAACACTGAATATTAATTGTGCAGTTGGGTGATGTGTATAATATATCATCCCAATCAATATTCGTCAAATGGGTGTACATAAACAAATCTTCTGATTTGTAAATGAATATTTATTTTATTCATATACACGTTAAAAATTATATTTTTAACAATAAAATATTTATTCAAATCATTTACACAATAAAAATGATATTTTTATTGTTCTAACATATTTTAGAAAATTTTGGCGGCAAAACGGCGCAATATCAAAATCGGGTAATGTCTAGCATTACCCCTCTCCTGATATTGGCTTGCACCATACACACATAACAATTCCAATCAATTCATTTCACCCAAACAACCAAATTAAACCAAATAATCTAATCAACCAAACCAAACAATCAAACAAGTCGTCTATGGTCTGTGGACGACAGGGAACAGTTCATATATGCAGTTAAAAAATAAATAACTGTATAAGAAAATTATAGTGAGGAGTTCTCGCCTTGGGTTTCCACTCCCTCATTCTTTATTTAATGCTAGCTCAACACGAACTCGAGCTTCAGAGAATCTACCCAATCGCTTCTATTTTATTCATCGCATGTATAATCTGAAAATCATATTTTTATAGAATTAAAAGTTATTTCATACATACGATAAAAATCCCATTTTTATCTAACCTAAAAATATTTCTTTTATACAATGAAAAATCATATTTTCCTAAAACGATGCTATATATATATATATATGTATATATATAAATTGCATTTTTATTTCAATCGTTATCTATAAATAAAAATCACATTTTTATTCAAAGCTATGCATATTAAAAATCATATTCGCAATTCAAATCTATATTATAGAAATTGTATTTTATTTCAAATCTCCTCACATAAAAATCGAATTTTTATTTCAAATCTTCATATATAAAAATCGAATTTTTATTTCAAATGTTCATATATAAAATTCGAATTTTTATACTTGTTATTTCATAGTAAAAATTGAATCTTTCATCGTTTAAAATTCTATCCTTTCTTCGCTAATTTCATATAAAGACCTAATTTTATCACTCTCCATATAGAATAAAGTTTATATTTTTTTATTAATAAAAACCATAACTTTATATTGTTAAAAATCAAATCTTTATACGTTCACTTTCATGATAAAAATCAAATCTTTCTGTTATTAAAAAATCTCACCTTTATACGATTAAAAATCTCTCCTTTATACGATTAAAAATCATGTCTTTCTACTCTTAAAAATCATATTTTTATTATTAAAAATTATACCTATGTATTGTTTTAAACAATGGATATTCACAAGCGTAAGAACCCGATTTTTAAATGAATCAAACTAAACAAAATAGATTAAAACTCACCTTTTTTTTGCTGTTCGAAGGGAAGGAGGGTTCGTAGCCGGAGTTGGATGGTGGGGGGTGCTCTGGCCGGCGGACGCCTGCGGGTGGCATTGACAGGCCGCGGCATTGCAGTTTCAGGGGGTCAGGGATTTTTTGGGTACGGTTTGAAGAGGAGAGTGAGAGAGAGGAGGGTGCGGGAAGAGGTGCTGCGGCCTTGAGCGGTGCGTGCTGGAGGAGGAGGCGACGGGAAAGGGGGGAGGGGCGACGGAAATTGATTTGTGTGGGTTTTTTTTTCTGGTTTGGAAAGGAACGATAACGGAGGGGGGAGGGCTGAGAGGTTAAAGGGGTTGACCTAATTAATTGAATATATTTTAATATTTAATTTATTATCAAGAAGTAACTTTTAAATTCGAACTCCAAATCGAACTCACCGACTGTCGTCCATAGCTAAATACCCCAATTCCGAACACAATGTGATATGTTTCATCAGCTGATTCAGCAGTTTCGATCAGTTTTCGTTTAAAATCAAAATATAAATCAATATATTGAATTTGAATGCACATTTCAATTTACCGGGGCCACATACTAACTCTAAAAATTAAATTTGGCTATGTTTTGACGATACGATCCTATCAAAACTAATTTCGTCAAATTTAGAGACCGTTTGAAAAATGGTCATTTTTTGGTCGACCCAAATTGATTAAAACTGCCAAAACACGTTTTACTTTGCCACGCTCACATATTAATTCCAAAAATTATGAATTTTGGAATCTAGCAATAACTTGACATCCCGGATCCAACAAAAGAGTTTTCATCAAAAACGGAGGTCGTTTGCAAAATCGCTATTTTTAAGGGCCATATTTCCATAGCGACTATTCTGAATTTTCAACCGGGCATAACTTTTTATTCCAACTATGAAATTTCAATTTTTCGGATTTGTTGGAAAGATATTTTCAAATAGATTCTAATATATTTTTGGTTTCACTAAAATCCAGTTTATTTTGAATCCTGTACATTCATTTGGAATTTGAAATCGAATTTTCAAACTACCGCGCCATATTCAATTCCGTTTATAATTGAAAGTAAATATTTATATTCTAACATCAATTCAAATAAATATATTCGTTCCAATTATATTCAAAATAAATTACTCGTCGTTATTATTTAAAATAAATCATTTTAAATATTCAAAATTCATCAAAGTTTCCAAAATAAAAAATTTTAACTGGCTCACATTTTCCGGGTTGTTACATGATATCTTACTACCTGTTGATGGAGATTTTGGACCGCCTCCGTAAAATCCGTTGATGCTCTCTACCTGAAGTGTAGTATTATATTTTTCCCAAATTATACGAAATTGTTCATTCATATAAACATAATGCAGTTCAATGTCACCCCTGTTTTCCTGGAAGTTTTACTTTGTTTAATAAATCATGTTGAGGTGGCCTACCTGCTTGTATGCTAAACATTAATGAGTGACGCTGTTACCGTTAAGGATTGCGTCTCACAAATCAGTCTAAATTATATGCCACCATATCTTTAAAAAATCTGGACTTATGAACCCTTCCTGTTGTAAGAAAACGTTGATAGTACTGAGGGCTATAAAGCAATATGTAGTAAACCTGACCTATGTGCTAAAATAGCTTTTTAATGAAGAAACACTTTAATTAAGTTATATATATCTGCATATTCTATTATTCATTCATGCATATTATTTGTGTTTATAAGTTAATTGCACTTTGTATAGATAGAGAAAGAAAGAAAACAAAACTCTTGCAGTTAAGAAAGCAAGATCATCTAGGAAATGTTGGACATACCATACTAAATAGGAGGATAAAACAAAATGTCTTGTTCAACCATACAATATTGGATGTTTAATTAGCAAGACCGAACTAGTTTTGGATTAGTTTGCAGAAAGATCAATGGTTGAATAATAGCAAAGAGTTGGACATACTGAAAAGGATTGGTTTAAGGAAGTAATGATAAACTCCTGATCATATTACAATTTCTTTGAACTGATTCCAGCTATGGCTATTTAAAAACCTTTTATAAACGTTCTCACTATTTACTGAAACTTTAACTTGCTGG
Organism: Allium sativum; assembly: GCA_030737875.1. Lineage (NCBI taxonomy): Eukaryota > Viridiplantae > Streptophyta > Magnoliopsida > Asparagales > Amaryllidaceae > Allium > Allium sativum. Next base: position 463,771,286 of record CM060910.1, read on the forward strand.
GTGTGGACATTAAACAAATGATTTTTTTGGAGCAAAAAGAACTGTAATCTTGTTTGTGAAATCCATATTATAGTGCGAGCTTTTGGCAATTGGACGCAGCAACAATATTCAGGTGTTCAACGTTCTACTTCTTTGGCTGCGCCTGTCACTTTGTTTTGAGGGAAAAAAAGACCTACGGTTGACTATTTTTTTTTAGTATTTAGTATAAGAGCTCATCGAAGCCTATTTCATGTGGACCCCTGTTTATTCTAAGGGTTTCTTCCCTTTTACCCATTCAAATCATATCTTATGTAGCGAAACTTATAGGATTTTAGAATTTCATCCCACCATGTGCAAATATGAAAACCTGTAAAGCATGGACGTATTTATGTACGAGTGTGTGGGTGTGAGTAGCTTGCATAATAAGAAATTGGACACTACTCTTTTGGCACATCTTTACCTCTATGATTTGGAAATGTGCAGGCCCCCATGACATTTTTTCCTTAAAACAGAAACTGATAGGCACAGATACTACACTTAATATAGAATTGATTGAACAGATAGCACACTTGAATTAGTCACTGATATAAAACTGATACTATATTTCATGTAGAACTGATATGGACAGATAATACACAATTTTATTTTGTGTATATTTCAGAAGTTAGGATTAACTATTATATTTCAGTTTATATTGAAGTTACTTTACTTGAACTATGATTAATCCTGGCTTGAGTGTTTTTGCATGAAACGCTCGGGTCAGACCCGAGAAGTACAGATTTTAAAGATTACAGCTTAGGATTCGAAGATTGACGAAGATGTGGATTCCAAAGACGGCGCACTTTGAAGATTTAATCAGTAAAGATTTTCTTGTATTCAAATTATTTTTACATTCCGCTGTACAGAAAAATTTATATCAAAAATTCTGATTAATATATAAAAGTATAATTTTCCATTCAATATTATGTCTTCTATTTATTCTGTATTTCTGTGTTGATTTTGTTTTTAAACTTTGTAACCTAAATAACGATCCGTCGATTTGGACGTTTTAAGTTGGTTTAATTACCAATTTGAAGTGGTCAAAAAGGCCGACGTCACAATACGAGATTCTGAAGAAAACCAAAAATGAGTAGTCATGATATGTATACTAAGTACAAAAATAAAAAATAGAGATGAAACTATCATCAGATGATGAGAATAAATGAAATTAGAACCGTGCAATTGAAAAAAATTGAAGAATATCCATGATATTGATTGATAGGAAGAAGAAGTACACATTGAGAAGATAAACAATAAAACAACTACATGTCTGTTGGAATTTCGTTTAAGAAAAACGATAGTGGGAAAAGTAAATAAAATTCGAAGATAACTTAATATCTGACACATGGAGGCATATGAGTTTTTTGAGAAAACCGAAAATGAAAAGTCACTGTCATATGAGTTTTACAATAATAGCACCAAAAAAGTAAAAAATAATAATAATATTGTTATTTATTTAGATTGATAAGAGAATAGAAATAAAAAAGCAGAGACGGAACTCCCATTAAATGATGAGACTAAACGATTGTGTAGTTTGAAATATTGAAGAACAATCATAATATCGACTGGAAGGAGGAAGAAGTATAATGAATAGTTAAACAATAAGATAGCTACATGTCTATTGATATTTCGTTTAAGAAAAATGGAAGTATGAAAAGTAAATAAAAGTCTAAGATAATTAAATAGCTGACACATGGCAGGATCTGATATATTTTGGAAATTGTTAATGGCACTCCAAGTACTGTTAGGGGAGGTCAAAATTTAAAAACACTTCGATCATAAAAAGAATGTTACGGGGAGTCACGTACTTAATTTTTTACATTCCCTTTTTACCATAGTAATAACATCAGTCACCATCCCAAAATCCCAAACAATTTCAAATGCAAGAAAACCAAATCCCTAAATTATTTGCAAAAAAAAAACAATCGTTTGGGGAGAAATAATGGTGCGGTTGAAGAACATCAAACATACCTCCTAGGATCCTAAGATAGTGGAGAAACTGTTGACAAGGTATGTGAAATTGATTGTATAATGCCCTGAAAACGATGAAGGTTAGGATTTCTGTTATGTTAGTCTCGAGAGCCGAATGCCATATTGTCCAAAAAAAAATCGATGGAAGATGGTCGTTTTTTTTAATTTGTCATCGCCGAAAAAGATGAATTACTGTATAACGACATGAATGACGTAGGTCTGCCATATTATATATATTTTTTGACCTTGTTCATCATTTTTGAAATTTATATTCGGTGTCGGGTTGCCGAAGTAGGGGAAATGGGGGTGTATCGACATATGCGATTGTGGGATACCGTATAAAAATAATTGTTTGACATTTGTATATCGATCTATGAATGATATATTTTCATATGATCTGATGCATATCGATAATGAAATTATTGATAATTTGGTATATAAATCTAATGTAGTTCGACTAATATACCACATTTTTTTATTAATAGCTAAGAAAGAGATTATTGTAAAGAGGGCTAATTTGATAAAATACACTTTATTTGTTAAGACGAGGCTCTCTACATTGGTACTCCCCTTAACAATTTTTTTTATTTAAAAAAGGCCCCTCCTTAACAATACTTGGCATGTCATAACAATCCCTTATGTTTTTAGAAAACTGGAAATGAGCGGTCACGAATTGTGTATTGAGATTTCATGTGTAATATAATAGATAATATATTTTAATTTTACTTAGGTCAAGATTAGAGTTTATTTAGCTATAACTTGCATAGAAAAGTGAAAAAAAAAGAAAATATTGAAAGAAAATGAAGTGAAAGTGAAAGAATTAAAAAAATAACATATGTGCACATTGATATTTCTCTTAAAATGTACAATAGAAAGATAATCTATAGTCTATAAAATATTAATAAGTCAATTAGTATTCTTGTAAGAAATAACCGCAATAAACTAAAGTAATGACAAATTAAAGATAATTAAATATATCATGATACATGGCAGCACGTGAGATTGTTAAGAAAAATGAAACCGGATTGTCTTCAGTTGTGTATTGAGCTTTCATGTAATATAATAGACAATATATTTTAATTTTATTTAGGTTGGGATTAGAATTTTTCAGTTTTAACACGCAGAGGAAAGTAAAAAAAAAGATAATATTAAAAGAAAATGAACTAAAAGCGAAAGCATTAAAAAAATAACAAATGTGAACATTGATATTTCTCTTAAAATGTACAATAGAAAGATAATCTGTAATCTATAAAATATTAATAAGTCTATTAGTATTCCTAAAGTGCTGAAAATTTAAGATAATTCAATATACTGTGACACATGGCAAAGAGTCAAATTTTTGATATAACTAAAACCGAAAGGCCTTCAGATAAGTAATGTGCTTTCATATATATAATAGATGAGTGCTATGTTTACCAAAATGTGACGATCTAGACTTCCCCGATCCGAAGAGGCGGAGGAGCCCGAATTGTTTTGAGAACACGACACATCAGAACACAAACATGAGAACATTTCCATTGCTATTACAATAATTTATATCTGAGTACAAGATATCAAAGTACAAATAAATAATTTAAAACGAAAAAAAATAAATATTAGAGATTTACAAATTACAAAAACAGCGGAAAATAATACATAAATATAACGCATAGAGGAAAACAACAACTACCACAGTTGAAAGAAATACACGGATACAAAGCATTTCGAATATAGCTCCAGTTGTAATTCAGGATCCTGCGAAAAAAAATGTATGCGAAAACCAAAATTACTAGCTGCCCATGTGGAAAATATGGACACCCACAGTATAGGTAGAAACAATAAACTCCGAGTCAGTCATGAGACTGGTGTGAGAACTAAAACAGTTATTAACTTTATTTTTAAAGTAGGGTAAATCAAGGGACCACGCCGTATAACATGGAACGGGTTCACTCCCATGAATACCATAAAACCAATAGCGCAATGCTAAAAGGAAAAATGAAGCCATTATAAGACTCAGGTCCCATCACATAATGCAAACACAAACCAAAGGATAGAGTTGTACCTTATAATGGCCAACATGCTTGGTACGCGAAATTTGTCTTTTATTTTTACTTTAACTGAAGAAATCAACTTCAAATATAAATGTATCAATCATAGACGACATAGTACCCCATCCTACTATGTCGCCGTATAGGTTTACAACTAAAACCGAAAACTGTCGTATTGGAAGCTGGATTTCCATCATGAGTCGAGCCAAGGGATCTTCCTCACTGGTTTCGAGTCACTCTAGCAAATGCCTTAAGATTACACCTACGGGCAACCCTGGGATGTGGTAGGGCCGGTCCACACTTACTTTAGTGGATTGGTTATTCCTGAACAATATGTTTTCCGGTCCTATCAAACCTCCAAAATGGTCAGTATGTCGACCAATCATATCCGAAGCGCCTCGCATCCATCATCCACATAAGATAAAATGTCTGGGCTCCATACCATGACAACACTCTCAGCTAGAAAGAAACGCAAGTTCTCCCTACGGTCCCTCATCCCGTTTTTGACTCATATCGAGGTGTGAGGTTCGTGAATTAACGCTATACACAAAGCTATACTAATTAAAGCCGTGTTTTGATCATCATCCACAAGACTTTGCTTTTCAACAATAAGCCTTGATCATTTTCATCTTAGCATGCCACACTGACAATTCATGTTATACAATTGATGTCTATCTATATGTAACCTCTAAGCTCGTATGTCTAAGAGAAGGGTGTTAGCAAGAGAATAAACTCTCCGCTACCAAACAGATATATATTTAATATAAATCAATCAACATAGAATGAAATCCAATGCCAGACACACATCCATTTACAAGTCCGTTCTGGGTCTGAACGAAACCGGAGGCACCTTATTCCTCGTCCCATATGTCCAATATAGGAGAGAGGTCCACGCATATCTAGTCGATCTCCAAGTACGTCTAGACGATCACCACTTATTACCTTATCTTGGGTGTACAACCCAATTAAGACATCAGTAATCAAACAAACGATGTGAAGATCTCCAGTCTTCAACCACCGTCTTCATATCATCGACTTTTAGTTGCCATATTAGTTATTCAAATTGGAATAAACCCGGTCTTTCCGAATAACTTGCATATTTTATAATCAATAATCAAGTGCTCTAAAAACACATCATATGCCTCATTCCAATTCATAATATTCTTTTATTCAAATATTCACATCTTAGGGGAGAGGTTCACATTAATTTTATCAAAGATAAGTTATTCTAAACTTATTCTTTAATCTTCCTTTGGATATCAATTTCAAAAGATCTTATTCTATCCTTACACAACTTAAACCAAATTAAGGTTTATAACACAAGTCGGTGTTATCGATCCTTACTGAAGTAATCCTTTATTTTATTATTCCCAATACCAACATATTCATCCCATGAAGCAAAACTTGCAGTACTCCATATTTAACACCCACCGTGTTATCGGTAAATTTAATTACCACTTAACATTCAAATATAATTAAAGATTTAACTATTGCATGGAGTAAAACTGGCGATACTCCATTCTCGATCCTTTCTTAAATTCAATGAATTTAATTACCTCATTTACATTTCAATATAATTAAAGATTTATTAAAACTCTAGTTCGGTTTTAATCTCAAATATCATTTCTTAATGATTATTCAACTTTAAGAAATTAATCTTGCCTTTGGGCTAAAGAACTAATGTCATTTAAAACACCATTCACGATAAACCCAAAAATCACCTTCTATTCAAATGGAACCTTCACGGAAATCATAACAGCTTGTTATCGATATAAATTTCCATATCGTACTAATACTATAAACGGAACAATGGCTAGGCCTTTTGAATTCCATAAATAGTAATGGTCTTCCTTCATAGAATCTCATCTCGATTATCACTAAATCGAATTCCATTCAATTCCAATTTCCTTTATTAAATTGGAAAACTTCTCTTTGGAAAAATTCTATTAAATCTTAGAAGATTTATAAATTCCAGATTATAACTTCACTGTTAATTGGGTTAAAGAACAAATGTCATTTTAAAACGTTGTTCACAATAAACCCAAATTCAACTACCATTTAATTATAATTATATTAATTAATTGGAAAACTTCATTAAATCTTGGATAAAAGATTTATTCTTTTCTCAGTTGGGTTTAAGAACAGTGTTAATAAAGACACCCTTCACGACAAACCCAAAATCCAATTTGATATTAAATACAAGGCTCTGAATAGAAATTATATCGACTTATATTCAATACCAAATTCTGAAACCAACAGATATCGTATTAGGAATAACGATATTTATATCTTCCAAATTCCTCAATAATGTCCGTATAATCACGCAATCCAATTTTGAAATATTCGAAGATTATTTCCATTCAAATCCATTCCAATTTATACATTGGGATAATTCCGGTTATTTCAAAACCATTTACAAATCCAATTTATTAATTCTAATTATTAACTAGTTCATTCGAATAAAAATATATTTTATCTTTCCAAAATTTGGAATTTTTTATCCAAAATCTTTCCAAATTAGTAATTATGATTTTACATAATTTTTCCATATTTTTAATAATTTTATTAAGGTCCGTACAGTCGGTTTCCAATCATGGCCACCGAACTGCGTTCATAGCGACCTTTTCTGAAATTGATCTGAACATATTTTAAAACCTAACCATTCAAATTTAAATCTCTTATATTCATTGGAAAGATCTTTCCTATACGAACCCAAACGGTTCTGATTTTAGGAGAATTCGATGGTCGGATCTCCCGTTATGCCAATTCGAAGTTAATGGTCGAAGTTTGCGAACGATCGTTGCGCGATACGTTCTATTCAAACCATATAAATATATAATATATTTCGTCGATTTCCTTTCAAAACTATTTTATAAATTGTTTATAAATTCATTATAAAATGATGTCAACTTCGTTTTCAATTTTAAATCAAAATTAAATATCATATATTATTATAATATTAAAATAATAATATTTTCAAAATATCCGATTTTGAAATTAAATCTTTTCGATGTTTATTATAAAATGAATGAAATCGACAGAAAATTCCGTTCAAGGAAAAATGGCATATATCTGCTTAACTCGGCTTTATATATTTCAATATTTTCGTGTTCATCCAAAATCGGACATCAAAATCATATTTTGATTCTTCAGTGAATATCATTTTTAAAATATTCGTTATTTCTGGATTGGAATCAGACTCAATCAGTTACCATATAATTTTATTTATATGGATTCCATACATTGCATGTATTCAAAAATAGTGATAAACAACTATTAAACATTCAGTTCACATCCAGAGTGCAACTTACAACTGTATAAGCATTAAATAATTAAATAATTCTTATAATAATATGTCCAACAATCGGTTGACATTAAATCAAATCCAAGAGAGATGTGAATTAATTATTATCTCAAACCCGTGGGGGGTTTCAACCAACAATAATGATTTCAAATTAATCATTGGTTAATAAATTTAACCAATTCTAACTTGATTCAAATTATTTTTCTAATTAGCCAATTTTCACTGTTCTAATTATAAATGGATATTTATAATTTAATTTCAACTACCACAATAATATAAACATTATTTTTAATATGTTCAACATTTCAAAATCACAAACAAAATATAATATAGTCAATCAGATCATCCATGAGTTTTCAAACAACAGTGAATATGTGCTAACATGCACCAAATAACATTTGTGATAATTAAAACAGATAAAAATCAATACTGGCAATTCATATATTTAGGTATAAAATAAATAACTATAAAAAAAATTAGTGAGAGAGTTCTCACGTTGATTTCCACTCCGTCAGTCTTTATTGGAGGATTTTATTTTTAAACTAAATTAAATAAGCATTTAATTTAGATTAAAAATTCAACTTCCTCTGTTTCCGTTCTGGTCAATTCCATGTTGTAGAGTTCATCAACGCGATTCCAACGCAACTGATTTTGTGAAATTCTGACGAGATACGAAAAAGTTATGGATTTTTATTCATTAATTACATTTCAAGATAATTAAAATATAATTAATTAAATTTTCACTTTAACCCCTTAGTTATCAATTCCTCCTCGTCATCTTCCTGACACCTTTCGAACTAAATGTCACCACCCTCTCTCCACCGCCACGTTCACCAGAAGCTGGCTACCCTTGATCAGAGGCCACCGCGTTGCGCGCCTCGACAAGCTCCTCCAACGCCGAGAACCACCCGAAATCCGATCCCCCCGTTGGCCCCAAAAACCGATCGAAAGTTGAGCCCTTTCAGGCGAAAAGTGGAACTCAGTTCTCCACGAAACATGATCATTTGGGTATGGATTTAAAGATCGAAGAAATCTCAACAATTTTCGTTCAAGGAGTTTGAATTAATTCGAAATGAATTATGAGATTTTTGCATTTGAATTTCAGAGCATTTCAGCCCTCATATCGCTTCAACGGTGGCTACTCGTTAATGAGCTAGGGTTAGGGTTAAGGCCCTTTTATATCAATATATTTAAATATTATTTTAATTTGAAAAATGAGATTTTTGCATCCGAACTCCAAATCAAACCCAACGAGCATTGTTTCTAGCTAAATACCCTCATTTCGGACAAAGTGGGATATGTTCTGTAAGCCAATTCGATTGTTTTAATCAATTTTTATCAAAATTAAAATATAAATTAATATAACATTGAATTTCAACGTACATTTTAATTTACCGGGGCGACATACTGACTCCAATAATTATGAAAATTTAAATCCCGCTATGTTTTGACGATATTGTGCTAACAAAATTAATTTCGTCGAATTTGGAGACGGTTTGAAAAATGGCCATTTTAACTGGCTTATTAATTTCAAACTGAAATTGAAAACGCGTTTAAATTTACCACGATCACATATTAATTCGAAAAATTATGAAATTTTAAACTTGACAATAATTTGATATTCCGGATCCAACAAAAGTGGTTTCGTCGAAAATGGAGGTCGTTTGCGAAATGGCTATTTTTAAGGGCTTATATATTATATTAAAAAAAAAAATTCATAACGACTATTTTAAATTTTAATATGGACATAACTTACCATGTATAAAGTGAAATCTCATTTTCTTATATTTGTTAGAAAGATATAGTTAAATAGATTCTAACGTTCCTTGTTTCATCAAATTCTGACTTATATTGAATTATATATATTCAATTGAAGTTTAAAACCAAATTTTCAAACTACCATGCCATTTCGAGTTTGTTTTAATTAAATTTTAAATTTATACGTTCTAACTTCGATTTAAATAAATTTTAAATAGTTAATTCTCAAAATAAATCGTTTTAAAATCTTAAAATCCATGAAATCAATTAAAAATAAAATTTTGATTTGGTTCCAAAATCTGGGTTGTCACAATCTCCCCCACTTAAAATATCTTCGTGCTCGAAAAGGGAGATAGAATCGAATGTTGTTTACTTAATCAACTCAACCTTTGCTTGACTTAAATACTTCAAATTTTCAGTTTCTAAGAACTTTCTAATTTCTCAAAAATTTGGCTAATGCCTTAAATTTTCAAAAAATTTCGTCATAACGTCCTTTGTACGGGCTAATCGGTAAAACCACAACTTGCCTCATAGGGCTCTCATCAATCAAAAAGAAAAAGAAAAAGCTAAGCTACTTGCCAATCTGCTCATAAATTCATCAGAAACCCAATAAATACAGTAAATATGTACCTATTTGTTGGACATACAATTTTATTCCTCTTTTTAGCTTTTATGTAACAACCTGTACAACATATAAACATGTATACGTATGCAATTTCAATCAATTTTCAATTCAGTTCTACGTTTGATTCGATTTGGCTTAATTCAGCTTTCATTTTTTTATTGGTTCTATCATTCCAATATTTTAATTAGTCAAACTAATTATCATCCATCACACCCAGCAATCAATTAGTTAATTAGCTTTTCAAACATATAAATTTAATATACTTAAAAAAAAATCCAATTTTCAATGCCAAATCACAACACAAACTCTAACTAAGTTTTGGTTCTCACACCAGTCAATTGGAAACATATAGATATCTCACTTTCGAAACTCGAACATGAATACTGATGATAATGCATTTATCACCAGGATCATCTCCGGGCTACTAGAGTGTGATTCTATATCTACCTAGTATATTTGAGACTTCGTATACACGTTAATTACTCATATATTCAAAATCTTCATATACTCGATATTCCAAATTCAATATAAAATAAAATACTCAAATACGTATAATAGGATATAAACTTCAAAATTAAATTTGTTTTTATAAATAATACTCTTCAAACTCATTATAGGGTGTTACTATCCCTACCTATGTCTAACGAGTTACTCTTATAGGATGTTACTAATCCTATCTCTGATGAATTCTTTTGTTTTGTTCTAATGTGTCCTGTTCTCGAGCTTTGTAAACCAAAGCTATGATACCACCTGTGACGATCTAGACTTCCCCGATCTGAAGAGACGGAGGAGTCCTGATTGTTTTGATAACACGATGCATCAGAACACAAAAATGAAAATATTTTCATTGATATTACAACAATTTACATCAGAGTATGGGATATCAGAGTATAAATAAATAATTTACAACGGGAAAATAAATATCAGAGATTTACAAATTACAAAAGCATCAGAAAATAATACATAAATGTAATGCACAGAGGAAAACAACAACTACCACAGCTGAAAGAAATACATGGATATAAAGCATTTCGAATATAGCTCCAGTTGTACTCTAGGATCCTGTGAAAAGAAATATATGCGAAGACTAAAACTACTAGCTGCCCATATGGAAAATATGGGAAACCAGAGTTTAGGTAGAAACAATAAACTCTGAGTCAGTTATGGGACTGGTGTGAGAACTAAAACAATTATTAACTTTATTTTAAAGTTGGGTAAATCAAGGGACCACGCCGTATAACACGGAACGGGTTCACTCCCATGAATACCATAAAACCAACAACGCAATGCTAAAAGGAAAAATGAAGCCATTATAAGACTCAAGTCCCACCACACAATGCAAACATAAACCATAGGATAGAGTTTTACCTTATAATGGCCAATCATGCTTGGTACGCGAAATTTATCTTTTATTGTTACTATAAGTGAAGAAATCAACTTTAAATATAAATGTATCAATCATAGATGATATAGTGCTCCATCCTACTATGTCGCCATATAGGTTTACAACTAAAACCGAAAAATGTCGTATTGAAAGTTGGATTCCCATCATGAGTCGAGGCAAGGGATCTTCCTCACTGGTTCGTGAGACACTCCAGAAAATGCCTCAGGATCACACCTACGGGCAACCTTGGGATGTGATAGGGTCGGTCCACACTTACTTTAGTGGATTGGTTATTCCTGAACAATACGCTTCCCGGTCCTATCGGACCTCCAAAATGGTCAGTACGTTGACCAATCATATCCGAGGCGCCTCGCATCCATCATCCACATAAGTAAAAATGCCTGGGCTCCATACCATGACATCACTCTCAGCTAGAAAGAAACGCAAGTTCTCCTTACGATCCCTCATCCCGTTTTTGACTCATATCGAGGTGTGAGGCTCGCGAATTAACGTTATACACAAAGATATGCTAATTAAATCCGTGCTTTGATCATCGTCCACAAGACTCTTCTTTTCAATAATAAGCCTTGATAATTTGCATCTTAGCATGCCACATTGGCAATTCATGCCATACAACCGATGTCTATCAATATATAACCTCTAAGCTTGTACGTCTCAGAGAAGGGTGTTAAGCAAGAGAATAAATTCTCCGCCACCAAACAGATATATATTTAATAGAAATCAATCAATATAGAATAAAATCCAATGTTAGACACATATCCATTTACAAGTCCGTTCTGGGTCTGAACGAAACCAGAGGCACCTTATTCCTCATCCCATATGCCCAATACAAAACAGAGGTCCTTACATATCCGGTCGATCTCTAAGTACGTCTGGAGGATCACCACTTATTACCTTGTCTTGGGCGTACAGCCCAATCAAGACATCAATAATCAACCAAACGATGTGAAGATCTCTGGTCTTCAACCACCATCTTCATATCATCGACTTTTAGTTGCTTTATCAGTTATTCAGAATGGGATAAACCCGGTCTTTCCTAATAACTCACGTATTTTATAATCAATAATCAAGTGCTTCAAAAACACATCCTTCGCCTCATTCGAATTCAGTATATTCTTTTATTCAAATATTCACATCTTAGGGGATAGGTTCCCATTAATTTTATCAAAGATAAGTTCTTTTAAACTTATTCTTTAATCTTCCTTTGGATATCAATTTCAAAAGATTTTATTTTATCCTTACACAACTTAAATCAAATTAAGGTTTATAAACAAGTCGGGATTATCGAGCCTTACCGAAGTAATCCTTTATTTTATTATTCCCAATCCCAACCTATTCATCATGTGGAGCAAAACTTGTAGTACTCCATATTTAACACCCACCGTGTTATCGGTAAATTTAATTACCATTTAGCATTCAAGTCTAATTAAAGATTTAACTATCGCATGGAGTAAAACTGGTGGTACTCTATTCTCGATCCTTTCTTAAATTAGGTGAATTTAATTACCTCATTCACATTCCAATCTAATAAAAGATTTATTAAAACTCTAGTTCAGTTTTAATCTCAAATATCATTGCTTAATGATTATTCAACTTTAAGAAATTAATCTTGCCATTAATTGGGATAAAGAACTAATGTCATTTAAAACACCATTCACGATAAACCCAAAAATCACCTTCCATTCAAATGGAACCTTCACGGAAATCATAACAGTTTATAATCGATATAAATTTTCGTATCTTGCTAACACTGTAAATGAACAACAGCAAGGCCTTTTAAATTCCATAAATAGTAATGGTATTCTTTCACAAAATCTCATCTCGATTATCACTAAATCGAATTCCATTCAATTCCAATTTCCTTTATTAAATTGGAAAACTTCTCTTTGGAATAATTATGTTAAATCTTAAAAGATTTATAAATTCCGGATTATAACTTCAGTGTTAATTGGGCTATAGAATGAATGTCATTTTAAAACGTTGTTCACAATTAATCCAAATTCAACTACCATTTAATTCCAATTATATTAATTAATTGTAAAACTTCATTAAATCTTAGTTAAAAGATTTATTATTTTCTCGAATGGGTTTAAGAACAGTGTTAATAAAGAAACCATTCAGGACAAACCCAAAATCCAATTTTATATTAAATAGAAGGCTCTGAATAGAAATTATATCGACTTATATTCAATACCAAATTCTGAAACCAACGGATATCATATTAGGAATAACGATATTTATATCTTCCAAATTCCTCAACAATATCTGTATAATCACAGAATCCAATATTGAAATATTCCGAAGATGATTTCCATTCAAATCCATTCCAATTTATACATCGGAAAAATTCTGGTTATTTCAAAACCATTTACAAATCCAATTTATTAATTCTAATTATTAACTAGTTCATTCGGATAAAAATATCTTTTAACTTTCCAAAATTTAGAATTTTTCATCCAAAATCTTTCCAAATCAGTAATTATGATTTTACATAATTTTTCCATATTTTTAATAATTTTATTAAGGCTCGTACAGTCGGTTTCCAATAACTACCACCAAACTGCGTTCATAGCGACCTTTTCTAAAATTGATCTAAATATATTTTAAAATCTAACCATTCAAATTTAAATCTCTTATATTCATTGGAAAGACCTTTTCGATATGAACCCAATAGTTCTGGTTTTAGGAGAATCCGACGATCGGATCTCCCGTTATGCCAATTCGAAGTTAATGGTCAAGTTCGCGAACGATCGTTGCGCAATACGTACTATTCAAACCATTTAAATGTATATAATATATTTCGTCGATTTCCTTTTAAAATGTATTTTATAAATTGCTTATAAATTCATTTTAAAATTATTTCAACTTCATTTTCAATTTTAAATCAAAATTGAATATTCTATGTCATTATAATATTAAATGATAATATTTTCAAAATAGCATGTTTTGAATTCAAATCTTTTCGATATCCATTATAAAATGAATAAAATCGACAGAAAATTCCGTTCGAGTAAAATGGCGTACATCTACTTAACTCGGCTTTATATATTTCAATATTTTCATGTCCATCCAAAATCGGACATCAAAATCATATTTTGATTCTTCAATGAATATCTTTTTTAAAATATTCGTAAATTCTGAATTGGAATAAGACTTAACCAATTACCATATAATTTTATTTATATGGATTCCATGCATCGCATGTATTCAAAAATAGTGGTAAACAATCATTAGACATTCAATTCACATCCAGAGTACAATTTACAACTGTATAAGCATTAAATAATTAAATAACACTTATAGCAGTTTGTTAATCAAGCGGTTGACATATAATCAAATATGTTGACACACTTATTGGTCAAAGATGTCACATAAGATAACTCTGGTTAACAATACGCTCAAGTATTGAGAACATCGTCAGAAGACAGGAAGCGATTTGGTTGAAGCCGCATCACAAACAAAGAATGGCCCGAAACTCCTTGTAGTGACCCGAAAATCCGGTCCAATTTGAGCTGACTAAATAACACAAGTCCAACCCCAAATTGCACTTGAAATTCAAGAAACTAATATAAAGAAGATAGAGGGTGGGGATAGATAAGGTAGAACTAGTAGAATAGAAGAAGAAGAAGAATATCATCATCAGAGTAAACACGAATCTCACAGCGGAACGAATAAAATATAACATAACTTTTTGAAATACAAACAGTTATATATACAATAGCACTTATCAGAGTACAACACTTACAACAACATCGGAAATAATAATAGCTATATAATCCTGAAGCCTCCTGCTCCAGCTCTTCAAGTATCTGCAAAATCCCGACTACTTGACTGCCCATACAAATTTAGGCACCCAAGAGTTTAGGGAAAACAAAAAAATAAACTCCGGGTCAGTCATGGGACTGGTGTGAATAAAACTCCTAACACTTGGTTTAATAACGGATATATCATAAGACCACGCTGTGAAAACGGAACGGGTTTTCCCTTATGAAAATCCAAACAACTTTGTGAAGCAATATCATTTTGATATTATAATAATGTCTAAGTACAAATAGATATCAATCTAGCAGAAACACTTTCATCTCACGTTCTACTATATAGTATACGATCAAAACCGCAAGCACGTATTGGGTAATGGATTTCCAACTATGACAAGGTATGGAACCACCTTCCGATCAGTGTACTCTAGGAACGATACACTGGAGTTCAACAAGAACATCTTGCAACTCAGCCACACATGACCGACCACTCATTTTGCTTGAGTGTATCGAATGTATATCACCAACGGTTGGGATCAGCAACCGTTTCCCGTATATATATATATATATATATATATATATATATATATATATATATATATATATATATATATATATGAGATAGCATTGATAGATTAAAGAAGCAAATGAATATTCTCTAGATAGGTGATTATACACCCTACTTCGGTGCGACCGACTTAGCCATGCTGCCTGCCCGATTTCTGTCATTTACCGGTTGATGAGGCTTGAGGTTACGCTTTATCATCACATCAGATTCGCTTCGAATGCTACATTGTCAGATCCATCTAAATCACTAATTTGACGTCTACAACCATACATTACGTGTCAGCTAAAAGAAGTTTCCTTCCCCGCTTCCACTCTTGGTACGGTTGAAGAAATCAATGTACGTGACCTTCCTGGAAATACTCTGTCAGACATTCATCTATACAAGTCATCCAGGAACAGGATGAACCGAAGGCACTATTCAGTATATCCATCGTAGGCACTGTTATCTAAGACTTATACAATAGCCCTTGCATTTTACTCCGTCTTCAATTATCTTTGGCATATATGATTCGCAACGCTTATGCCAATACAGAGTGGTTCTTTGGATAGTAATCCAATCGGTCTCTCCATATTAACAACGTTAAAATGGTCAAACCTTCGATAGTCTGTGATTTAACTATCAAAGAAAAACACGTGTGCAAACAACGATATTATTTCCAAATGGAAATTCTATCAATCAATCATCAATCATATATATATATATATATATCTATATATATATATTCATATTTCCTTATTTCCACATTTGATTACGTTTCTGATTCTATTTGGAAAACATTTCCAAATCTTCTTTACTTGGATTTAAACAGATGTTTAAATCAACATCGCGACGACAACTCGAACTACTATACTTATTTGCTAAAATCACTTAACCACTTCACACTCTCGAACCTTAACCATTTCTAAATTAAAAACGAAGTCAATCAAGTTGGGGTATAACTACCTCTCAGACCTTAACTGAACAACATTTCAAATCTCGAAATAGGTTAAGTCCATTTTTTAACTCTTTAACACTTCCTTACGTAACTCCTTTCGAATAAACTATATTCGAAAATCCCTTAAATCTCTATTTGTTTAACTCTAATCGATTTACTCTTTTACTTCTATTTGAATAAACTAAACTCGATCAACTCATTTTAACTCGATTCGAATAACCAATATTCGATAACTCCATTTAATTCTATTCGAATAAACTATATTCGATTTACTCATTTGATTTAACTAATATCGGTTAACCCCATCGAATAACTAAATTCGATAACTCCTTCGAATAAACCATATTCGATAATCTCCTCTCGAATAAACGATATTCGATAATCTTCCCTTTTGAATAAACTAAATTCGATAATTCCTTTTCGACTAACTCTAATCGATTTACTCAAATCGATTAACTCTAATTCGATTAACCCTATTTAATTACTCTATTTGTTTAACTCTAACTCTAACTGGTTAACTCTAACAGATTTACTCTGACTGGTCAACCCTAACTGGTTAACTCCAACTGGTTAACTCTAACTGGTTAATTCTAACTGGTTAACTCTAACTAATTAATTCTAACTGGTTAACTCTAACTGATTAACTCTAACTGGTTAACTCTAACTGATTAACTCGACCCGACTAACCCTTTTCGAATAACATATTCGATTTACTAACTTTCGAATAACTTATATTCGATTTAACTCCTTTCGAATACCATATTCGATTTAACTCCTTTCGAATACCATATTCGATTTAACTCCATTTGAATAATTCTATTTGATTAACTCTAGTTGGTTAATTCTAATTGGTTAACTCTAACTCTAATCGATTTCTCTTATTCGAGTACCCCTATTTGATAACGTTTATTCATTTATAAAGATTTACTTTTAGTAACGGTTCTGCACTTTATAAATGTTCTCTTTAATGATGTTACTTCACTTATACAAGTGTTGTGTATCCATTCTATTTAAACCTATCGATGTTAAAACCAATATCTCTTCTCTATATAAGTTCAGACTTATATATTCCATTTATCGAATGATAAATATTTAATTCAATTTATAAACTATTATTTATAAATAAATCTTTTCTATTTATCTGTTAAAACAGATTTTCATTTCTATTCATTTCCTAAATATTCCTTGGGTTTAATTCTATTTATTTATCAAATAAATATCCCTTTGATTTAATCCTATTTATTTAACAAATAAATATCTCCTTTTAATCCTATTTATTTAACCAATAAATATCTCCTTTTTCCTTTATTTATTCCCTAAGTAAATAAATTCTTTTAACTCTTTATTTATGCTTTACCAGTATATTCCTTTATATCTGCTTTCAAATATGTTTCCTTTATATTTGATTTCAAATATATTCCTTTATATTTGATTTCAAATATATCTCCTTTATATTTGATTAACAAATAAATTCCTT
This sequence comes from Allium sativum, assembly GCA_030737875.1. Taxonomy (NCBI): domain Eukaryota; kingdom Viridiplantae; phylum Streptophyta; class Magnoliopsida; order Asparagales; family Amaryllidaceae; genus Allium; species Allium sativum. Next base: position 463,789,131 of record CM060910.1, read on the forward strand.
CTATATTGATTTCAAATATATTCCTTTATATTGCTTTCAGATATATTTCCTTTTCAATTTCATTTGTAAAGGTTTTACAAACATTTCTATTTCATTTTGATTTCTGAAAAATATTCTAACTCCTTATATTCCCGGGAAAATTCGCCATAACCTCCTTTGTACCGGGAGCATCGGGAAAATCCCCAAACCCACCACACAGTCCTTTCCATTCAAAAAGAAAATGGTTTGAAATTTATTTCCTTTCTAAATATCTTCTATTTATAAATATTCCAATTTATAAATATTTCTAATTTATAAATATTCCATTTATAAATATTTCATTTTCACTATCACTTTGAAAATCCCCTTTCCACATTCTGGTATTTTACGGTATTTCACATATCAAATTTCGATATCCAATATCGTCCATACACACACAATCAACAACAGGTTATACTTCACATCACATATCAAAATATATGAAAAACGATAAAATAACTGTTGAGGAATCCAGTCGGATTCCTCCAACCTGTTTCCCTGCATCCACAGATGTTACACAACATGATTGTCATCACTTTCAGTTCAATATGAATCAATCTGATAAACATAATCAATATATAACTATCTAACTGTTTATATATTATATATATATATAATATTTCATTTACTGACTAGCAGTTCAATCAACAGACAACACACAGTAAATCAGACAATTTCTAACAGTTCTAAAATACAACATGAAATTATAAACTGTTCAGAGTTAGTGAGATTTACTCATTTTGGCAGTTCATCGCTAAAGAACGATAAACTGTTTGTTTGATTTTGATCAAACAATTTATTTCGCCATAAATTGTAACGAGCTCTGATTCACGTCCAGTCTGTTCCATGGTGTAGTGTCCGTCCATACGATCCTAACGGATCTTGTTTCGCTGAAATCCGATCATATACGAGCAAGTTATTTAAGTTCACAGTTAATATACTATTCGGATTTTAAAATAAACTAGTATATGTATATTCATTGGTCTTTACCCTTTTTATATCCTTCGGCCCACCTTAATCCCTCACATTTGTTTTTAACCGGCCCAGCTCAGCTTAATCCACCCAAACGCCCTGACTCGTTTCTTCAATTCCCAATGCAATTCAAAACTGAAATCCAAGACTTCTCTCATCAACACTAATCTGGCCCAAACTATCCTCTCTAACCTTCTGGCCCGCTCCCATTTCACCCGTACCCTTCTTCCTCTTCAAAGTCGCGTGCGCCCCTCCTGTACACCCCAACCCCAGTGTATTCACATTCTAGGATGCTTCGAACAACTCCGGCAAACACCCCGACATCAACAGCAGCCCTTCACGCACTGTACAGGAAAGGTGCGATCCTTTCTGGCCTCAACCGTTAGCACGAGAACCCACTTATCAGAACAGCGAACCCATCGAACAAACTTTCATCGAGCACCGTTATTTTGGCTCCACCACTTCGCCTCAGTCCTCCAATCACTGCGCCGACCTGAGTTCCGCCCAGCTCCGCCTAGAACCTCCGTGAATCAGAACCCTAGATCGTGCTGTGTTGAAAAACAGCGAACCCCAGTGTAACTGTATCCATCAAAACCCATATACCAATGAGGAGAAATACACCACGAACCCATATATACAAGTTGTAGATGTATGGAAATTCATTTCTATTTCTTTTGATTTTTTTACAATATCGTATTTTGCTCACATTTACTTGTGGATGTTGGCGGCTGAAATAACTTTGACCGTAGAAGTAATTAGGTTAAAGGGGTAAGGGGTGGGGTTATTTATAAGGCAATTCTTTGAAGATGTGGTTTGTTGAAGGCCACACAAACATTTTAAGGAATTTTTGAAGTAGCATCGGCCACGATTTCTCCCATCTGACCGCAGAAAGAATGTATACATAATATGAAGAGGGACAAAAATTTATTTATATAATATTCTATAAAATTCCAATGTGAAGTATCCTCTCAAACCGTTCACTACGACTTGCTATCAACTGAAATAAATGTATTGTTGTGTCAAACAAGGTTCCTCGATTCCAGAAATATAATAACACCGGTATATTAACTCATATTTTGAAACCCCAAAATCGCTGATTAAGGGTGCGAAATACTTCAAATAAAAAGTTGCTTATTTAATTAATTAAAAATTACAGTAAAATTCTAAAAATTAAATTATCACTATATCCCAAAAGAACCTTGTCTAAATTCAAACCCGATCTCTAGTTATATCGAATAAACCATTACGGTCGATAAACGATTCTATAACGACTATTTTAAAATTTGGTTTCGACATATCTCAAAATCTACACGACGAAATCCCGATTTTTCTCTTCCATTAGAAAGATATACTCCACCAGATCCACACATTTCTTGTTTCACAGAAATCCGGCTTAAAACGAATCCTGTACATTCGGTTGAAGTTCAAATCGCCAAATTACGAACTGCAGCGCCATTTCAAGCTCGATTTTAATTATATTATAACTCTACGTTAAAACTGTCGTTTATATAATATATTCGTTATTCAAATTCAATTTTAAACTAAATTAAATCTTTGGGATGACCCAGTTCACAGAATATTGTGATTCCCAATATTTTTGATTATTTCTGAATTAAATATATTATTTAATTATTATTTTAATTAAATATTCTCAGTTATTTAATTCCACGACCATTTAATTCACTATATCACTATTTATATAATTAAATAAATTAATTATAATACCTCTGCCAATGCGGGTCATTACATTCTTCCCCACTTAAAATAATTTCGTCCTCGAAATTGCTAAGTTAGAGAACGACCCTACTAACTGGTTAGAACTCATTTGTTCACTTCTTAACTTCAGTTTCCAACTGAAATAAATTTAATTTCAATTAAATATTTATTTAATTCTTATCAACGAAAATTTCCAAAAATCCTGAAAATTTTCTAACTCCTTAACTTTTCGAAATTTTTTTCCAGCACCTCCTTTGTACTGGATAATCGGTCAAACTCCAACTCGCCTCTTTGGGCCATTTCCAACCCAAAAGAAAATCAAACAGCCAAGCGGCTTGCCAATTCGGCTCATCAAAATCGCCAAACTCATATGAAATATAAACTTGTACCTTTTTGTCGGCATATCATTATTTCCTTTCCACCTGTTACCAATTCTACATATGCCAATACTACTTCAATCAAACTCCTGTCAGTTTGTTCTCAACCAAATCATTCGCTTATACTTAAGTCGAATTCCATTCAAATTCCAATTTCAGATTACAAATACTTAACTCATCAACACTATTCCATTCCAGATTATATTTAACTTTGTCTAAGTTAAATTCGAATTTATTTATTCACTTTCACTATTTTAGTCCATTTAACTTCATAAGTCAAATTCTAAATTCCCGAATTTCAAATCCTGGGTTTATTTCAAATCAATTTGAAATCATAGTATCAGTTCAAAACTTTTGAATTTCTAAACAACTTGTTTTCTCAAAACACTTCAAAAACAAAATCTTTGGTAGTAATTCGTCACTTACAACTCGAAAATGAATACTGATGATGCAGCTGTCATCATCAGAATCTATTTTCCAGCGATCGAAGTGAGTTCAATACTATAAAACCATTTCTAAACATTTCCACTTTGAAATTTATTTCGAAATATACTCCACACTGCTTGTGAAACAATTTAAAATCTCTCAGGATCTTAAATTTTCCTTATTTTTAATCCAAATCTATTTACAACACTTATCCAATTTTCCAGAGTTTTAATTCAATTTTTGGTTTAAATTTCAGATTTAACTCATCTGATTTCACGTATTTCACTTATATGAATTCTGATTGGTTATTTACATAACCATTTAATTTATAATCTTACTCGATTATAATAACAACCAATATATCCAATATATTATAATTTTGATATATATATATCTTCTCTATATCAAGATATACCTTGGGTAAACTTTTTTTAATTTACCCTCTTTTCAAAATATATCGTGACGACCCATCGTATTCAAGTGTTTAGTAACTCTTATCGATACAGTGGATCAAACTGATCGACCAGAACCCATAAACAACTCAACCAATGAATCTCTACAATATAAAACAAATTTTTATATCAAATAACAAATACGCACTCGTATATATACACTCAAATTCAGTCTAGGATATTACTAATCCCATCTCTACTGAATTACGCCACAGAGCCAAGGTAAATCACTTAACTTAAGCTTTGATACCAACTGTAGTGACCCGAAAATCCGGTCCAATTTGAGCTGACTAAATAACACAAGTCCAACCCCAAATTGCACTTGAAATTCAAGAAACTAATATAAAGAAGATAGAGGGTGGGGATAGATAAGGTAGAACTAGTAGAATAGAAGAAGAAGAAGAATATCATCATCAGAGTAAACACGAATCTCACAGCGGAACGAATAAAATATAACATAACGTTTTGAAATACAAACAGTTATATATACAATAGCACTTATCAGAGTACAACACTTACAACAACAGCGGAAATAATAATAGCTATATAATCCTGAAGCCACCTGCTCCAGCTCTTCAAGTATCTGCAAAATCCCGACTACTTGACTGCCCATACAAATTTAGGCACCCAAGAGTTTAGGGAAAACAAAAAATAATCTCCGGGTCAGTCATGGGACTGGTGTGAATAAAACTCCTAACACTTGGTTTAATAACGGATATATCATAAGACCACGCCCTGAAAACGGAACGGGTTTTCCCTTATGAAAATCCAAACAACTTTGTGAAGCAATATCATTCTGATATTATAATAATGTCTAAGTACAAATATATATCAATCTAGCAGAAACGCTTTCATCTCACGTTCTACTATATAGTATACGATCAAAACCGCAAGCACGTATTGGGTAATGGATTTCCAACTATGACAAGGTATGGAACCACCTTCCGATCAGTGTACTCTAGGAACGACACACTGGAGTTCAACAAGAACATCTTGCAACTCAGCCACACATGACCGACCATTCATTTTGCTTGAGTGTATCGAATGTATATCACCAACGGTTGGGATCAGCAACCGTTTCCCGTATATATATATATATATATATATATATATATATATATATATATGAGATAGCATTGATAGATTAAAGAAGCAAATGAATATTCTCTAGATATGTGATTATACACCCTACTTCGGTGCGACCGACTTGGCCATGCTGCCTGCCCGATTTCTGTCATTTACCGGTTGATGAGGCTTGAGGTTACGCTTTATCATCACATCAGATTCGCTTCGAATGCTACATTGTCAGATCCATCTAAATCACTAATTTGACGTCTACAACCATACATTACGTGTCAGCTAAAAGAAGTTTCCTTCCCCGCTTCCACTCTTGGTACGGTTGAAGAAATCAATGTACATGACCTTCCTGGAAATACTCTATCAGACATTCATCTATACAAGTCATCCAGGAATAGGATGAACCGAAGGCACTATTCAGTATATCCATCTTAGGCACTGTTATCTAAGACTTATACAATAGCCCTTGCATTTTACTCCGTCTTCAATTATCTTTGGCATATATGATTCGCAACGCTTATGCCAAATCAGAGTGGTTCTTTGGATAATAATCCAACCGGTCTCTCCATATTAACAACGTTAAAATGGTCAAAACTTCGATAGTCTGTGATTTAACTATCAAAGAAAAACACGTGTGCAAACAACGATATTATTTCCAAATGGAAATTCTATCAATCAATCATCAATCATATATATATATCTATATATATATATTCATATTTCCTTATTTCCACATTTGATTACATTTCTGATTCTATTTGGAAAACATTTCCAAATCTTCTTTACTTGGATTTAAACAGATGTTTAAATCAACATCGCGACGACAACTCGAACTACTATACTTATTTGCTAAAACCACTTAACCACTTCACACTCTCGAACCTTAACCATTTCTAAATTAAAAACGAAGTCAATCAAGTTGGGGTATAACTACCTCTCAGACCTTAACTGAACAACATTTCAAATCTCGAAATAGGTTAAGTCCATTTTTTAACTCTTTAACACTTCCTTACGTAACTCCTTTCGAATAAACTATATTCGAAAATCCCTTAAATCTCTATTTGTTTAACTCTAATCGATTTACTCTTTTACTTCTATTTGAATAAACTAAACTCGATCAACTCATTTTAACTCGATTCGAATAACCAATATTCGATAACTCCCTTTAATTCTATTCGAATAAACTATATTCGATTTACTCATTTGATTTAACTAATATCGGTTAACCCCATCGAATAACTAAATTCGATAACTCCTTCGAATAAACCATATTCGATAATCTCCTCTCGAATAAACGATATTCGATAATCTTCCATTTTGAATAAACTAAATTCGATAATTCCTTTTCGACTAACTCTAATCGATTTACTCAAATTGATTAACTCTAATTCGATTAACCCTATTTAATTACTCTATTTGTTTAACTCTAACTCTAACTGGTTAACTCTAACAGATTTACTCTGACTGGTCAACCCTAACTGGTTAACTCCAACTGGTTAACTCCAACTGGTTAATTCTAACTGGTTAACTCTAACTAATTAATTCTAACTGGTTAACTCTAACTGATTAACTCTAACTGGTTAACTCTAACTGATTAACTCGACCCGACTAACCCTTTTCGAATAACATATTCGATTTACCAACTTTCGAATAACTTATATTCGATTTAACTCCTTTCGAATACCATATTCGATTTAACTCCTTTCGAATACCATATTCGATTTAACTCCATTTGAATAATTCTATTTGATTAACTCTAGTTGGTTAATTCTAATTGGTTAACTCTAACTCTAATCGATTTCTCTTATTCGAGTACCCCTATTTGATAACGTTTATTCATTTATAAAGATTTACTTTTAGTAACGGTTCTGCACTTTATAAATGTTCTCTTTAATGATGTTACTTCACTTATACAAGTGTTGTGTATCCATTCTATTTAAACCTATCGATGTTAAAACCAATATCTCTTCTCTATATAAGTTCAGACTTATATATTCCATTTATCGAATGATAAATATTTAATTCAATTTATAAACTATTATTTATAAATAAATCTTTTCTATTTATCTGTTAAAACAGATTTTCATTTCTATTCATTTCCTAAATATTCCTTGGGTTTAATTCTATTTATTTATCAAATAAATATCCCTTTGATTTAATCCTATTTATTTAACAAATAAATATCTCCTTTTAATCCTATTTATTTAACCAATAAATATCTCCTTTTTCCTTTATTTATTCCCTAAATAAATAAATTCTTTTAACTCTTTATTTATGCTTTACCAGTATATTCCTTTATATTTGCTTTCAAATATGTTTCCTTTATATTTGATTTCAAATATATTCCTTTATATTTGATTTCAAATATATCTCCTTTATATTTGATTAACAAATAAATTCCTTCTATATTGATTTCAAATATATTCCTTTATATTGCTTTCAGATATATTTCCTTTTCAATTTCATTTGTAAAGGTTTTACAAACATTTCTATTTCATTTTGATTTCTGAAAAATATTCTAACTCCTTATATTCCCGGGAAAATTCGCCATAACCTCCTTTGTACCGGGAGCATCGGGAAAATCCCCAAACCCACCACACAGTCCTTTCCATTCAAAAAGAAAATGGTTTGAAATTTATTTCCTTTCTAAATATCTTCTATTTATAAATATTCCAATTTATAAATATTTCTTATTTATAAATATTCCATTTATAAATATTTCATTTTCACTATCACTTTGAAAATCCCCTTTCCACATTCTGGTATTTTACGGTATTTCACATATCAAATTTCGATATCCAATATCGTCCATACACACACAATCAACAACAGGTTATACTTCACATCATATATCAAAATATATGAAAAACAATAAAATAACTGTTGAGGAATCCAGTCGGATTCCTCCAACCTGTTTCCTTGCATCCACAGATGTTACACAACATGATTGTCATCACTTTCAGTTCAATATGAATCAATCTGATAAACATAATCAATATATAACTATCTAACTGTTTATATTATATATATATATATATAATATTTCATTTACTGACTAGCAGTTCAATCAACAGACAACACACAGTAAATCATACAATTTCTAACAGTTCTAAAATACAACATGAAATTATAAACTGTTCAGAGTTAGTGAGATTTACTCATTTTGGCAGTTCATCGCTAAAGAACGATAAACTGTTTGTTTGATTTGGATCAAACAATTTATTTCGCCAAAAATTGTAACGAGCTCTGATTCACGTCCAGTCTGTTCCATGGTGTAGTGTCCGTCCATACGATCCTAACGGATCTTGTTTCGCTGAAATCCGATCATATACGAGCAAGTTATTTAAGTTCACAGTTAATATACTATTCGGATTTTAAAATAAACTAGTATATGTATATTCATTGGTCTTTACCCTTTTTATATCCTTCGGCCCACCTTAATCCCTCACATTTGTTTTTAACCGGCCCAGCTCAGCTTAATCCACCCAAACGCCCTGACTCGTTTCTTCAATTCCTAATGCAATTCAAAACTGAAATCCAAGACTTCTCTCATCAACACTAATCTGGCCCAAACTATCCTCTCTAACCTTCTGGCCCGCTCCCATTTCACCCGTACCCTTCTTCCTCTTCAAAGTCGCGTGCGCCCCTCCTGTACACCCCAACCCCAGTGTATTCACGTTCTAGGATGCTTCAAACAACTCCGGCAAACACCCCGACATCAACAGCAGCCCTTCACGCACTGTACAGGAAAGGTGCGATCCTTTCTGGCCTCAACCGTTAGCACGAGAACCCACTTATCAGAACAGCGAACCCATCGAACAAACTTTCATCGAGCACCGTTATTTTGGCTCCACCACTTCGCCTCAGTCCTCCAATCACTGCGCCGACCTGAGTTCCGCCCAGCTCCGCCTAGAACCTCCGTGAATCAGAACCCTAGATCGTGCTGTGTTGAAAAACAGCGAACCCCAGTGTAACCGTATCCATCAAAACCCATATACCAATGAGGAGAAATACACCACGAACCCATATATACAAGTTGTAGATGTATGTAAATTCATTTCTATTTCTTTTGATTTTTTTACAAGATCGTATTTTGCTCACATTTACTTGTGGATGTTGGCGGCTGAAATAACTTTGACCGTAAAAGTAATTAGGTTAAAGGGGTAAGAGGTGGGGTTATTTATAAGGCAATTCTTTGAAGATGTTGTTTGTTGAAGGCCACGCAAACATTTTAAGGAATTTTTGAAGTAGCGTCGGCCACGATTTCTCCCATCTGACCGCAGAAAGAATGTATACATAATATGAAGAGGGACAAAAATTTATTTATATAATATTCTATAAAATTCCAATGTGAAGTATCCTCTCAAACCGTTCACTACGACTTGCTATCAACTGAAATAAATGTATTGTTGTGTCGAACAAGGTTCCTTGATTCTAGAAATATAATAACACTGGTAGATTAGCTCATATTTTGAAACCCCAAAATCGCTGATTAAGGGTGCGAAATACTTCAAATAAAAAGTTGCTTATTTAATTAATTAAAAATTACAGTAAAATTCTAAAAATTAAATTATCACTATATCCCAAAAGAACCTTGTCTAAATTCAAACCCGATCTCCAGTTATATCGAATAAACCATTACGGTCGATAAACGATTCTATAACGACTATTTTAAAATTTGGTTTCGACATATCTCAAAATCTACACGACGAAATCCCGATTTTTCTCTTCCATTAGAAAGATATACTCCACCAGCTCCACACGTTTCTTGTTTCACAGAAATCCGGCTTAAAACGAATCCTGTACATTCGGTTGAAGTTCAAATCGCCAAATTACGAACTGCAGCGCCATTTCAAGCTCGATTTTAATTATATTATAACTCTACGTTAAAACTGTCGTTTATATAATATATTCGTTATTCAAATTCAATTTTAAACTGAATTAAATCTTTGGGATGACCCTGTTCACAGAATATTGTGATTCCCAATATTTTTGATTATTTCTAAATTAAATATATTATTTAATTATTATTTTAATTAAATATTCTCAGTTATTTAATTCCACGACCATTTAATTCACTATATCACTATTTATATAATTAAATAAATTAATTATAATACATCTGCCAATGCGGGTCATTACATTCTTCCCCACTTAAAATAATTTCGTCCTCGAAATTGCTAAGTTAGAGAACGACCCTACTAACTGGTTAGAACTCATTTGTTCACTTCTTAACTTCAGTTTCCAACTGAACCAAATTTAATTTCAATTAAATATTTATTTAATTCTTATCAACGAAAATTTCCAAAAATCCTGAAAATTTTCTAACTCCTTAACTTTTCGAAATTTTTTTCCAGCACCTCCTTTGTACTGGTCAATCGGTCAAACTCCAACTCGCCTCTTTGGGCCATTTCCAACCCAAAAGAAAATCAAACAGCCAAGCGGCTTGCCAATTCGGCTCATCAAAATCGCCAAACTCATATGAAATATAAACTTGTACCTTTTTGTCGGCATATCATTATTTCCTTTCCACCTGTTACCAATTCTACATATGCCAATACTACTTCAATCAAACTCCTGTCAGTTTGTTCTCAACCAAATCATTCGCTTATACTTAAGTCGAATTCCATTCAAATTCCAATTTCAGATTCCAAATACTTAACTCATCAACACTATTCCATTCCAGATTATATTTAACTTTGTCTAAGTTAAATTCGAATTTATTTATTCACTTTCACTATTTTAGTCCATTTAACTTCATAAGTCAAATTCTAAATTCCCGAATTTCAAATCTTGGGTTTATTTCAAATCAATTTGAAATCATAGTATCAGTTCAAAACTTTTGAATTTCTAAACAACTTGTTTTCTCAAAACACTTCAAAAACAAAATCTTTGGTAGTAATTCGTCACTTACAACTCGAAAATGAATACTGATGATGCAGCTGTCATCATCAGAATCTATTTTCCAGCGATCGAAGTGAGTTCAATAATATAAAACCATTTCTAAACATTTCCACTTTGAAATTTATTTCGAAATATACTCTACACTGCTTGTGAAACAATTTAAAATCTCTCAGGATCTTAAATTTTCCTTATTTTTAATCCAAATCTATTTACAACACTTATCCAATTTTCTAGAGTTTTAATTCAATTTTTGGTTTAAATTTCATATTTAACTCATATGATTTCACGTATTTCTTATATGAATTCTGATTGGTTATTTACATAACCATTTAATTTATAATCTTACTCGATTATAATAACAACCAATATATCCAATATATTATAATTTTGATATATATATCTTCTCTATATCAAGATATACCTTGGGTAAACTTTTTTTAATTTACCCTCTTTTCAAAATATATCGTGACGACCCATCGTATTCAAGTGTTTAGTAACTCTTATCGATACAGTGGATCAAACTGATCGACCATAACCCATAAACAACTCAACCAATGAATCTATACAATATAAAACAAATTTTTATATCAAATAACAAATATGCACTCGTATATATACACTCAAATTCAGTCTAGGATATTACTAATCCCATCTCTACTGAATTACGCCACAGAGCCAAGGTAAATCACTTAACTTAAGCTTTGATACCAACTGTAGTGACCCGAAAATCCGGTCCAATTTGAGCTGACTAAATAACACAAGTCCAACCCCAAATTGCACTTGAAATTCAAGAAACTAATATAAAGAAGATAGTGGGTGGGGATAGATAAGGTAGAACTAGTAGAATAGAAGAAGAAGAAGAAGAAGAAGAAGAATATCATCATCAGAGTAAACACGAATCTCACAGCGGAACGAATAAAATATAACATAACTTTTTGAAATACAAACAGTTATATATACAATAGCACTTATCAGAGTACAACACTTACAACAACAGCGGAAATAATAATAGCTATATAATCCTGAAGCCTCCTGCTCCAGCTCTTCAAGTATCTGCAAAATCCCGACTACTTGACTGCCCATACAAATTTAGGCACCCAAGAGTTTAGGGAAAACAAAAAAATAATCTCCGGGTCAGTCATGGGACTGGTGTGAATAAAACTCCTAACACTTGGTTTAATAACGGATATATCATAAGACCACGCCCTGAAAACGGAACGGGTTTTCCCTTATGAAAATCCAAACAACTTTGTGAAGCAATATCATTCTGATATTATAATAATGTCTAAGTACAAATAGATATCAATCTAGCAGAAACGCTTTCATCTCACGTTTTACTATATAGTATACGATCAAAACCGCAAGCACGTATTGGGTAATGGATTTCCAACTATGACAAGGTATGGAACCACCTTCCGATCAGTGTACTCTAGGAACGATACACTGGAGTTCAACAAGAACATCTTGCAACTCAGCCACACATGACCGACCATTCATTTTGCTTGAGTGTATCGAATGTATATCACCAACGGTTGGGATCAGCAACCGTTTCCCGTATATATATATATATATATATATATATATATATATATGAGATAGCATTGATAGATTAAAGAAGCAAATGAATATTCTCTAGATAGGTGATTATACACCCTACTTCGGTGCGACCGACTTAGCCATGCTGCCTGCCCGATTTCTGTCATTTACCGGTTGATGAGGCTTGAGGTTACGCTTTATCATCACATCAGATTCGCTTTGAATGCTACATTGTCAGATCCATCTAAATCACTAATTTGACGTCTACAACCATACATTACGTGTCAGCTAAAAGAAGTTTCCTTCCCCGCTTCCACTCTTGGTACGGTTGAAGAAATCAATGTACGTGACCTTCCTGGAAATACTCTATCAGACATTCATCTATACAAGTCATCCAGGAACAGGATGAACCGGAGGCACTATTCAGTATATCCATCTTAGGCACTGTTATCTAAGACTTATACAATAGCCCTTGCATTTTACTCCATCTTCAATTATCATTGGCATATATGATTCGCAACGCTTATGCCAATACAGAGTGGTTTTTTGGATAATAATCCAACCGGTCTCTCCATATTAACAACGTTAAAATGGTCAAAACTTCGATAGTCTGTGATTTAACTATCAAAGAAAAACACGTGTGCAAACAGCGATATTATTTCCAAATGGAAATTCTATCAATCAATCATCAATCATATATATATATATCTATATATATATATATATATTCATATTTCCTTATTTCCACATTTGATTACGTTTCTGATTCTATTTGGAAAACATTTCCAAATCTTCTTTACTTGGATTTAAACAGATGTTTAAATCAACATCGCGACGACAACTCAAACTACTATACTTATTTGCTAAAACCACTTAACCACTTCACACTCTCGAACCTTAACCATTTCTAAATTAAAAACGAAGTCAATCAAGTTGGGGTATAACTACCTCTCAGACCTTAACTGAACAACATTTCAAATCTCGAAATAGGTTAAGTCCATTTTTTAACTCTTTAACACTTCCTTACGTAACTCCTTTCGAATAAACTATATTCGAAAATCCCTTAAATCTCTATTTGTTTAACTCTAATCGATTTACTCTTTTACTTCTATTTGAATAAACTAAACTCGATCAACTCATTTTAACTCGATTCGAATAACTAATATTCGATAACTCCCTTTAATTCTATTCGAATAAACTATATTCGATTTACTCATTTGATTTAACTAATATCGGTTAACCCCATCGAATAACTAAATTCGATAACTCCTTCGAATAAACCATATTCGATAATCTCCTCTCGAATAAACGATATTCGATAATCTTCCCTTACGAATAAACTAAATTCGTTTATTCCTTTTCGACTAACTCTAATCGATTTACTCAAATCGATTAACTCTAATTCGATTAACCCTATTTAATTACTCTACTTGTTTAACTCTAACTCTAACTGGTTAACTCTAACAAATTTACTCTGTCTGGTTAACCCTAACTGGTTAACTCCAACTGGTTAACTCTAACTGGTTAATTCTAACTGGTTAACTCTAACTAATTAATTCTAACTGGTTAACTCTAACTGATTAACTCTAACTGGTTAACTCTAACTGATTAACTCGACTCGATTAACCACTTTCGAATAACATATTTGATTTACTAACTTTCGAATAACTTATATTCGATTTAACTCCTTTCGAATACCATATTCGATTTAACTCCTTTTGAATACCATATTCGATTTAACTCCATTTGAATAATTCTATTTGATTAACTCTAGTTGGTTAATTCTAATTGGTTAACTCTAACTCTAATCGATTTCTCTTATTCGAGTACCCCTATTTGATAACGTTTATTCATTTATAAAGATTTACTTTTAGTAACGGTTCTGCACTTTATAAATGTTCTCTTTAATGATGTTACTTCACTTATACAAGTGTTGTGTATCCATTCTATTTAAACCTATCGATGTTAAAACCAATATCTCTTCTATATATAAGTTCAGACTTATATATTCCATTTATCGAATGATAAATATTTAATTTAATTTATAAACTATTATTTATAAATAAATCTTTTCTATTTATCTGTGAAAACAGATTTTCATTTCTATTCATTTCCTAAATATTCCTTGGGTTTAATTCTATTTATTTATCAAATAAATATCCCTTTGATTTAATCCTATTTATTTAACAAATAAATATCTCCTTTTAATCCTATTTATTTAACAAATAAATATATCCTTTTTCCTTTATTTATTCCCTAAATAAATAAATTATTTTAACTCTTTATTTATGCTTTACCAGTATATTCCTTTATATTTGCTTTCAAATATGTTTCCTTTATATTTGATTTCAAATATATTCCTTTATATTTGATTTCAAATATATCTCCTTTATATTTGATTAACAAATAAATTCCTTCTATATTGATTTCAAATATATTCCTTTATATTGCTTTCAGATATATTTCCTTTTCAATTTCATTTGTAAAGGTTTTACAAACATTTCTATTTCATTTTGATTTCTGAAAAATATTCTAACTCCTTATATTCCCGGGAAAATTCGCCATAACCTCCTTTGTACCGGGAGCATCGGGAAAATCCCCAAACCCACCACACAGTCCTTTCCATTCAAAAAGAAATTGGTTTGAAATTTATTTCCTTTCTAAATATCTTCTATTTATAAATATTCCAATTTATAAATATTTCTTATTTATAAATATTCCATTTATAAATATTTCATTTTCACTATCACTTTGAAAATCCCCTTTCCACATTCTGGTATTTTACGGTATTTCACATATCAAATTTCGATATCCAATATCGTCCATACACACACAATCAACAACAGGTTATACTTCACATCATATATCAAAATATATGAAAAACGATAAAATAACTGTTGAGGAATCCAGCCGGATTCCTCCAACCTGTTTCCCTGCATCCACAGATGTTACACAACATTATTGTCATCACTTTCAGTTCAATATGAATCAATCTGATAAACAGAATCAATATATAACTATCTAACGGTTTATATTATATATATATATATAATATTTCATTTACTGACTAGCAGTTCAATCAACAGTCAACACACAGTAAATCAGACAATTTCTAACAGTTCTAAAATACAACATGAAATCATAAACTGTTCAGAGTTAGTGAGATTTACTCATTTTGGCAGTTCATCGCTAAAGAACGATAAACTGTTTGTTTGATTTGGATCAAACAATTTATTTCGCCATAAATTGTAACAAGCTCTGATTCACGTCCAGTCTGTTCCATGGTGTAGTGTCCGTCCATACGATCCTAACGGATCTTGTTTCGCTGAAATCCGATCATATACGAGCAAGTTATTCAAGTTCACAGTTAATATACTATTCAGATTTTAAAATAAACTAGTATATGTATATTCATTGGGCTTTACCCTTTTCATATCCTTCGGCCCACCTTAATCCCTCACATTTGTTTTTAACCGGCCCAGCTCAGCTTAATCCACCCAAACACCCTGACTTGTTTCTTCAATTCCCAATGCAATTCAAACTGAAATCCAAGACTTCTCTCATCAAAACTAATCTGGCCCAAACTATCCTCTCTAACCTTCTGGCCCGCTCCCATTTCACCCGTACCCTTCTTCCTCTTTAAAGTCGCGTGCGCCCCTCCTGTACACCCCAACTCTAGTGTTTTCACGTTCTAGGATGCTTCGAACAGCTCCAGCAAACACCCCGACATCAACAGCAGCCCTTCACGCACTGTACAGGAAAGGTGCGATCCTTTCTGGCCTCAACCGTCAGCACGAGAACCCACTTACCAGAACCGCGAACCCATCGAACAAACTTTCATCGAGCACCGTTACTTTGGCTCCACCACTTCGCCTCAGTCCTCTAATCACTGCGCCGACCTGAGTTCCGCCCAGCTCCGCCTAGAACCTCCGTGAATTAGAACCCTAGATCGTGCTGTGTTGAAAAACAGCGAACCCCAGTGTAACCGTATCCATCAAAACCCACATACCAATGAGGAGAAATACACCACGAACCCATATATACAAGTTGTAGATTTATGGAAATTCATTTTTATTTCTTTTGATTTTTTTACAAGATCGGATTTTGCTCACATTTACTTGTGGATGTTGGCGGCTGAAATAACTTTGACCGTAGAAGTAGTTAGGTTAAAGGGGTAAGGGTTGGGGTTATTTATAAGGCAATTCTTTGAAGATGTGGTTTGTTGAAGTCCACGCAAACATTTTAAGGAATTTTTGAAGTAGCATCGGTCACGATTTCTCCCATCTGACCGCAGAAAGAATGTATACATAATATGAAGAGGGACAAAAATTTATTTATATAATATTCTATAAAATTCCAATGTGAAGTATCCTCTCAAACCGTTCACTACGACTTGCTATCAACTGAAATAAATGTATTGTTGTGTCAAGCAAGGTTACTCGATTCCAGAAATATAATAACACCGGTTGATTAACTCATATTTTGAAACCCCAAAATCGCTGATTAAGGGTGCGAAATACTTCAAATAAAAAGTTGCTTATTTAATTAATTAAAAATTACAGTAAATTTCTAAAAATTAAATTATCACTATATCCCAAAAGAACATTGTCTAAATTCAAACCCGATCTCTAGTTATATCGAATAAACCGTTACGGTCGATAAACGATTCTATAGCGACTATTTTAAAATTTGGTTTGGACATATCTCAAAATCTACACGACGAAATCCCGATTTTTCTCTTCCATTAGAAAGATATACTCCACCAGCTCCACACGTTTCTTGTTTCACATAAATCCGGCTTAAAACGAATCATGTACATTCAGTTGAAGTTCAAATCTTCAAATTACGAACTGCAGCGCCATTTCAAGCTCGATTTTAATTATATTATAACTCTACGTTCAAACTTTCATTTATATAATATATTCGTTATTCAAATTCAATTTTAAACTGAATTAAATCTTCGGGATGACCCAGTTCACAGAATATTGTGATTCCCAATATTTTTGATTATTTCTGAATTAAATATATTATTTAATTATTATTTTAATTAAATATTCTCAGTTATTTAATTCCACGACCATTTAATTCACTATATCACTATATATATAATTAAATAATTTAATTATAATACCTCTGCCAATGCGGGTCATTACACTCCAACCAAACGACCTCTTTTGGGCCCGAAAACATCAATTACAGAGCTTTGCTCTGTATCTATTGCAGTTCTATGAATTAGCTTCAAGTAGAGCTTTCGTTTGGCTAAAACGGACTTTTGGTTTGGAAGTTATGCCTGTTTCTGTGAACACATGTAGAAGAGCAACTCCTGTTCGTGAACAGGGGCCCGGGTCGCCCCCTACACTCGTGATGCAACCCAGCTCGCCCCTTCGGGCTCGCTCCCTCACCCGGCTCATGATGGACACAAGGGTCACGACCCCCTCGTGGTACACCCTAAGACCACGACCCTACATTACCAGCTCACCACCACGACCCGACCACCAGTTCCACACTCCTGCTTGTCACTCCTGGTCGTAAGAGGGCATCACGAACCACCTGGACTGGACCCATTTATGCTCATGTATTGACCTATTCTTATGGCTATTCTTTCACCTATCAACCAGGATCTCATTACACTTGTCCTGGGACGACCTGGAGAGGATTTCTGGACATCTTCCATCATATTTCGAGATTCTTGGGATGCGTGCCACGTGTCTCACGAACCGCTATCAGGAAATGGCTATAAATACACCATTTGAAGGGATTTTCAAGGATTCTCTTGGATTTTTGGCACTAAGACCTCCCAGACTCCATTGCCAAGTACGCCAGGACTTTATGTACTCCTCAAATCAGTCTAACACGAAGATTTCATGCATAAAATCACTTCTCTTTTCTCTTCTTCTTCATGATAACATAAGGCTATTGTGTATAAACGGCTCTCACGGATTGTGAGACGGCATTGTAATTGTAATTTCTTAAGATCTAAGAAAATATAAAGTGGACGTAGGCTTGGTTTGAGCCGAACCACTATAAAAATCTCGTGTGAGGACTTCATACTGCATTTAGGTGTTAGGCTTAGGTTTAGGTCTAATGAAATCTAAGGGAGATGTGAATCAATTATCATCCCCATACCCGTGTAGGGTTTCAACTAACAACAATGAATTCAAATTAATCACTAGTTAATAAATTTAACCAACTCTAATTTGATTCAAATTATTTTTCTAATTAGGCGATTTTCACTGTTCTAATTATAAATGGATATTTATAATTTAATTTCAACTATTACAATAATATTAACATTATTTTTAATATGTTCAACATTGAAAAATCACATATAAAATATAATATAGTCAATCAGATCATCCATGGGTTTTCAAACAACAGTGAATGTGAGCTAACAGGCACCGTGTAACATTTGTGATAATAAAAAAAAGATAAAAATCAATACTGGCAATTCATATATTCAGTTAGAAAATAAATAACTATACAAAAATTTTAGTTAGAGAGTTCTCACATTGATTTCCACTCCATTAGTCTTTATTAGAGGGTTTTATTTTTAAACTAAATTAAACGAGAGTTTAATTTAGATTAAAAATTCAACTTGCTCTGTTTCCGTTCTGGTCAGTTCCATATTGTAGAGTTCGTCAACGCGATTCCAACTGTAATGTCCCGTATTTTTGGTAGTTAATATTTAAATTATTTTATTATTTTAAATATTATATTTGGAATGTTAATGAATTTTAATTCGTTTTTTAAAAACAAAGTTTAAGCGTTATAATATTAAATTTAAAACGAGCTCGAAATGATGCGATAGTTCGTAATATTGAGTTTTGAACTTCAAATGAATATACATGATCCGATATAAGTCAGATTTCTGTGAAACAAGAGACGTTTGAATCTAGATGATGATAATTTTCACATGAAAGAGAAAAATCCAGATTTCGTGTTATAGATTGTTAGTTATATCCTGTTCAAATTTTAGAATAGTCGCTATGGAAATCATTAATAAAATATAATGTTTTATTTAATTAATTTAAAAGGGTTTTAAATATGATTTTGATAATGTTTAACTCGGAATTTATGGTTTTGAGTTGTATAATTTATATTTGAAGCTATATGATAATTTTATTTAGGTAGATACATTAATAATACTTTATTATTATTTAATTGAATTTATGTGGAATTTAATTATATTATATCGATATTATATGGGCCTCAGATATAGCATTCTATTCAAACGGCCTCCGTTTTCAACGGAACGTATTTTATTGGAATGCGTACCACTAAATATTGTTAGATTTTCAATTTGGAGCCAATCAGAGTTGTTTTGTCGGTAAACGAAATTTTAAAGGTTAACCGATGAATATAAATTAAAATAACGCAGTGGTGTGAACCGAGTTGATTTTCAATAAAAATTAATTTTATTTGGACCAGAACGTGAGACATAGTAGTATGTCCAATTTCGTCATTTTTAAAGATCGTATATTACCATCCGAAAATTGAACGTAAATTGCATGATAAATGGGTACGATGGTTATTCTATTGAAATCAGTAAAAGAAAATCTTCCCACTCTGTACAGTTTATTTCCTTGCATCCCAATTTTTTCTTGCGAGCCAATTAATTTGTAATCGTGACAATGAAGTAATATGTTGATATCCATCTCATGAAACATCACAACTACTCTACCATTTTGTTGTAAACCTAAATTACTTGCCATCCACGTATCTCTCCTTTATAAAAGCACTGCTACCCTATTGTTTCTTTCCCTCACTCCAGAAAATGAAAACCGCAAGTTTCCTCATCAAAATAAATCAAAACTAAAAAAAACTCCATCCACGAAACAAATAATAACAACGCCAGCCATGGTTATTTTAAGTACCACACTCCTCTCTCTCCTTAAAATAAACCGTTGTCTTTGTGCGTGTGGTGTTGCGTGACTAAAACAAGCAACAGTCGAGGTCAGACCAGAGAAAGGAACACCAGGCCGTGGTGCGATGAGGAGCAGACGACATTTGTATGGCGGAGAAAGGGTGTATGACTTATACTGGGTTCGAAGTGTTTGTACGGGGAGGATTTGCTGGATGCGAATGGAGGCAATAATTCCTGGTGTAGAAATAAAGGAGCATCTGATAACAACCGTTCATATGGAGGAGGAGACAGAAGAAGTTAGGGAAGCATGGGTTTTGGATGTGAATGAGCAAGAGTTTGAATAGTGCAAGGGGGAAAGACAGACTAAGGGGTGAATTGGGTTATTTCGTGACTGGAGAGGAACAACGTGAGTTAAAATGATCGTGCTAGGTTTGATGCAAACAAAAAGTGGAAGCAAACATTGCGGCATGGGAAAAGGGTGTCTGAACGAGTAGCTTTGCATATAATTTGAAACGAAGATTGGACGGACGGAAGATGAGGGTAGTTGGAGAGGGCATGTAGCACTATTTGTGTTTATATGGTTCCAGTAAAGGAAAGAAGGGCGGATGGGGAAAGTGCGGTTGTAAATGATGAAAGGAAGAAATAGAAGAGAAGGGAGAACAACGGATGGGAGATGCAGTGCAGGTACGGGAAGAGGAATCAAGGCGGGTGGACTTTGAATGCAGAGTACGGACCGTTTGGCTTTATATAAAAAAATAACAACACAGTTCGTCCATTGTCATGCTTCAAGCACCGTGTATTTCAAAAACAAGAAGAAAATGGGAAGAAATCAATGGCAGGTGACAAGGAAACAGATGAACAGTGTTTAGCGCATGATTGGGTATCATTTTATATATGCCTTAACCACATTTTTATTGAACGTGCCAAATCAAACTAACCAAACCATGCTTTTATAATTATCACGAGGAATTAGATGAAAGTATATTTTCTATAGTATTAACTATTAAGGTATTAACAAACAATGGGATTAAGAACGGTTAACATGTATAGGGTTTATATTAAAACACCGTGGATTTACGGGCTCATGTATATGGAGATTCGGGTCTTACTATATAAGGTATCAACACAAAGGTAGTATACACGGTATATAATCGAGTTAAGGTCGTGCTTTTAAAATCCTAACTAAGATAATTAATTAATATTAATTAATGGACTGATTATTTTATCTAATAATCATATACTTGTAATATGTATCTCACTCGTATCGTATCAAAATTTAACAAAACCAGGGTGCGTTGGAACTATGTCGACAAGCGTTACAATCTGGAGCAGGTTTGATCAGAGTTGGGAACAACTAGGATTTTTAATTAAATTAAATTCATGTTTAATTTAATTAAAACCAATAGTTTCAGCAATGGTATGAAATCAAGGTGAGTCAAACTCACTCACTTTACCCCACATGTATTTTATACAAGTTGGGTTTTATAATTGTGTGTTATAGTTGTTAATGGTTGTTTGTCTGTTTGTTGTTGATTTTATATTCATACATTGACTGAAACAGTTAAATTAAACGGTTGCATAATTTAATGGAAAAATAATTGTTATTCTAATGATTAAATCCAATTGAGGTAACTTACCCTAGTGGTTACGTTTATAATAATATAAACGTTATAAATAAATAATTGAATGCTTGAATTTCTGATATTAGCCCAGTATTGATTGTTGCAGTTATTTTGGCCTGATATTATTAAACCGTTTATGTTATCACCTATTGGATGGAAAAAAAATATTGATTGGCTATAGTAAATTGATTGAATTGAATTTGTGGTAATCCATTGTTTTGCAGGGAATGACAGGTTGAAGGACTCCAACAAGATTCCTCACTAATATTGATAACGTTTATCAATATGATTATACTGTTTGTTACGGAGAGTGAAATTGATTTATATTTCACGGTTTGATACTATAGTAGCTATTTGCCTCTTTAGTACCGTCAATTAAAAGAAATGATTTTTTGAAATTGATACTAAATGGATTCCGATAGGTTTCAAAGAGATAAATATATTTTTATATGGTTTTGAAATACGATTTTAAATTGTAAAAATAATAGTCAAAATTAAATTTATAATTTTTATAACTATATAAAATATTACTTGTAAAGAGGTAAGATACTATTAAAGAAATGATTAAACGATATAAAAATGTTGAGATGGATTTTTAAAAAGGCCTTTACGATCGAAATGGAAATTTAAAAGGGACCTATAAATATCGAAATGGAATAATTGAGTTATAAATATATGAGAATATGTATATAAGAGATTGAGAAGTAACACTTTTTATAATAAATGATCGTTTTTAATGAACATTGTTGTAAAATATATGAAATGGGACTTAATAACATTTTGTGAATAAGATTAACACATCGATGGATTTGGAAACAAGTATTGATTTGGAAATGGAATTTCATATTTTAAATGAAATCGAAGTTGAAAATATCAATATGGATTTATAAATGAGATTTATAAATGGAATTTAGTTAAATAAATGGAAGCGAGGTTTATTCCGAGGTTCGGAATGTGGTATTCCAAAGTTCGGACTGATGAATCGAAGTTAGTTTTATTCCGAGGCTCAGAATATGATATCCCGAAGTTCAGAATGTTAATTGAATGTAGGGATATAAATGAAGTTAAAGATTTGAATAACGAGAACGAATATTAGTTGTCGATAATGAATTGAAAAATGAGATTTTTAAATGCAGTTGAAGAGGTGAAAACGAAAACGAATGGTAAGTTGTTATTAATTTACAAAAGATTTTGTAAATGGAAATTTTAAAGTTTTAGAAAGGGTATTGAATTAGTAAATAAAATTAAGGGTTTGTAAGTGTGTTGTGTAACATTTGTTACAAATAAGACAGACTACATTAGATATAAGTTTTTTTAAAGGATTATTATATGTTTTAGACAACGAATAAGTGGTCGAATAAGAGTTAAAGAGAACGTGATAAGTAGAAGGGTTTTGAAATGAAATCTGTAACGTTTGTTACAGATGACAAGTTGAATCATTTTGATGAATATCAATATAAGAAACTGGAAAGATATCAATATAATAATTGTATAAGATATTAATATAAGTTTTATAAAAACTTTGTTTCTAAACAAATGAATTTGAATTGTTGAAATAATTTGTAATATTATAATAAAGAGATATTAACGAATTTTCATAAGGATTCTATTTACAATAGAATCGAAGCTCATATACAATAATGTAAATGATTATTAACTTAAATCGAAAGAGTTTAAGAGGAGTTTACTTAATAATTAGTTAAGTAAATGGGGATGAGATTTAAATGGGGTTTCAAAAGGAAACGTGTGGTTAATAAAATTCTATTTATTCTGAAGATATGAATGTTGTTGGTCAAGGTTTGAAAGGTAAATAAAATACCCCAACTTGAACGACTCCGTGATTATCTAAGGATGGTTTTGTTTACAAACGAGAATAGTTGAGGAAACATAAGTTATGAATTCTATAAAATGATACAATAAACGATTTGCGAAAAGTTTATAAGTTGGATAAAATGAATTTGGAGAATATTATTATTTTATAATAAGAAGTGAAAGCAATGTTTCAAATATTGGAAAATTTAAAGGATTTAATAAACAAACGGTTCGTTAAAGAGGCTAAATGATACTGAGTAGTGAATCAGTGAATACATTTTAATATGGATGAATGGTTGTTTTATTTGATAGTTAAATAACCGACTATCAAATTTGGCCCATACGATTGTTGGTACGAAAAGACTGGGATCGAATATATATTCGAATACCATTCTATCCAGCAAATATGAATACGTTAAAGATGCTGATTCGTGATGGAGGTATTGAATACTGTCGATCTTCATAGACGGAAGGATTACTTAAAATCTCTGACTTGCAGGCAGAGATAAACTGCGTTTCTATCGTGGTAGGAATCTACGGATTGCAAGGACTACTCGCTGCTGATTTGTAGGGTTATTCCTAGGATGTGGTAGGAGGGTGCCTTCGGTTCAATCTGGATGACTTGTATGGACGATGAGAATGGTTGACAAATGTTTCAAAAATCGATTATAACCTCAAGCCTCATCAGCAGGGAAATGACAAAAATCGGGCAGGCAGCATGGCTATGTGGGTCGCTCCCATTAGGGTGTATAATCATCTATCTAGAGAAAATCCATTTCATTCTTTAATCTATTTCGATGTTGTCCCTTTTCGGGAAACGGTGGATAGCTCCCAGTCATTGGTGATATACATTCGATACAATCAAGCGAAATGAGTGGTTGCTCATGTGTGGGCTGGGTTGCAAGACGTTCTTTTTGAACTAGTGTATTCCCCTCTAGAGGTATACTGTCGGCAGGTGGTTCCATACCTTGTCATAGTCAGAATCTAATCTCCAATAAGAGCCCGTGGTTTTGATTGTATACTATAAATGTGGAGTGTGAGATGCAAGCATTCCGCTAGATTGTTATTTACTTGTATTTAGACATTATTATAATATCAGAAAGTATATGATTTCAAAAATGTTTTGGGTTATCGTAAGGTTGAAACCGTCTGTATTTATGTGTGGATTTGGTCTTACGATTATCCTTTTCTTTCGAAAAGATTTTAACTTTAAAATCAAGTTGTGTGATACCTTAAACCTAGTGTGTTTTTCTCACTCTGGTTCACCAAACTGACCCGGTGTTTGTAATGCTCGGGTTAGACCGGGTTGTATAGTTTCAGGTTATCGGATGCGGTGAAGAGACGAGCTGTATGGGTTTAGGCATATGATATGATAAAAAATTTCCATTGTGTACTTTTGTATAAGGACAGGCTATATAACTGTCCAGATGTGTTGATGTACTCTGATGATTGTAAGTATTTTTCTTAAAGCTCTCAGTAAAGATTTATTTCCATTTTGTTCCGATGGGATGTGGGACTCTGTGTTGTGTTGGTTCTTTTTCTTCTTCTTATGTTCTTATATTTCTTTCTTTCTTATCTCACCCTCTAATATTATGTCTAATAACTACCTGGTAGTTTTCTATACTTGACCTTCCGGCAAGTAATACAGGATTTGTGTATTATTATCGAAATTTGGGCTTCGAATTCCCTAGGTTGTTACAGTGGTATCAGAGCTGTTGGTTTGGTAAAAATCTTGGCTCTGTGGTGTAACTCGATAGAGATTGGGTTAATAACACCCTATATTGATTTAGAGTGCATATATATGAGAGAGCATATTTGTAGACTTTATATATACACATGTTTTGTATTGTGTTGTTAGATTAGTTCAAATGCTGAGAAGCTTTTGAATTGACAATGGACAAGATAAAATTTTGTAAAGGGGTAAATGAAATAATTTTACCTGAAATATATTTTTGTATAGAAAAGAAATAATTTTCTCAAATTATTGAAATATCGGTGTGTTTTATGTGATTTGAACAAATTCAAATTGGATTAAGAATTTGAATTGGAACTTAACTGGGTTAAGTAAAATTAAATTCAGGTGATATTGGAATATATTAAAATAAATTTGGAATTTTTAAATTAAATAGATAATCACTAATTAAAAATCAATCCGAGATTAACCGATTGAGATTCATATATGTGAAACTAATGTAAATAATAACTCGAATGTAAAATTCAATTGATTGGATTGAGTTAGTTGTGCATTGATTGTTGATTGGTATTGACTGGGTGTTAGATTGATTGAATATAAATTCACCATCAGTTTTATAATAAAGCTGAATGAATTGGAACTAAAATCCAGAATTATTAATTCAAAGGAAATCATATGAATTGGAACTGGATAATTTAACCCTGTGTTTGTGTGTGAATTATGTTATATGTTTGATCGTGGGAATTTGCTTAGTATTATGGTTGATAAATGAAATATTATTTAAAATTTCATGTAATGGTTACTTATATATTGAATTGAGTTAAATACAAGTGCCAGATGGCTTGAGGACTTATTTTGGTTGCGTAGATTGCATCCTAAATTGAGCAGTACGCTCAATAGCGCTCGAAAAATGTACGTCTACACGAAAATATAAAATTTTGGGTTTTGAATTTTGTTTTCCGACTATGTGAGTCGATATATATATATATATTATTTATTCCAGCGATATCGCAGATGTTGGACATGTGAGACTTTGCCGAATTTTTCCGAGAGTTTAATGTGTTAGAAATTTTTTGATATTTTTGAAAATTTTATTTTATCACAATGAATTGTTTTTTGATTTTATATAAAATGGATTTTAAAAATAATGGGTTCGTAACATTTTTCCGACCTTAGTAATTTCGGGGACGAAATTCTTTTAAGGGGGGAAGAATGTATGTCCCGTATTTTTGGTGGCTAATATTTAAATTATTTTATTCTTTTAAATATTATATTTGGAATGTTTATGAATATTAATTCATTATTTAAGAACAAAGTTTAAATGTTATAATATTAAATTTAAAACGAGCTTGAAATAACGCTACAGTTTGTAATATTTAGTTTTGAACTTCAAGTGAATGTACAGTATCCGATATAAGTCGGATTTCTATGAAACAAGAGATGTTTGAATCTAGTTGATGATAATTTTCACATGAAAGAGAAAAATCCATATTTCGTGTTATAAAGTGTTAGTTATGTCCAATTCAAAATTTAAAATAGTCGCTATGAAGATCGTTATTAAAATATAATGTTTGTTTAATTAATTTAAAAGGGTTTTAAATATGATTTTGATAATGTTTAACTCGGAATTTATGGTTTTGAGTTGCATAATTTATATTTGAAGCTATATGATAATTTTATTTAGATAAATACGTTAATAATAATTTTTTATTATTTAGTTGAATTTATTTGGAATTTAATTATATTATATCGATATTATATGGGCCTAAAAAATAGCATTCTATTCAAACGACCTTCGCTTTCGAAGAAACGAATTTTATTGGAATGTGTACCGCTAAATATTGTTAGATTTTCAATTTGGAGCCAATCAGAGTTGTTTTGTTGGTAAATGAAATTTTAAAGGTTAACCGATGAATATAAATTAAAATAACGCAGTGGTGTAAACTAAGTGGATTTTTCAGTAAAAATTAATTTTGTTTGGACCGGAACGTGAGACATAGTAGTATGTTCAATTTGGTTATTTTTAAAGATCGTATATGACCATCCGAAAATTGAATGTAAATTGCATGATAAATGGGTACGATGGTTATTCTATTGAAACTAGTAAAAGAAAATCTTCCCACTCTGTACAGGTTATTTCCTTGCGTCCCAATTTTTTCTTGCGGGCCAATCAATTTGTAACCGTGACAAACAAGTAATATGTTGAAATCCATCCTACGCAACAAAACAGCTACTCTACAATTTTGCTATAAACCTATACACCTAAATTACTTGCCATCCATGTATCTCTTCTTTATAAAAGCACTGCTACCCTACTGTTTCTTTCTCTCATTCCAGAAAATTAAAACTGGGAAAAAAACCTCCATCCTCGAAACAAATAATAACAATGCCAGCTATGGTTATTTTAAATACCATACTCCTCTCACTCATTAAAATAAACAACTTTCTTTGCGCTTGTGGCGTTGTGTGACTAAAACAAGCAACAGGTGAGGTCTGGCCGGTGAAAGGAACATCAGGTCGTGGTGCGCTGAGGAGCAGGCAACGCTCATTTGGCGGATAAAAGGTTCATGACCTATACTGGGTTCGAAGTGTTTGTACGGGGAGGATCTGCTGGATGCGAATGGAGGCTTGACTTCCTCGTGTAGAAAGAAAGAAGCAGCTGAGAACAACCATTCGTGTGGATGAGGAGACAGAAGAGGTTAGGGACACATGGGTTTTGGACGTAAATGAGCAAGAGTTTGAACAGTGCAAGGGGGAATGACAGACTAAGGGGTGAATTAGGCTGTTTCATGACTGGAGAGGAGGAGCGCGAATTCAAAATGAGCATGCTAGGTTCTATGCAAATGGAAAGTGGAAGCAAACGTTGCGGCATGGGGAAAGGGTGTCCGAACGAGTAGCTTCGCATATATTTTAAAACGAAGATTGGAAGGACGGAAGACGAGGGTAGCAGGAGTGGGCCTATAGAATTATTTGTGTTCGTATGGTTCCAGTAAAGAAAAGAAGGGCAGATGGGGAAAGTGCAGTTTTAAATGATGAAAGGAAAAAATAGAAGAGAAAGGAGAACAACGGATGGGAGATGCAGTGCGGGTACGGGAAGAGGAATCAAGGCGGGTGGACTTTGAATGCAGAGTACGGGCCATTGGGCTTTATATAAAAAATAACACAGTTTGTCCTTTGTCTCGCTTCTGGCACCGTGTATTTCAAGAACAAGAAGAAAGTGGGAATAAATGCAATAGCAGGTGACAAGGAAACAGATGAAAAGTGTTTAGCGTGATTGGGTATCATTTTATATATGCCTTAACCACATATTTTTTGAATGTGCCAAATCAAACTAACCACTCCATGCTGTTATAATAATCATGAGGAAATAGATGAAAATAGATTTTCTGTAGTATTAACTATTAAAGTATTAACAAACAATGGGATTAAGAACGGATGACTTAACATGTATAGGGTCTATATTAGAACACCATGGATCTGCGGGCTCGTGTATATGGATATTCGAGTCTTACTATATAAGGTATCGACACAAAGGTAGTATACACAGTATATAATCGAGTTAAGGCCGTGCTTTTAAAATCCTAACTAAGATAATTAATTAATTAATATTAATTAATGGACTGATGATTTTATCTAATAATCATATACTTGTAATATGTATCTCACTTGTTACAAATGAGATGAACTATTTTAGATATAATTTTTTTTAAAGGATTATTATATGTTTTAGACAATGAATAAGTGGTCAAGTATGAGTTAAAGAGAACATGATAAGTAAAAGGGTTTTGAAATGGAATCTGTAATGTTTGTTATAGATGATAAGTTGAATCGTTTTGATAAATATCAATATAAGAAATCGGAAAGATATCAATATAATAATTGTATAAGATATTAATATAAGTTTTATAAAAGCTTTGTTTTTAAAGAAATGAATTTGAGTTATTGAAATAATTTTAATATTATAATAAAGAGATATTAACGAATTTTCATAAGGATTCTATTTACAATAGAATCGAAGCTCGTATACAATATTGTAAATGATTATTAACATAAATCGAAAGAGTTTAATAGGAGTTTACTTAATAATTAGTTAAGTAAATGGGGATGAGATTTGAATGGGTTTTCAAAGGGAAATGTGTGATAAATAAACTTCTATTTATTTTGAAGATATGGATGTTGTTGGTCAAGGTCTGAGAGGTAAATAAAATACCCTAACTTGAACGACTCCATGATTATCCAAAGATGGTTTTAGTTTATAAACGAGAATAGTTGTGGAAACATAAGTTATGATTTCCATAAAACGATATTATAAACGATTTGCGGAAAGTTTATAAGTTGGATAAAATGAATTTGGAGAATATTCTTATTTTATAATAAGAAGTGAAAGCGATGTTTCGAATATTGGAAAATTTAAAGGATATAATAAACAAATGGTTTGTTAAAGAGGCTAAACGATACTGAGTAGTGAATCAATGAATATATTTTAATATGGATGAATGGTTGTTTTATTTGATAGTTAAGTAACCAACTATCAAATTTGGCCCATACGATTATTGGTACGGAAAGACCAAGATCAAATATATATTTGAAAACCGTTCCGTCCAGCAAATACAAATATGTTAAAGATGCTGATTCGAGATAGAGCCATTGAAGACCGTTGATCTTCATAAGCAAAAGGATTACTTAAAATCTCTGACTTGCAAGCAAAGATAAACTGTGATTCTGTCGTGGTTGGAATCTACGGATTGCAAGGACTACTGATCTATAGGGTGATTCCTAGGATGGGGTTGAAGGTTGACTTTGGTTCATCATGCTCTTGGATGACTTGTATGGACGATGAGAATGGTGGCGAGATGTTCCAAAAGTCGATTATAACCTCAAGCCTCAATAACCGAGAAATGACAAAAATCGGGCAGGCTGCATTGGCTATGTGGGTCGCTCCCATTAGGGTGTATAATCATCTATCTAGAGAAAATCCATTTCATTCTTTATTCTATTTCGATGCTGTCCTTTTTCAGGAAACGGTGGGTGGCTCCCAACCGTTGGTGATGTACATTCGGTACACTCAAGCGAAATGAGTGGTCGATCATGTGTGGGCCAGGTTGCAAGACGTTCTTATTGAACCCAGTATATTCCCCTCTAGAGATACACTATTGGCAGGTGGTTCCATACCTTGTCAGAATCCAATCTCCAATAAGAGCCTGCTGTTTTGATTGTATACCATATATGTGGAGCGTGAGATGCAAGCGTTCCGCTAGATTGCTATTTACTTGTATTTAGACATTATTATAATATCAGAAAGTATATAATTTCAAAAATGTTTTGGGTTATCGTAAGGTTAAAACTGTCCGTATTTATGTGTGGATTTGGTCTTATGATTATCCTTTTCTTTCAAAAAGATTTTAACTTTAAAATCAAGTTCTGTGATACCTTAAGCCTAGTGTATTTTTCTCACTTTGGTTCACCATACTGACCCTGTGTTTGTAATGCTCGGGTTAGACCGAGTTGTACAGTTTCAGGTTATCGGATGCTGTGAAGAGACGAGCTGTATGGGTTCAGGCGTATGACATGATAAAAAATTTCCGCTGTGTACTTGTGTATAAGGACAGGCAATATAACTGTCCAGATGTGTTGATGTACTCTGATGATTATAAGTATTTTTCTTAAAGCTCTCAGTAAAGATTAATTTTCATTTTGTTCCGCTGCGATGTGAGACTCTTGTTGTGTTTGTTCTTCTTCTTCTGTTCTTATATTTCTTTCTTTCTTATCTCATCCTCTAATATTCTTTCAAATAACTATCTGGTGGTTTCTGATACTTTAGCTTCCAGCAAGTAATACAGGATTTGTGTATTATTATCGGAATTTGGGCATCGAATTCCCTGTGTCATTACACAAACACAAATGATTTTGCGAAATTCTGACGAGATATGAAAAAGTTATGGCTATTTATTCGTCAATTACATTTCAAGATAATTAAAATATAATTAATTAAATTAAATTCTCACATTAACCCCTTAATTATCCTTTCCTCCCCATCATCTTCCTGAAACCGTTCGTACTAAACCTCACCACCCTCTCTCCACCGTCGTGTTCACCAGAAGTCGGCTGCCCTTGATCGGTGGCCACTGTGTTGCATGCCTCGACAAGCTCCTCCGATGTCGAGAACCACCCGAAATCCAATCCACCCGTCAGTTCTCCACGAAACACGATCATTTGGGTATGGATTTAAAGATCGAAGAAATCACAAAAATTTTCGTTTAAGAAGTTTGAATTAATTGGGAATGAATTGTAAGATTTTTGCCTTTGAATTTCAGAGCATTTCATCCCTCCAATCGCTTCAAACAGCGGCTGCTCATTAATGAGCTAGGGTTAAGCTTAAGGCCCTTTGATATCAACATATCTAATATTATTTTAATTCGAAAAATAAGATTTTTGCATCCAAACTCCAAATCAAACCCAACGACTATCGTACGCAGCTAAATACCCCCATTCCAGACACAATGGGATATGTTTTGTAAGCCAATTCGACTGTTTTGATCAGTTTTTATCAAAATTGAAATATAAATTAATATAATATTCAATATTGAATTTCAACGTATATTTTAATTTACTAGGGCCACATACCGACTCCAAAAATTATGAAATTTGAAATCCCGCTATGTTTTGATGATACGGTCCTAACAAAATTAATTTCGTCGAATTTGGAGACCATCTGAAAAATGGCCATTTTAACTGGCTTATTAATTTCAAACAGAAATTGAAAACGTTTTTAACATATTGATTCCAAAAACTATGAAATTTTAAACCTGACAATAACTTGACATTCCGGATCCAATAAAAGTGGTTTCGTCGAAAACGGAGTTAGTTTGCGAAATGGCTATTTTTAATGGCTTATATATTATACTTATATATATATATATTCCATAACGACTATTTTAAATTTTAATCTGGACATAACTTACAATTTATAAAGTGAAATATTAATTTATCACATTTGTTAGAAATATATAGTTAAATAGATTCTAACCTTTCTTGTTTCAACAAATTCTGGCTTATATTGAGTTCTACATATTCAATTGAAGTTTAAAACCAAATTTTCAAACTACTGAGCCATTTTGAGTTCATTTTAATTAAATTTTAAATTTATACATTCTAACTTCGATTTAAATAAATTTTAAATCGTTAATTCTCAAAATAAATCATTTTAAATTCTTAAAATCCATGAAATCAAATAAAAATAAAAATTAAAATTGGTACCAAAATCTGGGTGGTTACACATCATTCTTTCATTTTGTACACTTTATTACTCTCTTTTTTTACTGGCGAAATCCTAGTTTGATGTATACTTGACCATCTTTAAGCCCCTCAAAAAGCACATCTTCTAGCATTGATTTCACTATAGTGATTCCTCCTTGATTTCCTTCGTCTTTGTGGTATGCTATAGTGCTGCAATTGATTATCAATATTTTATAAGTCAGTTTTTTATTCAAATTTATTTAGTTACAAATATAAAGAAAGAAAACAAGTTACAAATCTTACTTCTCGTTTCCCTTGATTTGAAGAAAGTGAATTTTTATGTTGTTGTTCTTCATTTAATAATTTTAGGATACGACTTTTTGTGACATTTTTGCTTTTGCAACATTTTCTTGTTGGTGAATATCTATCAATATCAATCATCTCTTAATTTTCAGGTGCTTTAGTTTCAGTTTCCTCTTCATAATCAGATTCTTCATTTTTCTTCTTCTTTTTCTTGTTTAGTTTGGTCACTTCCTTTAGTTTCTTCAACTTATTTAGCTTCTTCAACCTCTTCAGTTTCTTCAACCTCTTCATTTTCACCTTCAACGGCTTCTCTATCTTTTTCAACTTCTTCATTTTCCCTTTCTTCAACTTTAGTTTTCTTTCTTTTATCTTTTTATTGTTTGTATTATTTCATACTGGGATTCCGAATCAAATTTACTCCTTCGTTGGCGCTTTTTAACCCTTTAAACTAAAGAGCTTGGTTTTTTCATTTTGCATGCTCTGTCAGGAGTTCATTTTTTCTTTGAACTTTTGTGTTGATCCTCCATTTTTTTCTTTCTTGCTGCAACATCAGAATTTGTTGTGGTATACTAAGATCAAATGTTGGTGGTTCTGCTTCTTATACTTGTTTTGATACCAACATTGTTATTTTCTTCCTTATCACTACCACAACCTTTAACATCCCTTTTTTCTGTTGTTCAATTTCAAATAATTCTTCTTTCTTTTTTAATTTCTGCTCCAAATCCCTGACATACTGCTGCAAAGAGTCTACTTATTTGTTCGTCGTCTCTTCCAGATTATCTATTGATTGCATATCCATATTTTCAATGGTTTCAATCTGAAGATGTTTATGTTGGGGCCTTTCTTCAAGAAGAGATTTTTCATCTATTGATATGTTTCTCATTTCAATAAAAATTTGTATAATAACATAAATAAAAATGACCGAGTAACACCCAATAAATTAACTAATGCTATGTATAATTATCATTCTCTATTTGATGTTACATATGACTATCATTCTTTAGAATAAGTACATTGAATTGTTTTTTTTTTGAAGTAATGATAAATGCAACTATCATTTAGTTTATGACTGTATTATAATAACATGACTACTGTCAGTATATTCTAAATTAACATATGTTTATCTACATGTATGTATTTATTGCATATGTGTGTTAAAATATATGTTTCCATCATCCATGTTTTCCAAAATATCTCTTAGTATAACCATCTTTAAGCTTGAAATTTTCCATCTTTCAAATCTTGGCAATGTAGAATAGTAGTTTGGCAACGGGGATACCAAACTAACATGCTCGCATAGAAAAAACTGCAAAAAATATTTTATTCGTTAAAATATATAATATGTATATTTTAATTTACATAAATAAATGCATTAATATAAAGTTAAAATGATGTAATTACCATCGCAAGCATGGAACCATCCGGCATATTTCTTGGCTTTATTTTAAAAGCAGTCAAAGATCGAATCAAGAATAATGAATTGAAAGTGGCCAAGATATTGAGTTCATTTTCCTTATATCAATGATGTAAGGAATGTATCCATATGGAAAATATCTTTGGTTATTGAGAAAAAAGATAGTGATTATTGCAAGAATTAAGATCAGTTTTGGAAAATCGGATTCATTTTCAGATTCTTTTTGTTTCCAGTTCATTGTTTATTTAGAAATTATAAGGTCTTTGGTAATGTGCTCTACAGTGCCAATTTTTTAAAAACAAAGTCCTTATAATTTTTTGGAAGCACGTGCAAACTCATTTTAGGTACTGGAATCAAGTTAATTCCACACATAAGTAATCCAAAAAGAATTGAAATATCTGCTGCTTTCATTTTTAGAAAAACATTCCCTAATTTTCAAGCTTGTTCCTTAATAGAAAATGTTTCTACTATATCATCTAAGGTTGTAGATGATTTAGTGAAAGAAGATGTGGTTAAAAATTGTTTGAAAAAGACATGAACAAACTTTTCAAATGGGGTTTGGTTTAAAAAATAAGCTGTTTTACAAGATCACCAACTTTTAGGATATTTTTTTGGAATTTTTTTTATCATAAGCAACAAGTTACAACGATATTGAATTTTGTATTGAGGTGATTTTTTTCCTTCCTTTTTTTCCTTTTTTCGTTGTTGCTGCCTTTGCTTTCTTCATTCCTTTCACTACTTATTCCTGCATAGTATTTTTTGAATGAATCATTCTATATATAATTAACTGTAATGTTGTTTACATCTATTATTAGTAAACAAGTATATGATATATGAAACTATCATTTTAAATGTCACGTAAATATCATTAGTAAACAATTATATGATATATGTAACTATCATTCCAAATGTCATTTACATCTATCATTAACACCCAAGTATAAGACAAGTGAAACTATCAGTTCAATTCATTTATAAATATCATTAGTACCCAAGTAATAAAGTGTAAAAAGAGAGTATAAAATGTACAAAATGAGAGAATGATTGGTAAATATAGCACTCATCTTTTCATAGATTTTGAGCAGTATTCTTAGTATATACATGAATTGAATGGGTGAATGAAAGCTAGAAGTAACATCGCTATTTGTTTAATATCTATAAATGTATAGAATGGGAGAATGATAATTAAAAGTAGCATTAACGTTATTTTAGTACATATATATAGGATGATATAATGATAGTTAGAACTTGCATTGAGACTTCCAAATTGAATGTAAATGTATTGAATAATAGAATGAGAGTTAAAAGTAGCATTAGTATTTATTGAGCATATAAGCATATTGAATGCCCAAGATGCTAGTTTAAACTATCATTTGCATTATTCAGTGTAGTAAACAAGTAAATAATAGTGAAAACTAACATTAGAAACCCTAGTTTAAAAATGCAGAAAAAATAATTATACAATAAAACTTATAATTTTCCTTCTTTGGTTAAACAATTGATTGACTGGTTTTATTACAACCAAGAAATGTACAAGCACAATTATTACTTCACTACGATTATGATGGTAAGTATAAGCTTTCAATTATAAATATTAAAAAAATATTATATTGTGTTCTAATGCATATGAATATTCAGAATGTTATAACAAATGACCAACAAACATTGGTCAGTGTCTTAGTCCTACCAACAATACATAAGATTGTCAAAGATGACTTTTTAGAATGAACGTAAAAGTGTGGTTATTGAAGGAGAAGGCAGAGAATTTTTTAAATGGATGTGGTGAAGGGAAGTTCACAATGTTTATTGTAAGAAGTCAGGTAGTTTTAGAGGCAAAGTATGATAAAGGAAGTTTCAGTTGACAATGAAGGAGATGGAGTATTTATGATTGTGTATTTGTTAAATGGGGGTCGTTGAATGTTTTATATTGCAAAAAATTGTGATCAAAAGCTTAGATGTTTTCTATGCAGATGAAATTGAGTGAACTGTTATAAACTTAAAACATAAGTGGTTTAGTGAAGTTCACACAATGGTATTTTATTGTAATGCAAAAGTGAAATGATTTTTTTAAATAAACAGAGTAGATGTGAAATGGACAAAAATAGTCAATACAAAATCGACTACATAAAATTCAAACGTAACCAATATAGAATGTAATAGGAAATAGAAATGTAAAAGGGAATAAAGACAAAAGCACAAATAATTAAAAATTTGAATGTACCTGCAAAGTCAACATTTACAATTCAAAACTTACAACATGATTTTTTTTTTTCAAATACACACAAAATGAAATGCAAGAAGATTTTTTTTTTAAACTAATCAAAATAAAGAAACCAAAAACATGCATCAAAAACTTAATGCTAATGTAACTTAGCATTTATTAAATAAATGACATACATGCATCAAAAACTTAATGCTAATGTAACCTAGTATTTCTTAAATAAATGACATACATGCATCAAACCTTAATGCATGTGCAACCTAGCATTTTTTAAATAAACGACATACATGCATTAAATCCTAATGATAATGCAACTTAGAATTTCTTAAATAAATGATATAAAAACATCAAAACCTTAATGCTAATGTAACCTAGCATTTCACTACATCTTTCAAATTCACTGTTCCGAATGTGACACTGTAATTTTAATAGATCAAATGATTTATTAATCTCCTTCAAGCATATTTAATATAGTTTATTATACTAAAATAAAAAATGATATTTTGGACTATCATTATGCGTTGTAATTCAAGTATGTTGTTTTTCAATGAAAAATTTAAGCCCTAACAAACAACATTTCAACAAGATTACCATCGAAGCCTTAACAACAACCCTTGAGTCCACGGTTTTTTGTAATTCTTCATCATTGACATATTTCTGTTTGAGTTGTTTAACTGTTAGAGTATATGCCAAGAGATATGCTAGGGAATATGCTACAGAATAAAGAATATGCTAGGAATATTCTAGAGAATAAATGTAGCCTATAAATATATGTTTTAGCATTGTATTCAGTAAATCAATTATCTCTATTGTAATAGCAATAAAATAAATCTATAAAAATGTAGTCCTTTTATTGTTCATCGTTTCATCTCTCTTCTCTCTGCATTTGAATTCTATCATGGTATCAGAGCCTGGTTCGAGAGGAGAGAGAGAATAGAGGATTGGAACTAAGTTTTTAGCATTTATTTCTCTTCTTAGAATAATTGAGTCACGCCCCCCTTTCGTTTCAGAAAATAAAATCGCAACTTAAATTTCACAGCTTCCCCAAACTTTCAGATAGTCGCTAGCATTTTCAGACAGTTCGACTTTCAAATCGGAATTCTCCCTTAGTCCTATCGATTTAAAAAAAGGGGGGATTCACGATCTGATGTTTGAAAGGGAAAAGTCGTTCGTGCCCTCGATTTCAGCGTCACAGACCAGGACGTCAACGTCATGATTCAGGAGATGGACTCTGATCGGGATGGATTCGTCAACATGAAGGAGTTTTCCGAGTTCAACAAGGGCAACGACAGTATGGAAGAGATGAAAGTTGCTTTCGATATGTACGATTTGAACAAGAACGGGTTGATTTGCTGGAGTTTGCGGTGGTCTTCGGGTGAGATTTGGGAATTCGGATTCGTGGACTTGGAGAGTTGCGATTGGAGGTTGGGTCTTGTTCTGTGCAGTCTTATTGTGTGTTCTCAAAAGCTTTGGCGTTTTGCTGCAAGGTCTCCTATTTGGTTTCTTGGAGGCCGTAAGTCCTGTATTATTTTAGGTAGTGAAGCTTGTGAGTTTGTAATGGTGTAGGGTTTCATTTGTGGTGTTCGGGTTGAGTCCAGAAGGGGTTGTTTGCTTGCTGATGAAGGAGGATGTTGTCGTGTTGTTTGGAATGTGGTAAGGAGGGTTTGAGATGGACGGTTTTAGGTTGGTCAGAGGTGATTGCGGAAGGGAAGGGAGATTGGTTGTTGGTTTTTTTTTTTTGTGCGTTTGCTGGTGTAACGACCCGTATTCTACACATCATAAGATTGTAGAATATTTATTTCTTTCCCGTGTGAAGTCGTATGGTCATATAACTTTGGGAAACATCTATTAGAGTCATTTCCCATGTTCATGATTTTTTGTCGATTTTTAAATGACCATTTTGCCCCTAGTTGGTACTGTTTTGGCCATAACTTTTGATTGGAAAGGAATTTTGACCTGAAACCACTTCCATTTGACTCGTTTGATAGTTTCTCTTTCCGTAGAGTGGTCATAATGGCCAAACGGACTTACCATTTGGGAGATATGGCTGAAACAAGGTTTGGAGGGTGAAAAACTGCTTAACCGGGCCAAATCGGGTGATTAGTGAGTAGGCCCATAACCCATTTCGGGTTAGGGTTATGGGAGGGCTGAAATGAGATGGAGGATCATTCCATTTCAGTTTTCTAGCCTCCACTTATCACCAAGGATCCCTAAAAATGGCCTCCAATCTCTAGATCACCTCCAAATCATCTTTTGGCCAAGGATTTGGCTTAGCAACCCCTAATCAAAGAAGATCTTCACCTAATCAACCTTGGAGCTGCTGTTAGCATTGGGATTCGCATCAAATCAGAGCATTATTTCAGATCTTAGTTTGTTTTGTGGCTAAGGTGAGTGATTTGCTTAGTTTTGCACTAATTATGGCTAATTAGGGGTGATTAGTGTTAATTAGCGAATTTAAACATGATAAAATTCTGGAAAAATGTCTATAAAATTCGGAATGATGTTTTAGACATCTGATACGAATTTGGGTTAATTTGGTTAAAATTTGCTAATCCTATCATCAGTTTCACCTAATTATGCTTAAGGGGAAATATGGGATTTTGGGTATGTTTGATCCATTTTTACCTATCATATTGATGTTTTGATGTTTGTGGTTGATTATGTATGTTGCTATGACTGTATGAAATGCTTTGTGACTGTTTAGAATAGTTAGAATGGTCGAAAACGCCGTCGAGGGGCGTAAACAGCTCGCTGGACAAGGTGCAGGGGTTCGGATCGCATAGGGGGTTGAGGGACGATCGGATCGCCCTATGGGATCGTGGGGGCATCCCCATGAGTCGAGTCACCTCCTCCGAACCGAACCGCCTGTGCAAGGCCCACAAAGCGAATCGATGCAGCGTCGTGCCAAACTGAAGTACTCCGATCCGGATCGCGAATAAGCATTACGACCCGATCCATCCATGAAGGGTGAGCACGATCCGTCGACCTGGAGAAGGGCGTCCGATCCGAACCGCTTGAAGAACCACGATCCGATCCGTATGGGGTGTCCCGATCCGAACCGAGAAGGGGAGCATGATCCGAAGCAAAGGAAGGGAGGACCACGACCCGATCCGACGTAGGAGGCGCGACCCGATCCGCTGAAGAATGTGAAGGCTGATCCGATCCGATTCGATTGTGATGACCAATAACCCGAGATGCAAAGGTAGTCCAAATGGAAGCTAGAGCTCAGGATCCCGGAACCAGTTGGGAACCAATGAGTTCACTTCATGGTTGGACTTTGCTGCGGGACGCGTGCTAAGGAGTTGTCGACGTTCATAACTTCGATTCACCACTAAGAATGATGGGCTACTTATCAGTGCAGTAGGGTCATTATGACCTGAGGGGCAAAGTGATGGTAGCAAGACTACGTTATCAGTGCAGTAGGGTCATTATGACCCGAGGGGCAAGGTGATGCGTAGTAAGACTATGAGCCAGCGCAGATGGGGTGAATAGCTCCATGGGGCAAGTGGACATAGTAAGGATTAGTAAGGCTATGAGCCAGCGCAGATGGGGTGAATAACTCCATGGGGCAAGTGGACATAGCGAGGAATTAGTGGCTACGTTATCAGTGCAGTGAAGTCATTTATGACTTCATGGGGCAAAGTGATCGTGGCAAGGAATGTTGAGTGATCGAAGTGGTGAATATCGTATGCTTTACGCACTGAGTGAGAGATGTGAGGATGGATGCTATGTTGATTGTTTGCCATCCCTATGACATGCACACCTCCCCCACCTCCGTATCTTTACACTGTTTGATATGATACCTTAGAGTATTGTACAGTATGTAGTGCTAACTCTTTGGTTGCAGGTCCAGGTTCAGGTATGTTTTAGTTTACCTGTTATTGTTCACTTTTGATGCTTATCGCTCATACCAGGCTTTATGTCTGACCCAGAGTTTTATGTCTCCTCTTATTACTCTGGGTGCTCACACGAGCAGACTAGAGACAGGTTAGCTGGTGGTGCGCGAGTAGCTGATTCAGAGGCGGGCAGGAGGCTTCCACGTATGATATATATATACACATTCTCCCTGTGTCGTTGGTGGTCGCTACTTGGGCATTAGTAGTGTACCTCGTTTATCTTGCTTTTGCTTTGAGACAGTTTGGAAGTTGTAATAAGCTGTATTTTTGGATTTCCGCTGCTTTGATGTTTAGTTCTGATTTTCAGCTTATGCACTGTCTCTCCTGTTTTATGTCAAGTATGTTACTATTATATTTTGTTCTATGCGCTGTGAGACATTCTACAGGTTCTTTGCATGTTCATTTCCTTCTTCCTTTTCCTTCTGGCGACCCGTTCCGTGCTAACTGGACACGTGTACATCGCACTTTTGGAGTAAATGTCGGTTGGTGCGGGGCGGGACGTCACACTTGGTATCAGAGCGAGGTT
This sequence comes from Allium sativum, assembly GCA_030737875.1. Lineage (NCBI taxonomy): Eukaryota > Viridiplantae > Streptophyta > Magnoliopsida > Asparagales > Amaryllidaceae > Allium > Allium sativum. The sequence goes on from CM060910.1 coordinate 463,830,196, forward strand.
GCGTAGTTAACCTAGGGAAAGACACTAGGGAGAGTTAGTACGTATATGAGAGCGCGTATTTGTGATTACTTTGGTTTTCAAAAGCTATGTATATATATATACTATTAGTAGTATAAGAATGAAGTTGCACTGCACTAGTACCACTATGGGGTCGTTAATCGTTTTCCTTTTTACAGATTGAAGATGAGCCGATATGTGAGAGGTACTGGTAGAGGGGCCAATAATGGAAATGCAGCTGACATGAGGGCGATGTTTACCGACCTCATGAGAGACATGCTTAGAGAAGTGCAAGGGGCAGTTCCCAACCCCGGAGTTGGTGTTGGCCCAGTAGTGCAGGCGCCTAGGGTCGATTTCGCCAAGTTGTGCAAGGATTACACCAATCTTGGTGGGAAGCCGTTCCATGGGACGGAGTCGGCCACGGATGTTCAAGACTGGATGGATAGCTGTGACCGTATCTTTGATGACTTGGGTCTTGAGGATGCGATGAAGAGAAGGCTAGCGTCTCGTCAGTTGCAAGGGCGAGCGATGAATTGGTGGAATGCCATTAGAACAGCTACTCCAGAGGACCAGGTTACTTGGGTTCAGTTCAAGGCTCGCTTTAGCGAGAAGTTCATTCCGGCTGCCCAGAAGTCGGTGTTGTTCAAGAGGTTCTTGGAACTGAAGCAGAATGGGAGGGCAGTTTCTGATTATATTGCTGAGTTCGACACTTTGTCGAAGTATGGACTGTCTCTTATCGATACTCCTGAGAAGAAGAATGAGAAGTTCATTACTGGTTTGGATGGGTACTTGGGGGAAAGGCTTATCAACCACATCGATGAGACTTTTGAATCGATTGTGGGGAAAGCTTTGAGATCAGAGAGTCTTTACCCTAAGTCAAAGACCGAGGCTGCATCTGCAGAAGGGCCAAAGCCGCAAGCAGGCGGTGGAGGCAAGAATAGCTCTCAGAATAAGAGGAGGCAGGACCAATCAAAAGGTGGCCAGAAAAAGAGCAAGAAGGATGTTGAGTGCTTCAGCTGTGGAAAGAAGGGCCATTATGCTAAAGAATGTCGGGCCAAGCCAGCGGAAAGGAAGTGCTACAACTGTGGTCAAGTGGGACATCAGAAGGACAAGTGCCCGCAACCTCTTAAGGAGAAGCAGATTGTGAAAGCATATGCTCTTGATGCTATTCCTTCTTCGTCGAATGCCCCAACTACGGCGGAGAAAGGAAAGAATGTTGTTATTCAAGGTATGCTTTCTATTTATGATATACCAGTTCGAGTTTTGTTTGATACTGGGGCTTCCCGTTCCTTCATATCTAGTGACCTGGTAGATAGGTTGGGACTGGAACCCGAAATAGTCGTTAGACCAATGATAGTGACGAACCCGATCGGTGGTTCGACTAGCCTTAGTATGATTTGCAGGAATTTGGTCTTATCGAGTCATGGATGTATGTTTGTATGTGATTGCTTTGTTTTGGGCTTTACTGGGTATGGCATTATATTGGGAGTCGATTGGCTCCAAAGATACGGGGTGGTGGTAGACTGTGAGGGCTTTTTGGTGACAGTGAGGGCGGATGATGGGCGGAGGGTAGTGTTTGGTAGCCTACCTAGGGATGGGGTTATGGCTAGTTTTGTAAATTCCCTCGACATCCCGCAGGATGAGTTGTCAGATGTGCCCGTGGTTGGCCAGTATCCGGACGTCTTCGAGGAGGTGACCGGGCTTCCACCACACCGAGAGATTGAGTTCCGTATTGATTTAGTGAAAGATGCCAGACCTATAGTGATGCCACTTCGTCGTATGGCACCAAAGGAGCAGTGAGAGATCGGGGTGCAAGTCAGCAATCTTTTGAAGAAGGGATTGATTAGAAGGAGTGTCTCCGAGTGGGGAGCACCAGTTGTGTTTGCCACTAAGGCAGATGGTTCCCTTCGTTTGTGTGTGGACTATCGCGAGTTGAATAAGGTAACGAGGAAGAATAAGTATCCTCTACCGCGGATAGATGATTTGTTCGATCAGCTGGAAGGAGCAAGAGTGTTCTCCCAGTTGGACCTCGCGACAGGATTTCATCAGCTTCGAGTAGCAGATGAGAGTGTTTCGAAAACGGCATTTAGGACGCCGTCTGGATTTTATGAGTGGCTGGTCATGCCATTTGGGTTGACCAATGCACCAGCCTATTTTGTGGACCTTATGAATCGAGTATTCAGAGATCAGTTGAATAAGTTTGTTCTTGTGTTCGTGGATGATATCCTTGTTTACTCAAGGACAGAGGAGGAACACAAGGGGCACTTGAGGATAGTGATGGAGGTGTTGAGGAAACACCAATTGAAAGCGAAATTCTCTAAGTGTCATTTTTGGAGAAGGGAAGTAAGATTCTTGGGTCATGTTGTTTCAGAAAGTGGTATTGCCGTGGACCCTGCGAAGGTGGCTACGGTACAGGATTGGCCTACGCCCAAGAATGCAACAGATGTAAGAAGTTTCTTGGGATTAGCGGGATATTATCGTAAGTTTATCCAGGACTTCTCCAAGATAGCAGCACCGTTGACTCAGTTGACTAAGAAGAATCAGTCCTTCGTCTGGGACGGAGTGTGTGAGGATGCCTTCAAAAGTCTAAAGGAGAGGTTGACGCGTGCGCCAGTGTTAGTCATTCCTAAAGGGAATGAAGAGATGACGGTATACACGGATGCTTGTGGTACCGGACTGGGTGCAGTATTGATGCAAGGAGGTAGGGTTGTAGCTTATGCTAGTCGACAGCTAAAGCCGCATGAGAAGAAGTATCCTACCCATGATTTGGAATTAGCAGCGATTGTATTTGCGCTGAAGATGTGGAGACACTATCTCTTTGGAGAAAGATTTGAGTTGTTTACCGATCATAAATCGTTAAAGTATCTCTTCTCTCAGAAAGACCTGAATCTCCGTCAGCAGAGATGGTTAGAGTTCTTGGCTTCGTATGATTTTGATATCGCGTATACACCTGGGAAGGGTAATGCGGTAGCCGATGCCTTGAGTAGGAGACATGCCAGCTTAGGGGCAATGTTTCTTGAATGGAAGCAACTGGAGTTTATCGCGGGGTTTGATTTCAGACCAAAGTGCGAATTGGATCCAGTTATGCTAGCTAGTTTGACGATCAGACCCACTTTGATAGAGAGGATTGGTTCTAGCCAGAGGGACGATCCTAATCTATTAGAAATCGTCTCCAAGTTAGAGATGGGTATTGATGGAGAGATGAATGTGTATGGGCTTGATCGAGATGGATGGCTTCGAAAGAATGGAAGACTAGTTGTGCCCAACGTAAATGGTTTGAGGGATGAAGTGCTTCGAGAATGTCATCACTCAAAACTGACTATGCATCCCGGTGGTAATAAGATGTATCGAGACATGAAGCGAACCTACTACTGGGAAGGGATGAAAAGAGACGTTGGGAAGTTTATATCCAAATGCATGAATTGTCAGCTGGTTAAAGCCGAGCAGAAGAAGCCTAGTGGGTTGTTGCAACCACTAGAAATTCCCGAATGGAAATGGGAGCAAGTCTCGATGGATTTCATCGATGGTTTACCAAGGACTAGATCGGGATATGATAGTATTTGGGTAATTGTGGATCGATTGACTAAGAGTGCCAGATTTATACCAGTCAAATCGACCAGAACGGCAGCCAAGTTGGCAGAATTGTATATGAAGTGGGTAGTGAGATTTCATGGAGTACCCAAAAGCATTGTGAGTGACCGAGACCCGTTGTTCACTAGTGGGTTTTGGAAGAGCTTACAAGAGGCTCTAGGGTCAGGATTACATCTCAGTACCGCATATCATCCTCAGACCGACGGTCAGACGGAGAGGGTGAATCGTATATTGGAAGATCCCTTGAGAGCGTGTATATTGGATTTTGGTGGATCATGGGATGACCATTTGCATCTAGTAGAGTTTGCATATAACAATAGCTACCAATCCAGTATCGGTATGGCTCCATATGAAGCTTTGTACGGAAGACCGTGTAACTCACCATCATGTTGGATAGAGACTGGCGAGAAGTTTGTGCTTGGACCAGATGTGGTGAGAGAAACTTCAGATAAGATTAAGATCATTCAGCAACGAATGAAAGCTGCCCAAGATAGGCAGAAGAGTTATGCTGATTAAAGGAGAAGAGATTTGAAATTCTCCGTTGGTGACTTGGTGTTTGTTAAGATCTCTCCGTTGAAGAGCGTGATACGATTTGGCAGGAGAGGCAAGTTGGCACCAAGATTTGTTGGCCTGATCCCTGTTCTTGAATTAGTCGGGAATTTGGCGTATAGAGTTGGCTTACCAGAGAAAATGGCGGGAGTTCACAATGTGTTTCATGTTTCCCAACTAAGGAAGTTCGTTCACGACTCAGATATGGCTATTTCACCTGATCAGTTAGAGGACTTCGAGGTAGAACCTGAGGCGGTTGGGAACCGCAAGCCGATTCGTATTGTGGGGCACGATACGAAGCAACTTCGAAGAAAGTCGGTGAAGCTAGTCAAGGTTCAGTGGGGCGAGGACGAGAATGATTGTACTTGGGAGACAGAGGAGAGCATTAGGAAGGCTTATCCAGAACTCTTTGCCTGGTAAGATTTACTTTACGATTTAGTTATTCCGCATGCTAGGATAGACTTGTTTTGCTTGTTTTGCATGTTTGATGGTTGTTTTATGATTGATAGGCATGCAGGACCTTTGTGTATGTTTGGATTAGGGAATTTCGGGGGCGAAATTTCTTAGGGGGGGAAGAGTGTAACGACCCGTATTCTACACATCATAAGATTGTAGAATATTTATTTCTTTCCCGTGTGAAGTCGTATGGTCATATAACTTTGGGAAACATCTATTAGAGTCATTTCCTATGTTCATGATTTTTTTGTCGATTTTTAAATGACCATTTTACCCCTAGTTGGTACTGTTTTGGCCATAACTTTTGATTGGAAAGGAATTTTGACCTGAAACCACTTCCATTTGATTCGTTTGATAGTTTCTCTTTCCGTAGAGTGGTCATAATGGCCAAACGGACTTACCGTTTGGGAGATATGGCTGAAACAAGGTTTGGAGGGTGAAAAACTGCTTAACCGGGCCAAATCGGGTGATTAGTGAGTAGGCCCATAACCCATTTCGGGTTAGGGTTATGGGAGGGCTGAAATGAGATGGAGGATCATTCCATTTCAGTTTTCTAGCCTCCACTTATCACCAAGGATCCCTAAAAATGGCCTCCAATCTCTAGATCACCTCCAAATCATCTTTTGGTCAAGGATTTGGCTTAGCAACCCCGAATCAAAGAAGATCTTCACCTAATCAACCTTGGAGCTGCTGTTAGCATTGGGATTCACATCAAATCAGAGCATTATTTCAGATCTTAGTTTGTTTTGTGGCTAAGGTGAGTGATTTGCTTAGTTTTGCACTAATTATGGCTAATTAGGGGTGATTAGTGTTAATTAGCGAATTTAAACATGATAAAATTCTGGAAAAATATCTATAAAATTCGGAATGATGTTTTAGACCTCTGATACGAATTTGGGTTAATTTGTTTAAAATTTGCTAATCCTATCATCAGTTTCACCTAATTATGCTTAAGGGGAAATATGGGATTTTGGGTATGTTTGATCCATTTTTACCTATCATATTGATGTTTTGATGTTTGTGGTTGATTATGTATGTTGCTATGACTGTATGAAATGCTTTGTGACTGTTTAGAATAGTTAGAATGGTCGAAAACGCCGTCGAGGGGCGTAAACAGCTCGCTGGACAAGGTGCAGGGGTTCGGATCGCATAGAGGGTTGAGGGACGATCGGATCGCCCTATGGGATCGTGGGGGCATCCCCACGAGTCGAGTCACCTCCTCCGAACCGAACCGCCTGTGCAAGGCCCACGAAGCGAATCGATGCAGCGTCGTGCCAAACTGAAGTACTCCGATCCGGATCGCGAATAAGCATTACGACCCGATCCGTCCATGAAGGGTGAGCACGATCCGTCGACCTGGAGAAGGGCGTCTGATCCGAACCGCTTGAAGAACCACGATCCGATCTGTATGGGGTGTCCCGATCCGAACCGAGAAGGGGAGCACGATCCGAAGCAAAGGAAGGGAGGACCACGACCCGATCCGACGTAGGAGGCGCGACCCGATCCGCTGAAGAATGTGAAGGCTGATCCGATCCGATTCGATTGTGATGACCAATAACCCGAGATGCAAAGGTAGTCCAAATGGAAGCTAGAGCTCAGGATCCCGGAACCAGTTGGGAACCAATGAGTTCACTTCATGGTTGGACTTTGCTGCGGGACGCGTGCTAAGGAGTTGTCGACGTTCATAACTTCGATTCACCACTAAGAATGATGGGCTACTTATCAGTGCAGTAGGGTCATTATGACCTGAGGGGCAAAGTGATGGTAGCAAGACTACGTTATCAGTGCAGTAGGGTCATTATGACCCGAGGGGCAAGGTGATGCGTAGTAAGACTATGAGCCAGCGCAGATGGGGTGAATAGCTCCAGGGGCCAAGTGGACATAGTAAGGATTAGTAAGGCTATGAGCCAGCGCAGATGGGGTGAATAACTCCATGGGGCAAGTGGACATAGCGAGGAATTAGTGGCTACGTTATCAGTGCAGTGAAGTCATTTATGACTTCATGGGGCAAAGTGATCGTGGCAAGGAATGTTGGGTGATCGAAGTGGTGAATATCGTATGCTTTACGCACTGAGTGAGAGATGTGAGGATGGATGCTATGTTGATTGTTTGCCATCCCTATGACATGCACACCTCCCCCACCTCCGTATCTTTACACTGTTTGATATGATACCTTAGAGTGTTGTACAGTATGTAGTGCTAACTCTTTGGTTGCAGGTCCAGGTTCAGGTATGTTTTAGTTTACCTGTTATTGTTCACTTTTGATGCTTATCGCTCATACTAGGCTTTATGTCTGACCCAGAGTTTTATGTCTCCTCTTATTACTCTGGGTGCTCACACGAGCAGACTAGAGACAGGTTAGCTGGTGGTGCGCGAGTAGCTGATTCAGAGGCGGGCAGGAGGCTTCCACGTATGATATATATATACACATTCTCCCTGTGTCGTTGGTGGTCGCTACTTGGGCATGAGTAGTGTACCTCGTTTATCTTGCTTTTGCTTTGAGACAGTTTGGAAGTTGTAATAAGCTATATTTTTGGATTTCCGCTGCTTTGATGTTTAGTTCTGATTTTCAGCTTATGCACTGTCTCTCCTGTTTTATGTCAAGTATGTTACTATTATATTTTGTTCTATGCGCTGTGAGACATTCTACAGGTTCTTTGCATGTTCATTTCCTTCTTCCTTTTCCTTCTGGCGACCGGTTCCGTGCTAACTGGACACGTGTACAGCGCACTTTTGGAGTAAATGTCGGTTGGTGCGGGGCGGGCCGTCACAGCTGGCGAATGATGTAATGTTGATGGATTGTGTAGTGCTGTTTTTGAGTGGTGATAGGTGTGGTAAGGTTGGATGTAGTATCTGGTGAATGAACTAACAGTGGGTGGTTTTGACTGAAGGGCAATGAATGGTGTAGAAGTGCTGGTGCTATGGATGATGAAGCGAGTGTTGCTGTTTGTTGAGTTTGGTCTGAGTTATGTCTATTTGTGAGGAGTGTGTTTATTTGTGGTTTTCTATGTGCGGTGTGTAATGGAGGGTGAATTTGGTCGGTTTTGGTGCTTGTTGTTAGATTATTGATGTTTGGGTGGTAGCAGTTTTGGTTGAAGGTTGTGTGTTTGGTGACAATTTGGTGTTGTGTTTGACAGATGTTGTGGATTAGTTTCTGGTTGAGGCTACTGCGATGTGAGTAAGGGGAGCAGTCGCGGTTGTGATGGTAGTATGGAGTTGTGTATGGCATTTTGCTATGTATTGGTAATTGATGAAGATGGATTCGCATTGGTTTGTTAAGTGTTAGTGTTTGTTTATTATTCGGTTGATATCTGTATCGGTAACCCTGTTTGTTTGGAGGGCAATTGACGTTGATTGAAGGTGGTAGGTGGTTACTGCAGGTATGTTTGGAGGATGCAAACATATGCTGACCATCCCTTTTGATTTTGTTTTGTTTTTGTTTGTATGTTTGGGGGATGCAAACATACAAAACCATCCCATTTTTGGTTTAGTTTTGTTTTCGTTTGATATGTTTGGGGGATGCAAACATATAAACTCATCCGGGGACCAGTTTTGTCATTTGGCCGCTCAGATCTTTTGCTTACCGATCAGATTGAAGATTGTTTTGGATTGTTGAGTTGATGTTGGGTATTTGGTATTTGGTTTTTGGCAGTTTCTTCTCTACTTCTATTGGCAGCTTCTATCTGGCAGTTTCTTCTCTACTTCTTTTGGCAGCTTCTATTTGGCAGACTTCTATTTGGCAGTTTCTTCGCAACTTCTTTTGGCAGCTTCTATCTGGCAGATTCTTCTCTACTTCTTTTGGCAGTTTCTGTTTGGCAGTTTCTTCTCTACTTCATTTGGCAAACTTCTATTTGGAAGTTTCTTCACAGCTTCTATCGGCAGCTTCTATTTGGCAGTTTCTTCTCTACTTCTTGTGGCAGCTTCTATTTGGTAGTTTCTTCTCTACTTCTTTTAGCAGCTTCTGTTTGGCAAAATTCTATTTGGCAGTTTCTTCATAGCTTCTATTTGGCAAACTCACGATTCTCCGCATCGTGAGTTTGAGGGGGGATGTTAGAGTATATGCCAAGAGATATGCTAGGGAATATGCTACAGAATAAAGAATATGCTAGGAATATTCTAGAGAATAAATGTAGCCTATAAATATATGATTTAGCATTGTATTCAGTAAATCAATTATCTCTATTGTAATAGCAATAAAATAAATCTATAAAAATGTAGTCCTTTTATTGTTCATCGTTTCATCTCTCTTCTCTCTGCATTTGAATTCTATCATTAACGACTCTCAATTTTACAGCTCTAGCTTTTAATCTTGCAGCTCTTGGAGATTCGTCTCTTGATTGAGGACTCGGTGATACACTTTTTCGTTTCGGTGTTCTAGCTTTGGATACCTAAGCCAATACAAGCAAATCGGAGTCGGGTGTTGAAGAATTTGTCGACATTGATGGTTTTAGGGATTGCGAATTGTTTGAATGTAACAAAATCGTATGATTTGTTGATGGAAATAAGACCCTAAAATGGAAGAAATGTCTCGTCTAAGGAGAAACAGTTAGTTAGTGGGGGTAAAGATAGTGTCGTGCGCGTCTTTCAAGCCAAAAGTATAAACTTAAGTCCGTAATTTAAAAAGGATGTTTAAATTTTTCCTTTAAACTAATTTCTTGAATTTTTAAATTGATTCTCGAATTTAGTAGAATAATATTTTGCTATGCATTTGGATAATTTGATTTTTCATCTCGAAGAGATGTTTGATTACTTATTACAAACTGTTAAATAGAAATTTGAATTTTTCCAACTATTTTGGATAATCTAACCCTTTCGAATGAGATTTAAAATTTTAAGCTAAATGTAATTTAAAACAAGTCTAAAAACTACTAAATATCTGAAATGTGAAATTTTACTTTAAGAAATATTTTGAATAAAATAATGATTTGAAAGAAATATTGATTTTTATAAATAAGACTTCATAAGTAAAATTCCTAAACTATTGATTTGAAACAATTGAAGAGTTGAATTAAAAGAATATCCAACTTAAGTAAATGATTTCCAATTCATATATGAATTTGACATTGAACTGATATTGAAGTGGATAATTTAGAGAATCTTTGATTCTATAAATATTTTGATAATTAGTTCAGAAACTTATATATTAATGATTTGTATAAGAAAGTAGCTAATTCGAAAAATATTGACAAGAAAAGTAATCGATATGAAATTATATATAATGGAATTTATATGAGCATGACATGTTGAGATATGATTTGAGAAATCTTATATAAATGAAATTTTATATAAGTACGATATAGGTGGAGTGAAACAAAATACTACACATAGTATTATATGTTTTCAATCAAAGATAAGGGAAATACCTTCCAATGAAATCGCTAACCTACTAGGAAGGACTGCATAATTGTTGCAATTCTGCTAGGATAGTGGTGTAACCACTGCGTAATTTCGATCGATGGGGAATGTGATTTCCATGTCTATTTTTAAAGAGTATTAAGTACTTTCACTTGGAGTTGAAACAAGTCTTTTAAGTAATTAGAGTTTTTTTAGTCCCTAAATTATGTAAGAATGAAAATAAACTTGTTAAGGCTTCGAGTATAAAAATAGACCTTAAATAATAAATCTATAACATGAAAATTCAATATCAGTTCAATATAATAAACTAAGAAAGAGGTTTCAAATGTTTTGCAAGTTCACAACCTTGAAATAAACCAAAGTACTAATTTTCGTCCCCGAAAAGGAAAGTAACTAATGGAACAAATAAGTAGTTAAATATGAATCATTATATTCGCATAACTATCCTAATTCAGTTTTGAATATACAATTTTCATTCTACATAGAATTGTTCGCTCGATTTCTTGATGAAAAACACAGATAAGAATTTCGATATGAATCTAAAATTCTCTATCATAGTTTATTTCTATGCAAGGAGAATAGAAATTTCTAATCAAGAAGTCGAATTAGAAGTCCGCACTAGAGTGACCGGGTTACCAATACTAATTAAAGAAAAATTTTGTGTTTGAGCAAGCAATTGATGTTGATATGCATATGAATGGTATATCATTTAATTACTAGCTCATTTTTTGTTCCTTTTCAAGGTTGAAAAGTTCTATGCGAGGGAGATTGTAACATCTCATAAATTTCAACCAATTTTAAATGTTAAATTTTGAATAAGGTTGTTTGAAAATATGAACTCTTGAATTTTTAACATATTTGATAAGCTATTATTTTAGCATATAAAAATTTAACCGATTATAACGTTTAAATTAACTGAAAGCATATAATCATACTTTAAATTTCGAGTAAAACAGAAATAGCATTTTGGTAAAAGTTTTAAACAATATTTTGTGAAAAATAAATTATACATGTCATTTTGAAGTTAAGTATTATTTCGTAAAAGAGTAAATTCAAATTTGGAATGATAATTGATGGGTGTACCTTCAAATTTAATGCATCTTTTTATTTCCATATTCACCTTTTTCTCCTATTTAAATCTGAATATATAAAAAAAAATTGCATGATTCGAACTGCTTGTTGCCAATCTCCCCACTTTCTTCTTCTCCTCCACACTCATTTTCATTTCAAATGGAACATGCGAATCCTTTTCATAATTAAAAAAATGTAATTCATCCAACCATAGCCCCAACTCCCTCCACCAATCCATCGACCTCTCTCCACTACTCTACGACCTCCGCCCTCTCCATGCAGTGCTACCCAATAACCACCACCCTGACTTAATTGCCCTCCTATTTGTGAACCACCTCTCTCCTCTTCATGACCAGAACCGCCTAGACCCTGTCACACCCTACATCGCACATGCTCCCCCCCCACAATCTCGACACCCTTCTACAATGCCTTAACCTACAATTTCTCTCTCTGCTTGCAAGTGAAGCCACCCACTGAAATCAAGTGTAACGACGTGAAACTTCCTCGGTCTCCAAAGAGAAGAGGAAGAACAAATTGCTTTGAGGACAAGACGAATCAGAACACAAACAGAAGAACATTTCATTGCTTATTACAGCAATTTTATCAGAATACAAGAATATACGGAGTATGAATAAATATTACACATTCGATAAATATCAGAGATTTACAAGTTGCAACACAGTGGAAAAATAATAAAAAACACAACTGAAATGAATATACGGATACAGAGATTTCCGAATATCATTCCAGCTGTACCAGGATCCTGTGAATATAAATATGCAAAACCAAAACTACTAGCTGTCCATGGAAAATAAGGGCACCCAGAGTTTAGGTTAAAACAATAAACTCCAGGTCAGTCATGTGACTGGTGTGAGAACTAAAACAGTTATTTAAAACTTTACTTTAAATCAGATATATCAAGGGACCACGCCGTATAACACGGAACCTCCCAAGAATACCAGTGCATATAACAAAACAGCATAATGCTTTTTGGAAAAATGAAGCTATTATAAGACCCAGGTCCCATCACACAATGCAACGCGAGCCGGAGGATAGGGTTTTCCCTTATAGTAGCCAAACATGCTTGGTACGATCAAAACAATTCATTTGATACTCTATAAGTGCATAGTGTACAAAAAAACTTCAAATATAAATGTATCAATCCTAGGCGGCATTGGTACCATATATCATGTCGCCAATACTAGGCTCTACAATCAAAACCGCAATTGTCACGTGTTGGAAGTGGGATTTCCATCTGTGAACCAAGGCAAGGGATCGTCCTTACTGCTTCGAGACTGTCCAGTCCGAGCCTCTGGAACAGCCGCTACTGCATCTTGGATCGTCAGGGCCAGCCCACACAGAGTGGATTAAAATGCCTGAACACTGCATTTCCCTACCCTATCGGGCGTAAATCTGGTCTGTATAAAGAACATCCATCGGCCCCGAAACGACCGATATAACCGAGGCGCCTCGTTATCCATCATCCACATAAGTAATACGTTAGGGCTTGCAAAACGCTAACACCACTCCTAGCTAGAAGGAAACACATGTCCTCCTTAAGGTCCTCTCCTGTTTCTAGTTCACACCAGGGTGTGAGGCTCGCGAATTAACACTACACAAAGCTATGCTATATTAAATTTGTGCTTTGATCATCAACCACAAGACTCTGCTTGTCAACAGAAGCCTTGATCATTTGCATCTCAGCATGCCACACAGGCAATTCATGCTATGCAACCGATGTCTATCAATCACACAGAATGAAATCTGATGTCAGACACACATGCATTTATAAGTTCGTTGTGGGTCTGAACGAAATCGGAGGCACCTTATTCCTCGTCCCATATGTCCAATACATGAGGGAGGTCCTCACATATCCGGTCGATCTCCAAGTACGTCTGGACGATAACCACTTATCACCTTGTCTTGGGTGTACAGCCCAATCAAGACATCAGTAACCGTCCAAACGGTGTGAAGACCTCTGGTCTTCAACCACTGTCTTCATCCTCAACACATCGTTGAATCAGTTATTCAGAATGGGATAAACCCGGTCTTTCTGAATGACTCGCGTATATAATAAACAAGTGCTATAAAAACACAACATACGCCTCATTCCAATCTAGAATATTTCTTTATCCAAATATTCATATACTTTGGGAAAGGTTCCCATTAATTTTATCAAAGATAAATTCTTTAAATTTATTCTTTAATCTTCCTTTGTATATTAATTCAGACCAAATTATGGTTTATCCAAACTAGTCGGGATTAGCGCACCTTACCGTAGTAATCATTTGTTAAATTTCCCAATCCCAATCTATTCATCCCATGAAGCAAAACTGTTAATACTTCATATCTATCACCACGGTGTTATCGGTAAATTCAATTACCATTTCTAAATATTTAACTATCGCCTGGAGTAAATGTAACAACCCGAATTTTTAGCAACGTGTTAAGACAAGAATCAAGGCAGAATTAAATTATAAAATCTGAATCAGGATAAACGGCTTGCGCCATTGCGTTCGTCTCGGAAAAATACGCGAAATTATAAAATCTGAATCAGGATAAACGGCTTGCGCCATTGCGCCATTGCGTTCGTAAATCGGAGTCCGTATGAAGAAGATATGGACGAACGAAGTTAGGCAGAAAAACCGAAAACAAGCCAGAATGCACTGGCGCACTTGTGAAGTGCGCCAGCACAAAAATACACAGGCGCACTTGGGAAGTGCGCCCGTGTCGAGCCAGAAACCTGCACAGCCTTCTGGCTTGACCCTGGCTGGCCTGGTGCACCTGTTTTGGCCCTTGGTCTTGTTTTGGAGGCTTGTGACGATTTTTGAGGGCTGGGATCTATCCTAGGGTTAATCTAATGGCCTAAAACACTTGCCTAATCTATAAATAAGACCCTAACCTATCCTAAATCCTCATTATTCATTCATGCAACTAAACTATGGCAAAATTGCTACTCTCATGGCCTCCACTCAATTATCCTAGCCTCCACTTCATTTCTATGAGTGGTTTCATGATCATGAGAGTATTAGAGAGTCCCTATGTTAGTATGAGAGCTTCTCAAGTTGATTTCAAGGCAAAAGCTTTGATCTTTGTTCATAAAGATGGTATTTTTGTTGATTTGGAGTGTTCATCTTTGGGTTTTTGGGTGATGGCATGCATAGGCTTCATCACAAGCTTTAGATTAATCGATTTAGGCCTTCATAGCAATGTAAGCCCTTTCCCTACTCTTAGATATTAATTATGAAGTTAAATGTTCATGTTGCAAGTTTGGGTTTGATCATTGAGTATGAAACATGCTATCATGTCATGCAAGTTTATGAAGTCATTATCTTGACCTTGTGGGCTAAAAGCTACAACCTTTATGTTAAAATGTTGCATTATGCAACATGAGAACCCTCATAACCTTTATGTCAACTTGCATATGAAGTCATAGCCCTTATATGATGATATATGCGAGTTACTAGTCATCATTCCATGTCTTTTGTCACCATGATTTGCTTATGTGCCAAGTTTGGGTTTATGCATGTTTTGAGGCTTAAGAATGTAACATGCAAGTTAATGAACACATTATGTCTCATTTGCCACCATGTTCAACTAGTGGCTTTATACCCCCTTTTGTCATGCCTTTGACAAGTTCCTTCTTTGAATCCATTATGCGAGTTTAAAAGCGTTGGGGTCACATTATGGGAAAACATAATGACATGAACATGATTTGGGTAAATGGGTATAAACATGACAACATGTAACGTTAAATATGACATGTGTTTATACTTGAAAACATGACTTGAAATATAACATGGAAGTCGACATGTAAGTATGCATAAAAACATAAGCTTGGGAATTTACCTATTAAGTTAGGTCTACCCATTGGGAATTTACCTATTAAGTTAGGTCTACCCAATTGCTTGAAAACTTGACTATGAACATGACACTAGACTAAACATGAAAGTGGCCAACTCGAGGTTGGGTTGAGTTTGCAACGTAAAACTACCCGGAACCGACCGGCCTAACTAGTAGTTGCAAACAATAGGACCCAATGTGAGAAGTTGGTCATGTTGTGCTTGAACCCGAGGTTAGACCAAGTTGTGGTGTAAAGCTACCCGGAACCGACCGGCTTAACTAGTAACCACAACAAAGTCTAATGTGAGAGGTTGGGGTGCATTAAGTAATTAATGCCACATGATAGGGTTAAGTTAATTTGATTAATGACTCTTAACCAAATATGACATGGGTAAATGGGTTAAGTAAATTGGTTAGGCTAATGATACTTAACAAAACATGACAAGGTTGGGTAGGTTAAGTGTAACACCCCACACCCGCTATGGTCACTCGCTAAGGGAATGCCATAACATCGGTGGAGTATTTTAAGTGAATATAGAACAGTAAAATCACAACAAGACAGATATAAGTAATACTTGAAAATTTAAATCATCATTTCATTGCAGCGGAAAGTAAAACATGCTTGGTTACATCACAAAACCATACAAGAGTCAAGTACAAAATATCCACCCTGATAAAAATAAGTACATAATCCCACTAAGTAAACAACAGCCATGAAAGAAAAGATGAACTGAGCTTTACTTCAACGGTCCAAGCTCCCAAGGATAGATACAGCAATCTGATCAAAGCCCACTAGCACTGGGCCCACTCTGAGAACCTGGGGTTTGGGGAAAAGGATAAAAACAACGGGGTCAGACATAAGTCTGAGCGAGTCCTATAACTTTAACAATACAATCATTAAAGTAAACAGAGAAGACATAAGTTGATATACAGTAACGACTGGGGATGAATGGCTACACTAAGCAGCTTGGCGAACTTAGGATAAACTAAGATAACCGTAAAGACGCATTTATCCACCCAAGGATAATTACTAGATTACACCGCCCCAGACTTATACACCCAAGGGTAATTCCTACACTGCACCACACCAGTTCTACCTACCAAGAGTAATTCCTATTTAAAGGTTGATCCCACTAAATGTACTTAGTAATTTTTACCCAGAGTTTCTTGTACCCCTACATAGGTGCCGTCTGCCCCTATCTTTACTAGGTGTACCCACTACTCCCAAGCGATCGGCTCCCTACCGCAGATATCCGTGCTGGCCCCACAATGGGGTGTATCACTCCCCAAAGTGGCAACCCGATACAACATGTGGTGCACGGTCATACCTACACGATGCAACAACGTCTTACCTACCAGCCCGGGTCCACACACGCATATGAAACCCGTTGGACTCGCGTTGCTATCGCTAACCCGTTTTGGCCTCTTATAGTCAAGCCCAATATGCGTGTCCCGTCACTCGACTTGAGTCGAGCCCACTAAGATACGTTTGGGATATTGGTTGAGATGGGCCCCCACATGCTATTCACCTAAGCTTGTTATTTCTAGTGTATCCCACTTAACCCTTTTTAATAATCATGTCTACCTTCATGTAATAAATCCTAGTTAAGTTATTTAATCATATTTTAATTACCACTCAAGGCATCCACTAGATTTCCACATGCCACCCAAGTCATTTACTTAATTCCCACATGCCACCCGAGGCACTTACTTAACCCTTTAATCATGTTTAATTACATGTTCCACTTTGGTTAAGTATTCTAATTGTATTTTCTATTGCCACCCAAGGCAACCCACTAGTTTCCTCATGCCACCCCAGGCACCCCACTAGTTACCACAAGCCACCCAAGGCACCCACTTAACCCTCATGCCCCACTACATGCTTATATGGTTAAGTGTTTCTTAATTAATTAAGACCGTGATCCTCATAAAGACCTCTCACATTAGACTATCTTTTATGACCGCTGGTTAAGCCGGTTGGGTCCGGGCAGCCTTATGTCATAACCGAGTCTAACCTCGTGTCTTTACGTTAATCACGTATTTAGTTTGTGCCTAAGACCTCTCACATTGGGCTAACATTTGTAGCAACTGGTTAAGCCGGTTGGGTCCGGGCAGTTTTACGCTACAGCTGAGTCCAACCTCGTGTCTTAGTCGATTAATTACACCTAATTAATCACCCTCATAATTTATATTAATTATCCCTAATTAATATCAAGTTTTTCATAACATGGGTAGACCTAACTCAATAGGTAAATTCCCATGGGGTAGACCTAACTCAATAGGTAAATTCCCACTTATGTTAATTTATTTTTATGGTATGCTTAATCATACCCAATCATACTTTTATTAACATATTTATTAACCCCATCGTTCCCCACGCAAATCGTTCTCATTTCACGACATAATAAAAAGGGAAGATCCATCACAAATATCATGGGTTTAACCAAATCTTAGCATATAACTTTGTCATGGGTTAAGAGGATGTCAACTTGCATATATGAGCATATATTAACCTAACTACATTTAACCCAAACTTGCATATTATCACACATGACTTGCATAACATGTTAAATTTGCATTTAAGCATTCACATAACTTGCATAAGCATACATAACTTGCATAACATGTTGAACTTGCATATAAGCATTT
Source organism: Allium sativum (assembly GCA_030737875.1). NCBI lineage: Eukaryota > Viridiplantae > Streptophyta > Magnoliopsida > Asparagales > Amaryllidaceae > Allium > Allium sativum. Next base: position 463,847,707 of record CM060910.1, read on the forward strand.
TCACAACTTGCATAATATGTTAAACATGCATTTAAGCATACACATAACTTGCATAAGCATTCACATTCTTGCATAAGCATTCACATACTTGCATATTAACTCATAAACTTGCATAATGTGTCATCATGAACTTGCATTTTAACAAACATGTATCTTGCATAGCATATCTTGCATATTATCATACATGTAACTTGCATATGAACAAGCATGTAACTTGCATAGCATATCTTGCATATTATCATACATGTAACTTGCATATTAACAAACATGTAACTTGCATAGCATATCTTGTATATTATCATACATGTAACTTGCATATGGACTTGTTAAACATGCATAAACCCACTTGTTAAACATGCATAAACCAACTTATTAAACATGCATAATATCTCATACTTAGCATGCATAGAATCACATACTAAACTTGCATAATATCATATACTTAGCATGCATAGAATCACATACTCATCATGCATAATATTACATACTTAGCATGCATAGAATCACATATTCATCATGCATAAAACCACATACTTAATTTGCATAAAACCAATTACTTATTATGCATAAACCCACATATCCAACTTGCATAAACTCACATATTCAACTTGCATAAACTTACATATTCAACTTGCATAGACTTACATATTCAACATGCATAAACATAGGATTAATATTATACATAGATTAGCATATCATTACAAATGATTCAAACTCACAAATCCGCATTCAAGACCATAAGTCTCATTACCCCTAATCTACTTACTTTAACAATTGATGTTAAAGTGATAGAAACTCACCACTAGCAATTTGCACTCCAAATGAAGAAGATTAACATGCTTAGAATGGATTAGAGGTTGATTAGCTTGCTTTCCTCTTCATTGATTTGTGGAGGCCATGATCAAGTTTCATTTTGCCATAGTTTAGTTACAAGATCTAATTATGAATGAATTAGGGTAGGGTTAGGGTGTTATTTATAGGATTAGGTTGCATTTTAGACCCTTAGATTAACCCTAGATTGATTTAGGCCCGTCAGATCCAAGAAGCTTCCAGAACCAGCCCTCCAAGCCAGCCCAAGAACCCAAACTGGTGCACCCAGTTTTACTGGGCGTCGCACCCCTTTCGACAGGCAAGTCGACAGGGCAGTCGATACCCCTGTCGACAGCACTGTCGACATGGCTAGGGCGGGAACTTTCCCGCCTGGCCCCGCTTGCTCTATTTTAAAATCTGAATTTAAACTATTAAATCTGTTTTTAGCTTTGAATTTTCTGCAAACTTCATCGGGCTATAACTGAGCCATACAGACTCCGATTTTCGAAAACTCGGACTCTATTTCGCGTATTTTTCCGAGACGAACGCAATAACGCAGCCCGTTTCCCCCAATTCTCACATCTGAGATTATTTATTCTGTAATTAGTGAATTTTAGCATTAACCGAAATTCGGGGTGTTACATTAAGTGATTTGATTTGCCTAATGACGCTTAACCATTTTTATACGACTAGTGGACGGGGATTAAGTTAACCAACACTTAATCAATCCAACATGATAATTTGGCAAGGTTAAGTAAGTTTTCTTAATGACACTTAACCATACAAGATGATTAGGGGATGGGGTTAAGTAATTTGCACCTAACTAATCCGACACGGTAATTAGATGGGGTTAAGTAATCCACACTTAACTAATCTAAACACGGTAATTCGATGGGGTTAAGTTAAACACTTAACCAATTTAAACTCGGTAATTCAATGAGGTTAAGTAACCAATACTTAACCAACTTAACGTGATAATTTAATAGGGTTAAGCAACTTATACTTAACCAATTATACATGATGATTTGATGGGGTTAAGTAACTTACACTTAACCAATCTAATACGCAGACCTGATAAGGTTAAGTCACAAGACCTTTTTAGAATATACTTAACCATTGTAGTACGATTAGAGGATGGGGTTAAGCCAACCTATACTTAACCAATCCGACTCGATAATTTGACGGGATTAAGATAATCTATGCTTAATCGATCTAGCAAGATAATCCGATAGGATTAAGGTAAGCTAGTACTTGACCAATTTGACTTGATAGGGTTAAGTCATGAGCCTCTGGGTACACTTAACCAACTTGTGGGACTAAGTCTTGAACTTAAATACTTAGCCAATCTTTGACGTGATTCGTGGGCGGGTTAAGTCATGGACTTGAATGATAACACTTAACCCAATAGACAAACCCTAGCTAGAAGAACTAGGTAGAAAACCGTGGTTAATCAAGGATAACGGGAAAGGAAGCTAAGTGGTAAACCTTAGTTAAGGGTAACTAAGTAATAATTCTTAGCTAAGGACATAGGACTAATTCTCAAAACGAGGAGTAACCTGATACGGTAGGTCATCGCTTAGTATACGAGGGGGAGCAAGTTATCTGACTTGGATAAAAGCTCCAGCGCACTGGGTGCCGAAGTGGAAGCTTCGGGGGACGTGAGGATATTCTTGGGATCCCTCTGTGGGCTGCCAGGTAATTATACCAGGCCCATGAGAGGTTAAGGTCTGCGTTAGAAGGACCAAGAGTATGCCTTGGTTGCTATGCGAGCAACCTAAAGACTGGGATGGATTAGCGTGGAGTCGACGATTCTTGTTTTTGCCCTGGATAGCGCATCGCCGACTACCTACCATCTTTAGTCAATCGTGTACGTGCGGAAAGGCAGGGAACCCCCAACAGACCATGTGCTTGCTATCGAGTCATGGGTGAGGTTGGCCCGTAGGAAAGTGGGCTATAGTGGGGCCGTGGAGTGGTTCTTATACATGATTTTTCTTGGATTGCCTTTCAGTAGTTGAGGGAGGGGTCACGTGGTAACATAACCACGGGTACAAAAACAGACCTTGATATCTGCATCGGCAGACGATTTAAAGCTCCCGACCGAGTTCCGTATTTCTTGATTTGCCCTGGCACGGAACTCGGATGGCACATTGGGGAACATGTGCATCTAGACATGGAAAACGATTCACGATACATACGTGGGATCAAGGGCGCGGTTGACGGGTGGCGTAATCCCTAGTGGTCCTAGGTGGCCAAAACCCAAACCGAGACACGGAAACGTTCATTAGGTAGCATAATCCCTAGCGGTCCTAGGTGGAATAAATCCTAAGTGGACGCACGATAGTTCATGGTAAGGAAACACAACTAGATCAAGGGTTGCAGTCCAAAACAACTTCAAGGATAAACCGTTTACATGGGAAAGCCCGTACAGCCTACGGCAAAGAACTGAACTTATACATGGAAAGAAACATATGAGTTGAGTAACCTATATATGCGGCATATTAGGTTGACAGGGACCATTACACGACTTCTGAGTAAGGGTCATTCACGGATAACACGTAATACAGTTGGGATACTAGTACGGTAGGTGCAGAGCAGATATACAGGATAGATACCATGGGACGTTATACATGATAGATATCTTGGAATATTATACTTGATAGGAACCTGACGATGTGATACCTTGTTTTGTCTTGACATCGTAATTTATCATGACATCTTAGTTTATCTGAGTTCAGTAGTTCATCCTGTTATTTTGATTTAGCTTACCTATCTTGTTATCATGCTTATGTTCATCTCAGTTTCTCATGTCAGTTAACTTTACTAGTTTTTATACTAATAGTAGATAGGGCTTACTCAGTCTCTTTGACTGACCCGTTTTGTTTCGCCTCTTTTCTTCCGTTTCCCCCCCAGGTTACAGGGAGGAAACACTGCTGTTTAGTTCAGACTTCTTCTGCTTGAAGGTCATCATGGATGGCTTGGACTTTTCCTGGCTTTGGCTACTTTACTGTTTTTATTTGGGGAATAATTTATGAAAATGTCTTTATGCTTCTTTACTATTGCAAGACAGGTTTTGATGTACTCTGATGTAAAAGGCTTTAGACCTTATTTATTCATGTTATGAAAGTTTGATTTTACTTCCGCTATTTTATATGTTCTGTCTTGTGATATTTCTGTGCATGTTTACCAATAATGCCCCTCTAAAGCTAGTGCATTCCTTTGCGAGTGACCCTAGCGGAGGCGGGGTGTTACACGTGGTATCAGAGCAGAAGGTTACCAGACTGGGCAAAAGTTTTTAAAAGACCTTCTGAAAACTATTTGAAAATCGTTTATAAAGAAGCATTTTTCAAGAAAATTTTCTTTTAAAAGAAAAAGGCTATTCCCCAAAGGCCATTAGCACTATCCTTGTTTCCTTAATTGAATCTCTTTTCCTTTCTTTCCTCCATCTGTAGTCACAGTGGTTTTAACTGCGACTAGTCTTTTCTATCTACGAAAGTGCTTTCCATGCGATGGAGGTGGTTCTCGAGAGACCAGTGGCCGCGTTATAAGAAAGGATAGTGAGAAAGAGGATAAAGGATACGAGCTTAAGGATGAGCAACTGGTTGGTATGGCTTAGTCCTCAAAGGAGGGAGAAAGATGAACAATGAAACCCATGACGAGAGAGTACCTTTGGCATGGTAAAACGGGGTGGATAGTTAAGTATTATGGGACAAGGACAAGATCATCGGGAGGGTAATAGTATGCTCTTATTTCTAGGGTACCTCGGAAGGAGGGTAACGATCTTGTTAAAGGTTTAGCTTTTCTTCTCTATCATCCCGTTAGGACTTTGTTTTGACCATCGTATCATTTAAGTCTGCTTCGATAGTTGAGTCTCTGCACCTTAAGTACTAACGTAATAGAGAATCCCATTTTTGTCTCAAAGTCCTATTGGAGAATCAGTCCATTTATTCATGGCTTGTTTGGATTTGAGAATGTCTATGTTAAGTGTTGAGCTTGGAAATAATGCTTATGTTTATAAGCTATGGATGGATTCTAAGGATGAAGTGGTTATCCAGTAAGGGGTGCCACTCTCGGTTTTGATAGGAGGGTAGTTAGACTCTTGACTAGCCTTGGTAATACCCTCGGAGTCTCGTGTAACCTTTTGGGTTCGGTCATGATTAGTTACTTAGAATCCCGTGATGCCTTTATTGGAAATTTGAAGCCCGATCGAGTGGTGTTCGCCGATAAGATGGATGGTTTATTTCACTTATGCATGGATTATGGAAATCACCCTAGTAAGTGCGCTTGGTAACCTGGTTGACATCTGTTTACTTTCAAGAAGAAGTTCTTCTACATGGAATACCTTATAGTATATAAACAAGATCCAAGATTCATTAGTGAATTTTGGAAAGCTTGCATAAGATCATGCGTACGCAGTCATGTTTGCGCCAAGTATTCTAGAAAAAGGATAAGTGCAAGTGGAACGAGAGGCGACGAAGAAATGAGTTCTAGCTCATGTTATGCAAACAAGAAATAAGAAGCTACGAAATCACGAAGTTAAAAGACGGTCAAGGCACAATGGGATTAAGCCCAAGGAAATACGACTTTGATGGTCAAAGACTAGATACACGCATGATATCTCTTTTTGGGAGTATATTCTTGATCCCTGTTTTCGGTAGAGCTTACTTGTAGGCTATCTTTTGTGGACATCCTCTCGGTCCTATTTTCTGTTACAAACCCCGTAAGGAGTTTGTCTTGTTTATCTTCTCGACCCTGTTTCAGGGAATCCTAGGTAGAACCCTATGGATGTAAACATGTATTTGAAACATGTTATGATTGATATGGTTGCAAGTGGTTGCAAGTGGTTGCTCGTGGATGCGCGAATACACATTAGATTCTAGCTCGACTCGGTCACATTTCATATTGCATATGCACGAGTATTTATACTTGTTTATGGATGAAATCGAATGTATTATCATGCGGTTGTTGCATATGAATGAATGATTGTGCATGCATATAGTATCTATATGACTAGGATTATTTGCATACATGTTGGATTCATGGCACTATACATATCTTGCATTAGATCACTCAGGCCTGATCATTTACATTAGATAAGTGCATATACACACACGTTTTGCATATATTCATACAGCATTAGAAATCATCTAAGGACAATGGTTGCTTGTGGATGATGTTTTGAGTAGATGGATGATGGATGGTAGGATATGTTCCTCCTAACTTGGAGATTTCAGGGACGAAATCCTTTAAGTTGGGGAGGATGTAACAACCCGAATTTTTAGCAATGTGTTAAGACAAGAATCAAGGCAGAATTAAATTATAAATCTGAATCAGGATAAACGGCTTGCGCCATTGCGTTCGTCTCGGAAAAATACGCGAAATAGAGTCCGAAATTTTGTAAATCGGAGTCCGTATGAAGAAGATATGGACGAACGAAGTTAGGCAGAAAAACCGAAAACAAGCCAGAATGCACTGGCGCACTTGTGAAGTGCGCCAGCACAAAAATACACTGGCGCACTCGGGAAGTGCGCCCGTGTCGAGCCAGAAACCTGCACAGCCTTCTGGCTTGACCCTGGTTGGCCTGGTGCACCTGTTTTGGCCCTTGGTCTTATTTTGGAGGCTTGTGACGATTTTTGAGGGCTGGGATCTATCCTAGGGTTAATCTAATGGCCTAAAACACTTGCCTAATCTATAAATAAGACCCTAACCTATCCTAAATCCTCATTATTCATTCATGCAACTAAACTATGGCAAAATTGCTACTCTCATGGCCTCCACTCAACTATCCTAGCCTCCACTTCATTTCTATGAGAGGTTTCATGATCATGAGAGTATTAGAGAGTCCCTATGTTAGTATGAGAGCTTCTCAAGTTGATTTCAAGGCAAAAGCTTTGATCTTTGTTCATAAAGATGGTATTTTTGTTGATTTGGAGTGTTCATCTTTGGGTTTTTGGGTGATGGCATGCATAGGCTTCATCACAAGCTTTAGATTAATCGATTTAGGCCTTCATAGCAATGTAAGCCCTTTCCCTACTCTTAGATATTAATTATGAAGTTAAATGTTCATGTTGCAAGTTTGGGTTTGATCATTGAGTATGAAACATGCTATCATGTCATGCAAGTTTATGAAGTCATTATCTTGACCTTGTGGGCTAAAAGCTACAACCTTTATGTTAAAATGTTGCATTATGCAACATGAGAACCCTCATAACCTTTATGTCAACTTGCATATGAAGTCATAGCCCTTATATGATGATATATGCGAGTTACTAGTCATCATTCCATGTCTTTTGTCACCATGATTTGCTTATGTGCCAAGTTTGGGTTTATGCATGTTTTGAGGCTTAAGAATGTAACATGCAAGTTAATGAACACATTATGTCTCATTTGCCACCATGTTCAACTAGTGGCTTTATACCCCCTTTTGTCATGCCTTTGACAAGTTCCTTCTTTGAATCCATTATGCGAGTTTAAAAGCGTTGGGGTCACATTATGGGAAAACATAATGACATGAACATGATTTGGGTAAATGGGTATAAACATGACAACATGTAACGTTAAATATGACATGTGTTTATACTTGAAAACATGACTTGAAATATAACATGGAAGTCGACATGTAAGTATGCATAAAAACATAAGCTTGGGAATTTACCTATTAAGTTAGGTCTACCCATTGGGAATTTACCTATTAAGTTAGGTCTACCCAATTGCTTGAAAACTTGACTATGAACATGACACTAGACTAAACATGAAAGTGGCCAACTCGAGGTTGGGTTGAGTTTGCAACGTAAAACTACCCGGAACCGACCAGCCTAACTAGTAGTTGCAAACAATAGGACCCAATGTGAGAAGTTGGTCATGTTGTGCTTGAACCCGAGGTTAGACCAAGTTGTGGTGTAAAGCTACCCGGAACCGACCGGCTTAACTAGTAACCACAACAAAGTCTAATGTGAGAGGTTGGGGTGCATTAAGTAATTAATGCCACATGATAGGGTTAAGTTAATTTGATTAATGACTCTTAACCAAATATGACATGGGTAAATGGGTTAAGTAAATTGGTTAGGCTAATGATACTTAACAAAACATGACAAGGTTGGGTAGGTTAAGTGATTTGATTTGCCTAATGACGCTTAACCATTTTTATACGACTAGTGGACGGGGATTAAGTTAACCAACACTTAATCAATCCAACATGATAATTTGGCAAGGTTAAGTAAGTTTTCTTAATGACACTTAACCATACAAGATGATTAGGGGATGGGGTTAAGTAATTTGCACCTAACTAATCCGACACGGTAATTAGATGGGGTTAAGTAATCCACACTTAACTAATCTAAACACGGTAATTCGATGGGGTTAAGTTAAACACTTAACCAATTTAAACTCGGTAATTCAATGAGGTTAAGTAACCAATACTTAACCAACTTAACGTGATAATTTAATAGGGTTAAGCAACTTATACTTAACCAATTATACATGATGATTTGATGGGGTTAAGTAACTTACACTTAACCAATCTAATACGCGGACCTGATAAGGTTAAGTCACAAGACCTTTTTAGAATATACTTAACCATTGTAGTACGATTAGAGGATGGGGTTAAGCCAACCTATACTTAACCAATCCGACTCGATAATTTGATGGGATTAAGATAATCTATGCTTAATCGATCTAGCAAGATAATCCGATAGGATTAAGGTAAGCTAGTACTTGACCAATTTGACTTGATAGGGTTAAGTCATGAGCCTCTGGGTACACTTAACCAACTTGTGGGACTAAGTCTTGAACTTAAATACTTAGCCAATCTTTGACGTGATTCGTGGGCGGGTTAAGTCATGGACTTGAATGATAACACTTAACCCAATAGACAAACCCTAGCTAGAAGAACTAGGTAGAAAACCGTGGTTAATCAAGGATAACGGGAAAGGAAGCTAAGTGGTAAACCTTAGTTAAGGGTAACTAAGTAATAATTCTTAGCTAAGGACATAGGACTAATTCTCAAAACGAGGAGTAACCTGATACGGTAGGTCATCGCTTAGTATACGAGGGGGAGCAAGTTATCTGACTTGGATAAAAGCTCCAGCGCACTGGGTGCCGAAGTGGAAGCTTCGGGGGACGTGAGGATATTCTTGGGATCCCTCTGTGGGCTGCCAGGTAATTATACTAGGCCCATGAGAGGTTAAGGTCTGCGTTAGAAGGACCAAGAGTATGCCTTGGTTGCTATGCGAGCAACCTAAAGACTGGGATGGATTAGCGTGGAGTCGACGATTCTTGTTTTTGCCCTGGATAGCGCATCGCCGACTACCTACCATCTTTAGTCAATCGTGTACGTGCGGAAAGGCAGGGAACCCCCAACAGACCATGTGCTTGCTATCGAGTCATGGGTGAGGTTGGCCCGTAGGAAAGTGGGCTATAGTGGGGCCGTGGAGTGGTTCTTATACATGATTTTTCTTGGATTGCCTTTCAGTAGTTGAGGGAGGGGTCACGTGGGACCATAGCCACGGGTACAAAAACAGACCTTGATATCTGCATCGGCAGACGATTTAAAGCTCCCGACCGAGTTCCGTATTTCTTGATTTGCCCTGGCACGGAACTCGGATGGCACATTGGGGAACATGTGCATCTAGACATGGAAAACGATTCACGATACATACGTGGGATCAAGGGCGCGGTTGACGGGTGGCGTAATCCCTAGTGGTCCTAGGTGGCCAAAACCCAAACCGAGACACGGAAACGTTCATTAGGTAGCATAATCCCTAGCGTCCTAGGTGGCATAAATCCTAAGTGGACGCGCGATAGTTCATGGTAAGGAAACACAACTAGATCAAGGGTTGCAGTCCAAAACAACTTCAAGGATAAACCGTTTACATGGGAAAGCCCGTACAGCCTACGGCAAAGAACTGAACTTATACATGGAAAGAAACATATGAGTTGAGTAACCTATATATGCGGCATATTAGGTTGACAGGGACCATTACACGACTTCTGAGTAAGGGTCATTCACGGATAACACGTAATACAGTTGGGATAATAGTACGGTAGGTGCAGAGCAGATATACAGGATAGATACCATGGGACGTTATACGTGATAGATATCTTGGAATATTATACTTGATAGGAACCTGACGATGTGATACCTTGTTTTGTCTTGACATCGTAATTTATCATGACATCTTAGTTTATCTGAGTTCAGTAGTTCATCCTGTTATTTTGATTTAGCTTACCTATCTTGTTATCATGCTTATGTTCATCTCAGTTTCTCATGTCAGTTAACTTTACTAGTTTTTATACTAATAGTAGATAGGGCTTACTCAGTCTTTTTGGCTGACCCGTTTTGTTTCGCCTCTTTTCTTCCGTTTCCCCCCCCAGGTTACAGGGAGGAAACACTGCTGTTTAGTTCAGACTTCTTCTGCTTGAAGGTCATCATGGATGGCTTGGACTTTTCCTGGCTATGGCTACTTTACTGTTTTTATTTGGGGAATAATTTATGAAAATGTCTTTATGCTTCTTTACTATTGCAAGACAGGTTTTGATGTACTCTGATGTAAAAGGCTTTAGACCTTATTTATTCATGTTATGAAAGTTTGATTTTACTTCCGCTATTTTATATGTTCTGTCTTGTGATATTTCTGTGCATGTTTACCAATAATGCCCCTCTAAAGCTAGTGCATTCCTTTGCGAGTGACCCTAGCGGAGGCGGGGTGTTACAGTAAAACTGGTGGTACTCCATTCTCAATCATTTCAATCTAACTAAAGATTCATTAAAACTCCACTTGGTTTTAATCTTCCCAAAACTCAATATGAATGATTATTTAACTCGGGAAATCATATCTTGTCTTTGACTGGGTTAAAGAACCAATGTCATTTAAAACACGGTTCACTATAGACCCAAAATCACATTCCGTTCCATCAGCCTTTAACGTAAATTAGCAAGTGAACAATTCCTTAAGTATTAACCCCGAAGGCCGAAACCAACATCAGATCAATACCCAGGAAACCATTCAACTTAACTAATCTCCAGTTAGTTTCTGATTTTCTTAATTCCGTTGGGTCTAAGAACATTATTATTAAAGACACCATTCACAACAATCCAAAAATCTCATTCCATTGTTAAACGGGTTAAAGATCAAGTGTTACTTAAAACACCGTTCACGATAAACCCAAAAATCAATTCCACTTCAATTCCAATTAAATATTAATTAATTGGTATACTTCATTAAATCTATATAAAAAGATTTAACCTTTTCACAACTAGTTTAAGAACAGTGTTAATGAAGACACCATTCACGACAAACCCAAATCACATTCCATTAATTATGGAATCTTCACGGAAGAACAAATCAATATATAATCGATATCAATGTCTGTATCCGACCAATAATATAAATGGAATATTAGCAATGCCTTTTAAATTCCATATGTATTAATAGTCTTCCTCCACATAATTTCATTTCGATTATTATCAAATCGAATTCCATTCAATTCCAATTTAATATATATTGAATTGGAAAACTCTGCTTTGGAAAATTCCTGTTAAATCTTAACAAAAAGACTTATAAATTCCAAATCACATTTCACTGAAAATCGGGTTAAAGAACGAATGTTGTTAAAAAACACAGTTCACAATATACCCAATTCACATTCCATCAGTCTCTAACTGTAAATTAGTTAGAGAACAATTCCCTAAGTATTAACCCCGAAGGCCGAAACCAACATCAGATCAATACCCAGGAAACCATTCAACTTAACTAATCTCCAGTCAGTTTCTAATTTTCTTAACTCCATTGGGTTTAAGAATAGTATTATTAAAGGTGCCATTCACGACAAACCCAAAATCCAATTTGATATTAAATACAAGGCTCTGAATAGAAAATATATCGGCTTATATTCAATATCAAATTCTGAAACCGACAAATATCGTATTGCAATAACGATATATATATATATATATATATATATATATATATATATATATATCTTCCGAATTCCTCCACAATATCCATATAATCATGAAATCCAATATTGAAATATTCCGAGGATAATTTCGATTCAAATCCATTCCAATTCATATATTGGAAATTCTGGTTATTTATAAAACCATTTCAAATCCAATTTATATATTTAAAAATATTGGATTTCATAATTGTAGTTCATAACTAGTTCATTTTGATAAAAATATATTTTTATCTTTTCAAATATGGAATTTTTCATCCCAATTCTTTCCAAATCATTTGTTATGATTTTACACAAATTATTGATATTTTTAATAATTTTATCAAGGCCCGTACAGTCGATTTCCATACACGGTCATCGAACTGCACTTACATCGACCTTTTCCAAATTCAACTGTTAGATTTCAAAACTCTAATATTCATTAGAAAGCTCTTTTCGAAATGAACCCAATGGTTCCGGCTTTAGTAGAATCCGACGGTCGGATCTCCCGTAACGTCCATTCGAAGTCAATGGTCGAAATTCTCGAACTGCTGCTGTACGGCGCGTTCTATTCCGGCCATTATATTATATATATATATAATATACTTCGTCAATTTCCTTTTTAAAACGTATTTTATAAATCGTTTTAAATTCGTTTTCAAAACGTTTTGAACTCCACATTCAATTTCCAATCAAAATTGAATATTCCATATCATCGATATATAAATGATAGCATTTTCAAAACATTAAATTTTTGAAATCAATTCCTTTCAATATTCATTATAGAAACGAATAAAAGCGATACAAATATCGTTCACGTCAAAATGGCGTTATCTAATCAACACGACTATATATATTTAAATATATTCGTGTCCATCCCAAATCGGACATCAAAATCAGATTTTGATTCTTTTATGAATATCATTTTAAAAATATTCGTTTTTTTTTAAATATTCATTCTTTCTGAACTGGAATCAGACACAGTCAATTACCATATAATGTTAATTATATGGATTCCATACAATATATGTATACAACAACAACGATAAATAATCAACCATCATCCAAAGTGCATTCTACACTGCATAAGCATCAAATATAAATATTTAACACTTATAACAGCTTGTCAACCAATCGATTGACATACAACTAAATATTGGGATTAGTGTATGTCATATATCATCCCAATATCCGTGTGGGGTTTCAATCGACAAATAATGAATTTTATTTGTGTAGTTGGGCGATGTGTAAAATTTATCGTTCCAATCAATATCAGTCAATTGCGTGTACATAAACAAATCATTTAATTTGTAAATGAATATTCATTTTATTTACACGTTAAAAATTACATTTTTAACTATAAAATATTTATTCCATTCCACATCATACAATCAGTTTTCACAACACAAACCAACAAATAAACAAACAAACAAGTCGTCCATGGTCTGTGGACGACGGGTGTCGGGTGCTTCTAAGCACCGTCTGCATCCTAGTATATATTTTAACTAGAAATAAAATAAAAGTGAGGAGTTCTCACCTTTGGGTTCCACTCCGCCATTCTTTCCTTCTGAATGGTATGGATTCCGTTTTGATTACCGTCGATACCATCACCATCTTTTCCCGCTGTTCGTAGTAAAAATCCCATTTTTAATATGATGTTTATTTAAAAAAAATCACATTTTGACATTTCGTTTTTCTATATAAAAATCATATTTTTACATCGCTACTTCATTTATATAAAAATCGAATTTTTATCTCACTATTCAAATAAAAATTATATTTTAATATCACTTTTCCATATATAAAAAATCATATTTTTATAACGCCACTTCATATATAAAAATATAATAATTTCTTATCTAAAAATCTCGTCTTTATACATATAAAAATCTCGCCTTTCTACACATAAAAATCTCGCCTTCCTACATATAAAAATCCCGCCATTCTAAATATAAAATCTCGCCTTATACGTGTAAAAATCTTAGCGTTTATATTTATAAAAATCATAACCTTTCTATGTTAAAAATCATACCTTTTAGCTAATTAAAAATCAAACCTTTCCATATAGAAAAGTCATACCTTTAGCTAATTAAAAATCAAACCTTTTCATATAGAAAAATCATACCTATTCTAAGATAAAATAAGATTTTCTTATATATTAAAAACTCACTGTATTTGCTCGAAGGAGGGGAGCTCACTGTCTTCACATATCTGATCGTCAGAGGGCAAGAGGGGAACGGAGGAGCAGGGCCCCGGTAACGCCGTGCTAGGTGGCGGGTCTGTGGACCTTGGCGGGCCTAGGGTTTGCGGGCTTCAACGGGGAAAGGGGCAAATCTGGTTGGATTAGAGGAGGAGAGAGAAGCGCGAGAGGGAGGGCTTGGTGGCTGCACCACGGCGGCGGCGGCGACAGCCCATCATCGGAGGCGTGACGAGATGGTAGGGGCAGCTAGGGCAGACAAGGCGGCGCATTTTTTTCATTTTGGGAAAGTTGGGTTTTGACTGAGGGAATGGGGGAGAGGGGTTGAAATGAAAATAGGTTTATATATTATTATTTTATTATTTAATTCTCTAATAGGTTGACTTTCAATTCGAATCCCAAATCAAGCCTAACGACCATCGCCTCTAGCGTAATGCCCCCATTCCGAACACAATGGGATATGTATCGTTAGCCAGTTCGACTGTTTTGATTAGTTTCCATCAAGATTAAAATATAAATCAGTATATATTCAATTTGAATGTACATTTTAAATTACCGGGGTCACATACTGATTCTAAAAATTCCAGAAAAATAAATCTGGCTATGTTTTGACGATATGGTCCTAACAAACTAATTTCATCAAATTTGAAGACCGTTTGAAAAATCGCTTTTTTCTGATCGATCCAAATTGACTGAAATGGTCAAAACACGTTTTAGGTCGCCACGCTCACATGTTAATCCCAAAAATTATGAATTTTGGAATCTAGCAATATTTTCATCTCGGATCCCACAAAAGTGGTTTCGTCGAAAACGGAGGTCGTTTGCAAAATTCCCATTTTTAAGGGCTATATTTTCCATAGCGATTATTCTGAATTTTCAACTGGGCATAACTTTTTATTCCCGCTATGAAATTTCAATTTTTTGGATTCATTGGAAAGATATTTCCAAGTATATTCTAATATTTTTGGTTTCGTTAAAATCCGGTTTATTTTGAATCCTATACATTCATTTGAAAGTTGAAATTGAATTTTCAAACTACCGCGCCATTTCCAATTCCTTTTATAATTAAAATAAATATTTATATTCTAACGTCGATTCAAATAAATATATACGTTCTAATTCTATCCAAAATAAATTTCTCGTCGTTATTATTTAAAATAAATCATTTTAAATATTCAAAATTCATCAAAATTTCCAAAACAAAAATTTTAAATTATTTCGGATTTTCCGGGTTGTTACTATCTCCCCCACTTAAAATCTTTTCGTCCCCGAAAAGGAACGGAGCTGAAAGTTGTTTTACTAATCAAATCAACTTTCACTTTGGCTTTCATCCTTCAACTTTTCAGTTTCTAAGAATTTTCCAATTCTTCAAAAATTTGGCTAACACCCTAAATTTTTAAAAAATATCGCCATAACCTCCTTTGTTCGGGAGCACCGAGAAAATCCTCAAACCGCCACACAGGTCTCTCCAATCAAAAAGAAAAAGAAACAACCAATCGGCTCATAAAATCATCAAAAACCCCAAGAAATATAATAAACATGTACCTATTTGTCGGGCAAACAATTTTATTCCTTTGCTAAGCTTCCCTGCTATGACATGTTCAATGTATATAGATGTACGCATATGCGAATGCAATAAATTTCAATTCAGTTCAAATTTGACTTGATTTGGCTTAATTTACCTTTCATGTACATATTAGTTTCAACAATCTCATTAGTTCAACTAATAATCAAACAACATAACTGTAATAACCCTGAAATCCGAGCCAATTTAAATTTTTTATTTTGGTAATTTTAGTGAATTTTGAATATTTAAAATGATATATTTTAGATAATAGCGACAAGAAATTTATTTTGAATAGAATTAGAATGTATATATTTATTTGAATCGTCGTTATAATATAAATATTTATTCATAATTATAAAAAGGAATTGAAAATGGAGCCGTAGTTTGAAATTTCGATTTCAAATTTCAAATGAATGCACAAGATTCAAAATAAACCGGATTTTAGCGAAACCAAAAATATTAGAATCTATTTGAAAATATCTTTCCAACGAATCCGAAAAATTGAAATTTCATAACGGGGATAAAAAGTTGTGCCCAATTGAAATTCAGAATAGTCGCTATAGAATTTTGGCCTTAAAAATGGAAATTTTGCAAACGACCTCTGTTTTCGACGAAACACTTTTGTTGGATCCGGGATGTCAAGATATTGCTAGATTCCAAAATTCATAATTTTTCGAATCAATATGTGAGCATGGCGAAGTAAAACATGTTTTAACAGTTTCAGTCGATTTCGATCGACCAGAAAATGGCCATTTTTCAAACGGTCTCAGAATTTGACGAAATTAGTTTTGTTAGAACCATATCGTCAATATGAAGCTAGAAAATATTTTTTGGGAAATTTTAGAGTCCGTATGTGGGCCCGGTAAATTGAAATGTGCGTTTAAATTCAATATATAGATTTACATTTTGATTTTGACGAAAACTGATCGAAACAGTTGAATCAGCCTGCGATACATATCCCATTGTGTTCGGAATGGGGGTAATTAAGTATGGACGATAGTCGGTGGGCTTGATTTTGAGGTCGAAATAAAAAGTTACTTTTTGAAATTGAAAATTGAATTTAATTATATAAATTATATAAGCTCTTCCCCCATCCTTTTCCTCTTTCCAGTCAACGCTGAGGAAAAAAACAAAATTAAACCGGCCCCCCTAAATTGATCGATGATCATCGTCGCGGCCCTGGTGGCGACCGCCGCTGGCGATCCCCCCGACCTCCGTTCACTTCTCCCCCTACTTCTCCTCCCTCCAATTGAAGACCCCCGCCTCTGTAACCCCAAGACCCCATGCCCTAGCGCCACCAGAGCAGCCGCCAACCACCCTCCGCCACCTCCCACCTCTCCTCTCGCCTCTCTCGATGCCCAAATCCCTAGGACCCGCCACCTCCTTGTAACGACCCAGAAAATATGAACCAATTTAAAATTTTTAAATTGGCTAAAATAATGGATTTTAAATATTTAAAATAAATATTTTAGATAATAGCAATGAAAACTGAGTTTGAATCGACAATTGAAAGCGAATATAATTAATTATAATTATAAACAAGGCCTGAAAAGGCGCTGCAGTTCCAAAAGTTGAATTCAAACTTTGTCGGACTGTACCGGGTGCAAAACAAAACGGATTTTAGTGAAACTAAAAATATTTAAATCTGTTAGTGAATACCTTTCTAACGAATCTGAAAAATCGAATTTTCATAGCGGAAAGCAAAAGTTATGGCCGAATGAATTTTCAGAAAGGTCGCTATGGAATTTATATAGCCCGTGAAATTGGCCATTTTGCATACGACCTCGGAATTCGACAAAACCACTTTTGTTGGATCTGGAATGTGAAGTTATCGCTAGGTTTCAAATTTCATAATTTTTGAAGCTAGTATGTGAGCACGGCAAAGGAAAACGTGTTCTGGTCAATTACAGTTAAATTGGGTCGACCAGAAATGGGCCTTTTTGCAAACGGTCTCAGAATTCGACGAAACTAGTTTTGTTGGGACCGTATCGTCAAAACATAGCTAGATTTATTTTTCTGGAATTTTTCGAATCAGTTTGTGGCCCTGGCAAATTGAAATGTACGTTCAAATCAAATATTGAATGTTTTATATTTTAATTTGAATGAAAACTGACTGAAACAGTCGAATGGGCCTACGAAATATATCCCATTGTGTTCAGGATGGGGGTAATTAGCTAGGGGCGACAGTCGTTGGGTTTGAAAAGGAGTTCGTTTAAGAAAAACCCTATTTTTAAATTAAATATATATCGACCAATCACAAAATTCCATTCATTATTTTAAAAAAATAAAAAAAATAAAAAAACCCCGTCGCTCTAGCAATTGAACGGCGCCTGTAGCTCCTCCCTTCCCCCTCGTTTTCCGGCCGCCACAGGCGAAACCAGGCCGCGCCACCACCTTCCCTCGAAAGCCCCTTCGCCCCTCTTCAAATCAACCCCAGCCTCGCTCCGCCTCGTGCCCCCATCGACGAGAACAAGCCCCGAGAAGTTCGACGCTTAAAACCGCCGCCCTGCCTCGCTCCGGCCACCGAACCACCTCCGACCACCACCCCTGGACGCGCCTCACTCCCCTCGTCGGCGTCCAACTCCCTGATCGTCATCTAGGTCAGCGGATTTCGCGATAAATCCATACCTAGTTTTGAACCACTTTTGAAAGGTACGACCTTGTTTATTTTCAACTGATTTTCACACTTTAAAGTGCTGCAAACTTTGAAAAATCATATCTTTTTGCTGTGTGGTCGAAATTCAGTGAAACAAGAAACAGTGGACTCGTGTGGACGTCTTCTACATTTTAGAAGAGACCGCATATTTTTCTGAGCCTTCTGCTATTTTTGGTGGAGTGGAACCCAATGTGAGATTTCTAATTTATAAACAATATGGAAAACGACGATGTATAAATTATATAGTCGATGTATGAGTTATATAAGCGTTGTACACCTCTTGTATAAGCGTTGTATAAGTTGTATGTTCGATGTATAAGTTATATATGCGTTGTAAAAATTATATATGTGTTGAAATAGAAGTGAATTGCTATATATATATATATATATATATATATATATACATACGCCCCTCGTCCACAAACCATGGACGATATTTATTGGTTGTGATTGGTGTGAAAATTGATGGATAGCGAATGGTTGGTTGTGATTGTTTGTGGTTGATATTGATTGATTGTGGTTGAAAAATACCCAGTTGTGGTTGAGAAATATTTGGTTGAAACCACATAGGATTAGTTTGTGGAAATGAAATAAATATATACATGCCGCCTGCGTGCGAACTAGATGCATGATCCCCATTGTCAAAAACCGCGAGGTTTTACGAGGAGCCGTACTAGGGACGGTCCCGGTTTTAACTACCCTGCCGTTATGCTGCCGAAATTTTGAATAATATTCATATGTCTGAATTATTTTCATTTGCTGGAACTATATTTATTCGTTGAATAGAAAAACCTTCATGTGTTGAATCGATATTCATTCGTTGAATTGAAATTCATGTGTTGAAGGGTATTCGTGTTTTAAAATAAAAATAAAAACACATTTTTATCTATATATATAAACTATAGAAAACCTTCATGTGTTGAATCGATATTCATTCGTTGAATTAAAATTCATGTGTTGAATGGTATTCATATTTTGAAAGAAATTGTGTTATAATAAAAATCCCGATTTTAACATCAATATGAAATGTATAAAATAATCCTGTTTTGAAATAAATTGTTTTACAATATAAAAATCACATTTTTATTATATACATGAATTGTTGAAATGTGAAGTGTTAAAAATAGCAACTCGTTCAAATAAATATGCATGGGTTGAAATATTCATTAATTAGCTAATGATGTGATTTTTACCTATGCATGCAACATTAGAATGAATGGGGTTTTTAAACCAAATGGAATCAAATATGAAGTTGAATGGAAAATGATAAGTGATAAGAACTGTATATATGTACATGCATATTTATTGAACAGGTTATAGCAAAGGGGCTAGAGAAGAGGCATAAAATTTTGTGCCCGACAAATAGGTACACATTTACTGTTTTGTTTGGGTGATGATTTTATGAGCCTGTTGGCTAGCCGCTTGGCTTTTTCTTTTTCTTTTTGACATGAGACGCCCGTGTGGCTACTTGGGAATTTTCCCAGCCCCTCCCGTACATAGGAGGTTATGGCGAAATTTTCCAAAATTTAAAGGCATTAGTGAAATATTTGAAGTGAAAACGATATTGAAATTGTTGAATGAACTATATTTATATAAATATATAAATATATAAATATAAATAAAATTAAAACGAAACGTGGCCGTGCAGTTCGTATTTTGAAACCGTGATTTCAAACAACTAGTGCGGGAAATCCGACCATTGGATTTTCCCGAAACCGCAACCGTTGGGTTCACCTTGGAGATATCTTTCCAACGGCACCAACTTTGTAAAAATTCAACGGTTGGATTGTCTGGAATGTTTAATTCAAATCTGAGGAAAAACAGCGCCAGAATCGATTATATATATATATAATTATATTTAATCGAATAACGACGCTGTAGTTCGTATTTTGAAATCGAAACTTCAAACGATTGTACCGGGAGATCCGACCGTCGGATTTTCCCGAAACTGGAACCGTTGGATTCGTTTTGAAAAGACCTTTCTAATGATGTAAATTGTGGGAAGATCCAACAGTTAGATTTTCAGATATGTGTAAATCAAATCTGAAGAAAAACAGCGCCACGGCCGCGTTATGGCCCGAAGCGTCGTTTTGAATAAATTGGCTATTTTAAAATAAATAAAAATTACGATAAATCGTTATAAAATATCATAAACGATATGGAATGGAAATAAACTGAATTTGCTCGATTTATGTGGTATTTGATGGTTGAGTGTATTTGGTGTGAAAATTACATTAAAGAACAAAATTGGTGTTGTCGAATGATATAACCATTGAAATAAATTGATTTGAAATTCTAAATATACGTGAATTATTTGAAAAGGCCGAGTTAATTCTCATTTCAAATAATTGATCGGCGATTGAAAGTTGAAGATGAAGACGGTGGTCGAAGACCGGAGATCTTCACCTCGTTTGGGTGGTAACCGAGGTCTTGATTGGGAGGCATCCCGAAATATGGATAATGAGTGGTGATCGTCCAGACGTACGTGGTGATCGATGGGTTTGCGAGGTATTTAGTGCCTCCGGTTTTGTTCAGACCCAGAACGGACTTGTAAATGGACTGTGTGTCTGACATTGGATTTTATTCTGTGTTGATTGATCTCTATTAAATATACATCTGTTTGGCGGCGGAGAATTTATTCTTTTTATTAACGCCCTTCTCTGAAACTCACGAGCTCATAGGTTGTATATCGACGGACATCAGTCGCATGGCATGAATTGCCTGTGTGGCATGCTAAGATGCAGAGATCAGGGCTTCTGTTGAAAAGCAAAGTCTTGTGGTGATGATCAAAGCACCGCCTGTGTGGCGTAGCTTTGTGTATAACGTGAAATCACGAGCCTCACACTCCGGTATGAATCAGAAACGGGAGAGGACATCAGGGAGGGCCTGCGTTTCTTTCTAGCTAGGGTGGTGTTAGTGACCTACCAGCCCTGACATTTATATACTTTTCACCTGTGTGGTTGTTGCGGTTGCGAGGCACCTCGGTTAGATCGGACGATCCGGGTCCGATGGAGCCATTCGTTGGCTCATTTACACCCCAAAGGGTGGGGAAACGCAGTGTTCAGGAATTTTAATCCACATCGGTGGACCGGCCCTGACGATCCAAGGGTCACTCGAGCTCTGATCCTGAGGGGCGGGCTAGAGCGTCTCGAATTCGGTAAGGACTATCTTTTGCCTTGGTTCATGACGGAAATCCAATTTCCAAATATGACATCGTGCGGTTTTGATTGTATATATATATATATGGCGACATGATATATGGTACCCATGCCGTCTATGATTGATAGTTATGATTTGAAATTGTTTTCAAAACATATAAACACTAGCAATAATATCAAATGCCTTCGTTTTATTCGTATCAAGCATATTTGGCCGTTATAAGGTAAAAACTCTATCCTCCGGTTTGCGTTGCATTGTGTGATGGGAACTGAGTCTTATAATGGCTTCATTTTTATAAAAAACATAGCGATGTTTAAAAGAATGATTTGTTTTAAAACACTGGCAATCCAATGGAGTAAACCCGTTCCACGAAAGTGGCGTGGTCCTGTGATTAGCCATATTATAAATGTGTTGAGTAGATTTCTCATACCAGTCCCATGACTGACTCGTAGTTTGTTCCACTTTCAAACTCGGGTGCCCCTTTTTCTACACGGGCAGCCTTGTATTCAGGTTTAGCTGGTTCTTTCTGGATAGCTGGAGCTGAAGATGGATTCTATCATTTATCTCTTTTTATGCTGTTCAGCTCCTATTGTACATATTTTGTTTGTTTTCCGCTGTAGACATTTATGTATAGCTGAACTGTATTTGTACTAAGCATGATCCTGTATACTGTGTAACTCTGATGATTACTCTTATCCAGTATATTCTATTGTTCATTATATGGTGTATTTAATTTTGTTCTGCTATTATCTGTTTCTGTGTTATATTCCAAAGATAACCCTTGTCTCCGACGGTACGGGGTTTGGGGTCGTCACACTCCGCCTGAAATCGACCGCCGTGGATCTCTTGGCCAAAACCGCCCCCCTTAGTCTCCTCCCTCCTCGCGCGACCTCTCTCCTCTTTTCCAACGTGAAAACCCCCCTCCATCAAAGAACAGTAAGTTTTCTTTATTTAATTAATTTATTTTCTATATAATTAGTGATAAAAATCAGATCCTTTGCATGTAATGAAATAAAGGTCAGATTTTTATATAGAAAATGGTAATGTAAGGATTCGATTTTTATGAAGAAAATAGCAATGTAAATATATGATCTTCAAGTTATAAAATATAGGATTTTTCTTTTTAAAAAGCTTTGATTTTAAATGCATGAAAATTTAGATTTTTATTATGAGAAAGATTTATTTTTAAATAAAGAAAGGTCATATTTTTAAATAAAGAAATATTTTATTTTTAAATAAAGAAAGGTCATATTTTTAAATAAAGAAAGGTTTAGTTTTTTATATATAGACAGACGAGATTTTTACTTATATAGAAGTAGAATAAAAACATGATTTTTATTCTATGTACACCGTGATAAAAATATGATTTTTATTTATAAATTAGCAAATAAAAATATGATTTTTATAGCGATGTTGAATACATAAAAATATGATTTTTATAGCGATGTTGAATACATAAAAATATAAAAATATGATTTTTATAGCGATGTTGAATACATAAAAATATGATTTTTATAGCGATGTTGAATATATAAAAATATAATCTTTATATAGAAAGTAGCGTTATAATTTATGATTTTTAACGTATACCGCGTGAAACAGATCTCGTTGGAAACGCGACGAAGAATTTCTACATATGAAGAGTCGTGGCGTTTGGTTTAGCTTATTGGTGAGAACTCCTCACTTTTATTTTAATTTCTAGTTTGAATTATATACTAGGATGCAGACGGTGCTTAGTAGCGCCCGACACTCGTTGTCCACAGACCATGGACGACTTGTTTGATTTTGTTGTGTGGTGAAAATTGATTGTGATGTGGAATGAATGGAAATATATTCATGTGTTGGAATAAATATTAAATAGTTAAAAATATAATTTTTAACGTGAATGTGAATAAATAAATATTCATTTACATATCAAACGATTTGTTTATGTACATTGATTTGACTGATATTGATTGGGACGATAAATTTTACACATTGCCCAACTGCACAAATAAATCTGTGTTTGATTGTTCGAAACCCCACATGGGTATTGGGATGATATATGACATACACTAATCCCAAAAATTAGCTGTATGTCGATCGATTTATTGACAGACTGTTATAAGCGTTAAATATTTATATTTGATGCTTATACAGTGTAGAACGCACTATGGATGATGGTTGATTATTTATCGTTGCTATTATATACATGTGTTGTATGGAAACCATATAATTAACATTATATGGTAATTGATTGGGCCTCATTCCAATTTGGAAAATAAAGAATATTATAAAATAAAGATTCATGTGTTGAATAGAATAAATAGTCATGTGTTGATGTAACGACCCGCCCTGTACTAGCCGACATTTCCTCCGAAAGTGCGCTGTACACATGTCTAACTAGCACGGAACAGTCGTCGGAAGGAAAGAAAGAAGGTGAAGAACTAACACAGAATCTGTAGAATGTCTCACAGCGCATGGAATAAAATATAATAATCACATAACTTTGACATAAAACAGGCGAGACAGTGCATAAGCTGAAAAACTAAATCATGTCTAACATGGCAGCGGAAATCCAAAATACAGCTTATGATCCAACATCCTTATTACAACTTCAAAAATACTGTCTCTAAGCAAAAGAAAGGAAAAGGTACACTACTAATGCCCAAGCAGTGACCATCGATAACACAGGGAGCTAATACAAAAATATCATACGTGGAAGCCTCCTGTTCGTCTCCAGTACAGCTACCCGTGCATCCACCTAACCTGTCTCTAGTCTGCTCGTGTGAGCACCCAAAGTAATAAGAAGAGACATAAAACTCTGGGTCAGACAAAAAGTCTGGTGTGAGCGATAAGCAGCTAAACAAAACAGAACAATAACAGGTATAATCCAATCATACCTGAACCTGGACCTGCAACCAAAGAGTTAGCACTACATACCTTACAATACTCTAAGGTGCCACTAACATATGGTGTAAAGAATACGGGGGTGGGGGTGTGTATGTCATAGTGATGTCAAACAATCAAGCATAGCAACCATCCTCACATCTCTCACTCAGTGCGTAAAGCATACGATATCCACTACTTTGGTCACCTAATCTTTTGGGCCATGACAGAGTCCAACCCCATATAACTACACTATGAGCCCCTAATCCATCTCTCAGTGATGAACCAAAGTTATGGACACCGATAACCCCTTTGCACACGTCCCGCAGCAAAGCCCAAATCGTGAAGTGAACTCATTGGTTCCCATCTGGATCCTGAGCTCTAACTTCTCCTTTGGACTACCTTTGCATCTCGGGTTATGGTCTTCATCTTCATCCGGATCGGTTCGGCTTCATTGTTTACGCCTCAAGTCAAAGCTCTTCGGTTCGGTTCGGTCGTGACGAGCCTCTCCGGTTCGTGACAAGCTCCTTCGGTCGTGCTCCAGGCATAGTGGCTCCCTCAGTAGCTCGGTTTGGCCTTCAACATTCCTCATTGGATCGGATCGGTCCCTCAAGCTCCTCCATGGTGCATCGGTTCGGGTCGCAAGTGACCACTCGGGTCGGGTCGGAGACGCGGTTCGGGTCGGGTGCATCACTTCGGGTCGGGTCGTGCCATCTCCCTTCCAGTTCGTACTTCCGCTCCGATCCGCTCCCTCGTTCTTCACTTGTTCCGATCCGATCCTCCTCCTTTAGTCGCTCCGATCCTCCTCCATTAGCCGATCCGATCCCTCTCCTTTATCCGATCCGATCCCAATATTGCTAGCATGGCCTTCCTTTCTGCCAAATTTCTTAAGTGTCAAGTTCCGATCCGATCGAATCCCTTGCCCAGTTCACTTATCCGATCCGAGTCCTTATATCCGATCCGATCCGGTCCAGAGCCTGCACTTTTCCTGCAACCTTTCCAGCGAGTATTTTATGCCATTCGACAACGTTTTCGACCATTATAACTATTGAAATCAATTACAAATCATACCATACAGTCATAGCAACATGCACAAACATCCACAAACAGCAAAACAATAATATGATATGTCAAAACGGATCAAACATACCAAAAACCCATATTTTCCCCTTAAGCATGTTTAAGAACAACTAATGATAGGATTAGTAAAACTTAACCAAATTAGCCAAATTTTCTAACAGAGGTCTAAAACAATATTTATGAATTTCTGAATATTTTTCCAGAATTTTATCACGCTTAATTTCGCTAATTAACACTAATCACCCCTTAATCCCCTAAATTCCGGGATTAACAAAATTAGTCCAAATTAACCCAAATTCATATCAGAGGCACAAAATGATGTTTTAGAATTTTAGAAATTTTTCTAGATTTTTATGAGCCATAATTTCACTAATTTTCGCTAATTACCCTAATTAGCCGTAATTAGTGAAAAAACTAAGCAAATCACTCACCTTTGGCACAATTAAACTTTCAGAACTGAAACTCCTCTGATATAGATCCAATCTCTATGTGTTCCAGCAACTCTCTATCTGATTTGGTGCTAATCCCCTTTGGTTTGATGTAGTTTTGCTTAATCTTTGATTAGAAAGTGATTAGAGGTGATTTGGAGTGAAATTAGAAGGTGGAGGCCATGACTATACTTGAAGGAATGTCTTAGGCGGCTGGAAAATGAAGTAAAAACCGAAATCATAACCCTAGCAGCCCTTAAATACCACTAATCCCGAAATCCCCCTTTGGGCCTGGCTGCTAATTACCCGGTTAAGCCCAATTAGCTGAAAATAACCCTTTAAACCTTAATTCAGCCATATCTCCCAAACGGTAAGTCCGTTTGGCTATTACGACCACTCTACGGAAAGAGAAACCATCATCCGGAGCAAATGGAAGTGGTTTCAGATCAAAATTCCTTTCCAGTCAAAAGTTATGGACGAAACAAGATCAACTAGGGGCAAAAAGGTCATTTAAAAATTGGCAAAAATCATGAACATGGGAAATGACCCCACTAGTCGTTTCCCAAAAGTACACGACCACATGACTTACCAAGAAAAAGAAATAAATATTCTACGATCCTAGATGCGTAGAATGTGGGTTGTTACATTCTCCCCCCCTTAAGAAATTTCGCCCCCGAAATTCCTTAACTAAGAAACAACAATGGGTCCCGCATGCCTATCAATCAATTTCAAACAATCAAACATACATGATAGTACAACAAGCATATCCTAGCATGCGGTTTTCTAACAAAGGAAGAATCATCGCCGCTAAGATCTTACCAGACAAAGAGCTTCAAATACGACCTTCTTATGTCATCCTCTACTTTCCAAGTATAGTCGTCCTCTCACCATCGATTCCCATCTTTATCCTAGAGGCGATTTCCAATAGGTTAGGATCGTTCCTCTGACTGGAACTGTTCCACTCAATCCAGATCGATCTAATCGTCAAGCTTACTAGCGTTTCTGAATCCAATTCACACTTAGGTCTGAAGTCATGCCCCATGATATACTCTAGTAGCTTCCATTCCAGAAACATAGCCTCTAAACTGGCATGTCTCCTACCCAATGCATCAGCTACCGCACCTAGTCCGGTACTACGACATCCGTCTGTACTGTCATCTTCTTAGGTAATCCAACCATATACGTCAAATTACCAACTACATTCCAAATGTCCTTTCAAGTCTAACCCGAATCTTGCCTACATCCATACTGCACGTCCAACGTATATTCACCTCTTAGAGGCAAACTAGATCCATCCAATGACCCTAGGCACTACATCTATATCCGTACTGTACATCTAACGTACATTCACCTTCTAAAGGTGAACTAGACTCAACTAATGAATCTAGGTACCTTACCCATATCTGTATTGCACGTCCAACGTACATTCACCTTCTAAAGGTGAACTAGACTCATCCAATGAATCTAGGTACCCTACCTATGAGTCCAAGTCCAACTTGAATCTCCTATATCCGCTGAATCTCCAAGATCAACGGACGCTCCACAATGTCCAAACATACTTCAAGTCTAACGTAAAGTATCATACACCCATCATCTCACTATGATCAACAAACCTATCCTATTTCCATTTAACAGGATCCATACATGTGATAGTCTAATCAAGAGAAGAAAGGTAGGAACAAACATAGCAACCACAACATCCATCAAACAAATCCTATCTATCACCTGCTAAATCCTTGAATACATCAACACCTATATGTCTGGTCTAACCAACATCAATAACTAATGGAAGCCCAGCCTCCAAACGGACTACCGTACGTCCAACGCACGTTTATCCTCCAAGGATAACTAGATCACGTCCAACGGATCCAAGGTAACGGGCGTCCCCAGATACCCCTGCTTTTAGTCCGCCTGAAACACTCGAGTCCCACCCAAGTCTATCCATTATCCTGCTGCCCTCTCGAGTCTAACTCGAGCCAATCCAATTCCTCGCAGCCTCCTCGAGTCCAACTCGAGTCAATCTATTACCCATAACTCAGACCCAGTCTTGAGTATCCATTACCTACAAACTCTAGTCCAACGTGAGTCATCTCCCTATTCGTTGCATCTCTAAGATCAATCGAACATCTATTTTATTTTACGAGTTCAAGTCCAACTTGAATCATCCCAACCTTCGTTGCACCTTCCTTGACTAACGAACACATCCTATTCTTTCAAAAAAGAACATCAACATATGGTCCTAAACAATTCATTACTTTGCATCTTTCTTGAGTCCCACTCAAGTCATCTCATAACCCTATCGAGTCTAACTCGGGGCAGTCCATACCATCGAATAGTCTTATCCTGTCACAACTGCCCATCACTCTTCGAGTAAACCAAGATATCATCCAATGAAAATCGCAACAACTACCTATCTCTCATGCAGACCATCCTAGTCGACCTCGACATTCCCCGAGCAGAAGTCCCAAAGGTCTAAACCAATATCAGACAAGCACCCAAGGAACATCTCCTCCGAGTTCAGACGATCTACGTGAGATGACATGAGCAAAACATCAAAACACTCAAGCATCCATAACTGACTTTGGCTATCCTCGCCAATCTTGCTTGATATTATCATCGATCGCATGACCAAGTCCTGACCAACTACTGTACATCCAATGTACATTTGCTTCTCTAACTCCCGTTATCATTTTCGTCATAAGGTAGGCGATCCAATACCACCCTTCGTCCATCATCCACTCTAACGGTCATCAAAGGCTCTTCACAATCTACTATCACTCTATACTTTTGGAGTCAATCAGCTCCCAAAATCAAGCCAAACCTAGTAAAGCTCAAAATAAAGCAATCACAACAAACATACATACATGACTCGATAAGACCAAATTACGACAAATCCTACAAAGGCTAGTCAAACCACCTATCGGGTTTGTCACTACTAAAGGTCTATCGACTATCTCGGGTTCCAATTCCAACCTATCTACCAGGTCACTAGGTACGAAGGAATGGGAAACCTTGTTATTAAACAAAACTCGAACAGAAACATCTTAAATAGAAAGCATACCTCGAATAACAACACCTTTTTCCTTCTGCGCCGCAGTTGGGGCATTCGACGAAGAAGGAATAGCGTTGATAGCATATGCTTTCCCGATCTGCTTCTCCCTAGGAGATTGTGGACATTCATTCTTGTGATGTCCCGCTTGGCCACAATTAAAGCACTTCCTTTCCCCAGGCTTTTCTCGACAATCTCTGGCATAGTGGCCCTTCTTGCCACAGCTAAAGCACTCGCCATCTTTCTTATTCTTCTTACTCTGACCATCCATGGTTTGGTCTTGTTTCCTCTTAGTTTGGGAATTATTCTTGCCTCCGCCGCCTGCTTGCGGCTTTGGCTCCTTTGCAGATGCAATAGCGACCTCAGTCTTAGGCTTAGGGTAAAGACTTTCTGACCTTAATGTCTTTCCTACAATCGATTCAAACGTCTCATCGATGTGGTTTATAAGCCTTTCCCCCAAGTACCCATCTAAACCAGTTATGAACTTCTCGTTCTTCTTCTCGGCAGTGTCGATAAGAGATAACCCATATTTCGATAAAGTATCGAACTCAGCAACATACTCTGAAACTGCCCTTCCGTTCTGCTTAAGCTCCAGAAACTTTCTAAACAATTCTGACTTCTGAGCAGCTGGTATAAACTTATCGCAAAAACGATCCTTAAACTGATCCCATGTAATATGATCCTCTGGAGTTGCTGCCTTAATAGCATTCCACCAATTCATTGCTCGTCCTTGAAGCTGACGGGATGCTAGCTTCCTCTTCATGGCATCTTCAATACCCAAGTCTTCGAAGATACGCTCACAACTATCCAACCAATCCTGAACAACCGTAGCCGACTCCGTTCCGTCGAACGGCTTCCCACCAAGACTAGCATAATCCTTGTTAAGCTTGGAGAAATCGGTCCTAGGCGCCTGCACCGCTGCACCACCACCGTTAGCAATATTAGGAGCCGCTCTCTGGACATCCCTAAGCATCTCCCTCATGAAGTCAGTGAACATAGTCCTCATCTCAGTAGCATTCCCATTATTGGCTCCTCTGCCAGTACCCCTCGCATATCGGCTCATCGTTCAATCTGTACAGAGCAAACGATTAACCATCTCCTTTGTGGTGTCAGTGCAGTGCAACTTCATCCTTAACTATACTAATAGTATATATATATCTATCTATATAGCTTTGAAAACCAGTTTTGAAAGATCAAAATAATCACAAATACGCGCTCTCATATACGTATAATATCTCTCCCTGATGACTTTCCCCAGGTTAACTACGCAACCTAGAGCTCTGATACCAAATGTGACGACCCGCCCTGTACTAGCCGACATTTCCTCCGAAAGTGCGCTGTACACATGTCTAACTAGCACGGAACAGTCGTCGGAAGGAAAGAAAGAAGGCGAAGAACTAACAAAGAATCTGTAGAATGTCTCACAGCGCATGGAATAAAATATAATAATCACATAACTTTGACATAAAACAGGCGAGACAGTGCATAAGCTGAAAAACTAAATCATGTCTAACATGGCAGCGGAAATCCAAAATACAGCTTATGATCCAACATCCTTATTACAACTTCAAAAATACTGTCTCTAAGCAAAAGAAAGGAAAAGGTACACTACTAATGCCCAAGCAGTGACCATCGATAACACAGGGAGATAATACATAAATATCATACGTGGAAGCCTCCTGCTCGTCTCCGGTACAACTACCCGTGCATCCACCTAACCTGTCTCTAGTCTGCTCGTGTGAGCACCCAGAGTAATAAGAAGAGACATAAAACTCTGGGTCAGACAAAAAGTCTGGTGTGAGCGATAAGCAGCTAAACAAAACAGAACAATAACAGGTATAATCCAATCATACCTGAACCTGGACCTGCAACCAAAGAGTTAGCACTACATACCGTACAATACTCTAAGGTGCCACTAACATATGGTGTAAAGAATACGGGGGTGGGGGTGTGTATGTCATAGTGATGTCAAACAATCAAGCATAGCAACCATCCTCACATCTCTCACTCAGTGCGTAAAGCATACGATATCCACTACTTTGGTCACCTAATCTTTTGGGCCATGACAGAGTCCAACCCCGTATAACTACACTATGAGCCCCTAATCCATCTCTCAGTGATGAACCAAAGTTATGGACACCGATAACCCCTTTGCACACGTCCCGCAACAAAGCCCAAATCGTGAAGTGAACTCATTGGTTCCCATCTGGATCCTGAGCTCTAACTTCTCCTTTGGACTACCTTTGCATCTCGGGTTATGGTCTTCATCTTCATCCGGATCGGTTCGGCTTCATTGTTTACGCCTCAAGTCAAAGCTCTTCGGTTCGGTTCGGTCGTGACGAGCCTCTCCGGTTCGTGACAAGCTCCTTCGGTCGTGCTCCAGGCATAGTGGCTCCCTCAGTAGCTCGGTTTGGCCTTCAACATTCCTCACTGGATCGGATCGGTCCCTCAAGCTCCTCCATGGTGCATCGGTTCGGGTCGCAAGTGACCACTCGGGTCGGGTCGGAGACGCGGTTCGGGTCGGGTGTCTCACTTCGGGTCGGGTCGGGTGCCATCTCCCTTCCAGTTCGTACTTCCGCTCCGATCCGCTCCCTCGTTCTTCACTTGTTCCGATCCGATCCTCCTCCTTTAGCCGCTCCGATCCTCCTCCTTTAGCCGATCCGATCCCCCTCCTTTATCCGATCCGATCCCAATATTGCTAGCATGGCCTTCCTTTCTGCCAAATTTCTTAAGTGTCAAGTTCCGATCCGATCGAATCCCTTGCCCAGTTCACTTATCCGATCCGAGTCCTTATATCCGATCCGTTCCGGTCCAGAGCCTGCACTTTTCCTGCAACCTTTCCAGCGAGTATTTTACGCCATTCGACGACGTTTTCGACCATTCTAACTATTGAAATCAATCACAAAGCATACCATACAGTCATAGCAACATGCACAAACATCCATAAACAGCAAAACAACAATATGATATGTCAAAACGGATCAAACATACCCAAAAACCCATATTTTCCCCTTAAGCATGTTTAAGAACAACTAATGATAGGATTAGTAAAACTTAACCAAGTTAGCCAAATTTTCTAACAGAGGTCTAAAACAATATTTATGAATTTCTGAATATTTTTCCAGAATTTTATCACGCTTAATTTCGCTAATTAACAATAATCACCCCTTAATCCCCTAAATTCCGGGATTAACAAAATTAGTCCAAATTAACCCAAATTCATATCAGAGGCATAAAATGATGTTTTAGAATTTTAGAAATTTTTCTAGATTTTTATGAGCCATAATTTCGCTAATTTTCGCTAATTACCCTAATTAGCCGTAATTAGTGAAAAAACTAAGCAAATCACTCACCTTTGGCACAATTAAACTTTTAAAACTGAAACTCCTCTGATATAGATCCAATCTCTATGTGTTCCAGCAACTCTCTCTCTGATTTGGTGCTAATCCCCTTTGGTTTGATGTAGTTTTGCTTAATCTTTGATTAGAAAGTGATTAGAGGTGATTTGGAGTGAAATTAGAAGGTGGAGGCCATGGCTATACTTGAAGGAATGTCTTAGGCGGCTGGAAAATGAAGTAAAAACCGAAATCATAACCCTAGCAGCCCTTAAATACCACTAATCCCGAAATCCCCCTTTGGGCCTGGCTGCTAATTACCCGGTTAAGCCCAATTAGCTGAAAATAACCCTTTAAACCTTAATTCAGCCATATCTCCCAAACGGTAAGTCCGTTTGGCTATTACGACCACTCTACGGAAAGAGAAACCATCATTCGGAGCAAATGGAAGTGGTTTCAAATCAAAATTCCTTTCCAGTCAAAAGTTATGGACGAAACAAGATCAACTAGGGGCAAAAAGGTCATTTAAAAATTGGCAAAAATCATGAACATGGGAAATGACCCCACTAGTCGTTTCCCAAAAGTACACGACCACACGACTTACCAAGAAAAAGAAATAAATATTCTACGATCCTAGATGCGTAGAATGTGGGTTGTTATAGTTGACGATATTCATGTGTTGATTAAAATATTTTAACAATAAAATTTACATCTTTATCATATATAAAAATTAGAAACTAACTGGAAACTAGATAAGATGAGCGGTTTCCTGGGTATTGATCTGATGTTGGTTTCGGCCTTCGGGGTTAATACTTAGGGAATCGTTCTCTTACTAATTTAAGGTTGGAGTCTGATTTAGAATTAAATGATAGAAATCATAATTTTATGAAATATATTAAATAACAAAAATAGTCATGTGTTGACGGTACTCATGTGTTGAGAATATTCATGTGTTGAAAGAAAATATATATTCATGTGTTGAAGAAAATATTCATTTGTTGAATAGAATAATGAAGTTATTGAAATATATAAAGCCGTGTTAATTAGATTTGCGCCATTTTGACGCGAATGATATTTATATCGATTATATTCGTTTTTATAATGAATGTAGAAAAGGAAGTGATTTCAAAATATAACGTTTTGAAAATATTCTCATTTATACATCGATGATATGGAATATTCAATTTTGATTTGAAATTGAATATGAAGTTGAAATCGTTTTGAAAACGAATTTAAAACGATTTATAAAATACGTTTTAAAAGGATATCGATGAAATATATATATATTATATATATATATATATATTATATATATATAATGGCCTGAATAGAACGCGTCGCGCTGCGGTAGTTCGCAAATTTCGACCATTGACTTCGAACGGATATTACGGGAGATCCGACCGTCGGATTCTCCTAAAACCGGAACCGTTGGGTTCGTATCGAAAAGAGCTTTCTAGTGAATATTAGAGATTTGAAATCTAACGGTTGGATTTGGAATTATGTCCAAATCAAGTTTGGAAGAGGTCGTTGTAAGTGCAGTTCGATGGCCGTTGATAGAAATCGACTGTGCGGGCCTTGATAAAATTATTAAAAATTGTAACAATTTGTGTAAAATCATAAGAAATGATTTGGAAAGAATTGGAATGAAAAATTCCATATTTGAAAAAATAAAAATAGATTTTTATCGAAATGAACTAGTTTTGAACTAGAATTATAAATCCAATATTTTTGAAAATAAATAAATTGGATTTGAAAGGGTTTTAAAAGTAACAAGAATTTCCAATAATTGAATTGGAATGGATTTGAATCGAAATTGTCTTTGGAATATTTCGATGTTGGATTTCGTGATTATACAGATATTGTTGTGGAAATTTGAAAGATATATTAATATCGTTATTTCCAATACGATATGTGTTAGTCGTAGAATTTGATATTGAATATAAGCCGATATATTTTCTATTTAGAGCCTTGTATTTAATATCAAATGTGATTTTGGATTGTCGTGAACGGTATCTTTAATAGTACTGTTCTTAGACCCAACGGAGTTAAGAAAATCAGAAACTAACTGGAGATTAATTAAGTTGAATGGTTTCTTGGGTATTGATCTGATGTTGGTTTCGGCCTTCGGGGTTAATACTTAGGAAATTGTTCACTTGCTAATTTACGGTTAAAGGCTGGTGGAATGGAATGTGATTTTGGGTTTATCGTGAACCGTGTTTTAAATGACATATGTTCTTTAACCCAGTTAAAGACGGGATATGATTTCCGAAGTTAAATAATCATTGATAGTGATTATTGGGAAGATTAAAACCAAGTGGAGTTTTAATGAATCTTTAATTAGATTGAAATGATCCAGAATGGAGTATCACCAGTTTTGCTCCAGGCGATATTTAAATCTTTAATTAGATTTGAACGTGAAATGGTAATTGAATTTACCGATAACCCCGTGGTGTTAGATATGAAGTATTACCAGTTTTACTTCATGGGATGAATAGGTTGGGATTGGGAAATTAAAACAAATGATTACTTTGGTAAGGTTCGTTAATCCCGACTAGTTTGGATAAACCATAATTTGGTTTGAATTTATATTCAAAGGAAGATTAAAGAATAAATTTAAAGAATTTATCTTTGATAAAATTAATGGAAACCTTTCCCAAAGTATAAGAATATTTGAATAAAAGAATATTCTGAATTGGAACGAGGCGTATGTTGTGTTTGTGCAACACTTGTTTATTATATACGCGAGTTATTCAGAAAGTCCGGGTTTATCCCATTCTGAATAACTGATTCGACGATGCGTCGAGGATGAAGACGGTGGTGGAAGACCGAAGGTCTTCAGATCGTATGGATAATTACTGATGATCTTGATTGGGCTGTACACCCAAGAGTAGGGAATCAATTGGTGATCGTCCAGACGTACTTGGAGATCGATGGATATGCGAGGTATAAGGTGCCTCCGGTTTCGTTCAGACCCAGAACGAACTTGTAAATGGACTGTGTGTCTAACATTGGATTTTTATTCTGTGTTGATTGATCTCTATTAAATATACATCTGTTTGGTGGCGGAGAATTTATTCTCTTGCTTAACACCCTTCTATGAGACGTACGAGCTCAGAGGTTGTATACCGATGGACATCAGTCGCATGGAGTGAATTTCCTGTGTGGCATGCCTAAGTGGCAAATGATCAAGGCTTTTGTTGAAAAGCAAAGCCTTGTTGTTGATGATCAAAGCACGGCCTGTGTGGCATAGCTTTGTGTAGCGTTAATTCACGAGCCTCACACCCCGGTTGTGAACTAGAAACGGGAGAGGACCTCAGGGAGGGCATGCATTTCCTTCTACTAGGGTAGTGTCAGTGACCTACCAGCCCTGACATTTATATTATTTCACCTGTGTGGTTGTTGGATTGCGAGGCGCCTCGGATATATCGGTGACTATGTGGAGCCGATGGAGTCATTTGGCTATTTACGCCCCGAAAGGGCGGGGAAACATAGTGTTCAGGCATTTTAATCCACATCGGTGGACCGGCCCTGACGATCCAAAGGATTGACTGAGTACTTGCCTGAGACATGGGCTAGATTGTCTCGAATTCGGTAGAGGACTATCTTTTGCCTCGGTTCAAATATGGAAACCAAACTTCCAATACGTGACATTTGCGGTTTTAATTGTAGAGCCTAGTATGGCGACATGATATATGGTACCCATGTCGTCTATGATTGATATTTATGATTGAAATTGTTTTGACACCATACACTTATATAGTATCAAATGATTTGTTTTTAACGTACCAAGCATGTTTGGCTATTATAAGGGAAAACCCTATACTCCGGCTTGTGTTGCATTGTGTGATGGGACCTGGGTCTTATAATAGCTTCATTTTTCCAAAAAGCATTGCGCTGTTTTGTTATATGCACCGGTATTCTTAGGAGGAAACGCGTTCCGTGTTATACGGCGTGGTCCCTTGATATATCTGATTTAAAGTAAAGCTTTAAATAACCGTTTTAGCTCTCGCACCAGTCACATGACTGACCTGGAGTTTATTTTTTTAACCAAAACTCTGGGTGCCCTTATTTTCGACATGGGCAGCCAGAACGATACTCGAAAAGCACTGTATCCATGTATTACTTTCAGTTGTATTTTGTATTATTTTTCCGCTGCATTAATGTAATTAAATCTCTGATATTTCTCTGATGTATAATATTTATTCATACTCTGTATAATCTTGTATTCTGATGGAATTGTTGTAAATAAGCAATGAAATATTCTTCTATTTGTGTCCCGATGTGTCTTGTCCTCAACTCAATCCGGGCTTTCCTTACCGGGGAAGTTCGGGTCGTCTCATTTGGTATCAGAGCTTTGGTTTACAGAGCTCGAAGAACAAGACACGTTAGAACCGAACGAAAGAAGTCATCAAAGATTGGATTAGTAATATCCAATGAGAATGACTCGTTAGAGATGGGATCAGAAGTATCCTAGAAAGAGTGTAAAGAGTGTTGTTTTAAAAAATAAAAATGAAAACAATTTTTGTTTGAAAGTTTAAACCTTATTCAACGTATTTGAATATTTATTTGTATTGAATTTGGACAATCAGGTATATAAAGATTTTTTATATACGTCTGATCCACGTGTGTACGAAGTCTTAATATACTGGATAGATATAGAATCACACTCTAGTCGCCCGGAGATGGTTTTGATGATTGCTATAGTTCGAACATCATCAGAATTGGTATTCGAGTTTCGAAGGTGTGATATGTATATATTTCCAATTGACTGGTGTGAGAACCAAAACTAGATAGGGCTTATTGTTGTGATTTGGCATCAAAAACATGATTTTCTGTATATGTATCAAAATTATGAATTTGAAATGTTAATTCACTAATTGATTGCTGATTGTGTTGTTTGATTATTGCTTTGATTAATTAGAATTTGAACCATATAACCAAATTGATCAAATATTGAACTGTATTGAAAATTGTTTGGAAATGCACACATGTACATATATATGTGTGAACAGGTCATAGCAAGGAAGCTAGAGCAGAAGAATAAAATTGTTTGCCCGACAATTAGGTACATGTTTATTGTATTTCTTGGGGATTTTATGATTTTATGAGCCGATTGGCTAGCCGCTTCGCTTTTTCTTTTTCTTTTGGATTGGTGAGGGCCATGGGAGGCTATTTGAAATATCCCGAAGCTCCCGATGCAGGGGAGGTTATGGCGAAATTTTCCGAAAATTTAGGGTGTTAGCCTAATTTTTGAAAAATTTGAAAAGTTCTTAGAAACTGAAAAGTTAAAGAACTTAAGCCATAATGAAAATAATGGAAGTTGAGTTGGTTTGTGAAACAACTTTCAGCTTCGTTCCTTTTCGGGGACGAAAAGTTTTAAGTGCGGGGGATTGTAATAACCCGGAAATCCGAGCCAATTTAAATTTTTTATTTTGGCAATTTTAGTGAATTTTAAATATTTAAAATGATTTATTTTAAATAATAGCGACGATAAATTTATTTTGAATAGAATTAGAACGTATATATTTATTTGAATCGTTGTTAGAATATAAATATTAATTTATAATTATAAAAAGGAATTGAAATTGGCGCGGTAGTTTGAAAATTCGATTTCAAATTTCAAATGAACGCACAAGATTCAAAATAAACCAGATTTTAGTGAAACAAAAAAATATTAGAATCTATTTGAAAATATCTTTCCAACGAATCCGAAAAATTGAAATTTCATAGCGGGGATAAAAAGTTATGCCCAGTTGAAATTCAGAATAGTCACTATGGAATTCTAGCCCTTAAAAATGGAAATTTTGCAAACAACCTCTGTTTTTGACGAAACCACTTTTGTTGGATCCGGGATGTCAAGATATTGCTAGATTCCAAAATTCAAAATTTTTCGAATCAATATGTGAGCATGGCGAAGTAAAACGTGTTTTAACAGTTTCAGTCAATTTCGATAATACCTTGGTGTTAGATATGAAGTATTACCAGTTTTACTTCATGGGATGAATAGGTTGGGATTGGGAAATTAAAACAAATGATTACTTCGGTAAGGTTCGTTAAT
This sequence comes from Allium sativum, assembly GCA_030737875.1. NCBI lineage: Eukaryota > Viridiplantae > Streptophyta > Magnoliopsida > Asparagales > Amaryllidaceae > Allium > Allium sativum. The sequence continues at coordinate 463,885,846 of CM060910.1, forward strand.
CCCGACTAGTTTGGATAAACCATAATTTGGTTTGAATTGATATTCAAAGGAAGATTAAAGAATAAATTTAAAAATTTATCTTTGATAAAATTAATGGGAACCTTTCCCAAAGTATAAGAATATTTGAATAAAAGAATATTTTGAATTGGAATGAGGCGTATGTTGTGTTTGTGCTACACTTGTTTATTATATACGCGAGTTATTCAGAAAGACTGGGTTTATCCCATTCTGAATAACTGATTCGACGATGTGACGAGGATGAAGACGGTGGTGGAAGACCGGAGGCCTTCACTTCGTTTGGATAATTACTGATGATCTTGATTGGGCTGTACACCCAAGAGGAGGGAATCGGTTGGTGATCGTCCAAACATACTTGGAGATCGATGGATATGCGAGGTACAAGGTGCCTCCGGTTTCGTTCAGACCCAAAACGAACTTGTAAATGGACTATGTGTCTGACATTGGATTTTATTCTGTGTTGATTAATCTCTATTAAATATACTTCTGTTTGGTGGCGTAGAATTTATTCACTTTCTTAACACCCTTCTCTGAGACGTACGAGCTCAGGGGTTGTATATCGATGGACATTAGTCGCATGGAGTGAATTGCCTGGTGCCTCGGATATATCGGTGACTATGTGGAGCCGATGGAGTCATTTGGCTATTTACGCCCCGAAAGGGCGGGGAAACATAGTGTTTAGGCATTTTAATCCACATCGGTGGACCGGTCCTGACGATCCAAAGGATTGACTGAGTACTTGCCTGAGACATGGGCTAGATTGTCTCGAATTCGGTAGAGGACTATCTTTTGCCTCGGTTCAAATATGGAAACCAAACTTCCAATACGTGACATTTGCGGTTTTAATTGTAGAGCCTAGTATGGCGACATGATATATGGTACCCATGTCGTCTATGATTGATATTTATGATTGAAATTGTTTTGACACCATACACTTATATAGTATCAAATGATTTGTTTTTAACGTACCAAGCATGTTTGGCTATTATAAGGGAAAACCCTATCCTCCGGCTTGTGTTGCATTGTGTGATGGGACCTGGGTCTTATAATAGCTTCATTTTTCCAAAAAGCATTGCGCTGTTTTGTTATATGCACCGGTATTCTTAGGAGGAAACGCGTTCCGTGTTATACGGCGTGGTCCCTTGATATATCTGATTTAAAGTAAAGCTTTAAATAACCGTTTTAGCTCTCGCACCAGTCACATGACCGACCTGGAGTTTATTTTTTAACCTAAACTCTGGGTGCCCTTATTTTCGACACGGGCAGCCAGTAGTTTTGGTTTTGCAGATTTATATTCACAGGGTCCTGGTTTACAACTGGAACAATACTCGGAAAGCTCTGTATCCGTGTATTATTTTCAGTTGTGTTTTGTATTATTTTTCCGTTGCTGTAATGTAATTAAATCTCTAATAATTCTCTGATGTATAATATTTATTCATACTATGTATATTCTTGTATTCTGATGGAATTGTTGTAAATAAGCAATGAAATAATCTTCTGTTTGTGTCCCGATGTGTCTTGTCGTTAACTCAATCCGGGCATTCCTTACTGGAGAAGTTCGGGTCATCTCAATAACCATCAATCAATTAGTTGGTTAACGTTTCAAATTCATAATTTTGATATATATACAGAAAATCATGTTTTTGATGCCAAGTCACAACAAAATATTCTAACTATATTTTGGTTCTCACACCAGTCAATCGGAAATATATAGATATCTCACTTTCGAAACTCGAACACGAATGTTGATGATGATGCATCATCAACAGGATTATCCCCGGGCGACTAGAGTGTGATTCTATATTTATCCAGTGTATTTGACGCTTCAATATACATGGATCAGACGTATATTCAAATCTGTATATACTTGATTGTCCAAATCAATTTAAAATAAATATTCAAATACGAATAATAAAGTTTAAATCTTCAAAACAAAATTCGTTTCATTCTTATTTGAAGACAACTCTCTTCCGACTCATTCTAGAATACTACTTATCACATCTCTAACGAGTCATTCTCATTGGATATTACTAATCCAATCTCTGAGGAATTCTTTCGTTTGGTTCTAATGTGTCTTGTTCTCCGAGCTCTGTAAACCAAAGCTCTGATACCAACTGTAATGACCTGAATCTTCCCGGGTCTCCGAAGAGAAGAGGAAGAACAGATTGCTTTGAGGACAAGACGAATCAGAACAAAAACAGAAGAACATTTCATTGCTTATTACGACAATTTCATCAGAATACAAGAATATACAGAGTACAAATAAATATTACACATTCGATAAATATTAGAGATTTACAAGTTACAATGCAACGGAAAAATAATACAAAACACAACTGAAAAGAATATACGGATACAGAGCTTTCCGAATATCATTCCTGCTGTACCAGGATCCTATGAATATAAATCTGCAAGACCAAAACTACTAGCTGCCCGTGGAAAATAAGGGCACCCAGAGTTTAGGTTAAAATAATAAACTCCAGGTCAGTCATGTGACTAGTGTGAAAACTAAAATAGTTATTTAAAACTTTACTTTAAATCAGATATATCAAGGGACCACGCCGTATAACACGGAACGGGTTTCCACCCAAGAATACCAGTGCATATAACAAAACAACGTAATGCTTTCTGGAAAAATGAAGCTATTATAAGACCCAAGTCCCATCACATAATGCAACGCAAGTCGGACGATCGAGTTTTCCCTTATAATAACCAAACATGCTTGGTACGATCAAAACAAATCATTTGACACTACTATAAGTGCATAGTGTATAAAACAACTTCAAACATAAACGTATCAATCTTAGGCGGTGTGGGTACCATATATCATGTCGCCAATACTAGGCTCTACAATCAAAACCGCAATTGTCACATATTGGAAGTTGGATTTCTATCTGTGAACCAAGGCAAGGGATCATCCTTACCGCTTCGAGACTGTCTAACCCGAGCCTCTGGAATAGCCGCAACTGCACCTTGAATCGTCAGGGTCGGTCCACATGGAGTGGATTAAAATGCCTGAACACTGCGTTTCCCCGCCCTATGGGGGCAAATTCTAGTATGTATAAAGACCATCCATCGGCCCCGGAACGACCGATATAACCGAGGCGCCTCGCTATCCATCATCCACATAAGTAAAACGTCAGGGCTTGCAAAACGCTGATACCACTCCCAGTTAGAAGGAAACACATGTCCTCCCTGAGATCCTCTCCCGTTTCTGGTTCACACCGGGGTGTGAGGCTCGCAAATTAACGCTACACAAAGCTATGCTATATTAAAGCCATGCTTTGATCATCAACCGCAAGACACTGTTTTTCAATAGAAGCCTTGATTATTTGCATCTCAGTATGCCACACAGGCAATTCACGCTATGCAACCGATGTCTATCAATCACATTGAATGAAATCCGATGTCAGGCACACATCCATTTACAAGTTCATTCTGGGTCTGAACGAAACCGGAGGCACCTTATTCCTCGTTCCATATGTCCAATACAGGAGAGAGGTCCTCACATATTTGATCGATCTCCAAGTACGTCTGGACGATCACCACTTATTACCTTGTTTTAGGTGTACAGCCCAATCAAGACATCAGTAATCATCCAAACGATGTGAAGACCTCCGGTCTTCAACCACCATCTTCATCCTCGACACATCGTCGAATCAATTATTCAGAATGGGATAAACCCGGTCTTTCTGAATAACTCGCGTATATAATAAACAAGTGCTATAAAAACACAACATACGCCTCATTCCAATCCAGAATATTTCTTTATCCAAATATTCATATACTTTGGGAAAGGTTCCCATTCATTTTATCAAAGATAAATTCTTTAATTTTATTCTTTAATCATCCTCTGGATATTAATTCAAACCAAATTATGATTTATCTAAACTAGTCGGGATTAGCGCACCTTACCGAAGTAATCATTTGTTTAATTTCCCAATCCCAACCTATTCATCCCATGAAGCAAAACTAGTAATTTTTCATATCTAACACCACAGTATTATCGGTAAATTCAATTACCATTTCACGTTCAAATCTAATTAAATATTTAACTATTGCCAGGAGTAAAATTGGTGGTACTCCATTCTCGATCATTTCAATCTAACTAAAGATTCATTAATACTCCACTTGGTTTTAATCTTACCAAAAATCAATATTAATGATTATTTAACTTGGGAAATCATATCCTGTCTTTAACTGGTTAAAGAACCAATGTCATTTAAACACGGTTCACTATAAATCCAAAATCACATTCCATTCCATCAACCTTTAACCGTAAATTAGCAAGTGAACAATTCCCTAAGTATTAACCCCTAAGGCCGAAACCAACATCAGATCAATACCCAGGAAACCATTCAACTTAACTAATCTCCAGTTAGTTTCTGATTCTTAACTCCATTGGGTCTAAGAACAGTATTATTAAAGATACCATTCACAACAACCCAAAAATCTCATCCCATTGTTAATCAGGTTAAAGAACAAGTGTTACTTAAAACACCGTTCACAATAAACCCAAAAATCAATTCCACTTCAATTGCAATTAAATATTAATTAATTGGTATACTTCATTAAATTTATATAAAAAGATTTAATCTTTTCTCAACTGGGTTTAAGAACAGTGTTAATAAAGACACCATTGACGACAAACCCAAATCACATTCCATTAATTATGGAATCTTCACGGAAGAACAAATCAATATATAATCGATATCAATTTCCATATCCGACCAATAATATAAATGGAATATCGGCAACGCCTTTTAAATCCAAATGTATTAACTGTCTTCCTCCACAGAATTTCATTTCGATTATTATCAAATCGAATTCCAATTTAATATATATTAAATTGGAAAACTTTACTTTGGAAAATTCCTGTTAAATCTTAATAAAAAGATTTATAAATTCCACGTCACATTTCACTGTATATCGGGTTAAAGAACAAATGTCGTTAAAAAACACAGTTCATAATAAACCCAATTCACATTCCGTCAGTCTCTAACCGTAAATTAATAAAAGAATAATTCTCTAAGTATTAACCCCGAAGGCCGAAACTAACATCAGATCAATACTCAGGAAACCATTCGACTTAACTAATCTCCAGTCAGTTTCTAATTTTCTTAACTCCATTGGGTTTAAGAACAGTATTATTAAAGCTACCATTCACGACAAATCCAAAATCCAGTTTGATATTAAATACAAGGCTCTGAATAAAAAATATATCGGCTTATATTCAATATCAAATTCTAATACCAACAAATATCGTATTAGAATAACGATATATATATATATATGTTCCAAATTCCTCCAAAATATATGTATAATCACGAAATCCAATATCGAAATATTCCGAGGATAATTTCGATTCAAATCCATTCCAATTCATATATTGGAAATTCTGGTTATTTTTAAAACCATTTCAAATCCAATTTATTTATTTAAAAATATTGGATTTCATAATTCTAGTTCATAACCAGTTCATTTCATTAAAAAAAATATTTTTATCATTTCAAATATGGAATTTTTCATCCCAATTCTTTCCAAATCATTTGTTATGATTTTACACAAATTATTGATATTTTTAATAATTTTATCAAGGCCCGTACAGTTGATTTCCATAAACGGACATCGAACTACACTTACAGTTACCTTTTCTAAATTCAACCGTTAGATTTCAAAACTCTAATATTTGTTAGAAAGCCCTTTTCGATACGAACCCAACTGTTCCGGTTTTAGGAGAATCCGACGGACGGATCTCCCGTAACGTCCGTTAGAAGTCAATGGTCGAAATTCGCGAACTGCCGCTGCGCGGCGCGTTCTATTCAGGCCATTATATTTTATGTTAATATATATAATATATACTTTGTCGATTTCCTTTTTAAAACGTATTTTATAAATCGTTTTAAATTCGTTTGAAAAACAATTTCAACTCCACGTTCAATTTCCAATCCAAATTGAATATTCCATATCATCGATATATAAATGATTGTATTTTCAAAACATTAAATTTTTGAAATCAATTCCTTTCAATATTCATTATAGAAACGAATAAAATCGATATAAATATCGTTCACGTCAAAATGACGTTATCTAATCAACACGACTAAATATATTTAAATATATTCGTGTCCATCCCAAATCGGACATCAAAATCAGATTTTTGATTCTTTTCTGAATATCATTTTAAAAATATTTGTTCTTTTAAAATATTCATTCTTTCTAAACTGGAATCAAACACAGTCAATTACCATATAATGTTGATTATATGGATTTCATACAATACATGTACACAACAACAACGATAAACAATCAACCATCATCCGAAGTGCATTCTACACTGCATAAGCATCAAATATAAATATTTAACGCTTATAACAGCTTGTCAACCAATCGATTGACATACAACTAAATATTGGGATTAGTGTATGTCATATATCATCCCAATACCCGTGTGGGGTTTCAATCAACAAATAATGAATTTTATTTGTGCAGTTGGGCGATGTGTAAAATTTATCGTCCCAATCAATATCAGTTAAATGTGTGCACATAAACAAATCATTCGATTTGTAAATGAATATTTATTTTATCTACACGTTAAAAATTATATTTTTAACTACAAAATATTTATTCCATTCCACATCACACAATCAGTTTTCACAACACAAACCAACAAACAAACAAACAAGTCGTCCATGGTCTGTGGACGACGGGTGTCGGGTGCTTCTAAGCACTGTCTGCATCCTAGTATATATTTTAACTAGAAATAAAATAAAAGTGAGGAGTTCTCACCTTTGGGTTCCACTCTGCCGTTCTTTCCTTCTGAACGGTATGGATTCCGTTTTGATTACCGTCGATACCATGGCTATCTTTTCCCGCTGTTCATAGTAAAAATCCCATTTTTAATATGATGTTTATTTAAAAAAAAATCACATTTTGACAATTTAGTTTTCTATATAAAAATCATATTTTTACATCGCTACGTCATTTATATAAAAATCGAATTTTTATCTTGCTATTCAAATAAAAATTATATTTTTATATTGCTTTTCCATATATAAAAATCATATTTTAATAACGCCACTTCTTATATAAAAATATAATCATTTTATATCTAAAAATCTTGTCTTTCTACATATAAAAATCTCGCCTTCCTACATATAAAAATTCCGCCTTTCTACATATAAGATCTCGCCTTATACATGTAAAAATCTTAGCGTTTATATTTATAAAAATCATAACCTTTCTATGTTAAAAATCATACCTTTAGCAAATTAAAAATCAAACCTTTCCATATAGAAAAATCATACCTTTAGCTAATTAAAAATCAAACCTTTCCATATAGAAAAATCATTCCTATTCTAAGATAAAAATCATATTTTGTTTATATTAAAAACTCACCGTTTTTGCTTAAAGGAGGGGAGCTCACTGTCTTCTCATTTTTGTTCGTCAGAGGGCGGAAGGGGAACGGAGGAGCAGGGCCCCGGCGACATCGTGCTAGGTGGTTGGTCTGTGGACCTTGGCGGGCCTAGGGTTTGCGGGCTTCAACGGGGAAAGGGGGGAAACAGGTTGGATTAGAGGAGGAGAGAGAAGCGCAAGAGGGAGGGCTTGGTGGCTGCACCATGGCGGCGACGTCCCATCATTGGAGGCACGACGAGATGGTAGGGGCAGCTAGGGCAGACAAGGCGGCGCTTTTTTTTCATTTTGGGGAAGTCGGATTTTGACTGAGGGAATGGGGAGACGGTTTGAAATGAAAATATGTTTATATATTATTATTTTACTATTTAATTCTCTAAAAGGTTAACTTTCAATTCGAATCCCAAATCAAGCCCAACGACCATCGCCCCTAGCGTAATACCCCCATTTCAAACCCAATGGGATATGTATCGTAAGCCAATTAGACTATTTCGTTCAGTTTCCATCAAGATTAAAATATAAATCAGTATATATTCAATTTGAGCGTACATTTTAAATTACCGGGGTCACATACTGACTCTAAAAATTCCAGAAAAATAAATCTGGCTATGTTTTGACGATACGGTCCTAACAAAACTAATTTCGTCAAATTTGAAGACCGTTTGAAAAATGGCCATTTTCTGGTCGACTCAAATTGACTGAAATGGTCGAAACACGTTTTACTTTGCCACGCACACATGTTACTCCCACAAATCGTGAATTTTCGAATCTAGCAATATTTGATATCCCGGATCCCACAAAAATTGTTTCATCGAAAACGGATGTCGTTTGCAAAATTCCCATTTTTAAGGGCTATATTTTCCATAGCGACTATTCTGAATTTTCAACTATGCATAACTTTTTATTCCTACTACGAAATTTCAATTTTTCAGATTCGTTGGAAAGATATTTCCAAGTAGATTCTAATATTTTTAGTTTCGCTAAAATTCGGTTTATTTTGAATCCTGTACATTCATTTGAAAGTTGAAATCGAATTTTCAAACTACCGCGCCATTTTCAAATCCTTTTATAATTAAAATAAATATTTATATTCTAACATCGATTCAAATAAATATATATGTTCTAATTCTATTCAAAATAAATTTCTCGTCATTAATATTTAAAATAAATCATTTTAAATATTCAAAATTCATCAAAATTGCCAAATCAAAAATTTTAAATTGGTTCGGATTTTCCGGGTTGTTACATCAAGTCTCACTAGTCCTCCTCAAACACACAATATGCCGCTCCTCACCCACAAAACCGAGAGCTATCCTCCATCGTCCACCTAAACAAAGCTCCGCCCTACCACCTGCCTCTCGTAGCACACATCCATCCATTCATCACCTTCCATCCTCTCATATGGGCCCACCTTATCACTATCACAAGTATAAAACCGCTCTTCCTCTTCTTTTTCCCGAACTTGAACCTGTGAGGAGAAATATATGGTAGTGGTTTAGCATGACGGAGGAGGATTTAGTTTGCTGTCAAAGGTAGAAGGTGGCTTGCACGAGTTGACTTCAAGTCGTGGTTGATGTGTTAAAGGAGCAAATGATGTAGGCTATGGTGTAAATGTGTTGGAGATGGCTTTTGATGGAGTAGCATTGGGTGAAATGCTGGGGACTGGAGGCGATGGACTGGAAGTTAAAGCTGTTTGGTTTGTTTATTAAAGTTGAGGTGGTTGAGCGTTGTCTTGTTGGTGGTGGTGATATCGGTTCATGGTATTAGGTAATAGAGGATTTGTCGCTAACCGACACGAGTTTTGTCCGAGTGTTTGTATGTGTATCAATATCGGCTTATTTCATAGCTCGTCGCCATTTATAACCATGCAAGGTGAGAATCTCTCATGATTAATAATTGTATGCTTGAAATTAACAACACATGAAATGATTATAATATAAGATTTATTTTGCGTATGTTTGGTTGATAAACGCTTGAATTGTTAGCTTAAAATTGCTTGATTGGTTAGTAGTTAATTTCATGAATTTTAATTATTAGATAGTTAGTCGTAATTCATAAATTGTTGGTTGAGAATGATTTGAACTATCATTTGATAATTTTGTGAATTGTTGACTTAATCGCATGAAATGATAGTTAATAGTGTATATGAAATAACGATTGATAATTACATGCAATAGTAGTGTTTGATTTATGTGTTGTAATTGTGGTGATTGTTGTAGTTTGTTATCTTGATTATTTAATTATCATCCCGACTATCACGTCTACAAGTTTATGACATCATAAACTATACATGATTTTTTATGGAATTTAAGTTAGATATAATGATTTAATTTAAAATATAATTTAAAATTTGTTGATTTAAAGAAATTAATTTATATGTTAAAAGATTTGAATTGATTGGATTATTTAAATTAAATTGAGTAAGAAGATTTAAGTTTAAAGGTTGATGTTGTTAATTATATATAATAAAAAGAAAGTATTTAGAATTTAAATCTTATTTTATTTAATCTTGAAATCTATTCATTTTGATTGAATTGATCCAATGAAAGTTTAAGTTTAAATTTGTATTCAAACTTGGTTGATTTAATAAAGATTTGGTTTGAATTAATGAAATATTTGATTTGATTTTTAGGATAATATTTGAAGTTAAGATTTAATTGATTCTTTTTGTTCATAAAATGGGACTTAAAGAAGTTATTAAATCTAAAATGATTAAATATTATTTAGAACTTTAAAGGTCGAAGTTATTAATTGAATTTGAAATTTGAAACTTGAATTAATATTAAGCCGATTTTGGAAATGCTTGTTTTTGGGTCAAACTGAATCAGATTGGATCAGACTATGGAAATGCTCAACTTAATATTATTTTATATTAACTATTATATTTTACCATTTATTCAACTGTTTATATTATAATTTTTATAAAATTAATTCATATTTCAACTTATTTTAACTACTTATATTGTATTTATTTAATTTAAAATATTTTATACTATATTAAAGTTAACTATTTTATATATGGGAAAGTCTATATTGACATAAATTTTGACACAATTGGTGATACAATAAATCTACACCATTGGATTACCTTGTTACTACAAGAATTCGACACCACAAATGAAGCTAAGTGAAGGGCTACCGTGTTGGGATTGATACCAAAGCATAAAAATGTAAAGGAGAAGTCGTGGTAAGAAAAACAAAAGCCTTAAAGAACTCGAGGCCGACACCAAGACAAGGATGTTTTTGGCACCATCATAAGGAACACATCGCTTGGTGTCGATACACAGAACACAAGGGAAGGGCATGTGATCAACACCAATATGTTAAGAATGGATGGCTTGGTGTTGACAAAAGAGGTTGAAACAGTTGCCCTGGTTTTGGTACCATAGAAAGGAGAAATTTCCATATATTAAAGAAGCTGGGATAGAGCATAAAGGCAATAGTGGAGATTGACACATTAAAGAGAAGAAAGAAACTAAGCATCTGAGTCAAGAGCTGGTATCAGAGGAAACAATGTTATACACAAAAACAGAGGAGCACGATACCAGATGTAAATAGGAGTACGGGGTTGATAACAAGATGAAGGGCCAAATAGAGTGCTATCGATACGAATAGGCTTGGTATTGATACCATCTCCCAAGGAAGGACAAAGTTATAAGGAAGACACACTAGGTAATCAGTACTAAAACCAAAGATCCTTCGAAGCAGGTCAACACCGAAGCAATTTTGCCTCCGAAGCAAAGAGCTACAAAGGTGGGTCGATACTGAAAGCTTGGAGTGAAAGCAGGCTTTCTATCGAACCGCAACCAATGAAGGCCTATGTCTATAAATAAGACCCTAAGGGTCACATTTGGGGGAACTTTTCTCATTCCACAATCTTATATTCCTTTTTGAGAGCTCAAAACCTAATTTCTAAATTGAATTGGGGATTTCAACATTACTTGTAATACATTTGTAATAAATGGAAAGGGAAAATCGAGATAAAACCTACTCTCGATTCAAAAATCATGTTGTGTCCTTATTGATCTAAGTAACAGGGAGTTATCACTAACCTCATATGCGAGGGACTTAAGTGCAAACAGATTAGAAGGGGAATCATTAAGTGAAATCAATGAACTTTCCTTTATGATTCATACTTGTTCTTCAGTCTTCCCGCAATGAACCCAACATAGCACAACATTCCAAAGGACCCATTGTGGCCTTATGACACGATAACATACAAAACCAATGCCTCTCGCAGGCTGGATTGATGTGAAAGTATCATTTTCATCATTAAAGGATATGATATGCCACCTAATGTAACTGTTGTGGTATATTAGCATGTTTCTTTTCTACACAATGTATATTATTCAATTCTGAATCTAGGGAACACACTATTGTAACAAGGTCCTTTACCTTCTGTAAGTTTATAATGCCCTTATCCCAAGGTAACTGTTGATACTTAGGTCTCGTAAGCGTGATACTCACCTCTTAAAGGAAGGGTAACTAATCTTCGGACTTAGGATCTTGATATATAGGAAATGGCAAGTTAGGTTGAGCTTGGTGAGGTTAAGTTACCCTCAGCTGCCCTCTAGATCGATTAACCTTTAAATTCCTCCATATATGCATTGTCAATTTTCAAGGACGTTGACAATTTTTATCGTTAACACATCCCCAAGAACTCTACTCTTCCATGTAAGGAAAAAATGATCCAACGGTCAAGGCTTTATGTCTCTTAATTTGTGTCTAGTTCTGTGTCTAAATAGCCATCCCCTTTATATATAATCATTTTAATTTAAAATATTTATTTTATATCTAATTTACTATTTTATATAATTATTTATATTTAAACATTAAGTATTTACTCTAAACTATTATATAAATCGAGCTTTACTATTTTAGCCATATAATTAGTTTATTTAAAGTCTATTTCCAATTCAAGCAACTAAGTCCACAATTTTCAAATATAAAGATTTATGAGAAAAGCGTGATATGAAAAACTAAATCGAATTGAAATTTTGAAAATGAATCTTCTTGAAATATGGAAATTGAAGTTAAAACTAGTATGTGAATTCCAATTGGGATTTTAAGTCTAAATATTGAATATTGAGATGATTTTAGGAAATGATAAAGAAGACTATTAATTCTGAATTAGAGTTAACTATTTTATATATGGGACAGTCTATATTGACATAAATTTTGACACAATTGGTGATACAATAAATCTACACCATTGGATCACCTTGTTACTACAAGAATTTGACACAACAAATGAAGCTAAGTGAAAGGCTACCGTGTTGGGATCGATACCAAAGCATAAAAATGGAAAGGAGAAGTCGTGCTAAGAAAACAAAAGCCTTGAAGAAGTCGAGGCCGATACTAAGACAAGGATGTTATCGGCACCATGATAAGGAACACATCGCTTGGTGTCGATACACATAACACACGGGAAGGGCATGTGATCAACACCAATATGTTAAGAATGGACGACTTGGTGTTGACGAAAGAGGTTGAAACAGTTGCCCTGGTTTCAGTACCAGAGAAAGGAGAAAATTCCAGATACTAAAGAAGCTGGGATAGAGCATAAAGGCAATACTGGAGATTGACACATTAGAGAGAAGAAAGAAACCAAGCATCCGAGTCAAGAGCTGGTATCGGAGGAAGCAATGTTATACACAAAAACAGAGGAGCACAATACCAGATGCAAATAGGAGTATAGGGTTGATAACAAGATGAAGGACCAAATAGAGTGATATCGATACGAACAAGCTTGGTATTGATACCATCGCCCAAGGAAGGACAAAGTTATAAGGAGAGACACTAGGTAATCAGTATTGAAACCAAAGATCCTTCGAAGCGGGTCAACACCGAAGCAATTTTGCCTCCGAAGCCAAGGGTTACAAAGGCGGGTCGATACCAGAAGCTTGGAGAGAAAGCAGGCTTCCTACCAAACTGCTACCAATGTAGGCCCAAATTGTCTATAAATAAGACCTCAAGGGTCACATTTGGGGGAACTTTTCTCATTCCACAATATTTTATTCCTTTTTGAGAGCTCAAACCCTAATTTCTAAATCGAATTGGGGATTTCAACATTACTTGTAATACATTTGTAATAAATGGAAAGGGAAAATCGAGATAAAACCTACTCTCGATTCATTAATCATGTTGTCTCCTTATTAATCTAAGTAACGGGGAGTTATCACTAACCTCATATGTGTTTTGACTTAAGTACAAACAGATTAGAAGGGGAATCATTGGGTGAAATCAGTGAACTTTCCTTTATGATTCATACTTGTGCTTCAGTTTTCCCGCAATAAACCCAACATAGCACAATGTTCTAAAGGACCCATTGTGGCCTTAAGACACGATAACATACAGAACCAAGGCCTCTCGCAGGCTGGATTTATGTGAAAGTATCATTTTCATCATTAAAGGCTATGATATGCCATCAAATGTAACCGTTTGGTATATTAGCATGTTTCTTCTCTACACAATGCATATTATTCTATTCTGAATCTAGGGAACACACTATTGTAACAAGGTTCTTTACCTTCTGTAAGTTTATATAGCCCTTATCCTAAGGTAACTGTTGATACTTTGGTCTCGTAAGCGTGATACTCACCTCTCGAAGGAAGAGTAACTAATCTTCGGACTTAGGATCTTGATATCTAGGAAACGACAAGTTAGGTTGAGCTTTGTGAGGTTAAGTCATCCTCAAGTGCCCTCTGGATCGATTACCCTCTAAATTCCTCCATACATGCACTATCAATTCTCAAGGATGTTGACAATTTTTATCGTTAACACACCCCAAGTATTTCACTCTTCCATATAAGGAAAAAATGATCCAACGGTCAAGGCTTTATGTCTCTTAATCTGTGTCTAGTTCTGTATCTAAATAGTCATCCCCTTTATATATAATCATTTTAATTTAAAATATTTATTTTATATCTAATTTACTATTTTATATAATTATTTATATTTAAATATTTATTAATTATTTATTAACTATTTACTCTAAACTATTATATAAATCGAACTTTACTATTTTAGCCATATAATTAGTTTATTTAAAGTCTATTTCCAATTCAAGCAACTAAGTCCACAATTTTCAAATATAAAGATTTATGAGAAAAGTGTGATATGAAAAACTAAATCAAATTGAAATTTTGATAATGAATCCTCTTGAAATATGGAAATTGAAGTTAAAACTAGTATGTGAAATCCAATTGGGATTTTAAGTCTAAATATTGAATATTGAGATGATTTTAGGAAATTAATAAGATGAAATATAACTCCGCCTGTGTAGTTTTCTATGCAGCCTGTCCCAAGCCAGGGTAAAGGAGGAGGGTTGTGATAGGCTTGGCGAGCCAACGTAAAAACTTAGCCGCTCTTATGGATATGGAACCTTATGATATATCGTTGGGGCGTAACCCTCTTAGCGACACGCTATATCGAGGCTCGGATATGGTGTTAAATATGCAAGGGCTAGGCCGCCATTCTCTTAGCGGCGCGCTACACTGATGCCCCGGTGTAGTGATAAGTGAGCAAGGGTCCTCGCATTTTTCTCGGCGGATGCGAGGGGCAAGGAAGCTAGTCGACGATAGTAGGGTTCGGTTAGGTAGTTGGAATGTAGGGTCCTTAACAGGAAAATTAAGAGAGATAGTGGATACTATGATTAGGAGACGGGTTAACATCTTGTGCGTTCAAGAGACTAAACGGGTGGGTCAGAAGGCGAAGGAGGTGGAGAACACTGGCTTCAAATTGTGGTACACGGGAGAAGTACGTAACAAGAACGGGGTAGGCATATTGATTGACAAAAACCTTCAGAACAATGTGGTTGACGTCAGAAGATGAGGGGATAGGATCATCCTAGTTAAGCTAGTAGTTGGCGAGGCAGTTTTGAATGTCATTAGCGCATATGCCCCACAGGTAGGTCTAAGTGAAGAAGCCAAAAGGAAGTTCTGGGAAGACTTGGATGTCATGGTTAGGAATGTGCATAGTAGCGAGAAACTTTTTATAGGAGGAGACTTCAATGGCCATGTTGACTCATCTAGCGGGGGTTTTAAGCGAGTGCATGGTGGTTTTGGATTTGGCAGTAGGAACCAAGAGGGTGAAGATATTTTGAATTTCGCTCTCTTTTGATCTCATGATTGCTAATACCTTTTTTAGAAAGAGGCAATCACATCTGATCACCTTCAGTAGTGGCCAACAGGCTAGCCAGATTGACTTTGTCCTAACTAGAAGAGATAGTAAACGAGATTGTGTTGATTGCAAGGTCATACCTGGAGAATGTGTCGTCTCACAACACCAGCTGTTGGTATGCGTGTTTCGTATTCGGGTGGTGAAGGATAAGAGAGCGAAGATTAGCAGGACAAAATGGTGGAAACTCAAAGGAGATGCTTCACGGGTGTTTAAAGATAGAGTGATGGGAGAAGGAGCTTGGAATGTGGAAGGAGAAGCAAATGTCATGTGGAATGCGATGGCAACTTGCATTCGGAGAGTCGCCACTGAGGTATTTGGGATAACAAGAGGAAGCAAGCGAGAACCCAAGGATTCGTGGTGGTGGAATGACAAGGTGCAAAAGGCTATCAAAGAGAAAAAGGAATGCTACAAATGCGTATACCGTCATAGAAGCGAAGAGAACATGCACAGGTACAAAGTGGCAAAGAAGACTGCAAAGAGAGCAGTGAGTGAAGCAAGGGGACGAGCGTACGAAGATTTGTATCAAAGGCTAAGTACAAAGGAGGGCGAAAAAGACGTTTACAGAATAGCTAGGCTACGCGAGAGGAGGACAAGGGACTTCAATCAGGTTAAATGCATTAAGGATGAGAATGATAGACTTTTGGTGAAGGAAGATGAGATAAAGAATAGGTGGAAAGAATACTTTGATAAGCTTTTCAACGAAGAAAGTGATAGCTCTTCGATCGAGTTGGAAGACTTAGCCGATAGCACCAATAGACATTTTGTGCGGAGATTTCAAAAAGCTGAGGTAAAGGGGGCGTTGAAACGTATGAAATCAGGCAAGTCGGTAGGGCCTGATGATATTCCTATTGAGGTGTGGAGATGCTTTGGAGATGCAGGGATAAAATGGTTAACTAAGTTGTTCAAGAATATTTTCAAATCAAACAAAATGCCAGATGAGTGGAGGAGAAGCATTTTGGTTCCAATCTTCAAGAATAAAGGAGATATTCAAAGTTGCACAAACTATAGAGGAATTAAGCTTTGAGTCATACAATGAAGCTTTGGGAGAGAGTTTGCGAGCAACGTTTGAGGAGGTTGACAAGTGTCTCTAGGAATCAATTTGGTTTTATACCGGGAAGGTCAACCACTGAGGCGATTTTCTTGGTTAGGCAACTTATGGAGAGATACAGGGAGCAAAAGAAAGATCTCCACATGGTTTTTATTGACCTGGAGAAAGCTTATGACAGAGTACCGAGGAGGGTTATGTGGTGGGCGCTAGAAAGGAAGAGAGTGCCATCAAAGTATATTACCCTTGTTAAGGATATGTACGACGGGGTTGTGACTAGTGTTAGAGCATGCTATGGTGTGACCAGAGACTTTCCAATTAACATAGGGTTACATCAAGGTTCGGCTTTGAGCCCCCATATTTTTGCATTAGTGATGGATGAAATCACAAAAGATATAGGGAGATTCCCTAGTGTATGCTCTTTGCCAATGATGTTGTGCTGATTGATGAAAGTAGAATAGGGGTTAATCGACAACTGGAGTTGTGGAGGGAGACCTTGGAATCAAAGGGTTTCAGGCTTAGCAAAACTAAAACAGAGTATATGAAGTGTGAGTTTAGCAATGTCAGGTCAGATGATGGAGATGTTACCCTGGCCGGTAGAGTAGTACCCAAGAAGGAATCGTTTCGATACTTAGGATCTATGTTGCAGTTTGATGGAGAGATTGATAAGGATGTTAGTTTTAGAATTCAAGCAGGATTGGTGAAATTGCGACTAGCATCTGGCATTCTCTGTGATCGGAAGATTTCTCAGAAGCTTAAAGGAAAGTTCTATACGACAGCAATCAGACCTGTAATGTTATATGGTGCAGAATGTTGGCCTACTAAGAGGCAACACGTCCAGAAGATAAGTATAGCAGAGATGTGAATGCTTCGTTGGAGCTGTGGGCATTCCAGACGAGATCGGATTAGAAATGAGGATATTCGGGAAAAACTTGGAGTTGCACCTATTGAAGAGAAGTTAGTCCAATACCGCTTGAGATGGTTTGGACATATCCAACGTAGACCATACGATGCACTTGTACGCGCTGGAATTCTAGGTCGCGCCGAAGGCCCAAAGAGAGGTAGAGGTCGACCTAAAATGACATGGGAGGAGATAATAAAGAGAGATTTAAGTAACTGGAGTTTATCGGAAGAGCTGGTAGTTGATAGGAGTGCATGAAAATTGGAAATCCATGTACCAGAACCATAGGTTTTTTTTAAGACTTTATTTCACGTTTACTGAACCTTTTTACTTTCTATTTATTATTTTAGATTTTATTTCACTTTTATTGAACATTTTTACTTATTATTATTATTATTTAAAAAAACCCTTTATCGGACGACTTTTTATTTGATTGGTTATTTTAAACCCTTTATATATATATATATTATCATCATTATTAATTTTATTTTAATTTAATTTTGGGTTCCATATCTAGCCAACCCCAACTTGTTTGGGATATATGGCTTTGTTGTTGTTGTAATAAGATGAAATATGATATTTGTATCTTCTGAATATTCTCGTGTTACTTGTATATGTCACTTAACATTACATTTGAGTTAATTTATTTGCATAAGAATATTAATTCTGAATTGAGTGTTTTGTTTTACTTTACACTTGGATCGGACCGATTATTTTAGTTTTTCGAAGAAATTCATTACCGGAGATGAATGGAGTTGAAGAGCTTATTTAGTATTATAGTTGTATTGATTATTCTATGTGGTACTGTGTGTATTTCTGCGTATTGTGTATAAGTAAAATCAAATGTAAATAGTTCCATGAACTGTTTTATGTATTTATGATATTTGTTTACTATATTTTAATCCTTCTACTGCAAGATTTTTTACTCATTGTTCTGAATTATATTTCTTTAGAAAAAACTCATTGACTTATAATAGTTCAACAAGGTGGGTTATTATTGATTTATAACAGTTCAACAAGGTGGGTTGTCACAAATGTTGTCTTAGACGAAGTTGTAATATAATTAAATATTTTTTACAACATTTTTTATATGTTGCAAGTAACAAATTAACTACAACTATTTTTATATGTTCTGAAATAAAGCCTATAGATTTTTTTTAAAAAAAATTACATGGATGTTTTAGATGTTTTCAACTTGCAACTTTGTCGTCGGTACTACTATTACACAACTATAATTTCACCGATGCGAATACATATAATATATGAATGCAGATAATTAGAATTTGTCAATTCAAATAATAATATTTTTAACCAAGATTATGTTACACGTATTGCAAGAGACTTAAAGAACTTTAGTTTAACATTAGGACATTGTTATTGACACTCCAATATATATTTTTTGTAGGGGGAGGGTTTCAAATTTTTGTTTTTAAAATTTATTATGGGAAGTACCAATGTGGAAAGTAGTCCCTTAACAAATAAAGGTAATTTTACCTTATTACTCGTTTAGGTTTAATTTCACTATTATGTTCATTAATCTAATTTTTATGGTTAATCAACACCATTAGTTGTGGAGATATCAAACCCTAACAAAAAAACATGAACGAAAAAGAAAACAATATGATATTGATACTAGAGAGGAAGAGTTAGTTGGAATTGATCAGAGTGATGAGATGATAATTTTACCATATTACTCATTTAGGCTTAATTTCACTATTATGTTCATTAATCTAATTTTTAATGGTTAATCAACACCATTAGTTGTGGAGAAATCAAACCCTAAAGAAAAAACATGAACGAAAAAAACAGTATGATATTGATACAAGAGAGTAAGCGTTATGTTGGAGTTGATCAAAGCTATGAGATGGTAAGATCTAATTTCAGTTTATTAAATCATGTGCACATGTTGTTAAGGTTAATTTAATTAGTGTCGTTTCAGGCTCGATTCGGTTGTTGGTGGTGATGTCGATGCGCAAGGACCGTAGTAATTTATTTTTCAATTCGCATATATTGAATTTTTTTTTAAACCGTAAAGGATAAGCGTTTTCGGAGGAAAATGATCGAACTATTTTTTTGTCGACATAGATATACCAAATTTTATAATTACGGAGGCAATGCACTGAATTGATTATTAATTTTCGACATATCACTATTGAATACATATATAATTGATTACCTGTAGTTTATTTTAATTTGGTCTTCCCATGTGCACAACAAAACTAGTTGGGGCGTCAATGAGAGAACCCTAACATTATAATAAACACTAAAACAATCAAATATCTTCCCCACCTATTAACTTCTCTTATCCACAAACGCTGGCTTTCAGGCTTTGTAAGTCAAACCACTTATATACCATCCATCAATTCCAAAATGGAAAAACTTGCATGCCTCAGATCGAGTGGTACTATCATCTTCAGTAACCATATATTCCCGACATTAATGGCTGCCACATCATTTGAAAGCTATGCAATTCTCTCAGTTATTTTCTTTGAATCATACACTCTGTCGTGTCTTGGCAAGTTCATTTTTTATTTAAGCAATTCTAGCATGGATTTCATTCTTGGTTGTTCTTGGCAGTTTTATGACGGAGTCTGAAGCTAAAAATAGTAAACGTCCACAAAAGAAATTAGAGCAGAGCAATTTGTCAAACTGCAAGTGCATGGAAGAGTACATATTTAAAACAAGTAGTAGTAGTTAAAGATGAAAAATAGTAACCAAGAAACTAACCTTTGAGCATTCTATAAATGTGGAGATTGTATTGCCCTGGCAATGCACAAAAAAAATCCAAAAGACTGTTTCATGTTTTTGGCCGTGTTTGGTGAAAATCGGGTTGCTGCTTGTAAGGAATATTTTCTCCGTTTCTTCATTCATAAAAAGTCTGGAGGTTCTCTTCAATACATTTGGCAAAGGTACACTTTTTCTCCATCAATTTACTCTTATTGTTTCCAATTTTAAATCATTTGTTCTCTAATTTAGGTTCTTTCTTAGGTAAAACAAAACTAAAACATAAGATGTAAAAAGCTTTTTGATGATTCAAGTGAGCCGTTGTGCTAGGTGTTAGATTTGCAACAGATGAGTTTACATTTTCAAGGTGATTTTTCCAATGATTTTGTATATTATAATTTTTTTTATGTATGCAAGATAACTGTTTGAACTAATAATTGTTGAGAATTAATCTCAAGCATTTTAGCCAAGTTTTTAGGAATAGGAAGAGTTAAATCTCTATTATAGCGTGATTAGTAATAATTCAAATTTATGATCCTATTTTTATTGAGAGAGCTTTTAAAGTTGCTATTATTTAGGAAAAGATATTTTTCCACAAATATTTAGATATTTCCTAGAATATTGCAAATCTAGAAAGGTCCATTGTATGCTATAATTAGAAGCGCTCTCTCCTCATTTGAATCAAGCAAAATGTGAACAAAAAGAAAGTAATAAAAAAAAGTAGAGTTTTTATTTTCTTGCAGTATTTGTTTTCTCCTTCTGTGTTTGCTATAATTCTCAGAGACATCCAGTAGTAGTTTTTATTTTCTTGCAGTATTTGTTTTCTCCTTCTGTGTTTGCTATAATTCTCAGAGACTATCCAGTAGTTCATAAAATTAACAAATTAGTATCGGAGCTAGACAAATTTTCAACAAATTGGTATCAGAGCGCCAGTTGAAACTATGACATTTTTATTTCTTTCGACGTTTGTTCTCACAAAAGAAAACTTCGAAGAGTGGAGTAACAAAAAGAAAGAAGAATTGATCTCCAAAGGATTATGGGAGATTGTTGAGTGTGGCTACGAGTGGCCAAAAGATGTTAAAAATATGACGAAGAAAGAGAGGGAGGTATTTACAAGGTCGAAATGGAAAGACCATCAAGCCCGTGTTGCTATGTGTGAGAACGTTGATGAAGAAGCTTTCAACCATATTATTGGAGAAAAATCTGCAAGGGATTCGTGGAATTTACTGAAAGATGTATACGCAAACAAGGAGACCCTAATGACAAATAAAGAAGACGAGGATGATTGTATGGATCTGAAAAGAGTCGCGGTTCAGAGGGCTGCCTCAGAAGCAAGAGAAAGAGATACAGACCAAGTTGAGGAGGTACTAGCAGTGAACAAGGAAGAATATAACGTACTTGATAGCAATTTTGATGAGGAAGAACCTGATGATGTAGAAGAGATTCAGGCTGTTGATGTAGAAGACGAGAATAAAAGTAACACTAATGATGTTGTTGTTGAGAAAGAAGTATATTTGAAGGATACTGAAGTTGGGCTTGATACAAATAATGTCATGAATGTTTATAGGGCGGTTGAATCAAATGGAGTAGGAAAAGAAAATACAGCTAAAGTTGAAGAAAGATGTGACCAGCTAAGGTTTGCTATTGATTTGAATTCATCGGACTATGACAAACAGAAGCTGCAAGAGCAGTTGGCAAAGTTATCCGGTGGCGTTGTAGTTCTAAAAATTGGAGGAGCGAGCGAAGCTGAAGTTAGTGCGAAGAAGAATAGAGTTACCGATGCCTTGAATGCAACTAAAGCTGCTGTGGAAGAGAGAATTGTACCTGGAGGTGGTGTTGCTTTGCTGTATGCATTCAAAGAACTAGCGAACTTGCAGACAGCTAATTTTGACCAGAAAATTGGTGTTCAGATGATTCAAAATGCTTTGAAGATGCCAGCATATATATTGCTGCGAGTGCTGATCAAGTAGAAGGTGCGGTTGTTGTTGGCAAGCTTTTTGAGCAGGATCAAGCTGATGCTGCTAAAGGTGAATATGTTGATATGGTAAAGGCTGGTATTACCGATTTATTGAAAGAGATCAGAACTGCATTAGTGGATGCTGCAAGTGTTTCTTCACTAATGACAACTACAGAAGCCGTGGTGGTAGAGCAACCCGAAGATAAGAAAGCGAGAAAAGAAGAGGAACTGATGAGAAAGAAAGTTTGGACGATTACTATACTTCTACCAAAACATGTGAGATATAAAGGAATCAAAAGTCTGCAATCGAAGAATCCAGTTCACCACGAAAGGAGCAAGCACATAGATGTTCGTTTTCATTTCATCTGGGAGCATGTCAAGGAAAAGGATGTGCAGCTGAATCATGTTACGAGTCGTGATCAGGTAGCGGATATCTTCACCAAACCATTGCCAAAACTGTTGTTCAAAAATTGCAAGACGATGATTGGAATAAAGGATGGTAGATGCTTGAGCTTAAAGAAGGGATTTGTTGAGAATTAATCTCAAGCATTTTAGCCAAGTTTTTAGGAATAGAAAGAGTCAAATCTCTATTATAGCGTGATTAGTAATAATTCAAATTTATGATCCTATTTTTATTAAGAGAGCTTTTAAAGTTGCTATTATTTAGGAAAAGATATTTTTCCACAAATATTTAGATATTTCCTAGAATATTGCAAATCTAGAAAGGTCCATTGTATGCTATAAATAGAAGCGCTCTCTCCTCATTTGAATCAAGCAAAATGTGAACAAAAAGAAAGTAATAAAAAAAAGTAGAGTTTTTATTTTCTTGCAGTATTTGTTTTCTCCTTCTGTGTTTGCTATAATTCTCAGAGACTATCCAGTAGTAGTTTTTATTTTCTTGCAGTATTTGTTTTCTCCTTCTGTGTTTGCTATAATTCTCAGAGACTATCCAGTAGTTCATATAATTAACAAATTGGTATCGGAGCTAGACAAATTTTCAACAATAATTTGATGCTTCAATAGATGCATCAAAAAGTCTCCATGGATGGAATAACTCTTTGTACAGAAGTGCTTATACAATCTTTGTTGACAATTTCATTTACTGACTTGTTTTGCTAATAAGATTTCTCTTCTCATCGCTAATTTACTAATATATCTAAGTTACATTAATTGTTTTCGTGAACAATTTTATTTACTTGTTTTGTTGATTGAATTTCTCTTCTCACCGCTAATGTAATAATAATATAAGCTAGATTATAATTATTTTAGTGAAACTTGCCAGTTTTTTGGATAAGGTAAAATATGTATAGTTTCTAGTTTGGTGCTAAACTAATTATCATACAGTAAAGGCAGGTTCAGTTTCAGATCTCTCCACGTAAATCATAAGTGTGAATTATTATTCGTATATGTTATTTTGCTTGTTCTGCATGTAGAGCATCTTTACTAATTGGGAAGGCATGTAAAATTAAAGGCTTTATCTGTTAATCATATTTTTCTTGCAAAACATAGAATTTTTTTTGGTAAAGCTGATCGGTTTTTAAGATGACCGCAAGTATCTTTTATTATAACTAATAATAAAAAATCAGCATATTACAGATGATTGTTAGTAGACAATCAACTATTCGATTTATAAGGTGTTGGCGTAAACCAAAATTCATTAATTACTTAAGTTCCTATTAAAATAAAAAGTCATTAAGTGTCATGTCTATTAATGAAGTGTCATATCCATTAGACGAAGTGTCATGTCTCTTGGTGAAGTGTTACGTCTTTAAATCTAAGAATCATATTAAAGTTTGTGTCTCTTAGTAAAATGTGATGTCCATTAAATGAAGTGTCATGTAAGGCTATATATAAATCCTATCATTTTAGTTGTAATGTGGAAAATGAAGTGAATGAAAAAAGAACAAAAGTTCAAGAAATAAAATAATATCTTCTTCCTCCTATAAAATAAAGTATCCTTCCTCCAACAAACTAGTATCATATCTTCTCTACTCCATTAAACTGGTATCAAAACTTCTCCAAAAAACCAACAAATTGGTATCAAAGCCAAACAAAACTCTAACAAATTGGTATCAGAGCCTGATTGAAAAATGGCGTTTCAATTTCTTTTTCCGTTTGTTCTCACAAAAGAAAACTTTGAAGCATGGAGTAACAAAAAGAAACAAGAATTGATCTCTAAAGGATTATGGGAGATCGTTGAAAATGGCTTTGAAGATCCAGAAGATACTAAATATTTGACGGAGAGAGAAAATAAATCAATCACAATATTGAGTTGGAATGATCTGCAAGCTCGTATTGTGAGGACTGCAAATATCGATGATGAAGCATAAGATCATATTATTGGAGAAAATTGCGCAAAAGATGCATGTAATTTATTAAAGGAGATTTATGGTAAGAAGATAAATTGAAAGAGGCTATTTCTGAAGTCAAAGCTGAAAAAGCTGAAAGTAGCGTAACTGAGTCCGCAAACATGCCAAATGGCAACGAAGCCAAAATACACATTGAAGAGGTTAAGTCAACCGATGATGTGAAAGATAATTGAAACAATATGAAATAAGGGGATGCTGCAAATAAGCCTGAAGAAGAAAAGGTGGATGAATCACTACCCAAGAATGACGATGCTGCAAAAGAAACTACCAAAAATGATGTCAAAGACACGGTTAGTAGCATTGCGGATATGGGAAAAGAATCTGAAATAGTGGTTTCAAAAGAGGCAAACTCTCTTCAGAGCAATACACCCATCATTGAGCATAACAAGAATGAAAGAATGGAGTTAAAGCCCAAAAATGTTGCAGCTAAACTAAAAAAGAAGAAGGTCATGATGACTGAAATTGTTGCGGGTGGATCAGTCGAGATAATCAAGGAAACAAATGATGCTAACGACATCAAAGAAGCAAATGATGCTAAAGATACCCAAGAATCAAACGATCCTACTGAGGATACTACTGAAGAAACATTCTCCAGTCACTTCAGGAAATATGGGGAGATCACAGATTCAACCATAATGAAAGACAAAAGAACATTGGATGTTAAAAGAGTGCTTCCAAGAGATAGCACGCAAACCAAAGAAGCAGGTGAACTCAAAACAAAGAAAATCTTTCCAACATACATTTATGATAAACCAAAAGAGCATTGTAGCTCGTATGGAGAAATAGTTGAAGCTCAGATTATCGTTGACCATGCCACCAAAAGGTCGAGTGGTTTTTCCTTTGTGACATTTACTAGCAAGGATGTGGCTGAAAAGATAACTCCCAAGGGTAAAATGCATGATAAGTTGATGTCTCTACAGAAGAAGAAGACAAAAAAGAAAATTCGGATAATATCCCTATTTTTACCGAAACATGAAAAATATAAAGATTGGATAGCAACACAAAAGAGCACAAACGAGATCGTATTCAACAAATGTTGCAGCATTAGGCATTGGAAGGAATTTTGGTTTAGGGGAGGCATTGTTGGCGTAAACCAAAATTCATTAATTACTTAAGTTCCTATTAAAATAAAAAGTCATTAAGTGCCATGTCTATTAATGAAGTGTCATATCCATTAGACGAAGTGTCATGTCTCTTGGTGAAGTGTTATGTCTTTAAATCTAAGAGTCATATTAAAGTTCGTGTCTCTTAGTAAAATGTGATGTCCATTAAATGAAGTGTCATGTAAGGCTATATATAAAGCCTATCATTTTAGTTGTAATGTGGAAAATGAAGTGAATGAAAAAAGAACAAAAGTTCAAGAAATAAAATATTATCTTCTTCCTCCTATAAAATAAAGTCTCTTTCCTCCAACAAACTAGTATCATATATTCTCTACTCCATCAAACTGGTATCAAAGCTTCTCCAAAAAACCAACAAATTGGTATCAAAGCCAAACAAAACTCTAACATAAGGTATACCGTCCAGCACCTACGAAGTTTATAGTGTTTCATCCACTCTAGCTACCTAGTCAAACTTACAACGCTGGAGATAGCTAAATAACTAGACTACATAATAACGCTTGACACTGGGAGGACATAACCCGTCACTTTTCATACTACACAAGGTAGTGAATTACATCTCAATATACAACCATATTCCATATACAAATTACATGGGTACTATCACATGAGTTATTACCAAGGTATTAAACTCCGGCCGGCACGCCGGATTTCCGGCCATCTCGGCCCGGTTCCGGCGATGACCGGACCGGAATTTAACAAGAAAACCGTTTCCGGTTTCATTCAAAAAAAACCCACAAAACTGCAGAACGAATTAGGGTTTCTTCTTCGAGCTTGAAGCATTGATCTGCTGGTTTCTTATTCGATGCACCTTCCCTCTGCATATACGACGTCGCAACGAACGAGACGTTTTTTCTTTTCTTTCTGTTTTAACTTTTCTGCTTTGCAAATGAATTAGGGCTGGAAAAGAAATTTGAACGAGAAGAAGAGATGAGTAGCGTGATGGGTCGGGTTTGGGAGTTTGCAAAATAATGGGCTAATTGAATATTTGGGTCTTTCTATTCAGTTAGTATGAATATTGGGCTTGCATATCTAGCACTTAATTCACTTTAGTGTTTCTATCCGACAAAATATGCCAGTTTGAGAGATTGTGGCTTGCTAAAATTGGTTAAAATAGTAAAGAACTAAATATCTCGTGCTAATGTAGAACATATACATTCAACTGTGTTAGATTGACATGAATAATATTGTAGAGACCACTAGAAAAGTACCAGAATCGACAAAACGGAATTAAACCGAAATATCCGGAATGGGACCGAAATTCAAAATTTTCTACATGACCGGAATGGAACCGAAAACTGGAATTTCGAACCTTGGTTATTACATATTGCTATAGGCTCAGCTGTAGCATCAAATTTCATGAGCTCCACACCTACTGTAGAAGCACAGTTCTGACCTTGTATGTTTTCAATGAGAAGTCCATCAACATGCCCAAAAATGGTAGTTAAACAGTGTACGAAGGTGAAGATAATCACCGAGAAACAAGCAAGGTCGAGTGCATGAGCATCACCAGTTTTGGAGTATCGATAGTGATAACATTAGTACCAGAGCACCATACTCTCAGAACCCAATTTGCACCATTGGATAACAAAAGTTTGATTTCCAAAGAACCGAAAGAATAAAAACCAAACACCCAAGCAACTAACACATTAACCAGAAAACTACGGTGACAAAATCGAGCTACCAACAAGATGATGCAAGGCGAACATTGAATACCCTAACAATTGATAAGTACCATCACAGACGCTAAGTCAAAACGCGAAAACTAATCATACCAGTTGGGAATTGCTCCTCTCCAAGGACCTCCGCGTTAGTGTCAAAGTCACTTCCAAGGCGAAGACTACCAATTGAAGAACGAGCATTGCTCATAGTTGCCTGAAATAGACTAGGCACAGTGGTAGAGAGGTTGTCCGTAGCAGTTAAAAGATGAAGGTAGTTGGTTAAATGAGGTTGAGGAAATAAGGGAAATCTAGAGGTCAAACGGATTACAAGAAAAAGCTTCAGATATGAAAGAGGTAAACGTAAACCACCACGTAGAGCAAAAGCAAGGAAGGGGTTTTGTGGAGATTTGAGAGTAGCGGTTTTGTAGAGACGAGAGAGAGGAGTGAAGAAATCAGAGAAGAATCGCAAGAAGATAGAGAAAAGAAGAAAGGAGAGATTTCCTTATCGCTATTTATGGTGGTTCACACACAATGAAGCTTTTTCTAAAACTCACTTATATATTATTTATTCAATATGAGACTGGTGCATTGTAATGTGCAGTCTTATCATGACCGGACCGAACCGACAGTCCAACCACAATAACCATGAACCATAACCTAGCCCGGTCCGGAAAGAGAAAAAACTGTGTATGAGCCCAATTCCGCTGTAAAAAGTAAAACTGGGCCCTAGTACACTAAAATACATTATTTGTAGGCCGACCTGTTAATATTAACAAGTGTTGTAGAGCGCTGAAGTCATCCCAACGTTTCAGTGGCAAGAGCCAGATTACTTTATAGAGCATGCCATCCTATACCATCCAATTGATAGCCGATGTAGGACTAATATGAAGAAAATTCCTCCTCTTCAGCATGAAACTTACATTCTGTGTAAGCATTGTATACTATCATATTGCGTGCCTGACATTCTAGGAATCAGTTACATATGGAAGCTTATTTATGGGCATTTTTCTATTTTGGCCCGGTTTTTTTCCCCATGTTTAGCCTTTTTTTAAAAAAAATATTGCATATTTAGCCTTCTTTTGGCCAACTCAGCACTGAGTTGGCCAAAAAAGGAGTTTTCCAACGGGCGCAATCATTGATTGCGCCCAGAAATAATTTTTAAAAAAAAACCACATGGGTGCTATCCTTGACTGCGCCTAAAAAGTTTTAGTTTTTTTTTAATAAAAACTGATAGTTAACCCATTTATACTTACTTTACCTTTTCTTCTCCCGTTTACCATCATAACCCATTTCTCACTCGAAACCCTAAACTTCTAAACCTTTAAAAAATATCAAAATCAAAGTTGATTACAAATCAAAGTTAAGAGGAAGCTAGTTTGGCTATTTGGAGTATCAAAAGGTATGAATTGGGTTTTTTATGGTTAATTCTATTTTACCCATCTTAGTTAAAATTATTTTGGCTTTAGAATAGATTGGAATGGCGCCAAATTATATTGGAACTATATGCTATTACGATGGAGAATTGGTTATTGATGAACATATATAAATGATGAATATATAACGGTGGATCTAGCAAACCGGCAAAAGTTTTAAAAGGGTCAAATTTCATACAGTTGAAGCAGGCCGTGTATAAATGTACTAAAATTAATCCGGATGAGTTTGACATTGAGTTAGTTTGCAATTGGCCGACAGATTCCGAATCTAAGGCAATTAAAATCAAAGACGACGACGGCGTTTGTCATCTATGTCAAAATCTATTGAATTATTTGTAATGAAAGGGCAGAGATTGTCAACAGAGCCAGCCGTTATACCAGTGGTATCGGTTCCCAAAGCTTGTGATCCGTATCCGACTATGAGTGTTCCCTCGTATGATCAACAACAAATGTGTTTTGGGTTTAATCCGTACATGAATTTGCATCATTCATCGCTACCGGGCTATCCATATCTGACGCAGGAAAGTGTCCAAAATATAACGCACGGGTAACTTGAAATTTAGAATTCTCCCCCTTCACAATACTACCATTGTCTTTTGTATGAATCTAAAAAGTGTGTATATTTCAGGTTTGTACCGAATTACCTCACTACACAAAATTCCGCCAGACCATCTACAAGTTACCGTTGTTCGCCGATGGAGCCAATGCGCACCGAAGTGTATCGGATGACCCAACAGTAAGTTACTATTGTTATCGCTATAGATTTATGTAGTGTATTAAATGTACTTCAGAATTTTCCGCTTGCGTACTACAGGTATCCCACATAAGCCACCGAAGCTGAATCTAACGTTGAACCCAATATTCCTGATGTCGACATGGAACTAGATGATCAAGATTTGAGAGAGGTAAATCCAGATCCTTCACTTGACAGCATGACTGTTGTTAGCATTCCTGAAAATGATATGTCATGGGTTGATGTAGTGCGAGTAGACAATGCTCCCTTAAATTTTGATTTGGGAGGCGAAGACAACGCGGCTGAAGATAGTGATGAGGAGTTGTCGGAGTTAGAGATACCTTTGGATGATGATTTATGCAATGCACAAATGGCAGCTAGATCCATGGTTGCAAATATGAAATTCAACAACGAAGTTTTCTCGTCGTCCTGCATTCAAAATGGTTTCAAAGTAGGTATGATGTTTGAGAGCAAAAGCAAACTCCTTCAACAGTTAAACGAATGGTCGATTTTGCACGCAGTTTCGTTTAAGCCGATCAGGTCGAACAAAAAAAAATACATTGCTATTTGCAACATGGATCCCAATTGCTCGTGGAGAATACATGTCATAGATTCTAAAAAAAATGCAGAAAGGTTTGTGGGTTATTAAAAAATACCCAGCTGAACATAGTTGTGTAAACCCGACAGTGAACTCCAATCATAAACAAGCAACGTCGACTTTTTTGGTTTCGAAGATCATGCCGTTTGTGAAAGCGGATTTGAGTATTACGCCTGGAACAATGCAAGTTTTAATACAGGAACAACTATTTATAAAAATTGGCTATACGAAGGCATGGAGGGCATTAAGCAGAGCAATCGAAGGCATTTACGGTGACTGGGCCGAGTCATACTCTACTCTCCGTCAATATTTTGATGAACTTATCAAAGCTAATCCGGGGAGTGTTGCCCATATTATAGCCGAACCATACAGAATTTTTATAAGGGCATTTTGGGCTTTTGGGCCATGCATTGAAGGATTTGTGCATTGTCGACCTTTGCTTTCCATAGACGACACACATTTATATGGGAAATACAAAGGCACGTTACTGGTTGCGACTGCTGTCGATGCAAATGATTCACTTTACCCGTTGGCGTATCGGATTGTGGAGGCCGAATCAACCGATACTTGGGGTTGGTTTTTTGCGTGTATACGAACATTCATCCGTGGTGTTCAAAATTGGCGCATCACATTCATTTCTGATAGGATGAAGGGTATACCGGTTGCTTTGGAGAATTCTTGGAGATCCCCGCACAAACACAGATATTGCGCCAGACATTTAAAAGCCAATTTTCAAGTTGCTGGATTCAAAGATAAAATTTTGACAGGTTTGTTTTATGCAGCAGCATGTGCTTCCGAAGTGGTTGAATATCGAAAGATCCGTGACGAAATTAAACTAACTAACGTTGATGCACATAATTGGATTGAGAAAAGTTTGGGGGGAAGGAAGAGAACTGGGCTCTGTGTTTCGATGACGGTGGTAGATTTCATGTTATGACAACAAATGCTTCTGAAAGCTTTAATGGTGTACTTAGAGGTGCACGATCCTTGGGCGCGAACAATAACTGCGCCCCAGGCTTAAGGTTTTGCAAAACTTTAGCCTGGGGCGCAATAATTGTTTGCGCCCAAAGGAACCAGAGAACACGGTTCCTTGGGCACAAACAATAACTACGCCCCAGGCTTAAGGTTTTGCAAAACTTTAGCCTGGGGCGCAATAATTGTTTGCGCCCAAAGGAACCAGAGAACTGTTGGAAATAAATGAGAAGGTTAGTGAAGAAGAGGTTATGTGGTAGTGGAGAAATACAAAGAAACAAAGTCCCACATTGTGTATGGTTTTTGGATATATCTCCTTAAATACCAAAGCCCCACATGTTATATCAAACAAATAACATGAATACATAAGGACTTGAATGAATGGGCTATGGAGGCTTTGGGCTTTCGTATTAAATATTAAAATGTCAAAGATATGGGCCTTAGGCCTTGGGGCTCTTGGGGTCTCTCGTGATAAATGGGCCGCCGACTGTTAAAATGCGCGGAAAATGGTATTTTTACGCGGGTGCGAACATTTGGACCAGCGGATGCATCTGCTCGCCTGAACAGTGATCAGATGCGACCGGTTGAACCAGCGCGCCTGTACGAACGGTCGCGACTACCCAGAAAGGTACCCCTCCACCGCTATATATAGGCAGCCTGACAGAGCCATTAAAATACACAGAATTAATTCATTCGATCTCCTTCTTCTTCACTGCTCTGTTCTTAAAATTACTCTCTTGAGTTCGTGTTGCTCTGCACTTGAAAGCGCTTCAAATTGCAGAGACCGGTCCGTTTTATCTTGGGAGACAATTGCTCGATAACCTTCAGCGCCAGTGAGGGAGCAATATTGTTTCAAAGAAACAGATTTACTCTGGACTCGGACGATACTGAAAGGTGCTCTTCTCCTTTTCTGTTTTGCAATGGTTCTGCTCTGTTGCAATTCCGGTCGCGCTTTTCGCCGTTTCTAATTCTGAAACAATTCAAATTAGTAACGCTTCTTGACGTGACAATTGGATAGTGACAATTTATTGATTGCTATCAGATTCGTATTGCATTTGCATTGTTACGAATAACAATTTGAAATAATATTTTTTTTCGTTTTTTGCAGAAAACGATAATGGCTAAAAGCAATAGCACTACTGCTGCGCCAACACCACTCGTAACCAATCCTTTTGGACCCGTGGTTACTCCAATGGCACTGTCTCATGGAGAAAGGCCAGAAAAGTTCACCGGAGCAGACTTCAAATGTTGGCAGCAAAAGATGCTATTTTACTTGACAACATTGGGCCTAGCAAAGTATCTTACAGAAGATGCTCCAGTCGTTGCCGAATTGGAACTAGATCCAGTTAAAGTTGAAGCCCTTAATGCTTGGAAAAATTCTGATTTCATGTGTAAAAATTACATCTTGAATGGCCTCGACAACAGTCTGTACAACGTGTACTGCACAGTTGAAACATCCAAACAACTATGGTTGGCTTTGGAAAAGAAGTATAAAACTGAAGATGCTGGCATGAAGAAATTCATCGCTGGAAAATTTCTTGACTTCAAAATGGTCGATACAAAGACTGTGATCAACCAAGTTCAAGAACTGCAACTTATCATTCGTCAACTAGAAGATGAAAAGATGACCCTTAGCGAATCTTTTTAAGTTGCCGCTGCTATTGAGAAGCTTCCTCCATCATGGAAGGACTTCAAAAACTACCTAAAGCACAAGCGCAAAGAAATGACAATGGAGGAACTTGTAGTTCGATTGAGAATTGAGGAAGATAATAGAAATTCAGAAAAGAAGATTTCTCAAAATGTGGTTGCCAAAGCAAACGTTGTCGAGACAGACAAGTCCAATAAGAGAAAACGTGACAACCAACCTAAGAAGTCGAAGAAATTCAAAGGGTCATGCCATAATTGTGGGAAGAAGGGTCATAAAGCTGCAGAATGTCGCGGTCCACCCAAAAAGAAGAAATCAGAAGCGAATGTGGCAGAAGTTTCGGACGGTGTTTCTGAAATGGACTTGTGTGCAGTTGTTTCAGAATGCAACCTTGTTGGCAACAACAAGGAGTGGTTTGTAGACACTGGAGCCATTAGGCATATATGCGCAAATAAGTGGATGTTCACAAACTACAAAAGTGCTACTAATGAAGAACAACTGTTTATGGGTAACTCGTCCACATCAAAGGTCGAAGGCAAGGGAAAGATTGTGCTGAAATTGACTTCTGGAAAAGAACTCACTCTAAATGATGTTCTCCATGTTCCAGAAATTCGCAAGAATCTAATTTCAGGATCGTTGCTCAGCAAGCATGGCTTCAAACTGACATTTGTGGCTGATAAATTTGTGTTGTCTAAGAATGGAGTGTACATAGGAAAGTATTATGTATGTGATGGCCTATTTATGGCTAATGTAACCACTGTTGTACCAAACAATGATATGAATAAAATTGATTCTTTTGCTTATATGGTTGACTCTCCTAATCTATGGCATTCTAGACTAGGTCATGTGAATTTTGATACTTTACAAAAACTGATCAATCTAGAATTCATACCTAAGTGTAGAATTGATTCGAATTACAAATGTCAAATTTGTGCTGAAGCCAAATTGACAAGAACCTCATTTCATCATGTTGAAAGAGAAACCGAACCTCTAGACTTAATACATACTAATGTATGCGACTTGAAAATGCGTCAAACTAGAGGAGGAAAAAGGTACTTCATCACCTTTATAGATGATTGTACAAGAT
Source organism: Allium sativum (assembly GCA_030737875.1). NCBI lineage: Eukaryota > Viridiplantae > Streptophyta > Magnoliopsida > Asparagales > Amaryllidaceae > Allium > Allium sativum. Next base: position 463,919,704 of record CM060910.1, read on the forward strand.
ACTATTATGTATATCTCCTTAGAAGTAAGGATGAGGCGTTCGATATGTTTAAACAGTATAAAGCAGAAGTTGAGAATCAACTCAACAGAAAAATTAAAGCTTTAATAAGTGATAGAGGAGGAGAATATGAGTTTCCATTTGAGGAATTCTGTGCTGAGCATGGTATAATACACCAAACTATAGCTCCTTACTCACCTCAATCCAACGGTATAGCCAAACGTAAAAATAGAACTCTTAAAGAAATGATGAATGCCTTATTAATAAGCTCTGGCTTGCCAGATAATTTTTGGGGGGAAGCTATTCTTTCGGCAAATCATATTTTAAATAAAATACCACGAAAGAAAACGTCTAAGACTCCTCATGAACTTTGGAAAAACAGACCACCATCCTACAAATACTTAAAAGTGTGGGGGTGTCTTGCCAAAGTGGAAATTCCAAAATCGAAAAAGGTCAAAATAGGACCGAAGACTATAGATTGCATATTCATTGGATATGCTCATAATAGTAGTGCATATCGATTTTTGGTGTACAAATCTGAAATTGATGACATTCATGAAAACACCATTATCGAGTCTCGAAATGCAAGATTCTTTGAACACATTTATCCTCTAAAAACTTCTATTGAAACAAATGTTCAAAAGAGGCCAAGAGATCCAAATATTCCCGAGGATAATGCTGATCAAAGAAAAATGAATGATGAAACTGAGATAGAGGAACCGAGAAGGAGCAACCGACAAAGGACCTCTAAATCCTTTGGACCTGATTTCTATGCATATATGATAGAAAATGAACCTCTAACTTACCAACAAGCAATGTCATCTGCCGATGCTCCTTATTGGAAAGAAGCCATCAATAGTGAAATAGAATCCATTCTACAAAACCATACGTGGGAACTAGTGGATCTCCCTAAAGGATCAAAACCACAAGGATATAAATGGATATTTAAGAAGAAACTAAAGGCTGACGGCTCAATAGACAAGTATAAAGCAAGACTTGTAATAAAAGGATTCAGACAGAAGCAAGATCTGGATTACTTTGATACGTACTCTCCAGTTACCAGAATAACATCAATTAGGATGCTTATTGCAATCGCATCTATATTGAATTTGGAAATACACCAAATGGATGTGAAAACTGCGTTTTTGAACGGTGAACTGGAAGAGGAAATATATATGCAGCAACCAGAAGGGTTTCTAAGCCCAGGAAATGAAAATAAGGTGTGCAAGTTAGTGAAATCTCTTTATGGCCTTAAACAAGCACCAAAACAATGGCATGAGAAATTTGATGAAGCAATGTTATCAAATGGATTCAAAATAAATGAATCAGATAAATGCGTCTATATAAAATGTATAGATGTTGGATATGTCATTGTTTGTCTCTACGTTGATGATTTACTGATCCTAGGAAGTAATAAGGTCATAATAAAGTCTACGAAGGACATGCTATCCTCTAGATTTGATATGAAGGACCTAGGAGTGGCCGATGTAATTTTGGGTGTAAAAATTATAAAGACACCACAGGGATATTCGTTATCTCAGTCACATTACATTGCTAAAATTCTTGAAAAATTCAAGCAGTATAATGTAACTACTGCAAAATCACCAGTAGATATGAACCAAAATTGGGTAAAGAACACTGGTGATGGTATCTATCAGCTTGAATACTCTCGTATACTGGGAAGTATTATGTATGTCATGAATTGCACTAGGCCTGATATTGCGTACGCTGTAAGCAAGCTAAGTAGATATACCAGCAATCCTGGTAAAAATCATTGGAAAGCAATAATCAGAGTTCTAGGATATCTAAAGTATACACAAAACTATGTGTTGCAATATGATAAGTATCCTTCAGTAATTGAAGGATATAGTGACGCCAATTGGATAACGGGCTCAAATGACACAAAATCCACAAGTGGATATGTGTTTACATTAGGAAATGGAGCAATTTCGTGGAAATCATCCAAACAGACTTGCATAGCAAGGTCAACAATGGAATCTGAGTTCATTGCTCTGGATAAAGCCACGGAAGAAGCAGATTGGCTTAGGGGGTTTTTAGAGGACATTCCAAATTGGGAAAAACCAGTACCTCCAATATGTATACATTGTGATAGTCAATCTGCTATAGGAAGGGCGAATAGTACATTGTATAATGGTAAATCGAGACATATTCGTCGTAGGCATAAAACCATAAGACAACTTCTCTCTAATGGAGTTATCACTATAGACTATGTAAGGTCAAAGGATAACATTGTGGATCCACTAACTAAAGGCTTGCCTAGAGAGAAAGTTCAAACCTTATCGATGGGAATGGGTTTAAGACCTATGATCTAAAAGTTTTTCTAAACGGAAACCCCACCTAGTTGACTGGAGATCCCAAGATCTAGGTTCAAAGGGACAACTAAGTTTATAGATAAACTTAATGGCACTATTAAAATACAGACCATTCCTATGATAAGTCAGTGCACAACCCGTCGGAGAATAGGATAAGCTTAGCTTTTAATGATGTCTATACTGTGGTGTTATAAAAGACCCAAGTGGAGTATTACGGGATACTCTTTATAGAATCACCTACGTGAGTGTGAAGGCGCCGCTTCAAAAAGAATTGTAAGGTCGAATTCTTTAAACACTCATGAGACCAAGCAGGTGTTCATGGCAAAAACAAACACAAACAGAGAACCAAGGGGTTTAGAAACACTTAGCATGTGTTATCTTTATATACTTACACAAAAGGCTTACAGTTCAAAGACCATCTAGTCCACTGATTCGCCAGTAGGTTATAACGATAAACACTAGGAAAAGTTCAAGGCCATTGTGCTACTTTTACCGATACGTTAAATGTTTCGCAAAATTTAAGAACAAAATTAAGTAACCTCTCATTCATGTGGGGGATTGTTGGAAATAAATGAGAAGGTTAGTGAAGAAGAGGTTATGTGGTAGTGGAGAAATACAAAGAAACAAAGTCCCACATTGTGTATGGTTTTTGGATATATCTCCTTAAATACCAAAGCCCCACATGTTATATCAAACAAATAACATGAACACATAACGACTTGAATGAATGGGCTATGGAGGCTTTGGGCTTTCATATTAAATATTAAAATGTCAAAGATATGGGCCTTGGGCCTTGGGGCTCTTGGGGTCTCTCGTGATAAATGGGTTGCCGACTGTTAAAATGCGCGGAAAATGGTATTTTTACGCGGGTGCAAACATTTGGACCAGCGGATGCATCTGTTCGCCTGAATAGTGATCAGATGCGACCGGTTGAACCAGCGCGCCTGTACGAACGGTCGCGACTACCCAGAAAGGTACCCCTCCACCGCTATATATAGGCAGCCTGACAGAGCCATTAAAATACACAGAATTAATTCATTCGATCTCCTTCTTCTTCACTGCTCTGTTCTTAAAATTACTCTCTTGAGTTCGTGTTGCTCTGCACTTGAAAGCGCTTCAAATTGCAGAGACCGGTCTGTTTTATCTTGGGAGACAATTGCTCGATAACCATCAGCGCCAGTGAGGGAGCAATATTGTTTCAAAGAAACAGATTTACTCTGGACTCGGACGATACTGAAAGGTGCTCTTCTCCTTTTCTGTTTTGCAACGGTTCTGCTCTGTTGCAATTCCGGTCGCGCTTTTCGCCGTTTCTAATTCTGAAACAATTCAAATTAGTAACGCTTCTTGACGTGACAATTGGATAGTGACAATTTATTGATTGCTATCAGATTCGTATTGCATTTGCATTGTTATGAATAACAAGAACATGGTTCCTTGGGCGCGAACAATAACTGCGCCCCAGGCATTACAATTGCAAAACTTCACTATTAACAAAAGCAATAGCAATTACAATTCAACTTCAATAAGAAATGCTCCGCACCATTTCAGACTATAAACACTCAAATTAAACAATCTAATCAAAACATGATAGAATGCCAATATATGACATTTTCACTACTACTTTCAAAATTACATTTTTTCTACTACCACATTTCCAAAATTACGTCAAAGCAATCGTTCCAACAACTCGTCCACATCGACCATCCACTTAACAAAAGCACATTTTCAATACTACTAGCATTACTTAAAACAAGTCATCCAGTTCACGCAAATAAAAATAAAACAAGTCTAAATGTCACTTAAAACAAACCCAACTTCAACATCTAACGTTTACTTCTTTTTGGACCACTCGACACAACTTTTCCTCTTCTCCTGGGAGTCCGTTGAGTTGCCCCTGCAACGTGCCTGGCTGCGACGAACCGTGCACGAACTCAATTTGGGCCGGCTCAGAAGATGCCCCTTTTCTTTTCCCCTTGTCTTTTCTTGCGGACTTACGAACAGGAACAACTGGAGGCGATGGTGGCCGAGCAAGCCTGTTCTTCCTCAAAATCGACTGAAGAATGCGGGTAATGCTCATGCACTTAACCTTTGACGGCTCCGGCACCTCCGCCGATAACTCCTCAACCAACGCGGCAGTATGGTAAATTGCATCAGTCTGTGATACACATATTGTAAGCTCGTATTTTAAAATATCATTTGTGTTAAAATACCATGTGCAAAAAAATGTACATACAAGACCACGTTCAAGCGGCGCTCTTGGGATGTAAGGTTCATCGCCTTGCGGAACATCTAAAGGTGGATCAATGGAAAGAATAATATATTGTCGCGTGATGTTCCAATACCATGTGTAGTACGCCAAATCGGATACTGGTTCCGCACTTTGCTCTTGGACAAATTCGAAGCGATTGTTCCATGTATTGACTGCCGCTTGATAGGCCTCGTTGTCCCGGGCATCAATCAAGTAGTGTGGTGGTTTCTCGGGAATATGTTGGAGAAGGCCAAACTATCTCATCACTCTTTCCGGTAGGTGATACGCGACGTCATTAAAGCAAATGAGCGGAATGCGTGCTTGCCAAAGCTGGACTGAAGCAATGCACAATGCCGGTAAATTAGGAAGTGCCTCGGTGTATGGGGTCCGTGAAACAGCGTCGTAATCGAGTACGTCTAACTCGTTACGATAGAACGAAACGTTGTGTCTAGGCGTGATCAACGAGCTCTTCGGCCCAACCCACCTAATGAAAACATTAAATTACATACTTTCTACCGGAATTTTAATAAATCCTATGTTCAATATATACTTTTAGTAATATTACCTCGAAGCAAAAGGCAATGAAACATCAATTGGTGGTTTCTTCTTCATAGTTACTCTCCCAACGGGGAGATACGACCAAGACCACGTCTGTAGACAAGTAAAAGTATTATAAAATATAGGACACACCGAGTAAAGAAATATCCCTCAAAAAAGGACACTAAAAAATTAAATACCTGAACTAATGTAAGGCAACCTCCAATTGAATCAAGCCGCCCCAAAGCCATCCGTGTTAGCTCCGCATATGTGAAGCCAAGAACGGCGCTACCCCAAGCATACTCATGGCATAAATCTAAGTCCTCCGAGTAATGTAACCATCTAAGCCAAACACGAGATTTCGAATGGTCGCAAAACAAACGGGAAGTGATAATGTGAAGGATAATGGCCCGCGCACGCTGCTCCATTTGTTCTTGAGAACCATCCTCAGGAATGTCTTCGGCTAATTGCTGCCTAAACCACGACATACTAATCATTTCGGGCCTGTGCCACTCGACTCCTGGAGGAGAAAATTCTAGCAAACTATCACACATTTCCGCATAATCATCGGATTCAGGAGTGGTGAACGGACGACCATCGATGGGTAAGCCAAGCAAAATCGCCACGTCCGCCAATGTGATCGTCATTTCACCGCATTTAAGGTGAAATGACGATGTCTCCGGTCTCCATCGATCTCCTAAAGCTGTTATATGATGGCGGTCGATTTGTATGGATCCAAGGCGATGTATAAAGGGAAAACCCGCTCGATCAAGTAGCTCTAACACACCGGCGCATTTTGAAGTGACCAACTTTAAGGGCGATGAGTGCTCGATGGTTTCAACTGCAGTTTTGAGCTGGCACACAATAACAAAAGTGAAATTTTGATTAGTTAACACGCACAAATATTCTCGAGCTCTATAATGAAACTAGTATTGAATGGTGAGTTTTGGTTACCGCCATCAACTCTGGTTTGTTTGAACGATGTTGTGCCTGTAAATATAAGATGCTACCATCAACAGGTCCGGGCGCCATCTCCGCATACTCTGAAATATTTCAATCCTTATAAATTCAGATATTTCAATTCGATTATCAAGACATTTATTTGAATCTGACTCTTTGTACTTTACTACTCCTATCTTTCTAATGAAGATATTTATTTCTATGCATATACATATGCTAAGGCATCTACCCCGACATACAACACCAAGTTTAAAAGCATTGAAGGCAAACAAAATTGCCACAATTAACCAGAATAAAGAGCACAAAATTATATTAATCTGTTCCTACTAATAATCAAAGGCAAACTGAACATACAATTTTCCCCAATTTGCTATAAATTTTACAAATAATTTCTAACACAACAATAGATCCTACCAATTTTCAAATCTACGCATATGTATGACCAACATATCAACTATATACACTTGTAAACCATCGGTGTATAAAATTACAAGAAAACCCTAAACCTAAAATCTGAGATAAGCACACAAAAATAATTTCAATAATTACCAATAGCTAGCTCCTGTGTTGAAGAACTTGCCATGTTTACTGTAGAAGCTGAAATCACTTGAATATAATTGGGGCTTTAATTTTGGATTTGGAGTTTTGATTTCGTTTTTGGGTTTTAGGGTTTTTTGGATTTTAATGGATGTTTGAAGTTTTACTAAAGGGACCATCGGTTTTTTTTTAAAAAAAGAAACCATACGGGGAGCAATCAATTAGTGCGCCCTTAGGTTTTAAAAAAAGGAAAACTTACGGGGCGCAATCAATGATTGCGCCCATAGGAAAACTCCTTTTTTGGCTAACTTAGCGCTCAGTTGGCCAAAAGGAGGCTAAATTTGAAAATTTTCAAAAAAAAGGCTAAATGTGGAAAGAAAAAAATAAACCGGGCCAAAATAAAAAATGCTCCTTATTTATCCTTACCCATTTTTGTACTATATTATTTATAATTATGTCAAAATCATTAGAATAACTTCTTTCAAAGGAAGAGGTACTCACTTCAGAGTTTATATATTTTATTTAATTAAATGGTTAGGTTAAATGATTCTAATTCCTCTTTCAGCTCAACTATATTTGTAATTGTAATATGAGATATGTATACGTTTCATCAAGCTTAAGGTATTCGCTTCTTAAAATAAATCCATTTTTGTTTGTTTCTTAGAATGAAATAATTTACAATAATTGTTTTCATATAAATTTTTAGATGTGTGTTTTGTCGGTTGGAATCACTTGGATTCAATTCTCTCTAGTTCTGGGATCCCAACCAATGAAATCACCCCATTTTGGAGTGATTTACACTTTGCCCTCCTAAATTACACTCGAATTTCAGGAGGTAAAATGCAAAATCCTCCAAATGGGATGATTTCATTGGTGCGGACCACGGGATCAGGGAGGATTGGGTTCAAGTGATCTGCACCCTTGTTTTGCATTGTCTACAAAATTTCCCATACATGTTAAAATCATTTGGTCCAGAACCATTTTTCTCTTGCATACAATTGTTGAAAATAAGAAGATTACCTGACTAGACAAATCATATGCATCATGTCAGTTAGAAAAACAAATTCAGATTTGTTGGTCAAATGTAGTGGGAGTTTGTTATGTGGTGTTAACGTGACTCCACCACCTTATTAGTGGAAATCATGCAGTAGTAGTTTGTTCACACCACTTTTGAGTAGTGTGAATAAAACACTACTTTTGATTGGTGGAAATAAGGGAGACCCATACGGATCCCCTAATTTCCACCAATCACAACCGATGTTTTGTTCACACTACTCAAGTATGAACAAACTCGGACTCTCATGAGGACACATATGGGCCCTCTGATTTCCACCAATAGAGGACCGAGATCATGGTGACACCACATAAAGTGGTGTTAACAAACTCGAACTCAGTCAAATGGTTAATTCTTTGAAACAACAACTACCTTTAATGCAGGAACTGTTTAAACTACCATCAACATTATCTTGAACTTTTTATTCACAAACATATTAGATAATATAGACTTAGAATCAAGATTGAGTTTACCTTGGACAAAAATGTTGAGAAGTTCAAGACAAAGTTGATAGAAAATTTTTATTTGCCTTTATATTGTTTTCTTGCTTCATATATTCATATTTTGTTTGGAAAATATCACATTTGGAAAACATTACCACTGATTTAAATATAATGTGTGAATTAATTAAACAATTGATGGCTAGCACGTATTATTTATACAGTATGTATTGCATGGAAAATTGGTCTAGCGTATAATGTTAGGGAAATGAATAATTTTTCTTATTCGTGTTATCTTGGATATAAAGTAATATTTTCTATACATTTACATTGTGGTGCACTGGTTCCTTCATTGTTTGCATTTATTTAGGATAGAAGTTAGAAGATGGAGTGTATGACATGGTCAATTGAACTTGATATTAGATGTCGACCTGGTCCATGTTTGAAACGAAAAAAGTTGTTAGGTAGTATATACAATACACATTTTAATTATCCTTCGTGTATATTTATTTTTGTTTTTGACAGAGATCAAATACATTCCATAGTGGTGATGACCAAACACTGAGAAGCTCTGATGGAAATCCGATTTTGACAGCTTTGGCCATACTAATGTTTTGGATCTTTAGATAACAAGTGTGCTAATTTTATATTTCAATATACCATAATCTATCATGTAGTATATTTTTTTTTCCTTTATAGTATACATGGAAAAATTAACAATGTATGACAATAGTTATACTCTTTGTTCACCTTCTCATTTTCAGAATTAAACACGAACATCTCAGTTTAATAATAAAATTATTTCTAAAACATGAACATAATTATTCCAATTTTTATAATACACAGATTAATAGTGAATATTTTATTAGATGTGCCCGCATTGTATGAGAGTGAGTGCATAGATTAAATTTGCAATTAGTCTCACATAGGATATCTCAAACAAGATGGATGTATGTATGTAGTGTGCCATAGGTGGATGTAGGGATATCCAATCATGACGCTAGCACCAAGAGGGCTTCGTTCAGCGTTTGTAGTGTCTTTACACTGAACAAAGTCCGCACACATGAAGCCGCTTTAGGGTGCTGAAAATTTTCAACATGATATTGGAGCCAATGGTTCAAAGAGACCAATATGATGCGACATTGACCTAAGTTTGCTCCAGTATGTAGCTTGAGCTTCGGATTATCATTAAGGTGGAGTTATATGTTTGATCGCGGCTTGACCCAACCGTCGAAAAGAAGACTCTTTGTAGAAAAAGCTTGGTGAAATTGCTAACAGGTGGTACCAACCTAAGCCGAACCGTTGGAGGTATTAGCGACCTTTCCAATTGTTTGACTACTCTATATAACTTCAAGTTCAATTGATAAAAATGTCCGCTAAGGTGAAGATATGTTAGGTATGGCTCGCATTGTATGAGAGTTAGTATGTAGATTAGATTAGCAGTTAGTCTCACATCACAGGATATGTTAAACAACATGGGTATATATAGATTCCTTTTGTTACAATTAATTGTTGCCTTGAACATATGTGTGCCATAGGTGGATATAGAGATATCCAATGATGACGTTGGCACCAGAACGACTTCGTTTAGCGGTTTGTAGTGCCTTTACGCTGAACGAAGTGCGCGCATATGAAGACGCTTTGGGATGCCGAAAAATTCAACATATTTTTCTATATTTTCTTCAGCACTTTTTTGTCGAAATATGATAAAGATCTTATACCCTTGGCTTAAGCAACAAAAGCACATTCAACCTTGATAAATTATACTTATCTACTGTCATATTACAAAGTGCATGCTACAATAATCCAGAATATATTTTAGTAACTCTTCTCTTTGGAAAGTGGAAGCCTACCACCTTTGAAAAAGAAAAAAAATCAACATCAAAATTAATTTCTCTCTGTCAATTTGTTCATGTAATATTTGTTGAGCACTCTTTAAGGAACTTATTTATATCTTGTAGGCCCGGTAGTAGCCCTTGTAGGTGCAGCACATTACTCCTTAGGTTGAACTTATCAACACAACCACTATATCATGAAGTTCCTTATTTCATCGAATAATTTTTGTATTGAATTACAATATGAACTAAAATCTCATAATAGTCGCCGTTAGTGAATGATCTCTGTCTCTGGTAAATGAAAATTTGCTGTGTATCTATTACGTCCTATTGGGGTGGATTCAACTCAAAGAAGAAGAAAATATTTAACGACAAAAGTGAACGAAATCCACTTAAGCATGACGATATTTTGTCGTTTGCCATCTTATGTTCAGTATGCTTTTAGAAGTTTCAATATTTCTATTATAATGCTTGAAATTTGTTGGAAAGATCAACTTATATGTATTACGGGCCTGTTTTGTTGTTTGTTTTTGTAATTTGAAGCGGACATTTGTTGCTTTGTTTATGTGCAAACTACATGCATGCATTTATGTTGTGTTTTGATTTATTTTTCATATATTTTATGATTTATGTTCTAGGATACCAATTGTTTTATGTTTTTTTGTTAAATATTGTAATATGTACTTAAAAAAATTGAATTTTCTTACATTTTGTTTTGAGATTCAAAGAGCCAAAAAGCTATTACGAATATAAATTTTATCCATACCGACTTTGTATTTTTTTTCAACTTACAAGTATTTATTATACCAGACAAACTTTTCGACTTTTGACTTATTAAAGTAAAAGTACTTATCATATCAGCATAAGCGTTTTTTGCTTTGGGTTGCCAAACATACCCTTAATGGTTCAACTGCATGTTCAAGTGGTGTGGTCTAAGTTTAGATCAAGATAGAGTTAGATTTTAAGAACACAAAAGAATTAACGGAAAATACAAAACTTTAACGGAGTTGCTTCCCCCTTTTTCCAAGATCATTCGGGGTACGATTGAGCGGATAGCTTATATCGCAAGTATAGATGAAGAGCAAATAGAAAGCAGAGAAAGCGAGAATCAAATTGAAGATACAGTGGCTACTATGGCTCTCTGAATTCAAGAGCTAAAATAAGGTTTGGTTTACAAAATTCACAACATGAATTCAAAGGTAAATGAGGGAACAACCAATGGTGACTTGTTCAGTTACTAAACTAGCGACGAACCATTTTGGTGTGGCCAGGGGCGGACCCAGTGTTAGCCCAGCTAGGGCAGCCGCCATAGGTGAATTTTTTTTTAATCCTTTATAAAAATCAGTCCATGTTACCTTTGACCCTATCTGAATATATTGTTTCACCATATCTCAAAGCTGAATAAGAAGTTTTTGTCCATTTTGTTAAAGTTTTACCTGGGTCCGACTTGTGTCCTTACCTTTGGCCCTACCTGGGTCCCTAGTCTAGGTCCGCCACTGGGTGTGGCTTGTTCGTGGCTGGTTGAAAGTTGTTCGGTGGCTGTTTCACTTAACAAAGGTAGGTGGAGTATAACAACAAAGTGTTTGTCGTTATACAATAATAACTGCAAACACTTTGTCGTTACACTCCATGTAACCGTTACACCCAACGGCAAGTGCAACGACTCTATTTTTCCTACCTATGTCTTCACCAATCCACCATCTCCCCTTCCACAAAAACATATCATTATTTTCTTTAACTTCTACAAAATGTCTCCTGCATACAAACGATCCCAAAAAAAGGTTATGGGTAAAAAAGCAATGTCCAAACCGCATTTCATCGAATTTTCCAATCAATGTTCAGCAATAGCGGCAACCAGTCCATCTATTGATTGAGTATGGATACTCCACGTATTCAGGTTTTGCTTATAACTAGCTCTACTAACCACTCAATTTTCCTAACTTTCCTCGTGTTCATTCTACCGTCCTACAACAACATTATCACTAGTTTCTATGGTAGGTTCAAACAACGATCATTCGTCGTACATGTCAATGATGATGCAGAACTATCAAGGTCAACATCATTACCTTAGTGCGCAAAAGGCAGAGATTCGTGACCGTGAAGTAATGCAGAATCTTCAATGATAAACTTTTTATGCATATAATTCTCATGTTAATGAAGAAACCGTTGATAGTGCTGAGTAGGAGGAAGATGAAATCCAAGAGGCTTGAAATGAAGATAGAGAAACAAAATTAAATATACCCTGGAATATAACACGAATAAGTTGAAGTACAAGTCTTTAACTAGAGTTTTTGACAAACGACTCATAAATACATCCGTAAAAGGGACAGAAACCAGTGTAGATGACATTGGGAAAGAAAATGTTGAAAAGGTAGAAACACCAACTGGCAGCAGAAAAAAGCAATGCAGGTTTACTTTTATGCAGAATGTTTCAATTGCTAAATCATGGACACATATTTAGCTAGACAATATTTCTGGAAACAATATGAAAGGAAGGAAATTCGGGGAAAGAGTTGCAGAGTTTTACAACACTTTCGAATCGATGATTAGGACATGAGGATCGTTAAGAGGAGGGTATCAGGTTATGAACGCCGCATGCCAAAACTATTTGGCAATACTTACTAGATTGCAAAATAGACACCAAATCAGGACTGCTCCTTATGTTATTTTAAGTACTTTATTATTTTAAATTTCTTTTATACTATATTCTGTTTTAGTAGTTTTATATATCGATACCATTTTGAATCTACCTTGGAGATCGAATAATCGCGTAAGGCGTACTAACTACAGTACATACAATCATTCAAATTTCAGGACTACTATGAGCTTCTATCTAGTTTATCTAAATGGAAGAATCCGAACAATTTCTTGTTCGAGCAACAAAACAAAGCAAGAAGAAGGAATGACTTTGATTCAAGCCCAGGAAGTGATCCAAATTCCCATGAAAGGTTTCTTTTATACGAAACTAGTGATGGATGACCTATGAGAAAAATTAAGTCAATTCACTTGAAAAATCTAGTACTGAGTTATCTTCATTTGTAGGAACTTTAAAGACTTCTGCTAGAGAAATAAGGGAGAACAGATCCAAATTTTCAGCTCAAAGAACCCACAGCGAAGCTAAATTTCAGAAGATGATAATGGATAACCGTGAGCTCAGGAGACGAGCTAACAAGGAAAAAAAGTCTTGATCCTAGAGAATAATTATATTAAACTAATGACTTGTGATTTCAGTAAGCTTTCTCCTTTATAACAGGAATTAGTAACTGAATAGTTGGAAATGTACAAAAAAGTAAGAGGCAGTGGTAGCAGAATAGGTAGTGGTTTGTATAGGGATGAGATGTAGATGTTTGGTGCGATGTAATATGCTTGAATTGACATTTATTGAGTCCCATGTGTGTACTGTTTAAGTTTCTCTAATTAAATAAAGTTTTAGGTGTGTGTGTTATTTATGCATTTGATATATTTTTATTGTATTATTGTGTATTTCAAGGTAAGGTCCAACATCAATTTATTAAATAAGTTCCATAACATTAGTACATAACCAAAAACATACAAATCTAAAAGCATAATATGGTCAATAAAGTAGCATACTAAAAACCTTAGTAATAGAGTACAGGAAACAAACTGGCAAACAAAAACTTGTGCCACAAACCATGCCTAAGGATTCAGGTAATTTGTTTTCTAATTTTTATACCCACCTCTTTCAGACTCTACAATCATATTATGAGTTATTATATAAGTATACATATTCTCTGATAGAATTCTTGGATCATGAAACCGAGAAGTATTCCTAATATATAAAACCTTGCTTGTAAGACACTGAACTTTCATTCGGTATCGTTTTTGTAGCTAGCCACATTTCCAGTGAAATAGCTCTCTTTGTCATTTGTTGTTGCTCTGAATCCCTATTTCAAAATTCTTCACTTTGGGTAGATTCCATCCACCAGGTAATTCCAAATTTGATGCTCGACATTACCAAGTTCATACGTAACTTTCATCGAAACTCCATTTGAAAGTTCAAAGAATAGTTTTGAATACTTTAAAACATTTATATCATTTAATGAACTTGTCGCACTAAAGAAAGCATGTAAAATCCATAAATCATTTGTTGCAACTTCTTCAAGAGTCATTATTGATACTTTTATGTCCTGTGAACGTTCCTTTCCACCTATTGGACAGTGTTTCCATGCCCAATGATGCGATCTAAACTCCCAATGCATTCCTAGAAAACTTCTTGCTTCTCCTTTGGCTAGTATCCTGTTTATGTCATTTGGTCCCGATGTACGTATGTATTCCTCACCGAACTATCCATAATTATTTTATAGAATTCCTTCAGACGTTTTATTGTCGTTGATGATGCGACTCTAAGATAGTCATCCATATCATCGCCAGATATTATGTAGTTTAACATACATAAATCTGTTGAGATTTTGACGTAGGGGAAATGTTCGGGTTCTCGTGCTCCATTTAGTCTACAAATGAAACATGGGTTAGTTTGATGAAGTTGACATAGATTTTAGAGCAAATATCTGGACCCATCTGAAATCGACGATGGAACAAAGTTATATCGTGGTTTGGATTGTCAATGAAGTAGTCTCTCATCATCCTTTCATGTCCATCCTTATAGTCCCTCTTTTATCGTCGGTCAATCCATCTAGGTATACTACCACGATGGTTACTCATTGATCCTTTACCAAGAAAGTAATAACATCCCACCGACGCTTATCAATTCTGCAACTCCACCGCCTCGCCATCCATTTTTTGTTCATTGTCGTAGGTTTGATTCATGTCTTCATACTACTGGTAGTAGAGTTATGGTTCCATGATTGTCAAGGAGTTTGAAATACTTGATAGTCAATGAGTTTGATTTATTTTTTGTTGTAGATTTCTGCAATGGTAGTACATGTATACATAATGGATAAAGACAGTTATTTTAATCTCATTGCATGGCTACAACAACCAATTCATTATCTCAACATGGCTACAACAACCACTTATTTTTTATTCAAGCATGGCTACAACAACTACTCAATTATTATTTCAACATGGCTACGGGAACCACTTTATCTTTATCACCTAGTGGCTATAGCAACCAATCATTCATTATCACTAAGTGGCTTAAGTGTATCGAGTGAAAGGTTCATTTGAAAAGCTATTGAATGCTACCAAATGTGTAGAAAAACATGTATCGTGGCTAAAGTGACTGACTACAACTATACATCATCAATATCATGGCGACAGTGTATTGAGTGAACGGTTCATTTGGAAAGCTTGTTGATACTGCCAAGTATTAAGAAAAACGTGCATCGTGGCTATAGTGACTGACTACGACCAAACACCGTAAATATCATAGCTACAGTGTATTAAGTGAGCGGTTCAATTGGAAAGCTAGTGAGTGTTGCCAAGTGTTAAGAAAAACATGCATCATGGCTACATTGATTGATTGCGACCAGACACTGTGGCTACAGTCTCCATAAAAAACGTGGCTATAGTGTATGTTATCTCTCACATTTGAAACTTTTTAAACTTGATACTCCTAGTGCTTATAAATGTTTAGTTTTTCAATTAGTTCATACATAAATTGATAAATTAAAGTGTCCATTATTAATTGGTCTTCTTTGGAGTTACTTATTCTCGCGAAAGCATATCTTGAAGTTGACCGCATGCATGATATTATGTTGTGTAATGGTAGGGGTGTAAGCCATGAAATGCCATGGAACATGATGACAAAAACTTATAACAGCCATCCTGATTGCCCCACGTGGTGCTCATTTTCATAAATCCATAAACCACATAGTGATTTTTATGAAAAGTTATAGCCATTACCACGATATTATTGAGATCGTTGAAGAAGAAGATGTTTTTCGAGAAAATCGTACTACTTTTGATCGTGTTGCTTATTAGATTCATTGGACATGAAGCTTATGAACTTCGCTATAGTTGGCTTATGTGATATGGCTCTGAATAAGCATTGTCATTGGTGAAGACTTTTTTGTACCTTTATTGTGTTTAGCACTTGATGTTGCCTGGTAATTTAAGTTGTATGTTTTTGCATTATATCACTTTGTGTTTAATCTGTAGCATTGTTTGTTGATGAAACTTTAATTTAGGAACGGTTAACAAACCACGTAACAACGATTTTTTGAAATTTTAATTTAGACATATCTCAAAATTTACGCAACCAAATCAAGATAGGATGACCAGGCTAATCTAACTTTTTAAAAACAATGTTAGTTTAGCTCATTCTAAGTTATTTTGAATCATCTAACAAATATAATCAACCGAACGTTGCTGAAACTATATCATGTTTAATACATAGCATTGTTTGTTGATGTGAATTCAAAAATCATGTTTAATATATTTTGTTTAGTTAAGCATTTAGGTACAATTAACAATCCACCTAACCGGGATTTTTTTATAGAAATTTTAACTTAGACATATCTATAAATGTACACGACCAAATCAAGTTTTGTGACTTTCATGTGAAAGTTATATTCCAATACCCCCGAAGAATCTTGTTTGACAGAACTTCGGCATTTTGTGGGTCTTATACATGAATTTGGACCTTATTTCAGATAAATACGAAGTACCACTCTGCGATGAGCTTATTTTAATTATATTTAGTTTATTAATTCAAACTTTTTGAACATAGGACGAACCGGCTAGTCTAACCCATTTGAAAGATATTCAAAATTATCTAAAAACTATGATAGGTTAAATGTTGCAGAAACTATAGCCTGTTTAATCCATAGCTTTGCTTATTGATGAAAATTCAAAAACCATGTTTTGATGTATTCTTTTTAGTTAAACATTTAGGCACGGTTAACAAACCACCTAACCGCAATTTTTTGGAAAAAAATTAACTTAGAGATATCTCAAAATGTACACGACTAAATCAAGATTTGGGACATTCATGTGAAAGTTATATTCCAATATGTCATGAAGAATCCTGTTTGAAAGAATTCTGGCATTTTATGGATCTTATATAAATTTGAACTTTATTTTGGATAAATACGAATTACCACTCCGCAACAAGCTCATTTTTAATATATTTAGTTTCTTAGTTCAAAATTATTAAACATAGGACGAACCAATTAGTCGAACTCATTCAGAAATTATTCTGAATTATCTGACAACTATGATCGATTAAATGTTGCTGAAACTATAGCCTATTTAATATGTAGCATTGTTTGTTGATGAAAAATTAAAAAAACCATGTTTTAATATATTTTGTTTAGTTAAGTATTTAAGTATGGTTAACAAACCATCTAACTGCAATTTTTTTTGGAAATTTTAACTTAGACATACCTCAAAATATATACGACCAAATCAAGATTTGTGACTTTCATATGAAAGTTGTATTCCAATAATTCCCGAAGAATTTTGTTTGAAAGAACTCCGACATTTTATGGATCTTATATATAAATTTAAACCTTCTTTCGGATAATTACGAACTATCACTCCACGACGAGCTCACTTTAACTTTATTTAGCTTATTAATTAAAACTTTTTAAATATAGGACAATCTGACTAGTCTAACTCATTCAGAAGCTATTCTAAATTATCTAACAACGATGATCGATTGTATATTGCTGAAATTATAGCCCATATAATCCATAGCGTTGTTTGTTGATGAAAATTCAAAAACCATGTTTTAATATATATTATGTTTAGTTAGGCATTTAGGTATGGTTAACAAACCACTCAACAACGATTTTTTGGAAATTTTAACTTCGACGTATCTCAAAATGTACACGACCAAATTAAGATTCGTGACTTTCATGTGAAAGTTATATTCCAGTAAGTCCCAAAGAATATTGGCATTTTATGAATCTTACATATGTGTGTATATATATATATATAAACCTTATTTCTGATAAATATAGTATTTTTCATGAACAATAATGACATCTGCACGAAAATCACATGGCATGAACAATAATGGCATATAGCACAACACATGAACAATAATAACATCAATACACAAACCAAATGTAATAAGCCCACAATACATCAGAACAAAATAATAAATACATCACACCAAATGAACTACGATCAAACGATCATTAATCTCTGCGTGGACATGCCTAACGTCAACAATGTCTCATCCTCATCTTGGCTACTGCTGGGACCAATTAATGCTCGTAGTACAATGCATGTCAGTGAATCTCTTCCACTCGTCCTACAGCTCTGCCTACAGTCAGGCTGCTTCCTCTGCTTGTCAACATAGCTCAACATCGTACTAGTCTAGGCAATGCTTATGCTTGATGTATCATGTATGTCTAATCCTTATCTGCATGTCATAAAGAATGGCGTATGATATATGGGTTGGATCCAGATAATGGTCGTGCGCCGAAGGGTGAAACACATCAACATAACGGTCAGACCCTATAGTAGGGACTGCCTTGGTCCATCCAATGTGAGAAGCAACCGCCACGTAATATCGTGCACAATAACCCCGAATGGGGTGGGTAATATCCTCAATAATAGGGGGATGTATGTTGTGTTGTATAACAGAAGAACCGACTAAATATATCGATGTTGCATGGGTAATGGTATTAGTGGAACCGATGAAAAATTTACGTCTGAAGTCGACGCACAACTGAATGGTAATAAGAAAGCTCTCGATTGTCCACCAAACTGCGCCCTCACTAAGTCAAGCCGATCTGATGGTTACATTATACATCGATAATTATTTGGATGCAGATCATCGGGAATAACATAAAAGTCGTATAAATGTCTCCAACACATCTCACCACAATACCAATAAGCACCTAATGTCGTAGGATAAGATATCAGTGGAAACCTCCTCCCAGCAAGCATCCTAGCAATCTCTATAAAATCAATCCCAAAAGATATATTGTCATGAAATGGATGCTATACAATCTGATACATGTACATTCTCAAGTCGATCAAGTTGTGGGCAACCGAATAAATGTGATGGTATTTGTTATCCTTGGGCACTTTGTTGTTTGCGGTCCAAAATGAAATAAGAGGGGAAAATATAGATGCATTGAAAGTTCTAGTGATGAAATGAAAATTTCTGGAATACTCAAAATAGAAGCACCGTAATAACTCCCTGAAACGAAATAACGAAACTTGTGAGTCTGAAATGGTGCATTGAATGTCAAGGCATCTATACAAGTATGTAAGAATAGGCGTACCCGGCCATAAAAAATAGCACAACTAAAATGCAACTCAGATACTACCTCGATAAATCCAACAACCAAACTACAGCTCGCCATGCTGAAAAAAGGTTACTAGTGACATATAGGAAAAATAATCAGCAAGCTCTAGGTCACTCAAGGGAGTATTGACTATGTATGTTATCCATGGCCGCACAGATGGCGCTGACTCTAATAGCGCTTCCGACCTGATATGAAGCATCATAAGTGTCAAGATGAGGTAGTAGATCATGAACAAGTCCACGATCACGCCATCGAGCATCATCGAAAGGGAGTGATGGATGTTTGGCTACTCTTATGCTAACACCAGTAAGCATGGAGAAATCATGCGATGTAATTCCTAGATCGTGCTAATGCCAGTAAGCATGGAGAAATCAAGCGGTGTAATTCCTGGCTCAATGCAAGGAAAGTGGAACGTATGGGTGGTTTTATACCGCCGTAAAGCAATAATAATGCAAAGTTGCACATTACCATGTATAACATGATTGAGTCCTAAAATTGTATTGTACATAATAAGGTAAACTAAAGAGTGATAAATTAACTAATAATTATGGTAAAATAGTCGTTATATTACCTAAGAAATAGTCGAATCTGAGGCCATGTAATAATGTTATGACTTTATCCTTGTGTGCCAAAAGTCCATGAAAATATCTAAGCGTGTAAATGGATATTTCATGACTATTAAAGTTAAATGCAATGTCATACAATTAATTAGTCATATGACAACCTATTTCAATTATTCTAATCATTCATAAAATAATACTTATATCCAAGCTTGTGCTGACATGTACTTCGCCTCCTAGAAGCGCATGAATGCCGGATAGCGTAGGCAATTTTGCTACGTAAGACTCAAATCCAAAAATACATCAAGGTCGAATTCTCTAGTGGAAGTTTGTCCCACACCTTTATGCGTCCTTCCTGCTCGACTACCCCTACAGCCACCCCGAATATGTCGACCACATTCTTCTACACCTCCGTCATGGTTCTCGAAATTTTCAGCGGCTCCTAAAAGTTCTTATATGCCATGCTCTTGGATATACAGTGCAATCCTCTGTTCTTGGCTGCTTTCACCTACGTCGCTGCTACTGCCTTGTCCATGCATGAACTTTTTAGTGAAATTTTTAGCATTCTAGACTTCTTTTTGGGTGTATATCTCGAAAATGACCTTTAATCGGGCAAAATGCTAACGGGTTTGGATTTTTTTGATGGAAAAGGGTGAAAATATTTTGCGATCTCAGTTGGAAAATGAAGTAAATGGTTCAGTTTACTAATTGCTACGCCCATTCGTTCAGTTGGCATTGACGAGAGAGAATGAACTGAACCGAATGGACTATCGGTAATGGTCTGAATATGGGTTTTTTTAGCCATAACGCTACACTGCTAGCATTTGAGGGTGTACAAACATGCAAACTAAGAATTACAGAGGAAGATGCATGTTCCAAAATTTGGTATCATCATGTATGATATATGATTTCTGGGAAGTACATTTATAGAAGGATATATATATATATATATATATATCAATTATTTATATCAATCAACTTAAAAACACTATAAAAATACAGACCATCAATAATGTAAAGTACAAAATGCACATTGAATAAATCATATTCCAAACTAGTCATAAATAGCTGTAAAAAAGGAGAGATAAAAAATATATTTATTGAACAGACCAAAAAAATAACACTGTCAATATTTAGACTACTTCTTGGCAATACAACAATAGCAAAAATAACACTGTCAATATTTAGACTACTTCTTGGCAATACAACAATAGCAAATACTAATCCAGCTATAAGAAACCCTAATCTTTGGAAAATAAACCTATCTCTTGGAATAGCCATAGAAACAATGGTTGACATTATATTTCCAATGGAATAAAAAAAGTGACTATGACTTCTTTGAGATGTCTTAACCATTGAAGAACTTTACTCTCACTACGCCATAGATGGCATATTGCAATGAAAACTCATGTTGTTGCTAGCTACAATGTTGTCGTTGCTATGCTGTTTTTTGTCTATTGCAATGCACGCTTTGATGTGTTAGCATAGATATCAACATGTGTTGCAACAGCTATAGATATATTCTAATTAAAAAAGATACATGTCAGCGATCCACACCATAGTTAAAACAAAATCTCAGTCATCCGTCAACATCATCAATCCGCGCCATACCTATTTCTATTCCCGCTTTTATTTTCTTTCAGCCGCCTCACTTTTCATTTCAATTCTGCCCCAAATTTTCAAAATCACCGATCCCTAGTTTCAAAAATCACTGATCCCTAGTTTCCAAAATCATCGATCTCTAATTGCAAATCAAATGTGTAATTGCTTTATTTGGATAAACTTCTTCTTAATTTTATCGAGGAAGGAAACGATCGACTCGAAATTGTCTAAGGTAATTTTTCGCTTTTAATTTTCTATATTGTTTCGATTATACCCGTGCTTGGTGAAAAATTAGCCATATGAAGTTTCTAAACGGTAATATTACTCATCTTCTTCTTCATCAAAATTATCATTTGTGATGCACAAACACTTGCTGTTTCAAGCTTCAGAGTCGTGCTTAAGCTATTTTACTGGACAGTCTACGTTCAGGTATTGAACACCTTCAAGGCTGATACTAGGTTATATTTGATATTTGGTTCAGGCATATACGATTAATTCACAAACAATTGAGCAATATCTCCAGTGCTATGTAAGAATTAAAATGAAGAGGATGATATGTATAAAGATATATAGTGGGCTGCTTGTGAAAGACCTAAAGCTAGTCATTTATATATTATCGGTGATAATTGCAAGTTCATTCAATGGATGTTAAATTCATTGATATTTGGTTCAGGTATTCTTACATAACACTGAAAAATGTTATTGAACCCTAAATGGACATACTACGTTCAGGTATTTATAAGCTTTTATGTATAGAAAGGAACAACTCTTGTGAGTGGAGAAGTAATATCATCAAACAAAGCCAAACAGAGAGCTGAAGTTTATGAAGTTGAAGGTGAGCATCTTATATCTTGTTGGTTAATTGATTTTATGTGCTCTCTTGCTATCAGCTCTTCCTCTTATTGTTTGAATTTACTTGTTTAATGTGGTGTTTGCTGTCCAAATTTAGTAGAGTATCATTTTTGTTTCAATATACATACAACAAACTAACCTCATCGTAATAGCATACTTCCTTTATGTGTGAACCGGAAATGGAATTATAATGCAATCCCTGTCCTGCTTGCATGGGTACTGGCTGGAACCGGAAATGGAATGGCTGGTGTGTCAAAATCTAAGAACTTGGTATTTTAATTGATTGGCTGGCTTGCATGGGAACTGGCTGAATCCGGAAATGGAATTATAATGCAATCCATGTCCTTCTTGCATGATCTCTTATATGTATATGACCTGTCATATTCTTCTTAATATTTCACCCGGTAGTGGAAATCTTATGAATGCTTTTTTATGTTGTATGGTAAATAGTTCTTAGTTCATGTAGTCATTAGTATTGTATCATTTGTGTGACTTGGTAATAGGGATAAAGTAAATGGAGCTACGGATGTGGGAATTGAAAATGAAAATCCTTTTGCAAATCTGGATACAGTAGCAACTGAGCTCATTGGAGATGATAATGAACAAACAACAGTTGTTAATGGGAACGCTAATACTAGTGTTAATCAGGATGGACAACAAGAAACAGATATGAATAGTGCAAAACAACATGAGGCTGAGGTTCAGTGTAGAAGTGGAAACTTTGTGGGTTCTTATGATGACACGACGATGTATCCATCTTCTTCATCTGCTAATACTTCGGCAACTGGTTCATCTTTAGCAGCCTCTATGTCTTCGTCTTCTTTAAGTCATAATGCATCGGTAAGTCCGACTTATACTTCGGCAACTGCTAATGCTTCGGCAATTGCTTTGAATGCAAGTTCCGCTTTAAATATTCCTTCTTCATATCAATGTGCTTCAACGTCCATCTCCTCTATGTCTGGATCACCTTAAATGAAACTTAAGCCACCTGAACGCATAACTGTTATATTGACAGTTATTACCAAGAATTCAGAACTGGGCATTATTACCAGGTAGTAGAAAATATGTTGTTATACTTTGAAATAAATTAAAAATTTATCATATATTATATGATAATAAAACAATGAAGGAATCCCTCTTTTTTTTTTTTTTTTTTGAGGGGCAAAAATTAAACATGAATGTTATGATGTAGGGATGACAAACAGTTCCAAGGAAATTAGATAACATTGATATTTTGAATTCAACCTTAGTCTATGTAAAATTGAGAATTGACACCAGTTTTCTACTATCTCAGCTATATCAGCTACTAAAGAGATTTTACATCTTTATTTGCATCAGCGACTTGAATTTCTAGGTGACTCTACATTAGACCAAGTCATCACAACAGAGCTCTACAAGAACACAAAGATATAGACCCAGAAGAGTTTACCGACTTGAGGTCAGCTTCAATCTACAAAAAAAAATTCGTAGAAGCTATTGTAAGATAAGGTATACATCAGTAACTTCAAACAAGAAAAATGGACAGTATTAAGTTAGTATCCCCAATATTGTACAAATGACAAGCAAAAGTATACACATGCGACACAGCTTCTTAAGTGGCAGTAAACGGTATCTACCTGGTGCCTTGATATTTTTTTCTTCTTAGTTGAGATGTATAATTGACCGTATAACACACTTACAGATAGCACTGGCAATATCTGTGCTTCAGCTGTGCATATTTCACTTGATAAGCATGGAAAGCATAGCCATCTAGCTGATTAGAAGCACGGACTGATATGCATGGATAAACATAGTCATTTAGCTTGAAATCAATGAACACATTGGATGTGCAATGAGTGTAATAATAAGGTGGCAGCCTTGATACACAACATTATGGAAGAGGAAAACGTGCTTGTGGGGTATTTGCACATACTTTGCGAACAAATCATCAGAAGGAAAAAAATAATGGTAGTAGTTTATATAATCATTTTCGTGTATTTTTTCTTGTTTATGGTTTTATGTGTAAGTTTGTATATGAGTGAACCTGTAACACCCCATGGCCATTATTGTCACTCACAAAGGGAATGCATTAATGTCATGAAGCGTTATAGTAGTATAGAACAGATAAATTACAAGAATAAATAAATAAAACACAGCGGAAGATAAAACTTATTTCATAGCATCATAAATTCAAAACAAGCTTACATAAGTAGTCTCCAAAAACCATTACAACAGGATCAATTGTCTTTTCCAAAAACTTCAAAATACATAAAGAAGCAAATACTTAAATAACATAAATGCATCAATCTCCACTGAGCATAAGCAAAGCAATAAAGATGAGAGAGTCCAAAGCGATACATCTACTCTTTTCAAGCAACTGAAAGAAATCGGTACTAAGCTGTAGTATTCCCTCCTTGCAAACCTGGGGGGAGGAAAGAAAAAAGGTGGAAACAAAACGGGTCAGACATAAAGTCTGGCGAGTCCAGTAATTTTAACAAATAAAAGGTAAGGTAAATGATCAAGACATAAATAGGCATCATGATATGGCTGTAACATAGATAAGGTAGATAAAAGGGATGGACAAGATGATTCCGTTCCTAAGTACTAAGACAATCCTACACCTTGGCTAAGCGAACAACCCTCCAAGTACTAACCCCGAAGACCGAAGTCAACATCAGACTAGCACCCAAAGGACTATCCAACTCAACCAACATGTATTTCGTTACACCGCACTTTTGCTAAGTTACACCACATTACTTAATTACACAACACATCTACTAGTCTCTATTTACTAAAGGTTGATCCCTTCCCACTAACTGTACCCACATGACAAACTTGGTAGTTACTTGTACCTAGCTGCTATCATGGGTGCCGGTTTGC
This sequence comes from Allium sativum, assembly GCA_030737875.1. Taxonomy (NCBI): domain Eukaryota; kingdom Viridiplantae; phylum Streptophyta; class Magnoliopsida; order Asparagales; family Amaryllidaceae; genus Allium; species Allium sativum. Next base: position 463,944,706 of record CM060910.1, read on the forward strand.
TCCTACCACCGCTAAGGTACCCTTACCCTACCCATTTGATCGGATCCCTAAACCCCGTAGGCACCCGTGCTGGCCCCACAGTGGGGTGTATCACTCCCCAAAGTGGCAACCCCGATACCAACATAAAATGCACGGCCATACCTACACGATGCAACAACGTCTTACCTACCAATCCGGAACCATGCACGCACATGAACCCGGTGGACTCGCGTTGCCACCGCTATTCACGTTTTGACCTCTTACATTCAAGTCCAGTAAGCGTGCCCCAACCCCGGCCTAGTATCGGGTCCAATTAGATACTTAAACGTGGTTATTGGTTGAAACGGGTCCCCCATCCGACACAAGCCTCCCACCTATGCTTGGTCCCCACTAGATTTTTCTCCTACTTAACCATTTTAATTTAAATGTCCATTCTTACACATTCTACGGTTATGTCCATACTTACATGTCATAATTTACATGTCTTATCTTATTCCGGTTAAGTCCATATTTACATATCATAATTTACATGTCACCCCACTTAACACTCTAACCATACCCATGTCTTATTATGGTTAGTATTCCTTAATTCATTCCTTATGAAGAACGGTGCATGACCTCCCACATTAGACCGAACGATTTGTGGCCGTTGGATTTGTCGGGCGGTTCCGGGCAGTCTTACGCCACAAACCGGATCTATCATCGTGTCATTAACCATTGCGCCTATAATTCATTCCTTTGACCTCTCACATTAGACGTCCAATTGTGGCAGCTGGATTTGCCGGGCGGTTTCGGGCAGTCTTACGCCACAATTGCGCCTAACCTCGTGTCAAAGGTTTATTAATAATCGTATTTCACCCATACCCAATTTTCATGTTATGTATATCCAATTAAACATATAATCATGTTTATAATATTGCCTATTCCAAATTGTCACTAATTACATATTAATTAGCCTCAATTACAAATTTACAATTATAGGCAATTTCATCAATTCCATGTAATTCATACCCAAATATGCCAATTTCACATATTATCCAATTATCCAATAATATCCAATTTTCCATATTTCACATATTCCCATCGTTCCCACGTATTTGCATTCGCACGTATTTTTAACATAGGCTTGAAGGTAGCCTAGATCCAAAAATAAAAGGAATAGGGATAAGAAGAGAGAATCAAATCACAGAAAATTGGAATTAACACAACATCATGAAATAAAGGGGCATGTAAACTAGCATAGAGGCATAATGACAGATTCAACATGAATAAACTGATAAAGGTATGAACTTTACATAGAAACATAGACATATGATGACATGAATCAAAAAGGTGAAGACTTGGATGAGATTTAAATTACATTCATACATATGAATCCTCTTTACAACTTCATCATGTTACTTTTAATCCCATTATATTGTGAAAATCGTCATACTCACCTTTCGTGGTTAAAGAATAGAATTATGCACTGAAATTGGTGTAGAAACGTTGCGGTGTTGCTGATTTATCTTCTTGAATTGTTGTAGAAGCTCTAATCTTTAATTTGAGTTGAATTTGAACACTTGAGATTTGATTTAAAGGCAGTGGCTAGGGTTTAAGAGAGAATTTGACAACATAATGGTGTCATAGATAATATTTATGAATTAGGGTTAGGTCTTAGGGTGTATATATAGGTGTAGGAAGTTATTCAGGCCTTAGGATTAACACTAGAACTGATCTGGACCAATCAGATGCCATATCAGCCCTTAGGGCGAATCCGGCCACGGGTTGGCAGCAAAACACCCTGTATTGACCTCTAGTCGACCAACCGGGGCTCGGGTCGACTCCAAAAATGGTGCGGTTCGGCTATTCCCCCTCCCGATTCGCTGTTTTGAACTTTTTTTGAATATTTGTTTATTTAATTTATATATATATATATATATCTCATATGCATACAAACTTCATGGCTTAATAACTTCTTCATAATTAACCATTTTCACACTAAACCACTTTTTGAACTGCGTTCACACTAAGCCACTTTTTAGCCATTCCCCTAAAACAAAAATATGGCACTGGCGGGGATCGAACTATGTACCTCTTGTATGCAAGTCACATGTTCTAACCAAATAAGCTACTAAGTCTTTTGCTTACAAACCTTAGAACAATGCTAAACATTCTTTTCTCATTCCTCTTTTTCAAATAAATTATTCTTTAATTTGTTATTTTAATATTCTCAGAAAATACGAGGTGTTACATTCTTCCCTACTTAAAGGATTTCGTCCTCGAAATCTCTAAGTCAAGAAGAACGTATCCTACCATCCAATCATCCATCTACTCAACCATCAACCACTAGCAACCATGGTCCTTAAAAGATTTCTAATGCTTTTCATGTACATATGCATAGTGTGTGTATATGTCCGTATACTAATACAAAATCAGGCGATCCACTGATTCAGCCGACCTCCTTAATGCAAATAATGATAGTGCCATGTATCCATCATGTATGCAAAGAACCCTATACATATCATTACTACATGTGTGCACAACCATTCATTTAAATGCAACATCCATATGATACACACATTCAACGTACATTCATTTTACTAAATACATCCATTTATATGCAATATGCAATATGAAAGTGACTGAGCCGATCTAGTGCCTAAAGTGTGTGTATATGCATCCACGAGCAACTACTAGCAAACACTTGCATCCACCATACATAACATGTCTCAAACACATGTTTCAACCATAGGACTACCCTATCTAAAGGTCAAAGATACCAGTGAGAGGACATACTAAAGATAGAATAAGTACAAGCTAAGTGATAAAGGAGAAATTAAAAGACATACCCTCGAAAAGAAAAGGGTACAATGAACGCATCTTCTCTTCCGTCTCCCAAGTAGCGTCGCTCTCATCATCTCCCCATTGCACTTTGACTAGCTTGACCTCTCGATTCCTCAACTTCTTAATCTCCGACCCAAGAATGCATGTAGGAGCTCGTCGAATCGTCGCATCACGCTCTATTTCCACCTCTCTAAGCAAGCTCTTCCAAAACTCGCTAATAAAGATAGGATCGCGATCGCTCACTATGCTAGAAGGAACACCGTGCAAACGAACTATCTCTCGAATGTATACGGAGGCTAACCATGGAGCAGTCCTCTTACTCTTCACCGGAATGAAATGGGCGCTCTTAGTAAGTCTGTCTACCACGACCTGAATCCCCGTATTACCCTTCCTCGATCTTGATAACCCATCAACAAAGTCCATCGAGACACTCTCCCACTTCCATTGTGGGACCTCCAATTGGTGAAGCAACCCACCGGGTTTCTTTTGATCTGCTTTTACTTGTTGGCACACCAAGCATCTAGCGACAAACTCGGCCACATCCCTCTTCATACCGGCCCAAAAGTAATCTCGTCTCATGTCCATGTACATCTTGTCCCCACCGGGATGAATGGTCATCTTCAAACGATGTGCATCATCAAGAATGGTCTTCCTCAAGTTCTCGTCTCGTGGTACACAAGTTCTACCATCCCTACGTAACAAACCCTTATCATCTAGGGTATACCTACTGAGATGGCTCGATGACTCCCCCCTTATGAGCTTATCTACTAACTCAACCAACTGTGGGTCATCTCGCTGTGCCTCACAAATCCGTCCCAAAAGCGTAGGTCTGACCTCTAAGGATGCTAGCAAACCGGGTACAAAGTCAATGGAAGGTCTAAAGTCAAACGTAGAGATGAACTCTAAGCTTCGCCGCTCCACAAACAACGGACTCAAGGACAACCTTTTCCTACTTAAGGCGTCTGCCACCACGTTACCCTTGCCAGGGGTATATGCTATCTCGAAATCGTAGGACGCTAAGAATTCCATCCACCTTTGCTGCTTTAAGTTCAAGTCCTTCTGAGAGAACAAGTATGTTAGCGATTTGTGGTCTGTAAACAATTCGAATTTCTCGCCAAGAAGATAATGGCGCCAAGACTTAAGCGCGAAAACAATAGCGGCCAACTCTAGGTCATGTGTAGGGTAATTTTTCTCATGCACTCTCAACTGCCTTCCTCCATAGGCTATTACCCTCCCCTCTTGCATTAAGACTGCGCCTAGTCCTGTCCCACAAGCATCGGTATAAACGGTAAATGGCTTACTCCCATATGGCAACACTAAGACTGGGGTTGTGGTCAAAGCTCTCTTTTTAAACGTTGGAACGCATCATCACAATCTACGTCCCACGTGAAAACTAGGTTATTCTTCGTTAAGCATATCAATGGGGCTGATATCTTTGCGAAGTCCTTGATAAACTTCCTATAATAGCCAGCCAACCCCAAGAAACTCCTCATCTCGGTAGCATTTTTAGGGACCTTCCAATCTTGGATGGCCACCACCTTCGAGGGATCCACAGCTATCCCTTCTTTGGAAACCACGTGCCCTAAGAATCGCACTTCCTTCCTCTAAAAGTGACATTTAGAAAATTTAGCTTTAAGGTTATGCGCTCGAAGGATCTCCAACACTTCCCTAAGATGTAGGGCATGCTCTTCCTCGTTCTTAGAAAAGATCAAGATGTCATCCACCAAGACCACCACGAATTTATTAAGGTACTCCCTAAACACCCTACTCATCAAGTCAACAAAGTATGCGGGGGCGTTTGTCAAACCGAAGGGCATCACAAGCCACTCATAGAAACCGTCCGGAGTCCTAAAGGAAGTCTTGTCTATGCTATCCTCAGCCACTCTCAACTGATGGAAACCAATGGCTAAGTCCAACTGCGAAAACACTGAGGCGCCAACTAACTGATCGAAGAGATCGTCAATCCTCGGCAGTGGTTGCCTATTCTTCTTAGTAAGCTTATTAAGTTCTCTATAGTCCACACAAAGTCTAAGGGACCCATCCGCCTTCGTGGCAAATACTACTAGAGCACTCCACTCCGATATACTACGTCTTATAAACCCCTTCTCAAGCAACTCCCCTACTTGCTTATTGAGTTCCCTCCTCTCACGAGGAGCCATGTGGCGTACTGGCAGAGATATGGGTTTTGCATTGTCTACAAGATAAAAACGAAAGTCTATCTCACATTTTGGGGGTAAACCCCTCACCTCATCGAAAACATCAACATATTCACGGACTATACGAACAGAATGTAAATCATCATTGGATGCGTCAAGTGACTCAAGATAACTAAGCATCACCGATCCTTTAGGGTCACAAGAAATATCAAGGGTCTTTCCACTACGAGTCAACAATTTTACTACCCTTCGTTCACAATCTAGGATGGCACCATGTCTGGCTAGCCAATCCATCCCTAGAATCAACTCATAGCCCATGAAATCAAGCACAAAAGCATTACATTCAAAACCAACGCCTAAGATAGACAATCTCAAATCCCTACAAACCATGGATAAATGAGTCGACCCACCAATAGGATTTGAGACTATAATGGGATCCACAACGAGACTAGTATTTAAGTGCAGTGTTTCAACTAATGATGTAGAGATAAGCGAATGTGATGCGCCAGAATCGAATAAAGTACGGATAGGGTGATCAAACAAGAAAATCAAACTTTCGACAGAAATTTTTCTACCTTCTCCCTGCCCCGGAGCCATGAGAGCATGAACCTGCCCTCCCGAAGTAGAACCTGCCCTCTACCCTTACTTCTTAGGACAATCCTTGACAGCATGACCCAGATCACCACAATGATAACAAGCGAACTTCTTCTTCTTCCTACAGTCTTTCTTCAAATGGCTGGGTATCCCACAGTTGTGACACTTCCTCTTTTCTTTACCACCTTTCTTTTGTTGTTGGGCTTTCTTTGGATCCTCCTTCTTATCTTGCAGCATAAAAGTACTTACACCCTTCTCTTCTTCATGCATGTATGCCATATCAACAAGTTTTTCATACGTAGCCCCCATTGGAAAGTGAGACATAGCCAAACTGTGAAGCGGTTCATTTAGGCCCTTTGCAAACCTCAAGGCCTTCTTGTGAGGCGTATTCACCAACTCTAGTCCAAATCTCGCCAACTTATTAAATTCGGTCACATACTCCTTCACGGTCAAGTTTTTCTGCTTCAATGTCAAGAACCTCTCCATGCACATACTCCCCTCAGCTTGAGAAAGGAATTTCAACTCAAACTTTCCCCTAAAATCTGCCCACGTCTCTACAGCACGCTCTCCATTAGTAACCTCTCACCAAAACGAAGCTTCGTCCTTCATCAACCAATCAGCCAATTGGACCTTCTTACAATCGTCCAAATCAAAAATGCAAAACAAATCCTCCACTTCTTTCAACCAATTTCTAGCTTCAACGAACGTTTCAGACCCACTAAAAGGTTTTCCACCCATTGAACAAAAGTCTTTACATATCTTGGAGAAAGCATCTCCACGCGGAGGAATGACTGGAGCTGGGGGAGGAGGAGGAACGTCGGCCGGACCCGCAGCGGCGGCCCTAGCCTCGAGATATTGACGAAACCAACTGGGTACATGAACACCCTCTGGTATCTCAGATGCTCCAGACATGCTAAAAAGAAAAAAAAAGAGTTTCAAAATAAGGGAAGTGAAAGAGAGATGTATGGCTTGCGGGGATTATGCGCTTTAAAGTAAACTTTCCTTGAAAATAGCTTCTTTAAAACAAGTTTTTGAAAATACTTTCTATGAAAATAATACTTTTGAAAACACTTCTCAAAACTTTTTATTTGTTCTTGTAACCATAGCTCTGATACCACGTGTAACACCCCATGGCCATTAATGTCGCTCACAAAGGGAATGCATTAATGTCATGAAGCGTTATAGTAGTATAGAACAGATAAATTACAAGAATAAATAAATAAAACACAGCGGAAGATAAAACTTATTTCATAGCATCATAACTTCAAAACAAGCTTACATAAGTAGTCTCCAAAAATCATTACAAGAGGATTAATAGTCTTTTCCAAAAACTTCAAAGTACATAAAGAAGCAAATACTTAAATAACATAAATGCATCAATCCCCACTGAGCATAAGCAAAGCCATAAAGATGAGAGAGTCCAAAGCGTTACATCTACTTTTTCAAGCAACTGAAAGAAATCGACACAAAGCTGTAGTATTCCCTCCTTGCAAACCTGAGGGGGGGAAATAAAGAAAAGAGGTGGAAACAAAACGAGTCAGACATAAAGTCTGGCGATTCCAGTAATTTTAACAAATAATAGGTAAGGTAAATGATCAAGACATAAATAGGCATCATGATATGGCTGTAACATAGATAAGGTAGATAAAAGGGATGGACAAGATGATTCCGTTCCTAAGTACTAAGACAATCATACACCTTGGCTAAGCGAACAACCCTCCAAGCACTAACCCCGAAGACCGAAGTCAACATCAGACTAGCACCCAAAGGACTATCCAACTCAACCAATATGTATTTCGTTACACCACACTTTTGCTAAGTTACACCACATTACTTAATTACACCGCACATCTACTAGTCTCTATTTACTAAAAGTTGATCCCTTCCCACTAACTGTACCCACATGACAAACTTGGTAGTTACTTGTACCTAACTGCTATCGTAGGTACCGGCTTGCTTCTACCACCGCTAAGGTACCCTTACCCTACCCATTCGATCGGCTCCCTAAACCCCGTAGGCACCCGTGCTGGCCCCATAGTGGGTGTATCACTCCCCAAAGTGGCAACCCCGATACCAACATAAAATGCACGGCCATACCTACATGATGCAACAACGTCTTACCTACCAGCCCAGACCCATGCACGCACATGAACCCGTTGCCACCACTATTCACGTTTTGACGTCTTACATTCAAGTCCAGCAAGCATGCCCCAACCCCGGCCTAGTACCGGGACAAATTAGATACTCAAACGGGTTACTGGTTGAAACGGGTCCCCCATCCGACACAAGCCTCCCACCTATGCTTGGTCCCCACTAGGTTTTTCTCCCACTTAACCATTTTAATTAAAATGTCCATGTCTTACACATGCTATGGTTAAGTCCATACTTACATGTCATAATTTACATGTTTTATCTTATTCCGGTTAAGTCCATATTTACATGTCATAATTTACATGTCACCCCACTTAACCCTCTAACCATATCCATGTCTTATTATGGTTAGTATTACTTAATTCATTCCTTATGACGAATGGTGCATGACCTCCCACATTAGACCGAACGCTTTATGGCCGTTGGATTTGTCGGGCGGTTCCGGGCAGTCTTACGCCACAAAACGGGTCTAACCTCGTGTCATTAACCGTTGCGCCTACAATTCATTCCTTTGACCTCTCACATTAGACGTCCAATTGTGGCATCCGGATTTGCCGGGCGGTTCCGGGCAGTCTTACGCCACAATTGCACTTAACCTCGTGTCAAAGGTTTATTAATAATCGTATTTTACCCATACCCAATTTTCATGTCATGCATATCCAATTAAACATATAATCATGTTTATAATATTGCATATTCCAAATTGTCACTAATTACATATTAATTAGCCTCAATCACAAATTTACAATTATAGGCAATTTCATCAATTCCATGTAATTCATACCCAAATATGTCAATTTCACATATTATCCAATTATCCAAAATATCCAATAATATCCAATTTTCCATATTTCACATATTCCCATCGTTCCCACGTATTTGCATTCGCGCGTATTTTTAACATAGGCTCGAAGGTAGCCTACATCCAAAAATAAAAGGAATAGGGATAAGAAGAGAGAATCAAATCACAGAAAATTGGAAATAACACAACATCATGAAATAAAGGGGCATGTAAACTGGCATAGAGAAATAATGACAGATTCAACATGAATAAACCGATAAAGGTATGAACTTTACATAGAAACATAGGCATATGATGACATGAATCAAAAAGGTGAAGACTTGGATGAGATTTAAATTACATACATACATATGAATCCTATTTACAACTTCATCATGTTACTTTTAATCCCATTATATTGTGAAAATCACTGTACTCACCTTTCGTGGTTAAAGAATAGAATTATGCACTGAAATTGGTGTAGAAACGTTGCGGTGTTGCTGATTTATCTTCTTGAATTGTTGTAGAAGCTCTAATCTTTAATTTGAGTTGAAGTAGAACACTTGAGATTTGATTTAGAGGCAGCGGCTAGGGTTTAAGGGAGAATTTGACAACATAATGGTGTCATAGATAATATTTATGAATTAGGGTTAGGTCTTAGGGTGTATATATAGGTGTAAGAAGTTATTCAGGCCTTAGGATTAACCCTAGAACTGATCTGGACCACTCAGATGCCATATCAGCCCTTAGGGCGAATCAGGCCACGGGTTGGCAGCCAAACACCCTGTATTGACCTCAAGTCGACCAACCGGGGCTCGGGTCGACTCCAAAAATGGTGCGGTTCGGCTATTCCCCCTCCCGATTCGTTGTTTTGAACTTTTTTTGAATATTTATTTATTTAATTTTATATATCTATATATATATATATATATTTCTCTCATATGCATACAAACTTCATGGCTTAATAACTTCTTCATAATTAACCATTTTCACACTAAACCACTTTTTGAACTGCGTTCACACTAAGCCACTTTTTAGCCATTCCCCTAAAACAAAAATATGCTCAATTGCCTTAACCTCTCACATTGGATAGGTATTGTTGTGACAACTGGACAGCCGGGCGGGTCATGACAGGTTTACGTCACAACTCAATCGAACCTCGGGTTAAGCATAATCGTGTTAATCTAATTTACATTTTATTTATGTAAATTATTCAAATTCAAATTATTACCACATTTATTCTCAATAAATCTCATTAATTTAGGTATATAATTAACGTCATTTATGCCATCAATCACTTATGTGATTAATGACTAATCTATGACAGTCTTCCTAAAATTACCAGTTTTAACCCAACATTACCCGTCTAACATTAGGCTAACCAACTTAGCCTAATTTACGTTTGCATGGTTTTTGGTATACATATTAGGCTAAAAGCTTAGCCTAATTTATGTACACAAATTGGCATAAATTAGCATAAACATGACATGGTATAATTTTGGCATTGATGACATAATAAATATGAACATAACAAATTGGCATAAATTAGCATAAACATGACATGGTATAATTTTGGCATTGATGACATAATAAATATGAACATAACAAATTGGCATAAATTAGCATAAACATGACATGGTTTAATTTTGGCATTGATGACATAATCAATATGAACATAACAAATTGGCATAAATTAGCATAAACATGACATGGTATAATTTTGGCATTGATGACATAATAAATATGAACATAATGGGGTGAACTTGCAAAATAGCCATCATGAACATTACAGGGGTGAACTTGCAAAATGACTAATATGAACATTAAAATGTCATAGGTGTGAACTTGCAATTATAAGCCAATTCAACATATATGTGTATTTTTAACATAGGCTATATTAACGACATACATGAGAATTAGCAATATGAACTAATCCATATACATATGTTAATTTGCAACGTAGACAAATCAACATACGTATATGTGAGTTAGCGACATAGGCTAATCAACATACACATGTGTTACTTGGTAACATGGATTCAACATACTTGCAAATTAATCACAACATATGATAAGTGTGAACTTGAGATATGGCATATGTTTCGCATAAACATAAACATATAGATTTTGACAATTGGTCGCATGACTTTACAACATAAACTTGCATAATAGATTATACAATCCTCATAAGATGTCACAAATCCAAGTCCATACTTATACAAATAAACTTATCAAATAATTTCCAATTCAACCTAATAATAGAATCAAATCACTGGTATAGATTAATATTATGCAACATAACAAACATCATACTTAATAATTCCCAATTCAACATGATAATAGAATTAAATCACAAACGTATATTAATAACATAACGAGCATCGTACTATTATCATTTCATCGCAAAACATGATATTCATCTTATTTCGCATTCCACAAATGTAGCTAAACTTACATCAATTTCACTTTATTTCATCGCCATATTATAATTAAGTATTTAGATCTGAAAATAACTAGAACTTACATAGCGCGGCTAATGAATTAAGAATTGGTTTTGTTGTAGAAATGTTGCGGCGTTGCTGATTTATTGTTTGAACCATTGTTGAAGCTTTGTTCTTTGATATGAGTTGAATAGATTAGCTTTGAATTGATTTGTTGTTCGTCTCTTCAAGTGGAGGCTCTCCTTAGTTTTCTCCCGACAGCATGGCGGCTACACTTCTTATTTTTATGTGAATATTTAGTTGGAGACCTAGGGTCTTTTTATAGAGTTGCAAGTTAATTTGAGCCGTCGATGAAGCTAGGTTAAACCAGAGCCGTCCGTTCTAAAGAGAAGCCAATTATGTTCACAATTACTTTCTTAATCAACATTTACCATTATTTGTCAATCCATATAAATACGTACATATTAGATACATCTTCCCTTTACACATTTATTATTATGCACATTAGATATATCTCCCCTTTACACGTTTATTTGTATGCACATTAGATACATCTCCCCTTTACACATTTATTATTTAATTAGCAACTTTAGTGTTAACAGAAATACGGGGTGTTACATTCTCCCTTCCTTAAAGGATTTCGTCCCCGAAATCTTCAAGTCTAGGAGAATGCATATCCTACCATCCAATCGCCCATCTACTCAGCCATCAAACACAGGCATCCATTATCCTTAAAGGCTTCTAATGCTTTCATGTTTATATGCACAGTGTGTGTACATGTTCGTATCTAATGCAAAATTAGGCGGTCTACTGATTCAGTTGACCTCCTTAATGCAAACCATGATAGCGCCATGCATACAATATGTATGCAAAAAGATTCCTAATGATACATATTAATTCTACATGCGTGCCCAACCGTTCATCGAAATGCAGCATCCATATGATAACACATTCAAATTCATCCATAAACAAGTATAAACACTCATGCATACGCAATATGAAAGGTGACTGAGCCGATCTAGTGCCTAATGTGTAAATGCATCCACGAGCAACCACTAGCAACCACTTGCAGCCATTTGCAACCATCAATCATAACATGTCTCAAACACATGTTTACACCCAATTGTTCCTATCTAAAGATATAGTCGAAAGACAGAAGCAAGTAAAAACTTTGTGCCCATTAGGCAATGTCAAAACTGGAAATCTACGCCACATATATCCTGATTAGGAGAAGAACCCCCTAAGCATCAGCCCCGAAGACCGAAATCAACATCAGACTGACACCCAAAGAACTACTCAACCCAACCAATATATATATGTTTCTAGGAAACTAAGCATGACAGACTCCTTTTAGGTCACAGGAAATCCCTTCCTAAAACTAACCAATATCCTATAAAACCCAAAAAGTTTAGTCAACCCAACGAACACCCTAAAGCCCCAACATGTGTTACCAACAGATGAGTCATACTCCCTATGGGGTTTGCAATAGAAATTGGATTGAGAATAGGATCGAGAGGATATACACAAAAGATAGCATGTGAGTAAGCTCTACAGGAAAAGAGGGATCAAGGATATACTCTTAAAAAGAGATATGATACGCGAATCTAGTCTTCAATCTTCTAAGTCTCATTTCCTTGAGCTTAACTCCATTGTGTTTTGACCATCTTTAACTTCACAATTTCGTAGCTTCTTAATTCTAGTTTCCAAAATATGAGTTGGAACCCATTTCACTGTTGCCCCTCGTTCCACTTTCACTTATTCTCCTTCTAGTATACTTGGCTCAAACATAACTGCGTACTCATGGTTTCATGCAAGCTCTCCAAAATTCACTAGTGAATCTTGGATCTCGTTCACTTACTAGAAGGTATTCCACATAGATGAATTATCTCTTGAAAATAAACAAATGTCAACCATGTTGCCAAATGTACTTACTAAGGTGATTCTTTACAACTCATGCATAAGCGAAATGAACCATCCGCCTTAGTGGCGAACGCTACTCGAGCGGATCAATAAATGTATCTAGAGATTCTAGGTAATTAATCATGGTAGAACCCTAAGGGTTACACGAGACTCCGAGGGCATTACTAAGGCAAGTCAAGAGTCTAACTACCCTCTTTTTTCATACTCAAGAATGGTACCATTTCTGGATATCCACTCCATTCCTACAATCAACCCATAGCCTAAAAACATAAGCATTACTTCTAAACCCAACACTTAGCATAGACATCCTCAAATCCAAACAAGTCATCAATAAATGAGTTGATTCCCCAACAGGATTTGAGACAAAAATGGGATCCTCTACTACGCTAGTACTAAGGTGCAGAGACTCAACTATCGAAGCATAATTAAAAGGATGTGATGTACAAAAACAAAGTTCTAGTGGGATGATAGAAAAGAAAAGCTAAACCTTTAACAGAAACGTTATCACCTCTCTTAGGTACGCTAGTAGTGAGAGCATACAATTGCCCTCTTGACGATCTTGTCTTTTGCCCTGGTCCTTGTCCTATAATACTTAACTACACGTCCCTTCTTACCATACTAAAGATACTCTCTCTTGTCATGGGTTTTACTTATTCCTTTCACTTTGGCTTCTCTCCTTTCACCTTTTTCCTCCTTCTTGGATGTTCTTACTATCCTTGTATAGCTTGTTGACAAGTTTTCTCGGAAGCTACCTCCATCGCACGACAATTCTACAAAGCTTGAAATAAGATTAGACGCAGATGGAACTACTGCGGCTACAGATGGAGGTTGGGCACTTCTTTGCCCTCCGACATGAGTCGTACGCCTACAGAACTATGGTGAAAAGAGGGGAAAGAAAAGATTCAAAGAGAGAATCAAAAGATAGTGCATGTGGCTTTGGGGAATATGCTTTTCGTAAAACAAAACTTTTCTTTAGAAAAATGCTTCTTTGTAAACGTTTTGAAAATAATTTCAGAAGGTTTTTAAAAGCTTTTGCCCAGTCTGGTAACCTTCTGCTCTGATACCAAATTCAAAATACTAATTTACATTTTAAAAAGGTGAAGACTTGGATGAGATTTAAATTACATACATGCATATGAATCTTATTTACAACTTCATCATGTTACTTTTAATCCCATTATATTGTGAAAATCACTGTACTCACCTTTCGTGGTTAAAGAATAGAATTATGCACTGAAATTGGTGTAGAAACATTGCGGTGTTGCTGATTTATCTTCTTGAATTGTTGTACAAGCTCTTATCTTTAATTTGAGTTGAAGTTGAACATTTGAGATTTGATTTAGAGGCAGCGGCTAGGGTTTAAGAGAGAATTTGACAACATAATGGTGTCATAGATAATATTTATGAATTAGGGTTAGGTCTTAGGGTGTATATATAGGTGTAAGAAGTTATTCAGGCCTTAGGATTAACCCTAAAACTGATCTGGACCACTTAGATGCCATATCAGCCCTTAGGGCGAATCAGGCCACGGGTTGGCAGCCAAACACCCTGTATTAACCTTTAGTCGACCAACCGGGGCTCGGGTCGACTCCAAAAATGGTGCGGTTCGGCTATTCCCCCTTCCGATTCGTTGTTTTGAACTTTTTTTGAATATTTATTTAATTTTATATATCTATATATCTATATATATATATATATATATATATATATTTCTCTCATATGCATACAAACTTCATGGCTTAATAACTTCTTCATAATTAACCATTTTCACACTAAACCACTTTTTGAACTGCGTTCACACTAAGCCACTTTTTAGCCATTCCCCTAAAACAAAAATATGGCGCTGGCAGGGATCAAACTATGTACCTCTTATATGCAAGTCACATGTTCTAACCAAATGAACTACTAAGTCTTTTGCTTACAAACCTTAGAACAATGCTAAACATCATTCTTTTCTCATTCCTCTTTTTCAAATAAATTATTCTTTAATTTGTTATTTTAATATTCTCAGAAAATACGGGGTGTTACAGAACTGAGTGACAATGTAGTGTGGAATGTATGTATATACGAGTGAATGTACAATAGTGAAGTCAAAAAATTTGTACCAATTGAAATGTTGAAATAAAATATTTATTCAAATAAAACACTGCATTATAATAATATTTATTATAATATTATGAAATCTTTGATCAATAGCAGTTGAGGTGTAATTACTTTTAGCAGTTGTAAAACAATTTTTAACAACTGCTAGAAACAATCGTAAAATACTGTGTCACTTCTCTGGGGTTGCCGTAGGCCATCTATGGCGTAGTGTCTTCCAACCAGCAAAACAAGATAAATTGAAACAAATTTAGAACAAAACAACATTTATACTTAATTATATCATAACTGGATGCTATTAATTACCCGTCAGCACAACATTTAAGCAACCAGAATTCATGTCTTTCAATTTTGTGAAATGCCTATCCAACATGAGACAATGCAGATTCGTTTACTCCTGAAACCAAGAAGTTTAACTTTGTGTTATATGAAGTAACACTCATCAGATTTTGTAACCATGCAAACCAGGCCGGTAGGGATACCATATGCTCTACACCGGTCTAATTTTTCGGGGTGCCACACTGACCCGGTATCATATGAAAGTCTATGGGGTGGATCCTGTAGTGCATATGCAAGTATATATACTTCTAAATAAGATATAACTATATCAGTGTAATATAAGTAAATATAAAATAAGCATAGCTGAATTTTAATATTGGTTCAGACCCCCCGTCCTATGTCTAGTTCGGAAGACCCCCTTCGGCTTTCTAACTATCAGAACGACCCGCTCTTCGGCTGGAGGAATAAAATTACAATAAAGAAGTTTTCTTGACAAGTATGTATTCTTGGTAACATTGATTTTGACTTAATATTATAAGCTCTCCTATAATCTCCTTTACGTATCATGTGATATGAAGTTCTTGATGTATAGAAGAGATAAGTGAGTGCTTTTTGAATGCTCTCCAAAGATCAAAGAATATGCAAAGAATAGAGTATATAGAAAAGAAAGATTCCAAGAGACAAGATAACAAAATCTTTTTTGCTCAAATATATTTATAGGAATCGAAGATTTTTGTTGAAGGTAAATGATCTTTAAACTGAACTTTTCATTCAAAAAGTTGCATCTCTTGAAGGAGGAAGAAGTATAGATTAAAAATAGATGCAACTCTTCACTTTGAGAAGAAACCTTTATAAAATTTTAAGCCCGTCACTTAGCACAGACATCTATTGCTTATGTCAGACGTATGTGCTGGTATTCTAGAAATTTTCCTGGTCTCAGCTCAGATGTATGACATAAGGTTCAAACGTTTGTGATGGTACTCTCGAAAATTCTAGAGTACAGTGACAAACGTCAGAACTAATAGTCAGACGTCTGACACATGCGCAGTGTTATTTTCTGGATTTCTTTCTCTTGTAAACAACTATTATGTATGTGAAATTTTTTCAAGGAGATTGTACAATATATATACACTAATATTTTATACTAGACACTAACTAATATTGTGAAGCTTCGTTTTATTGTCTTCAAGTCTTTGATTATATTCCCGTATATTATAGATAACCTGCATACATAGATGAACCATATCGTATATAGTGATTGTATAGTTGTCATAAAAAGCATATAAAAGAGGTTCTAACATTCTCCCTTTTTTATGATGACAACTATACAATCAATATCAATAATATGTGAATGCTCCTCCTGAGTTAGTGATTTCCAGTACTTAGTATATTCATCTCCCCCTTTATCATTAATTATCAAAAAGCATATATGAAAATGATCAACTAACATAAACCATGTAAAATTACATACAAGTAGCACAAGTCACATAGTTATCATGCACATAATATTACAACGTAATAAGTACACCAATAAGTCAGAATAAAGTAAAGGATTAGAATCTTAAAGTTCAAATTTGATGTTACGAATATTTGCATAGGTTTAAACAACAATAATCTTATGGATTCATGGAATATTCACAAAGCCTAGAGGATTGATCATCGTAATTGGTGTTGTGCCACCGTAATTGATTGTGATACTCAATATCCTCATGGATTGATAGTCCATGAAACGCTGGATAATGTCCGTATTGAGGAGCATCTTCTAGCGGCCACGAACTTTCATCTTCCTCTTCTTCTTCCTTCTCCTAAACAGCTGCAGGATCCATATGTTCTTTCCCAGGTGCATGTTCTTCAAATTGTTCTGAAGTTGAACTAATCCTTGTTGGTGTTCTTGAGTTGTTGGAGGTGGAGGAAGTGATGTAGAGGAATGTGATAAGGATCTAGAAGATGAGTGACTACATACTTTTCTTATTATTTTTCCTAAGGTAGAAACGACTTTGTCTAAAGTCTTCTCAACTTTTGTCATTCTTCCTGAGAAGGATCATTCCAAGCGTGTAACCTTTTTATGTAGGACCTTTTGGTTAAGAGAGAATACTCGTTGATTTTGAGGTGTGATGTCTTGAAAAATTTCTCTTGTTTCAAAGGAAATTCGTGCTTCTTGAATTTCTGGGTTAGAGTAATACTCTCTTGGTTTAGAAGGCCCAGTTGCAGCTATAGGTATTGAGATAGGTCGTCGTCATTGTTTTGTTGTTGTTGTTGTGGTTGTTGTTGGTGTTCTTGTTGTTAAGGTCGTGTGGGTTGTGGTTGTCGATGTTGTCTAGCCAGCCACTGAAGAGTATAATTCTAGGTGGGAATTCAGGAAGATGTATTAAGGTTGCAAAATGAATTACACTTTATTTAACTTTTATTTCTACATATTTTGACAAATATAAAGTAATATTATATGCCCTTAGAATTCGCATTGTGTATGCTGCGTAGGGAATCATTTGCTTAGATGGTGTCCAGAAACTCTTGATTTGATCAAATATATACTATGCTCAATTTATTTCCGTGAAACCAAAAACAACATATAGAGCTTTATGGTCATAATCATAAGCTTGCTTATGACTGCCTAGTCTTGAAAACACAGTATTTAGAAGTATCTGTTCAATAGTCTAGGCCGTGGACAAAAATAGAATGTGTCATTTTAGGTATATCGTCTTCCCAAATAAGATAGGTAATCCAGTCTCTGGGTTTATGACTCATATCAAAAATATCTTGTAATCTTGTCTCAGAATATAAGCACTTAAAACTTTGTCCTAACATTTCCACATTGATTCGTACGACTTGTCCATACCAAATTTTCAGGATCCTGTGGGTTCCATATATGGATTGGACATAAATTTATGAAAAAAAGGAATATAGCCAAGGGATCAATTTGGCCTTTGTTAAATTCATAATCAATTAAATCTTTAATTTCATCATAGCTAACCACATTATCTATGTCATATTTATCAAATCGATTTAATGGGTAAAACGGACATGTGTGGACGTTTTCTTCTCCAAATCCTTTAGTATATCTTCACCATCTTTCTCCAGCATCCATTTGTTGATTTGGTCTAATGTAGCTAGATGTTCGGAGGATTAGAATGACCCTTATGCTTTGGTGGTCATCTTTCATTTGGGGAAAGGTTTTTGGGTGCCATTGAAGTGATTATTGGAGGAAAATTGATTTGCGGATTTAAGAGAAATGAGTGAATGTAAAAAGTAATAGTGGAAAATTTTGATAGGATGGGGTAAAAAAGTTGTCTAAATTAAAAAAATATAACCTATATAATATGATAGATGTCTGAGTGTAAACTTCAGATATCTGAGCGTAAATAAAGTTTTGACCCGAGAGGTATGACAAACGTCTGTGCAGAAAGGTTCAAAATTTTTGTTTTCTAGAGCAAACTGACAGACATCTAACCATATATGGAAGACTCTGTGCTAAAAGTAATAACATTTTTAATTTACAGTGACTTATAACAGACATTTAAGTAATAAAATTGACATTTTTATTGATATCTTTGTATTCACTGATTTTTTTTTATTTCATAGACAAATACAACTTGAAATAACTTATAGTATGATTAGGGAAAGATTAATATTCCTTTGAAATATAAATAATGTGTACTTTAGATAGCATGTGCACACTAAAATAAAACTATATAACCGATATGTAGCCATATGAAACACACACACACACACACACATACACACACACACACACACACACACACACACACACACACACACACACACACATATATATATATATATATATATATACACATACAGGGTGTGGTCAAGCCATGTAATAAAAGTATATAATAACAACATTATCACTCTTACTTTCCTTAGTGCGTCTCTTGACGGTTTCATGAATTAGGTTCATATGGTTCATCATAATTATTGGTGATGATGACAGTTGTTTCGAAGATGATGATGGACCTTCGTAGCAACACTTTTCTGGGAGTAATTGCATCCTTCGGGGTTTTGTAGAAATGTGGAGATTTTTGTAGACGCTTTTTTGTTGGGATGTGTATGCACATAATCTAGAGCGACTTCTCTGAAAAATTGAGATGTTGAATCGTGCCTTCTTATTTGTAGTACATTTCTCTTTGAAGTTCATCATCTCACGTTGGCAGTGAGATATTTCATCTAGTTTTTCGTCAATCATCGATGTCTTTTCTTGTTTAACTCGTTTGAGCAGCGAAGATAATCCCATTTGCTTTTCAGATGGTGTGATAAGGGAGGAATTCGTGGGGGTGAAGGTGTTCTGATTAGGGTTGAAGCATCGCTTGATGGTGAGCTTTGAATTAAGTGAAGTAATTTCTTAGGAAGAATAATTGTATAATGTTTACTTGTAATGAGAAAATTATTTTTTGATTTTGTATTTGGATGTAATCGTATATTTAGAATAGGGAATGGTTATAAATAGCTTCAAACAAAAACAAAGTTAATGGTTAGTAGAATGAAATTTTTATTTTTAGTTAGAAAACATCATTTACTATTTCTGGAAATTCATAGTTATAAATTTGAAAATTTTAGCTTGTAAGTTCACTGAAGGAACATATTCCCAAATCACGTCGCAATTTGACAAACGTTTGTTCATTTAATGGGTTGGTAGAAATATCCGCTATCTGATTTTCACTGTTTACATATTCTAAAGTAATAATACCTTTATCTACATTATCACACCGGAAGTGATGTCGTATATCTATAGGTTTTGTTCTTCACAATGGTTAACTGAATTTTTAAATAAATTTATAGCGCTTGTAATATCGCAATAAATTGGTAATTTTTCATTAATTTTGTCATGATCTCTAAGCGTCTGCTGCATGTAAATTACTTATGCACATACGAGAGTTGTTGAGATATACTTGGTTTCTCAAGTTGATAAGGGGACAAAGTTTTTCTTTTTGCTAAACCACGAGATCAATGATTGTCCGACATAATGACATATTCCACTAGCACTCTTACGATTTGTTTTGCATCCACCGAAATCTACATCGCTATAGGAAACAAGTTCAGATGACAATCCATTAGGGTAAAACATACCATAATCGTTAGTACTTGATTGATATCATAAAATTTATTTAAAGGCTTTTTATGAGATTCCTTCGATTTTGTTTAAAATCTAGCATATACACTTATCATGATGTCGGGTCGATTAGCAGTTAAATATAATAAGGAGCCTATTATACCGTGATATAATTTTCATTAAAATCGTTTCGATTAGCATCTTTATCTAAATGAACACTAATACTCATCGATGTTGGTTTGCTTGAAGTTTTACCTATACCAAAACATCGTAGTAACTCGTTACAACATTTTTCTTAGTGTATAAAAATATCGTTTTATTTGTAAACCTAAGAAGAAGTTTAATTCACCAATGTGTGACATTTCAAATTAATTTTTCATGGTATTTGAAAATTCAACGCATTAGTTTTTGTTGTTTGAGCCAAAAATAATATTATCGATGTAAATTTGTGCAACTAAAGTATCATCATTTTCCCGTTTAATAAATAAAGCAGTTACTATTTTACCTATTTGAAAACCAGATTAGATCAACTGATTTCTAAATCGTTCGTACCATGCTTGAGGAGCTTGCTTTGAAACCATTTAAGGCTTTTTTTAATTTAAAAATATGTCTGGGATATTTTTCATGAACAAATAGCGGTGGTTTTTCTATGTGTATGTTTTATTTGATAAAACCATTTAAAAAGCACTTTTGACATTCATTTGATATAATTTAAAATCATGATGACATGCAAAAGCTAATAGCATACGTATAGCTTCTAGTCTAGCTACAGGGGCAAACATATCGCCATAATATATATCTTCTTCTTGATTATAACCCTGAGCTACTAAACGCGCTTTATTCTGAATATATCACCGGTTTCATCAACTTTGTTTTTATATACCCATTTCATTCCAATAACGGATTGATTTTTCGATCTCGAAACTAATTCCCACACATTATTACGTTCAAATTGATTTAATTCTTCTTGCATCACTAAAATCCAAAAATCATCATTAGAATCTTCTTTATAATTTTAAGGTACAAAATTCGATACAAATGCAACATGACTCACTTGATTGTGTTGGTTTCTGTTACTCCAGAATTTAGGTCTTCGATGATATTATCTTTGGGATGATCTCTCAGAATTCTAGGTAGTGATGCTAGAACGTTATTTTGTGCATTTGTCTCATTATTAAGAGGATTTGTTGAATTATTTTCTTATATAGAAATAATATAAGAAAATAATTTCTTCATCGTCATTATTTTGATTATTAAGAAAAATTTCATCGAATGAAACATGCAAACTTTCTTCAATGGTATTGGTTTTTTAATTGAAAATCCTATACGCTTTACTACGATCCAAATAACCAACAAAGATTCCTTCGTTGGCCTTAGGATCAAATTTTCCTTATGTTTTCCTTTGTATTTAGTATAAACACTTTGATTCGAAACTTTAAAAATAAGATACTTTTGGTTTCTTTCTAAAAAAACTGTTCGTAGCATGTGTGTTTTATCATTGGATGTAGTGTTACTCTATTCAAACATAACAAGCCGTAGCAATAGTCTCAACCCAAAAATATTTCGGTAACCCTTTACTAAACAACGTTCGTGCACATTCTTATAACATACAATTTTTGTTTTCTACTACACCATTTTTTTGTGGTGTGCGTGGAAAAGAAAAATTGTGAAGGATTTCCTTTTTATTACAAAAAATTGTAGAAAGCTTGTTTATGAATTCTCCTCCATGATTACTTCGAATATTTTAAATTTTCAAATCTATTTGAGTTTTAATTCTTTTAGCAAAAAAATTAAACATACCAAAAGTGTCACTTCTATGTTTTAAGAAAAGTGTCCAATTATATCTTGAAAAATCATCAACTATTACCAAAACGTATTTGTTGTGATTTATGGATCGTATTTGAGTTGGACCAAATAAATCTGGATGTAGAAGTTTTAAGGGTTGTTTTGTAGATTATTGTTTTTAGATTTAAACGAGCTTCATGTTAATTTGCCAATGTGACAAGCATCACACAAATTTTCTACTTTATAGTTTATGTTAGGTGAACCTCTTATCAACTCATATTTTGCTAATTTATTAATGTACTTGAAATTAATGTGACAAAACTGTTTATGCCATAAACATTGATCATCATGTTTGGCTGTTAAACATAAATCTAAATTTTGTTTTATATTCATGCTTAAGACGTAAATATTTTTCTTTCTAAAACCTTTAAATATTATATTTTTATTATTATCAGAAATATTGCATCTATCTTTATCAAAATTTATTTGAAATATCTATCACATAACTGACTAATGCTAATGAGACTGTGTTTCAAAGTTTCAATTAACGAAATATTGTAATAATAAGAGAGTTTAAAATACTAGAATTGATGACTTCCCCATTGTCGATGACGTATCATTTCGGGTTGTCTCCAAAAGCCATCGTGACTCCATCAACATATGTTATATTTAATAACATTTTTGCATTTCTGGTCATGTGTTAGGAGCAGCCACTGACAAATATACATTTCTTCAATTGCTTTCTTTTGAGTATCTGCAAGATAAGATAATTTAATTGATACTCACTTTCTCGGTTAGGGTCCTAAATGTTAGGTGGGAAAAGTAACCATATCCAAGTAGGTTTGGGACCTTTAAAAACATAATTTTTGTTATACACCACATTATTTAGGAAATTATTAATATGTAGTTATCTAATTAAGTTGTTTGTCTTAGAAATCCAAATTTTTATATTTTTTGTATTCGAAGTCATATTAAACTTAGGTGATTTTTTAGTCTTTTGATAAATAATTTTATACTTTATAGTAATGTTTCCTTTTTGTTTAGAATCATTTTTAAATCCTAGACCATTTTGATTACAAAATGGTTTTGAAATTTTTATTAGTTTTCCAAATCTTGTTTTCCTTTATTAAATTTGGAAATATTGTAGTAACCTTATCCAACTTCTCTTTTAGTTCACAATTATCAGTTTTCAACTTTTCTATACTACCTTTTAATTCAATGTTTTCATTTACCAAAAATATTATTTTCTAGTTTAGTTTTGTCAAAATCACTATATAAAGTCTCATATTCAACCAAATTATTTTTACATTTTTGTTGAGATAATTCTAGTTCTTCTTCTAAAATAGTTTTCTCATCTTTAACATACCAATCTCAAGTTGTAGTTGATTTATTTTAGCTATAAAATCCTTATTTAATTTCTTAACTTGTATGAATTTATCGTCAAATTTCATACTAAGTTATAATAATTCATCATTGCTAAGATCAGGATGTGCTTGTAACAACTCGCTAGTTTAAACGACTCGAATCAGTAACTAAACCAACTCCAGACACTCAAAATGACGAATCCCTATTAGCTTAAAGGGTTTAAATAGAAAATACACACAGAATATAGAAAATTTATCAATATTATCTCACAACGGAAATTTTATACAATATCATAGTTCTACAAAATTCTTTTGCAGCGGAAGAATAAAATATATACATGAATGAATTTTTAAATAAAGTTTACAGTTTTTCCGTCTTGCGCGCGCGTAGATAATTCCACAATAAACACATAAATACAATTGCTTAATCCCAACAATATATTAAAAAAATGCGAGCATAATAACCCATGAAATGCCGACATGTTAGAGCATAACATAGCAAGAAAACATGCATGTAAGGGAAGATGACAAGCATAAATTGTGATGACATAAACCAAAATAAAAGCGCATAGGTATTGCATATGACATTACTACAAGTGTATGATATCGAATTTTTAGGACATCAAACCTCATTATTTCAGCTACAGAACAAAGTCAATGTGACCAAGTTTGCAAAACAAGACCAGCAAGGTGTGTGTATATATATATATATAAATATATATTAAGCATGGTTCCAGTTCATGAACAAGGAAGGGGTGTGTGTGTGTGTGTGTCTCTATATATATATATATATATATATATATATATATATATATATATATATATATATATATATATATATATGTTTCCAGTTGATTATTTTTGTCTATCATTTACCCTTTCTAAAAGTTCATCTTCTTTTGTCTTGAATAGTCCGTTTTTAGTATCATAACCTTCAGAGTATCACCTAACTTCACTTACATGTTGTAATTTGCATGTTCTTTTGACATAATAGCAAGTTGGCAGTGCAAAAACTAGGAGCCTAACACATGACAATCATAGTTCATGTATACAAATTTTTTTCAATTACCAAAATGTAACAGCTAGTTGATGTTGCACTGGTAACAAAATAAATAATTTTTAAGTTGGAGAAGCTTTATTAATAACCTGAGCAAAATATATGTTTACCTGTAGGAAACAAAACTCCACTAATAAAATTCCAAAATCAATATCATACTATTCAATAATTCCTAACTTCACTTCATTTATAACATGCATGGTAAGTGTGATGACTAGCAAACAAATTGTAATATTCAGTACAGTATGGATTTTCTAGGCTACATGGCGTGACCAGTTTAGATGCATGTAATGTATAATGTCCGGATACTAACCTAAGACCCAAATATTCACCGACAAATTTATGCACAGTAAAGGATGTTTTATTAAAGCTATAATTTCAAAGTCCAGCTAAACAATTATATAAGCACATGCAAAGTACCAACCAAACGGGAACGAATACTACAATAGCAACAACAATAACTAGGACCGCTAAGTTCAACCCAACAGACAACAGTCAACCAAGCAACACCCAAACAATCATACTTGGTGGAAACGTGAAATGGCGAACTTGAAGTAGGTTTAATCCTAAGCAAACTTACAATTGGAGTGATGGTGGACAAGCAAAGAGAAGGGTTTTATGACTTGCGATAGCGGCAAACGAGGTGTAGACGGAGATGTGGGCTTCAACGTTGCCATCAAAGACGGCTGTAGAGGGTTTCGGGAGCAAAGGCAATGGATTCGATGGAGCCTGCGGTGGACCGGCGATTGCAAGGGTGGCTGAAGAAGGAAACTTGTGCGTAGGCTTTGGGTTTGTAGGGTTGACTTCGGTGGCAACGACGGTGCGCCTCAGGTGGTAGTGGCCAACGCGGTGGTTGCGGTGAGCGGTTGCGAAGGGAAGAGGCCGATGGGGATTGGAGGCGTTGGCTTCGATTTGGCGGAGGCTTGGAGAGGTGGCCATGGAATCAATTCGAATTAGGGAAACTGGCTGCCATAATTTCGATTTAGGGGAAATCAAATTTTTGGGGAAAAATGTTCAGCTCGAAGAAATAAAAAAAAAAAAAAAAAAAAAATTAAAAAAAAAAAAAAAAAAAAAAAAGAAGGAAAGAGGTCGGGTAAAGTAGGGAACGGTGGAAAACATGTGTATCGTTCTCCGATAAAATGGACAAGTGGTGATAGTTAAACTTAATTACGTACAAGTTGCAAACTTAACATAAATATTTAATTTTTCAAAGTATACTATCTATATACAACAAATACAAAGTATTTATATATTCCAAATTCCAATCTTTAATTAAAATAAACCAAATTAAAAATTATATTGAATTATACAACCTATTTTAAGTATGCTTATACATCTCAATCAACATATTTAATTACTTGAAATGCTAATATTGTTAAAATTTAACAAAACAAAGTTAAATTCAAAGATAAAAATTTAAATTCACACTTACAAAATGAATTCAAAAATCGAGTCAAAACAAATTTATTTCGAAATTCCACACAAATTCCAAAATCATAAACAAATATCAATTTCTAATGAAATAAATTAGATTAAAATTCTCAAAATTAATTTATATTTCAAAATTTAAAATTTCACAATAATATATTCAATCAGTTTAAAATATAAATAACATTTAATTTTAACGAACTATTCAGATTCCCATATTAAAATATAAATCACACCTTTAAAATAATTTTAAAACCGGGTTAAGATAAACTATATTTCAAAATAAAAAATAAATATCCAGTATAAACATAAATTTCTGACACTGAATTTAAATTAGCTTTAAAATTTGACTGCCAAAATTTCAGGTTCGTTACAATCTCCCCTCCTTAAGGCTTTTCGTCCTTGAAAAAGAGAAATTGTTAAAATCGTACCTATACATTGAACAAAATGTGATTTAAAAGCTTAATTGCAAATAATAAATTTGAAAGCAGAGTATGAAATAGTTCCTTCGACCTAAAATCCCGGTTTTATTTTCGAACCATTCGAAATACAAAGATTTTATTCATATCGAATTATATGTGCTTTGGGATTTCAAAACCAAAAATCATTTCCAAATTTCAAATATTTTACGATAAACGACATAAAACATTTATGTCTCAAATCGAGAGGTTTCTCCCAGTGACAAGCCCACGAAGCACGACCTACACATGTATCGATATAACGCTAAGTATCTCCCGACTAACATCCAGACTCGGACACCGAATACAGAGCGCAAAGTATATATCCCGACTTTCATCCAGACATCGGACACCGTATATACTTTATTCACAAACACAAGCTATGTATCTCCCGACTAACATCCAGACTCGGACACCGAATACAAAGCACGAAGTGTATACTTTTCTTTAGTCACTGGTTACTCGAATCTCAGTAGTAAATCATTTCATATCCCGAAGTTATAAATCATTTCGCAACAATAATAATTTTACAAATACTTCCAAATAGTAGTATCGTTTCTATTCATCTCAAAATATCGGAATTTCAAGTCGTCTACATTTCTTTTCAAAAATCCAGGTTGCCAGATTTAACAAAGCAAGGCAAAGGGTTCAGGGATAAAACTGGATAGTTAAAAATTTCAGGTATGAATAGATCGAATGATAAGCAAAAAGGGACGACAGGTCAACGGAAAACTAAACGCGTCAACGAGCGAAGGGACAAAATTATTTTCAAACAATTGTTCTATTTCAAATTTTTATTCAAATTATTCCTTATTATAACTTATTAAAACAAAATAAGTTATAGAATTTTAGGACTTCAAAATTTTCTAATGCCCGGATTTACGGAAATTTTTGGCAGCACCTCCCCTACACGGTTCGATCGGGAAAATTTTCCCGCACACAAAATATACATCTCATCTATATGATGAGGCATCCCTTATCAGGTAAAAAAACAAAACCCCAAATACAGTATTAAATTCGAGATGTGTACCTTATATTAGCATTTATAAGCATGTTTGCTTAATTTTTAACATGTAGCGCAAAAGCGAGCTCTCATGCGAAGCGCACGCCATGACTTCCTACTAGCACTTTACAAATAATGAGAATCATATATATATAACAAAACTTAATATATTAAGCATATGCAAGCACGGTAAACTTCGGTATACATGAAACAAGATTCATTTACAAAGCAAATGTTCCTATTTAAATACAACTCATTTCATCTCATTTTTAACCATCTACATTATCGTCATTCATTCCAATTTCATACATTTTACTATTTCTATAATTATTATTCCATATACTTGTCATCATATTAAATTCGCTTACAAACAACGTATTGTCATACAATCATTTACCTGTCAATTCGTTCTTATTAAATTCACTTACCATCATATACATGGTCGGTTTTTTTCTTTCATTTCAATCCATTTTCATTTCACTTACATAAACATTAAATTATTACATCCATTTATAACATAAATTCAACTTATTTTCATTTGGATTGATCTCATTCAATTTCATTTATATTGGTTTCAATTCATAATTCATATTTCCATTAGAATGTTGAATTCATTAGTGAATCGCCACTTTTACATTCTTTCAATTATCTTAATTTTACAATGCTCGTTCGTTATTGAATTTCCCAAACTTCATTTAAAATGTTGAAACTTTTTTTTATTAAAATCTTAATTTGTTTATAACAAAACATAACTTTGAACTGGCAATTCTTATGTTTGAATTAATTTTTGAAAGAACAAAGTAGGGAAAATGGTATTTTGTTATATTTCAAAGCTACGGAGTCGTAAAATATTTAAACCCTCTTTCTTAATTTACTTATTGAGGTAATACAAGTTTTAAATTTAGATTATCGATTTGTTATTTAAAGTTTGAAAGTACTTGATAACTCAAAGTTTAATAAGTTATTGTCGTTCTAACGAACGTTAGCCATACGCTGGTCATGCGAATGACTAAAATCTCCAAGTACTTAAATGTACTTGTTTCAACTTCCTGTGAAATTACATTAAAATCTTTAATAAAATAGATATGGAAAGTACTTCATTTTCCCTATGGATCGCGGATACACAACGGTTACACTACTATCCCAGTAGAATCGCTTGTGCCTGTGGGTATCACACCCCTCAAATTTTGTTATGATTGTTTCCCATAGATCGGAGTTACACGGCGGTTACGCCACTGTCCTAGTGGAATTGCTTGTAACTGTAGGCATCACGCACTTCGAATTTCGCTAGAAAATCAGTCATAATATATAATACATGTCCCGATCGCATAAGCACCGATTTCGATGGAGGTTCCAACATTGGAGTTCCAACGCAGTTGCGGTTTTCAATGGACACTCCCACGAAGATCCATTGCCTTCGCGACTTTCAAATGGACACTCCCGAGGAATTTCAGCGCCTTCGCAACTTTCGATGGAAGGTATTTCTCATATCTTTGATTTTTAAACATAAGATACTATATACATATAGTACTTCATTTATTTTCGCATATATCACACTTATACCAATATCAATTTATATAAGATTTTTATTTCAATCAATTACCTTCCAAATCAACAATTTTTTGAATTCATACCTATATAGTTCGTATATAAGTTTCAAAATTTCATATCATAATATTCATATCTCGATAATCTCAAAAAAAAATCCATTTTCAAGATCAATTAAATTAATTTCAAAACGATTCAAATATTCAATATCATTTCAAAATTTAAATCCACATTTACAAATTTGATTCATCATCAACATTTATACTCAATTTGGATTTCATATTACGATTATCGATATTCAATTGAGTCTTTACATTCAATCATTTTGGATCTTAATTTGTAGGGATTAGATATATACGTTTATCAAAACAACTAAGTTACATAAAAGTAATTTTGGAAAAATAACATCTTAATGTAAAATTAACTTGAATAAATAAATAGATTTTCAAAATGGGTTTGAAATAAATAGATATGCTTTGTAAAATAACTAGCCTGATATACGATAGATTTAAATAAATAGATAGCTTTCGAAAATAAGTTAAATGATTATATAGGTTTTGCAAATGGTTTGAAATAAATAAATAGGCTTTGGAAAAGTAAGTTTGAAAATTTTGTTTGAAAACAAAGATAGGCTTGTAACAAAATAATTTAACTAATATAAATAATTTTAATGCCATAATTTCATATAAAATAGTTTTATAATGAATACTACTTTCAAAAAAAATAATCCAATCCGAATCAATCATCCAAAATTCAAATTTCTTAACTATTGTCGGTTCCCAATTTTCAAGATTAACTAACTTTAACCTCAAATTCAATTCATTTACATTCTAGTCGGACCTAAGCTTCAAATTAGCTAAATACTTGATTTTCCATTTGCATTTTCAATTTCAATCAAGTTCAAAACTTAAATCTCAATTTCAATTATACTACGAATTGAATTAATTATTCAAATCTACAATCAAATTTCTTTGAGCTTATAAAGATATAACTCAAAATTCAAATTTCGCTTAAAATAATCAAATTTATTCAATAAGTCAAAAAATTGAACTTCTACTCAATTCATTTGAGATATAGATTCGGCAGTTTTCTTCGAGATATTCATTCGAGGTATACATATTATATTATCCTAATACAATAGGATGGATATCATTCAGCTCATACTCGAGATTGAATTCTGATTTTTTTTCCTTTTCTTTCGATTATTCAGAAATATACATATTTACATATCATATCATGTCTCACAAAACAAACTTCGTTTGGACAAAGCTACCAAAGTGGTCTCCCCCACTTTGAGACTCGAAAATAAATTCCAATGACGTAAATTTATCATTGAAATTATTTCCTAGCAACAAAGGTGAGTTCTCCATTCGTATATTTCCCTTTTCGAAAATATTTCAGAAAATCACTTCAAACATTTCTATTCGAAAATACTTTTATATACTATTAGTATTTTTTTAAAACCTTAAAAATCAATTACAAAATTTTCTGGAGCCCAATTCTCAAATTTTAGTCAAAACGATATCCTTTGTTATGACTAAATTCATTTTATTCCACAATTTATCTTAATTTAGAATGCACTTCTTATTGCATTTCAACGATTTTAACATTCTTCAATTTTATTCGCCCATTCATTGTAAGTTAACATTTCCTGAATTTCAACACCCATTTGTCCTTACAACAAATATTTTCCATATACTTGATTCAAGTTCAATTAGCGAATAACTAATTTTTATTAATTTTCTTAACCTATACTTATATTACTTAACAAGCACGACTCAACGATGGATTTCGAATGGGATCAAGATTGGACAATTTCAAAATTCAAGCACGAATGATTCGAATTCGATAATGATAAGCAAAGATGACGACATGTCAAGGAATAACAAACCCGATAACTAGCGAAGAGGCATCTGAACTATGGGTGTCTTAGAATAAAACGAACTATTGAATAGAAAAGAAATTTTCAACTTCCAATGTATAGTTTTCAAGATATATTTAAAATAAAATTGGAAAAGGTCATTATACGTGCAGTTCGGCAACTGTAAAGGAAAAATCGAATAAAACAGACTTATATAAATTATTAAAGATTTGGGAAATTTGCGATAAATCATTTTTTTATTTAACGATGATATGAGTTGAAATATTTGAATTTTGAATAAAATTGAACCTATTTGATCTAAATATTTTTCAGCACTTTCAGTAACGCTTTTAACGCTATTATAGTTTGTTCTTTGAAATGATTTGGTATTAAAGATTCTTTAAAACCATGAATTATTGTTTAATTTTTTTTGGAAAGTATTGTTAAATATTTTTTAAGATTTGAAAGAGCTTAAAATTATTTCGTATAAATTTATTTAGAAAATACAGATTTTTAAGTAAGATATTGGAAGTTTGAAAATGAAAAGGAATGAGTTTGGTCAAACGTAGTTGAATATTCGATAAGAGAAGGAAATTATAAATCATTATGACAATCAAATATTTGTTGAGTTGTGAGGTGACATCGAATAATAAGTTGATTTTACCCTATTTGAAATGTAAATTGATGAATTATCGTGAATGGAATTTAAAACCAAATTAAGATGGGGGCAACTTTGGAAACTTATGAAAAAGATATCAATAAATAAAGAACTATGTTCTAAAATATAAGATCAGAAATAAATATTAAATTTCAGGGAAAAGTTAAGGCGATAATGGGATTTATGGAAACTGGAATAAATTCAACCTTGAGTATAAGTGAATTAATAACGATTTGGAAGAAGATTTAAATTTGGAAATCCGATATGATCCATAACCATTGTTTTGAAATGCTCTTATTACTTGGAAATACTGGGATCGAATATACGTTCGAAACCATTCCAAGTGATAATACGACGTTATAAAGAAATTGAAGACTTGGAATTGATAAGTGAAGGCCAAGAATCTTCGAATTGTTCGGGTTGATTGTTGATGCTTCGGTTGGGCCGATTACCCGATATGAGGTTACAAGTGGCATGAGATTTGAATATATTTGAATATTTTTGGATTGTTGTTCCGTTCAGACCCAGAACGGACTTGTATGGATTGTGTGTCTAACATTGAAATTAACTGTGTAGCACTGATTTCTGTTAATATATGTCGGATTTGTGGCAATAAATTATTCTCGTCTCTAAGAGATCTGAACTTAAAGATTATGTATTGGTAGAAATCAGTGACATGTCGTGAATTGTCAATGTGGCATGCTCGAGTTATGAAACGAGCTAGTGATGATCAAAGCATGGCTTATTGAAGCGTAGCTTTATGTATATCATAACTTCGATGAACCTCACACCCCGGATTGATGGTAAACTGACAGTTAGGTTGTATACATAATCTCTAGTGAAAATCAGAAGCTGCAGCGGTAGATCTACCTCGAAACCTGAGGGAATAAAGTATATGCAATGCCCGAGTCTGGATGTTAACCCGGAGATACTTAGCTTCGTGTCCTCGATTGATCTTTCGTGGAAGGAACCATCGTGTTGGAAACCAATATGAGCCTTTCGTTTTGTTTGTAAACTATATATGTGGGCATAATTACTATGCTCGCTAAGATTAATATATTTATTTGTGAAATATTTTCAAAACTATGCACTGATTATCGTACTAAAAGTGGATTTTCATGTATTAAAGCATTATTGGTTATCATAAGATAAAACTCGCCCATCTGGTGTGCACTTGCATTGTGTGATATGAGATGAGCTTATAATAGCTTCATTTTCCAAAGTCATTCCGGATTTATGTGCACGGGAATTCACATGGAGTAAACCCGTTCCGCATTAGCGGCATGGTCCGGAGAGTTTTCCTAACTTTAAAATAAACCCGAAATGATAACTGTTTTGAGTTCTCACACCAGTCCCACGACTGACCTAGAGTTTATTATTCCCCACCAAAACTCTGGGTGCCTATAGTTTTGCACGGGAAGCTAGTAGTTTAGTTTGTAGGTTTATCTTCAGAGTGGGATTCAGATCTGGAGCTAGCGCTTTATTTTGGTTTTCTTCTTCCGCTGTGAGCATTTTTATTTCCGATGAGCTTATGCGTACTCTGATTCTTTGTTACTCTGATATAAAATTCTTGAAATGAAATGAAAAGTTCTGTTGTTTGTGTTCAAATCTGTTAGTACCCATAACCATCTGTCTTTATGAACGATTTAAGTTTGTTTAATTATCGGCGAGAATCGGGCAAAAAGCCGGGTCTCATCTTAATTTTCCATAAAGCATATGTTAGCATGTTCTTCATCACTATCGCTCTCACTTTCTGAAGAAGGTGAAGAGTCATTGTCATACCATGTTACTTTAAATGATTTATTCTTTCTAAAATTATCAAACTTGTTCTTATTTTCGTCATTGTTGAGCTTGGGTCAGTCTTTCTATATATGCCCGAACTGATCACACTCAAAGCGTTATGATTGATTTGATGAATTAGATTTCCCTCCTTTTTGAGACTTGGTCATCCTTTGAAACTTTTTGAATTTGTTGTGGTTCATTGCGATGTACAATATTTCTTTTTCAACTAAATTCGAGTCTTCGTTATTAGCTTGGAACACTATGTTTTCTTCTCCGTGTTTTGTTCTTTTCTAGCCGGGAAAGTAGCTTCTTAGGTCCTTAAATTTCCTATCAATTCTTTAACTTTGAGTATTGAATGATCATTAGCCTCTTCTATAACTAATACTTTTCTCTCATACTCAGTTGTTAAAGAATTGAGTATTCGAGTTACTAAATCAAATTAAGTAATTTTAATTCCTAGTGTCATTCGTGTTGAATAGCTTGAAACCTATAATACATATCAACAATAGATTCATTTGGTTTCATTTTAAATGATTAAAATTGATTTTGTAAAATCAAAATCTTAGTTTGCTTAGCTTTGTTTATACTTTCGTTTGTTACTTGTAAAGTATGCCAAATATCATACGCAGTCTTACATAACATGACTCATCAAAATTCATTCTTACCTAAAGATAAAAACAAAACATTCACGGATTTTACATTATTTGAAGTTGTGGTTTTTTGTGCATTGGCCCATGTAATCGTAGCAGTGGTAGGTGCCTCGTTTTTATTTTGAGTAGCGGACTAGATTTCTACACCGTTAGCTTCCATAAATATTTTCATATGGGTTAACCAATATGCATAGTTAGATCCATTAAAAAGTGAGAAACCACTAGTACAAAACAGTCCATTTGCGACAGCTTATTTGCGACGGTTTACCTAAAAACAGTAGCACATATGGTTATATGCGACAGCTTTTGCTTCAAACCGTAGCAGGTTGTCAGTGAAATGATACAGAAGGAAAATTTTTAACGGTTATTTTTAAAACAGGAAACTACTTACAAGGACAATTGACCTCAATATTTTATCCATAAGGACACGCGCTTAAAATTTTACTCAGAAGGACAATTTTCCGTCGCCCCTTTCTCTCTTTTCTTATTTCTTCTTCCGCTCCTTTCTCTCTTCTTCGATTTCTTCTTCCACGAAATCAGCAAATTAAAAAATAACGAAATCATCTCAACTGAAAATCGCATGAAATCAAATCCATACCAAAATCGATTACGCGCGTACTGATTTGGGAATTCGTTCAAGAGATTTGCCCTAATTTTGTCGATTTGCCCTAATTTTGTCTGAAAATCTTCATCGATTATTAAAGGTGCCGCGGATTTTGATTTGATAGGCAGTAAAGATGATTTCGTGTTTTTTGAATTTGCGAATTCGGCGTAGAAAATCGAACGAGAGAGATGAAGGAGAAAAAATTCATCGCTGTATACTTTTTTTTTTACGGTGAAGTTATCAGCAGTTTTTAGGTATCATTTTTCTATTTTTTTAGGTATCATTTTTCGTGTTTTAACAGTGTTATGCTGTTTTGTTTATAATTTTGGTGCTATATCAGTTTTCTACATGTACTGTTGCATTAGCTTTGCAACTTAATCGAAATTATGTCATTTTAATCAATCAAAGTGGGATGTAACATTTTTATTCATTAGTTTTCCTTCAAAATATCAAAGCAGTTTCTAGGTATCATTTTTATATTTTTTTAGGTATCATTTTTATTTTTTCTAGTTAAGTTCAAATCATAGCAGTTTTTAGGTATCATTTTTCTATTTTTCTAGTTATCATTTTTATATGTTGTAGCTGAATTTACATCATAGCAGTTTTTAGGTATCATTTTTATATTTTTCTAGTTATCATTTTTATATGTTGTAGCTGAATTTACATTATAGCAGTTTTTATGTATCATTTTTATATTTTTCTAGTTATCAGTTTTATATTTTGTAGCTGAATTTACTTTATTATGTTGATATAAGTTTTGATTGTGCATGAAATTCTTGCAGATACTGCATGCTGCTGGAATTTACTTGAATTCAAGACTGGATTGAGTACAAGTAAAAGTAAATGCTTGAATGCATGCTTGGAATGTGGAGTAGTGTTGTATGTACTTATATTGTGTAGGAAAACAATGTATCCTAGTATATCAGTTATGTATAGTTGTAGGTATCATATGATATGATACAAGCGTGTATTATTGTGTATTATTGTGAATAATCTCATTTTTGTGATAATTGAATTGAGTTAAGTGCTATTTTTATGATACAAGTTTGATTGTATAAAATTAAATAAATTCGACTGAGTTAAAAAGTTGATGCAACAATATAACTTCAAAATTAACACAACAATAAAATCACATGAAAACAACACATAACATAGTTAAAACAATAATAATGATACCTAAAATATTAGAAAAATGATAACTAAATACTGATACAATGCTTTGAAGATAAAAATAATGAAAAAAAATTATATCACAGTTTGATTGATTAAATTGAAATAAGTTCAACTTAATTTCTTAGCTGATACAACAATATAACTTCAAAATTAACACAGCAACAAAATCTCATGAAAAAAATATATAACACAGTTAAAACGGTAAAAATGATACCTAAAAAAATAGCAAACTGATACCTAAAAACTGATGCTATGTTTTTAATGTTAAAACATGGAAAATGATAACTAAAAAAATAGAAAAATGATAACTAAAAACTGCTGTTATATGTTAAAGTTAAAACCGGAAAAATGATAACTAAAAAAATAGAAAAATGATACCTACGAACTGTTATACTATTAACGATAAAAAAAAACATTTCCAACCACGAAAAAATTGTTTCAACAATTTCGACTTCTTCAATTGTGTTTTCCATCGTCTGAAAAATATTTTTATTCAATTCAAACGTGATTTCCAATGGATTTTTGTTGTTCGACAATTTTTTGGTTTTCTAGGGTTTCTGTTTCGAGCGGATTTCTGAATTCGAATTTTTGGGTTCGTTTGCAATTTCGAATCCGATGTCCTTTTGATTTTCGTGATTTATGAATTGTTATGGATTCGAATTTTTGTGATTTTTGGGTTCGATTGTTTTAAAGATGGAGCGGACGTGAATTGGGATCGGAGGAAGAAGAAACAAGCGCACGTGAAATCGAGATACGCGACTGAGGGAGAAGATGGAAGCATCGGCCGAAATTTAATTTCAGTGTATTGTCCTTATGGATAAAATATTAGGCGGGTGTCCTTATGGATAAATTATGGCAGCCTTTTGTCCTTATAAATTAATATCCCTTTTTAAAAACAGTAGCAAATATTTTATAATTTGTGACTGTTATATATAAATCCGTGGCATATAAACGGAGTTTGGAATTTGGTCAGGTATAAATTTGCGACGGGTAAGTAAAAAACAATCGCATTTGTTAATCTTTACAATTTTGCGACAGCTTTACAATAATCCGTAGCACAAAGCAGTGACATACAAAATAAACAAATAAACATATTTAGAAATTATATTACCAATTATGCGACATACAAACCAGTGACATACAATAATCCGTGGCACAAACCAGGTACCTTTTGGGTTAGCTATCAATTATGCGAACGTTAACAATTAAACATACAAATTACCCTATTATCCATTAAACAAAACAGTGACATACAAAATAAAACCCTTTTTTTCTTAATCGAACTAAGAATCAGATCCACCGCCTGTTCTATCGAACAAAAATAAATCTCATCCAATTTCGATCAAATTAAATCTCCTCCTATTTCGATCGAACATGGCCACCAATCATCGTTTCGATCCACTGAGAAGAACGAATTCGATTTCGTCGATCTCTTCAAAAGCTGCTTTCCAGATCTTGGTAAGTTATTGTGGTTTACTACAGAATTTTAATGGTTGGTTTTAGGTGTTGATGGTGCCTATACAATGAATACCGCAGGTGTTGATGGTTGGTTTTAGGTCTCTATATAAAACCTTATTTTATTTAATTTCTGTTTAAGTTCAGTTGTCTGAATCTTCAATTCCCCCTTAAGGTCATTTAAACAGAGTAGATGATGGCTGTGGCAGTTCTAGGAGAATTATTTGATGCAGTTTTGAATGTTTTGTTTTGAACTTGAGAGTGCATAATGTTTTGGACCATAGAATATTTGTGACGATGGTTTATGGGATTTGGATTTTGTATGATGCTTGGTTTGAGTTTAGAGGAGATGTTGGTAGTGGGGCAGGGGATATGCTGCAGCGGTTGGTGATGTGGGTATATCGGTGGCTCGTGGATGGGTGTGAGGTGCATTGAGCCCGTACGGTGCATAAGTCTATGCGCACTTAGAAGACACCCAACGTGTTCAGCCCTGCAATTTGCATCACGTTCACTGCAGTCACGTTTGAACCGACTTGGTTCACCGTGTTTCCTGGCTTGTCCAGCCCCGAAAAGAAGAAATCTTCAGCTTTAACTTGCTTTGGATCCTTGCAGAAAAATCCATTCACAAATACTGCATTTATACACATATTAATTATATACAAAAGAAAGAGTGAATTGATGGAACATATTTGCCCCAAAAAAAACACAATAGTAGAAACTTAGAATGGGAATCAAGATGGGTAGTGAAATTACTGTTGGGTAACTTTTGAGCAACACAGAAGTCTTGGAGTTGACTAGGATCTGAAGCAAACACTTGACACGTTTAAATTAATGCTACAAGGAACATAATTACCATGTTTATTCCCATTGTCAACTGAGGTTTTTTTTCTCTTCCAAATATTAATAACCTGATTACCAAAAGGATTAATATTCAGATGACTTGAAGTTGTTCTGCGTTGCATGTGATATATATAGAGGCAGAATGTGTTATTAAATTCATCCTGAAATGGTATTTACATGTGACTAATTCAAATTAAATTATCAAATTTATTAAGTTACAGTGGAATTGGTAAGGGAAGCTAGGACGTTGTCCTGACTGATGACATTATGCGTACCAAATTTTGTATTATTGAGTGCTCAATCTGATATATATTCAGTCAAGTATACTTTTCTTATATTCACTTTTTATAGTACTTGTTATTTTAATATATGAAATTCTTACAAAACCTTTTGCTATACAACACTTGCACTCATTTGATTTTTGATCATCTAGAGCATTGAAAGATTACATATGGTGGTATATTATTATAATATACTATCATCGCAAATTGAAATAGCCTTGGGTGTTTTCAAGTCTAATAGCATTGGCAATGACAATTTAACATCTTGTTTGACTTTGGCGAGGTTCTATTTTTGTTGTTCCTTTTTACAATGGTCCACATATTTATTTACACATATGTTAATCTTATGTTTGTGTTTATTTTTCTTTGCCGAACATATGGAAATAAATGAACTTATATATAATTTCATGATAGACTTGTGATAAATCCTACATGTTCACTGAGAAAAGTCAAGATGTATAATATCTCCATATGTATGCATGATGATGTTATCACCTTCAGCAGATACTGTAGTACTTACATGAATTGAATGTACAAGTTCTATCATATTTCAATCTTTAGAAAGATTACTTCCCATTGTTCTTGGGATTTGAAAAGTTATAAGATGCAAGAAGTTGCAAAGTAAATTATAAATATATCTTTTTGTAATAAAAAACAGAGTGCCGATCTATGAATGGCGAAGTGACAAAGTCAGGTAATACTACTGTTGTTTTGTTTGCAAACATGTTCGGTTAACCTCGGTTAAACCATTCGATCCTTGAACCGTGAAACGTTACGGATTGATCAACAGTTCGATCTCGATAACTATGGGTAGTAGAACCAAGGGGTAGCTCAAATTGTTTTATATTTGTCATTACTATTTTTCTTTTGTGAATTCACTATTACTAGGGTGTATGAACTATGAACAACTTATCCTTTTAAATTAGTTAAGTATACTAACACAGCTTACGCTTTTTAAATTAAAGAGGTATACTTATGAATGGTGTACTAGAGTTATAAACTGTTCCGCAGTTTTATGCTTATTAGTTATTACAATTGTAATTTCAAAATTTTACCAAAACATGTAATTTCAAAACATGTTATTACGTTGGGTGTCTCCTTTTCTGGGTCATCAACCAGCATTTTTAACTATTTTATATGCTTTATCTTTTCATCCACTAAAAGATCAATATTCCTTTAATTGACAGCTTGAGGAACCATCCTCATTTCCAGCAAATAATTGACAAGCGAGCAAAGCATCATGATATTCTTGGGTTAGCTAAGTCCTTTTCTGGTCTAAGTGTTGGACGACAATTGTAAGTTCACTTTATCATTTTTTAGTGGTGTATAGCTTGCTCCTTTCGAGGAGTCGTTCCTTTCAGATTTGATTGGAGATATTTTTCAAATCTTAGTAGCAATCACAGATCTGATTTTGATATTCTATTTCTTAGTGAAATCTCCAAAAGAATGTTTGCACATGGAACGGATAAACACTTGTACATATCGCTAAATTTATGACCTGTTGTACACTAAATTATGTGTGAAGAAAGATTGGCATTTCTTGGAATTCAGATTCAATATTAGTTCTACACTTAGGCTGTTTGGTTTACTGACATTTTAATTTCACTTACAGTTTCATGCATGTCCTCAGTAAAAATTAATAACTGGTTTTTTGTTACTTATGACTATGTACCCCTGTTGAAAAGTAAATATGATACTAACGGATAGCTAAGCATGCATAGGCGTGACTTGCATGATTCTGGTTTCATTTCTGACCATGATGATTCATAAGAACTTTATTTCCTCACATAATTGATTGACTGCACTTGCTTATTTTTATGGTTTTGTTGTTGAGGATCATCTGAGTGATATTACACAATTATAAAGCTCAACTCTTTCCATTATGAAAGATAATATTTAATTTGTTTTTACATTTAAATCATGTGTAGTTTTCAAAAAAGAAAGAAGCAGCAAATGAAAGCAAAATAAAGAAAGTTGAAGATTAGGTATCACTATATAAAAAGATAGAAGCAAAACTGGAATAAATGGGGTGCATAAAGTAAAAAGTGGGATGAAAATTTTATTTTTAAAAGAAAGGGGGGGTGTTGGGGGTTGGGAAAAGCAATTGGCACCCGAGATATCAACGAAACTACCCTATACTAACATAAACAGAGGGTGGTTAAGGTACGATGAACATGACTCAAACAGAGGAGTGAAGACATCTCAGAGCTCAAAAGATATCTCTTTTTATCCAACTATTTACTCTCTTTCACAAAAAGCTAAGTTGAAAATTTTCTTCTTTTTCTCAAGTTATTTTGCTCCATTATTTTGGTTTGCTATTGTCTTTTTAAACTGACCATGGCCTGAACCGGTTTCTTGGTCGGATTGTTGTTCCCTCGGTCTGCCAGGTTGTTATGTGTGCATGTGTACACGAATATGCAACATAAAATGAAATTGAAATGACCTTAATCGAGTCGTCAACCTAGGTTTAGTGTTGTTATAAGTTATAACTCTGTAGGTTCAAATAGGCTAGTTAAGGTACGTTCTGGATTAGCTAAGAGTATGAATATGGGTTAGGAGAAACTTAACGATGTTTTATCAGTATTTTTGATAAATTTCATCAAATTAATGTTTGACTTATTCTTATTTTTCCTTTTTATTTATACCAGTTGGTTAATGGATCATAGTACCAGACTGTGCATACAAGATCAGGCATGATATTCATGTCAGAAGTGAGGACAAATATTTGATACGTGTATTTCTGCATTTTTCTTTCTCTTCCAAAGCCTCTCTTTCTTCATTACTTCTTACTCTAAAAATTTTTGTGTCTGCTCACCTGCATTTCAATAGGCTTTCAAGTATCTTCTTCTCCATACCCACATCAGTTTCACGCAAAGACCGGGCCTGAGTAACGTAGATAAAGAGAAAGAAGGTGTTTGTATCGGATTAAAAGGACCGGATTGAAAGTCGTCTCATTCCATTAGGTTAGTTTTAATAACAGTTAATATATACTTGTATTTTATGTAAAAAAAACTTCTAATTAAATTTAAACGGTGAGGAACGTAAACTAACCACGTCCAGGATCACGCCCGCATAATCTGGGCACTTTTTCTTTTGTCCTTATAAACTCTATTTCTTCTCCACTCACGAAAACAATTCAACTACCCTGATCCGTGGACGGAGCCAGGATTTGGCATCATCCCGGGCTATGGTAACATAAATACTTTGACAAAAAGGAAAAAATAATAGAAAATAATTGCTGAACTGGGACATACTGATTTTCATAACATCCAAAGGTGAGTAAAAGATCCAAAATTTAAAGAACAAAACACGAAAATGTCATGAAAACAAAGCGAAAGAGTGTGTCGCTAAGACTAATGAAAATGTCATGAATACGATGACAAATGAATCTCCAAAGCGCAAAACAATCGTGGGCGAAGAGATCTTCAAAAATTTAACGGACAAGTGTAGATATTTTCATGACCTGGTAGTTCAGGCGCCATCCGATGATGATGCCATCAATGCAATTCAAGTAAATAAGGATTTATTTAAGTATGATGGGGACGTTGAAATCCGTATCACGATAGATGACATTATCCAATTTCTTAGTATGGCATGGTTGAATGAATCATGGTTGCAGATTTACATCATGTAAATATTTTTTTCACAAATATATATATATATATATATATATATATATATGTGTGTGTGTGTTTAAATAATGTATAAATAATGTTGATTATATGTTTAAATAATGTGTAGGTGGTTAAACCATATGTGTAATGATCTCGAAGTGGAGACCATTGGGTTTATGTGTCCTCGGAAGCTTTCCCAAGTGCGCAAACATCCAGACGCAACAATTACATATATCATAAAAACATGGAATACATCCCAATCTAAGAGATTAATTTTAGCCCCGTACTATGAAGGGTATGAAAATTAAACTTTTAGTAATTAACTAGTTTACATATTTATTGATGATTTTAACTTTTTTATAATGCAGGAAAAATTGTGTACTGCTTGTTTTTCAGATGGAGAAGAATGAAGTTTATGCTTTGGATCCGCAGTCCGAACGCAAACGTAGATTGGAAATTAAGCCGCAAGTGAACATGTATGTTGTATTACTAATTTTTAAAAATATAATTTTACTTCTTTCATATTTTTGAGACCTTTGTTTTTCACAGTTTTATTTATTATGGCGAGTAAAAAATTCATCGTTTTGCATTTTCACACAAATGTTTTACATGGCGGTATTCAGTGATCATCAAACTTGGTATATCAACTTTAAAGCTTTCTCAGCAAAGAAAATATTTGATGCATATGTGTAGGGCCTTTAAAGCTTACAAGTACGGCAGTAGACTTCGAGGAATCTTCTTGAAATGGATTAATGTTCAGGTGATTCTTTTTCATCTAACAAAACAAAATGTATATTGTTTGGTATAAAACTTCAACTTAAACTGATTACTGAATCATTTTGTGACATTGTTGTAGTGTCCTCAACGGTCTGCATCAATAGATGGTGTATATTTTGTGATGAAGTATATGCATGAAATAGTACAAAACCACTGTCAAAACAATGATCTAAATGAGGTAACATTTTAATTTTTCCTTCATATTTTATGTTAAACAATTATATGTTTAATGTTTCGAAATAATCTCTTAATTGCAATACTTTAAACAAGTTGATTCTTATAGCCAAACGGAGTTGGACGAGGTTCGAGATAATTTAGCTGATTATATCATCCATAAATGGATGTAGTTTTCTTATACAAGGGAGCATTTTTGGTGAGCATTTCCTATCCAATAATTTTTTTAGCCTGCATTATCTATAGTGGGTCCTAATTCTTTGAGCAACGTTGTGAATTCCTAATCGCAGGCATTGAGGTTATTTATTAATTCAAATAATTCAGTGAGGTTTGATTGATTGGAGAGCTTGGACCCTTCTGTAATCAAATAAGAGAGCCCACAGAAATGATCTAACCTCTAATTCTATTTGATGAGCGTTTCATCCATTCAAACGATAAAACAAGCACCATATCGCAGCAATTTAATTAACATAACATCTAATTTCTGTCCAGATACTCATAAGGGCAATCAAGGCATGAAACCACATGTTTAAATCACTTTAAAATATAATCGTTACTAAATGAAGTAGGTGGTGGACAGTCCACCTTAAAATCCGTATGTAAGTGATTGTCAACTAACAATCACCCGTATTATACTGTATTTTTTTATTAGTTATAATAAAATGTGTTTGCGATCATCTTAAAAACCGGTCGGTTTTGCCAATTTTTTTTTCTCAAACTCAAATTCAGCTTCTGTGAGAAACTATAGGCATTAAACATTTTTGCGCCGAAAACGTCCATTATTATTTCTAAGGGTCAAAACACAACCAAAGTTTTAGTTCAATCACAATGTGGGTCACTGATGGAAGAATCTTGCATTCCATGCTTCTGACCTTTGGGAAAGCTTTGTGCACTTTAAAAGGTGCACAAACTCCCTGGTAGGATCAATGCACTCTTGCAGAGACCCTGTTGAGGACCTCAAACGTTCAATCATGGGTATGCAAAAACAATAAATGAGACTTGAGCATTTTATGAATGAAGGAAAGTAACACACAATTGTATACAATACATCATAATACAGTAGATTGAATTCCTGGTCATATAACATAAAAGATCGTAACTGTCTAAAATATAGCTCGAAGAAACAATGAAAACTGACTCAAAACTGAAGACCGTTCTCTCTAGCATCGGCAGCGAGTGCTGCAATGCGTCCATGATACGGATAACCACCACGGTCAAAAGCTACTTTTGTTATTCCCTTTTCCGCACCAATTTTTTTTGCAACCTCCTGTAACTAATTCATATAGAATATTCAAGCTTGTATTTTTCAGAGAACTTCCATATGTTAAAATACAAAATATGAAACTGGCTGAAGTAGAGTCAATTAATTACATGTAGATTGTTGTTGCACCAGCTCCTTTTAATGACACACAAATACATTTTATATACATTATACACACACACACATACATACATATACTGATATATACATGTGTGTGAGTGTGCGTGCGCGTGCTCGCATAACGTTAAATGGA
Source organism: Allium sativum (assembly GCA_030737875.1). Lineage (NCBI taxonomy): Eukaryota > Viridiplantae > Streptophyta > Magnoliopsida > Asparagales > Amaryllidaceae > Allium > Allium sativum. The sequence continues at coordinate 463,989,024 of CM060910.1, forward strand.
CTTGAAGAGCTTACATGTCTAATACCCAAAAAAAAAAAATCAAGTTCCAGCTTACTCATTATAATAAACTTGAAAAGGTAACCCGGAAAGGTAATGGAATGCAAATGAAGTAATATGATATAGTAGAGAGAAATGGATAAAGATCATTTTTTCTTACAATTGTTGGCCCGGCGGAAAAATCAAAACTCTCTGAAATAGGTTTCTGCATAGTAGAAGCTGAGGCCAATGTATGCATCTTTGTATCATCAATTACTTGCACATACAAATGCTTGTTCGACCTATAAACAGATCATCTTGGTCTTTGTGGTGTACCTTCAACCTATAAACATTACTGATAACATTACTGATATCAGTAAATGTGTTGTAACATTACTGATAAATATTTCGATAGCCTAACTTTTAGTTAATGACTAACTAGTGCATTGTGCGCTTATATCGTCTGAGGAAGGCACAATAACTATTTCGATCAATATCATTACTGATAGAGTAAATGTGTTGTAAATTCTATTTCGACTGATACAGTAAATGTGTTGTACTTAGTGCATATGGTTTAAATTATAAACTAGTCGAATTAGGATGAAAGAGGTTTATTAGGATGTTTATTAGGAAGGAATAACATTACTGATTCAGCATGTAGAGTTGATACAGTTTCGGAAGGGGATGTTGCATTGGGCGTAGGTTATGATTCGGTATGGGGTATGATACAGTTTTTGGAAGGGGATGTGGTTAATGCTAAAAAATAAAGTTAGCATAGTTCCAAAAGTTACATTCAAAAAGTGACAATTGATAGGTCGTTTACTTCTCAAAGAAACTTTAGGGGTACGTTCATAGTATTATTCTTTAAAATAGGTAAAAAATAATTGAAGAAGAACGAGAAGAGCGACTTGATAAGTTTACTGCTTATCATGTGTCTGTGTTAAATAAATAAACTTGGTTAGTCCTCGGCTATGTAAGTGTGATTTTCTAGTTAACGACTAACTAGGCAACAACTGTTTACTTTGATTAACAGTGCTATTGTAAAATTCTGTTTGTTTTGAAGTGGCTTAGTTCATTTCAATTTATTTTAATGGGATTCTCATTGCTCAATCTCCATTTTCAGTTTAAGTCAGGTTATAATACATTGGTAGCAACTCAAATTATAAGGTGTCAACAAAGTTTTCACAAAACCTGACATGCAGCACATACACAATGTTTAATGCCTTTATAAGTTTATGCAGTTCATAACTTGCTTCAAGATACTTCTTGGATCTTAATCATCATATCCTAGTTTAATTGAATTTTCAAATATGTTAAATCTATCTGATTAGTATGACTATTACCTAATTTATACTTTCTGGATAGTTGTTAACTTAACATATTTTTATATAGTAGTCAACTTAAAAGTTAGCAAACACAAGACATTTGTGCTATATGCAGAGAAGTTTACAATCTTATACATGCCCTAAGGCCTCTTACTACTGTGTGCCTACTGCTAGGTCTGGGATAGTCATACAGATTTATTTTATGCCTTTCAAAGTTTCACTTGTATGATTTGTCTTGTATCAAAATTTACCTACCTACCTAACATAAGCATTTTAGTAGTTATTTATTTTATCCACTGCATCCAGTTGACGTACCTATAACCCGGAATTTGGTAGTTTATATAGCACTCAATTGTATACTATAATGTGCGAAGTGCGTGTCTGTTTGCATAAATTTTTCCTTGATTGCGTCTGCTTTTGTAATGGTAGAATGAAGAATAAGTCAATAAATAAGCCTCTATTTTTTTTTATGATGTCAATATAATTTTACTCCCTTTTTTGCAATTAAATAAATTTAGAATGAGAAAAGGAGTAATTTCAAAAGAACAAAAACAATTGCTATCGGAGTGGAGGGGGACTAGAGCAACGCAAAAAACAAGGTCAGCTAGGATAGGACCACATACAAATGGCTCTACTAAGAAGGCCAGAATAAAAGGAAGGCGCTGCAACTGTCTCTTATTAATAGAATAACAGGTCCCTTCCAACCCGTATCCAGTTCAGTGCTAATCAAACTAACTACTTAATGGCGTATGTTTTAAAATTGTGACACCTACACGAAACACAATGTAAGAGTACCTATCTGTCTGTGGCTCTGGTAGTTTACCAATTAACAGTGCCAACAACTGTTTACTTTGATTAATAGTGCCAACCAATTAACATCCCTAAATTGACATACAAAAGTTTCAATCTGGACACTTCATATTTGCATCTTTGTTAGTTAATTCGATCTGGATCTAGAAATTGGGCAGTATGATGCTTGAGTTATTAGTATTAATTAGAAGTTACTTTTATATTATATCATATGGTGCATACATTATAATTATTTTGATACAGTGAGAGTTATAAAATTGAAATATGTCTTTTTCCCTGCAGTTTTATGATGATGAAGTAGCGTGCAACAACTATGATCTCTTGGAAGCATTTTTGGGTTTGGATATAACATCTAATATTTTGGATTTGGATATGACAGCTATGGAGATTATTATGAATTTGTGGACTTGTCTTGTACAAGTTAGATGGTAATCTCAGTATTATGAAGTTAATGATAAATTATATAACATGTGAATTTGTGTTAATTATGGTAAATGAGACCATTGATATTATTTGTAATGGTAAATGAGACCATTGAATTTGTGTTAATTATGCTTGATGTTCATTCATTTATAGTTTCTGCTGAAATGTGTGGGATAATAAATCTATATGGGTGTAAATCTGATGATATTACCAATTTTTGGTATATGCAGTAGCAAAATTTGCGACGGATTTTCATAAATCCGTAGCATGATCGAACAAAACGTATATCTTTTGCGACGGTTTTTAATACAAATAGTAGCATAACATGACATTTTTGCGGCGAATTTTAATAAAAAACTGTCGCATAACCTGCACTTTTTGCGACGGATGTTACAAAACCGTAGCATGTTGGAGAAAGTCGAAACTAAATTAATGTTCATTTGCGACGGTTTTTCATTAACATCAGTCGCAAAAAAGTAAGTTTTTGCGATGGTTTTTAAAAATCCGTAGCATATCAGTCAAATTCAGAACTAAAATCTTTTTCAACTGCGACGATTTTAAATAAAACCAGTCGCAGAAAATAAACTATTTGCGACAGTTTTAAGTTAAAATCCGTCGCACAAAAGGTCATTCTGCGACGGATTTTTAGCCGTCGCAACAGTTTTTTGCTATTTGCGACGTATGCATTTGCGACGGTTGTAAAACCGTCGCAAACCTTACTAAACAACCGTCGCAAATGGCCTGTTTTGTAGTAGTGAACGTCTGGTAGATTGACCTTCTTGAAATATACTTGCCATATTAGTGTGATACAAATACATGTTCTATACTTTGATTAAACCTTTCTCTAATACAAATTAAAGGTCTACGGGGTGGATCATGTAGTGTATATGTAAGTATATATGCTTCTAAATAAGATATAACTAGACCAGTATAGTATAAGTAAGTATAGAATAAGCACACCAGGAATTTTTTATAATGGTTCGGATCTCCCCTCCTACGCCTAGTTCGGAAGCTCCCCTTCGGCTTTCTAACTATTAGAACAACCCTCTCTTCGCTCGGAGGAATAAAATTCCAATAAAGAAGTTTTCTTGACAAGTATGTTTTCTTGATAATACTCATTTTGACTTAATAGTACAAACTCTCTTATAGTGTCCTTGAAGTATTATGTGATATGAAGTTCTTGATGTATAGAAGAGATAAATGATTGCTTTTTGAATGCTTTTCAATGATCAAAGAATATGCAGATAATAGAGTATATAGAAAAGAAAGTTTAAGAGAGACAAGTTAATCAAATCTCTTTTGCTCAAGTATATTTATAAGAATCGAGGAGTTTACTTGAAGAGAAATGTTCTTTAAAATAGAACTTTTCATTTTAAAGGTTGCATCTCTTGAAGGAGGAAGAAGTATAGATGCAACTCTTCACTTTGAAAAAAAACCTTTTCATAATTTTAGGCCTGTTACTCAGCTCAAACATCTGTCGCTTATGACATACATTTGTGCTGGTATTTTGGAAAATTTCCAGGTCTCAGCTCAAACGTTTGACATAAGGTCCAACGTCTGTGTTGGCACTTTGGAAATTTCCATAGTACAATGACAGACTTTGAACTAAGCGTCATACATCTGACATATGAACAGTGTTGTTTTAAGGATTTCTTTCTATTATAAACACTATTATGTATGTGAAAATTCTGCAAGGAGATTGTACAATTTATCTACTAAGATTTTATGCTAGACATTACCTAATATTGTGAAGCTTCGTTTTCTTGTCTTCAGGTCCCTGAATATATGTTTGTATATCATAGATAACCTGCACACATGAATGAACTATATTGTATATAATGATTATATAGTTGTTGTCATTAAAACCGCACAATGGAGGTTCTAACATCATGTTGTGTGAAGACTCTAAGACAAGTGAAGGAATCAAAATACCGACACGGATTTAGAAGGTTATACCAACTTGCATGTTGGTACACAGGCTGAACCAGATTCTTAGCTTTTGAAATTCAAGTGTTCGTGACTCCTGCGACTTTGTATAAGCTACTCCAAGTATGTCTAAGTTCATACTCAAGAACTCCAGTAACTAGAAAACCAAAGTGTGACTACTTTGCCAATAGGCGGGTCAACATCTTGCCCTCCCAAAACATGTCTTTCGATGGAAGACGTGTTATAACTAATCTAGAATCCAAATATCCAAGAGACATAGTCCAAGGGAAATTCGGATATAAATTTAATCACCAAAGGTTAGAAATCCAGAAAATCATGATCGCGCTGGATCGCATTTGTAGAAAACCAAAGTTAGGAATCTAATAGAACACCATGATCTTCCTGGATCGTATAATAAGTGAAAATCGAATCCCAGAAATTTAATTATCCAGAAACCCACAAAAATCCAATTAATCCGAGAAATCTGTGGCCTAGCCAATGCGAGTATAATCCATACCCGTGAAAAACCAAATGAACTGCTTTGCCAAGTTGTGGAAAAACAATTCACATCCAATCAAGTATAGTCCATACTTGAGCCATGACCGAGCGATCTTGCCAAGTCTTAATAATACAATATATCCCTAACCGAGCATAGTCCATACCCAAGCCATAACTGATTGATCTTGCCAAATTCTGATAAGACAATGCAAATCTCATCGAGTACAGTCCATACTCGAGCCCTGACTGGGTGATTTTGCTTAGTCTTGATAAGACAACCTAATTCCTCTCAGGTATAGTCTATACTGGGGAACCAGTTTATTAAAGTTCCAAAAGTTCCAGACTATTACAAAACAAAAATCAGATTCAATGGTTCATCATTGGGTATAGAGCGTGCATAGGGGTTAAATCCTAGTCCTGTTCATGGGTGAACCAACTTAGTTGTTTTTAATTACAAATTCATTATTTGAGAAGGTGGAGCACAAAGCATGCTTAGGAACTAAGTGCTAATCTCGTACATGAGTAGGCCGACATAACCATCCAAAATTGAAATCCACAAAAACTCAAAATCCAAAAGCCGAGAATCCGTTATCCAAAGAATCTTGGTCAATCGGTGACCAATCCACCCGAGCTAAGTCTTGGCTCGCTTCTGTTTTGAGGGAGCGCTTATTCTGCTACTACTGCATGATTGCCGACATATTTTGCCAGATCTTCACGTCTGGCATGCACCTCAATCATCTCCCGCTAATAGCAGCATTCGTTTTTGTTATGACCATCCAGGTCATGAAACAATCCATGCATTCCAGATTCCCTTTCCTTCTGCGTTGGCTCCCTGGAGGCTTTTTAAAGGGAGAAAGCTCATGAATATCCAAGTAAATTTCCTTCGAGGGTGAGCAATATTCGGTTTAAACCGAATTAACCGACCGAACCGGTTTATTTTGGTTGGTTCGGTTTTAAAACTAAATCGGTTTGAATCGGTTTGTAAAATTTATTTTTGGTTATCACTTTAACCGAATTAACCGAACTTTTAATTTATTATCTAATTTTACGGTGTTTTAGTACTCAAATAATTAGTTTAGCGATAAAATACAAAGGCTTGTGTTTCAAATAGGTCAAATTTTATTACAAACATAAAATTTACTAAATAATATTTCTTCAAACATGAATTTATGTTTCACTTTAAGTGAATTCATCATTTAAATATCAACACATCCTTCAAGTTCAGTTAAATCGGTTACCAGTCGAATTAACCGAAATTAATTTGGTTTGGTTTGAAAAAAAAAATCAGTTTCAATTCGGTTTTAGTTTTTTCACCTTAAAACCAACCAAACCGACTGAATGCTCACCCCTAGAATTGAGTTCCGTATACGTAGAGAATCTGGGATCTCTCCGTAGGTGAGCATTCCAACATTTTTCGTTGAGCGCTTTTCCGTTTCCCTTATCATTTCCTTTCCTAAACTCGGACGATCCTCCATCCTTAATAGTGTTGATTCAAGAGTTCCTTTGTCAACCCTCGCATCCTCCTCCCATAGAAATCATCATGCTTTAGAATTAAATTCTCTAAGGCCCCTCGGAGGATCCCTCTGCAGGGAGATCTTAAAGTCTATTCCATCCAAGGTTCCAGAGACAACAGCCATGAGCACCCTAGATCATTCCAGTTGATCTACCGACGTCACAGTCGCATTGTACATTTGCAGAAAAGAGGCAGAGTTTCTCCAATCCTCTATTTGACAGTTGTGAGGGTCATAAAAATTTGGATCGAAAGATGTGGACCCTGAACTATTTAATAAATTTTGCGACCAAAGAATTGCAGCTGCCTATCAATTCCGACTCCAGTAGCCTAAACCATTTTGCAACAATATCCGTGAGGTAGAGTGGAAAGCATTTAGCTATGATATTATCCAACACCGATTGTACTTCCATATGGTGCATGCAGTACATTAGATGAACAGTAGGATCCTTCCTACTGTCATAAGCTTCCAGAATGAATAAGTTAAAATCTGGATGGTTCTGTGAGTTCCTGATAACCTGAGTGATGGACTGCGATTAACATTCCCCAAATCTGACTGGGACATCCCACCTTGAGTGGATGAATCACATCCGCGATTTGATTCCCATCGTCGAGGTGTTGCCTCCAATCATCCAAACATACGCTAGTTCCTCGATGTCCAAATCAGCAAGAATGGTATGCCTTTCCACAATAGGTGTGTTCGGTTCAACCATGCCCCCGGGTTCGGCACCAAACCAAGTCCCGCGCTCCAAGTTAACTCCATTTCCATCCAAATCTGAGTGTGCGCATGCATTAACCAATCCATCAGTACATAGGTCTAAAGTGTAACGAGATTGGGTGTCATGAGCCAAGCCAGCGTGAGTTGCTTCCTGGTGGAACTGACGCGGTACCGACTCGGGGTAAATGTGGGAGAACTACGCCCGACCCTGGTGCTGATCCTCTATATCACGCTCCAGGGGTTTCTCCGACGACTGTTCCTTGACTTCCTGGCCTTTCGAACTCTTCCATCCTCAAGAAAAAGTTATTCATCGTCTCCTCCTACCATCTAAGGAGTTCATCTTGTCGTTCCATGCAGGATTATAGTTCCTTAATAAACCCGTCCATCTTTTCCTGGTTCAAGTAGTTCTCCAAGAAAGGAAGTCGCCTGACTTCCCTTAATTCCTGCACTTCTACCTGCACGCCAGCATCTGCTTATCTATTGCTAATACCTCGACAAATCCAAATCCTCAGAGCTAGAAAGATAATTGTCGTCACCCCTTTCTGACGGGGAAAAATGTTGACTCAAAAATTAGTTCTTTCAAGTTCAACACACAAATCCAAGTAATATCACAGAAAATCCAAAAAAAGTAAAGAAACACACAAATTTATGGCGGTTTGGTAGATCCTTCCTACGTTAAAAACAAATTTTTGTTATCTACTGTCAATATACAATTATTAGCGTACCATTTTTTATAATGGTAAATATATAATGAATTTGGTCATACATGATCGATTTAAATTTAAATTAATTAGGAAAGCAAATTCATTAAGCCTATCTAAATAAGAAAAATTCAGTTTATATGATAATAACCTTACATACCAAAGGCATTAATTGAGATATTTATACAATAATATTGGAAAACTCATTATACTAAAAAAAATCGAGAATCAAAACCAAATATTGGAGAGAAAAAAAACAAATTTTGATAAAGATAATATGTAGCTTAGAATTAAAGGGAAAAAAATTATCTTCATCGATGCAAGATGGAACAAAAAGCACATAGATTTTGCATGAAAAAAGATGAGATTTCAAAGCATGGAACAAAGAGTTAGTTGTAATGTATTCATCAAAATTTGATTTTATTTTTTTGATTTAGTTATTTTTTTTAAATAAAATGAATTAGGGAGATACGAAGCATAAAATATTGTTTGTGGGTAGAGAATATGTAGTTAAAGCCATGAAAGTAAGAATAGGAGAAAATTGAATGTTTAATCACAGAAGTGAATTTGAGAGAAAACATGGTAATAAATTAATCCAAATAACTAAAAGGAAAATGTGACCTTTCGATGATTCTATCTCTGCTCGTTCCGTTTGAAGAAAGGAAGGATCCCAAAGAATCGATCTTTCTTTTAATTTTCCAAAATATTTGATCAGAGGAGTAAATTAAGAGAAAGCATAGTAATAAATTAATCCGAATAACTAAAAGGAATGTGCGATCCTTTTGAATTTTCAAAATAAATTAATAGTGTTAACATTTATTTTAGAAGTAATGCACATAATGATTTTTCTAGAAATAATAAGCCATGAGTACATAATTTAAGATAACTGAGAAGTAGATAATACTAATTGCCTCACACACACACACACACACACAATAGATACATGTGTATGAATATAGAAATGAAAATGCTGAATATTAATTGTTGAAATTATATTTAATGGAGTTGTGTTAAGAAGGAAAAAAATGAGGAGTAAAACTATGAAAAGAAAGTGATTAAGTATAAAATAATTAAAATTAATCCTTTTTACTTTATGTATATAATAAAATTAATAATAAGAATGATAAAGAAGCATTCAATTAATAATAATTGTAGTAAGTACGTGAAAAAGATTTGGAGTATGTATCTAAAAGTTGGTGGAATGTACGTTACCGTACAAAACCAAGACATGCACATGTTTAAACTCTTTTTTCTACCATTGATTTATTTCTTTTGACACATGTTAGGTGTAGTGATTTTTTTTGAAAGAAACAGAACTGAAAATTTTTAGACGAATATTTAGCTTTCATATAATATAATATATAGCACAACATTTAATTTTACATATGTGACATAAATGTTGAAATATTCCAACGCTAGAAAGATGGATACAGTATCAAAATTTTAGATATAGCAAATGGTTTACTCACTACGAATCAGGCTTGGATGACCATCTTCAAATATCCAACCAATTCTGTTTGAAATTGGACTTTTTAGTAATGGGTTCATATCCATGTTTAAAGTTGTTCAAACAGAAAGATCCTGACTTATTTTTAACAAATTACATACTTCCCACGAACAGTTAGTATTACTTCACTTTGTGAGGTAATATTAGAAATGACTTAGATGACATAATATATCCTCTTATTATCACATTTTTGATAGTGGGCTGAAAATATTGTAATTAGCTTAACAAGGTATGTAGCAAATTAATAACATACATCATATGGGTAAATCATGCAAGCTTATCATTCGTTTGCACAAAACATACACCATAAATTGATTGAATAATCCATTATGCTAAGCCTCTTATGGTACATCTAAATATATTTTATATTAACATGGAATAATATAAAAGACATTTTCACTCAAAAAGCCTCCTATGCTACATCTAAATTTATTTTATATTAACATGGAAGTAGTGATATAAATTGACATTTTCATTCAAAGGGCCTTTTTAGCTTAGTTAATAAGTTTTAAAGGAAAAAATTTCTAAATTAAAAATTAGTTTTAAGGAAAAAGTCGAAAAGATATTAATTTACTATTTTTAGTTATAAAAAAAACAATGACAAACGTAACAAACATCCCTGTCTCGATTGGATAAAGCGTTGGAGCAAGATGTAAGAGGTTATGCGTTCGATTTTAGTCATTCTGAACATTTTAACAGTGTACAAAAGATTATATATTTTTCAGTGTGCACGGTGCTATTCATCCATCTTGACTATTGGCCGTGAGTGAACTTTTGTTCCTACGGTACAAATGCTATGATATAATATTATTTGTAATTTCTTTTGTTCCTTCTTACATTGGAGTTATATCAAATCTATCACTCGGTTGCTGATCAGTTACAAATTTAGAAAATTGGAAATAATGAAAATTATAGAGCATGCGTATAAATAAAGTTAGAGAAAACAATTTTTCTTTACTTAATTGCAGGATTAAACATTCAGTCTGGTTTTTGATGTAAAATTCCTCTAATTACTAACTCAATAATAAAATGCATTTGATTTACCCTTTTTAGTTTTAGAACTTAACTATAAGATGTGTTTGGTTTATTTTATTTTTAGTTTTGTGCTTTTGCATATAACAAAGTGCACATGATGAATATATATATCGTGAAAAATGATTTTTTTTTTTTAAAAAAAAGAAAACGAAGTAAAGACATAAAATAGAAGAAAAAAAAAATATTGGAAAACAATAGGACGTAAGACAGTTTATCTTTCGTTGTTTCTTCAACTTCTCGGCCTTTTCTTTCATATTCTTTTAACCTCTCTTCATCGTACATTCTATTATCATTTTTGTAATTAATATTGAAAACTCAAAATAAAAAATAAAAAAAATAAACCAAACAACACCTTTAAACCTTGAGTCGTTGCTATAAGGTTATCCAAACGATGGTCTATATTAGCAAAACACCTTTTTTTAGCAGAGCCGACCGATTTTTAAAGTGATCCGTAACACTTTCCATTACAACAAATAATGAGCACAAGAGAGAACAGAAGATAAACAGATTGCCTATTTGCTATCCTGGTTTGAAGTGTCACGACACTATACATGTAAATCTATGAGCTCGGCTAAATTGCCAAGACTACTAAGTGTGTCCAGGGAAGCTAGTCCCCATCAGCATCACTTGGCGGAATCACATGCTTAATGTCAGAAAGGAGAGAAAGAAGAATCAGGAGATAGTGAGGCGATTTGCTTGGAATAAAGATAACGTCTATCCCAAGAAGCATCGCTCATCGGCTTAACATTGTTAATACTTAATACCATGCTCTCCCACAATAGCCAAAGCTAGATCTTCCCCATCAACATGATACAATAATTTTCTAACTTCACCCTCATCTTCTACATACATGTAATAACTTTCAGTACTCGGACTATATCTCGTTACCGAACTAGCGTGAATCCAGGTTAGCTTACCGTGACTCCTACAGAAAGGCTGCTCATGAACATAGTCACTTAAGGGTGGATTCAAAGTAATAACTTCTACCATGGGATCATGATCATCGACAGCAAGAGGATTAGACAGAGCCTTGGGATTCTGGGCCCATTTCAAGTTAGGCTTACGAAGTCGAAACCTGACATCAGAGACTACAACAGAAGAGCATGATTCAATAGTGTGACCAAATTCACTATAAAAAAACTTGCACATAGAGTCTGAAAGGTAGAAACTGAAATTTTTTGATCTTTAACTAATAATTGATTAATGACTGGAAAAAAATCAGTTTTTAATTTTCGAAATTAAAGACAGAAAATTCAGTTACTAATCTGTTTTTAATATCTGAAATTGATTAGATACTGAATTTCAGTTTTTAATTCAGTAATAAACTTGCCTTTGCATTAAGTAAATTTTTAACGAATGTGATTCTTTTGTTTTGGTCTAGTCTAACGGCTACATTTTGTAATCCAAGTGATGTAGTTCAGGGTGGTTGTTAAATGTTAATTAATCTCAGATTTAAAGAGACGATAATTACTTTACCCACTATTTACTTCTCCCACGTTCTGCTTCCACTGTTCCACATCACTATTTACCTATCCATACCTGGCTCCGCCACCATCAACGCCCACCATCTTCACAGCTACTCAAATCATGGTCACCGTACTTGCCTAAATCCTCTGATAATCAGAGCTAAACCCACAGCCCAAGATGTGATCACTGACTACTTACTCCTACAGCCACATCACTTGAAAGTATGAGCCCAACCTGATTTAGAGGTGAGAGGGATCTCAAGAGAAAGAAAATAAAAAAATGAAGCTGAGGCTACCTACTGTGGAGATTCTGGGTAAGGTGATGAAAAATGAGTAAAGCAGGAAGGGGAACATGCGTTGTGAGGGAAAGAACCAAGCTTTAGAGACATTGAAAGTCACTTTAAAGTAAGCCTACAGTAAAAACAGCACTCTTCGGAAAAAAATTAAATCTTCGTCGCAAATTAATGTTGAAATTTACGAAGTCCCAGCGAACCGATGTAAGGGGTAGCAACACAGGCTCACTGGAAAAGCAGAGAATGGTATCAGCTCGATACCTTTTTGGGTTTCGATTAGGTTATACGTTGCTAGATTGGCTTTGTAATAGAAATTAACTTTTTAGTTAATATGCAGTGTATCTTGCAAAATTCGCTCTGTAATGGAAATGAATTTTTTCTCTAAATGTAGTGTATCGATGCGTGCATATTGCATTATTCTGTTTATTCAAATTTGTTTAAGATTTTAAAGAACTTGAAATTTAAAATGAAATCGATCGATAGACACGTTTGATCTATAAATCGTACAAAGTTTGAGACTGATCAAAGACCACATCTCAGTCTTAAGAATTCAGTCTCTGCAAATACTTAAGACTAAATTTTAGTTTTAGTTTTTAAGACTGAAAATTCAGTCATAAATAACTTTTGAAACTTGACATTTAAAGACTGAAATTTCAGTTTTAAATATATCTTTAAAATTTACGTTTTGACCGAACTGTTCTATTAAAAACTGAAACTTTCAGTCTTTAATTCAATATATTTTTTGTATTGAAAAGACTTACACTTATAGCAGATGTCTGGACACCGACTGTATTGTACATCAACATCAATGTCAAACCCTTTTACTAATGTTATTTGGAGCTTACTAGGAAGAGGCTTCATAGGAAAGATCTCAATTAGAGCTCTAGCGTACTTAAGACTCTTCCTAGCCAGTGTTAGAATCAATGCAACGTGGCTTGATGATCAGGCTAGTCAACCAATTCAACCCGATAAGAGGTTGAAGAAACGAAGGTATGTTTGTTAAGGTGGCCCAAACAGGGATTGATTGGATTTTCTCAGTAGCCTTACCGACCGTGACACTCCAAGACATTAAAATGAAGGGTTTAACCTCGACAACTAGAGGATCCCTCTCTAGAACACCCAACTTGTCGTTCGGATTGGAGAATTTTAGGTAAAACATTGAATCAAAAAATTGAACGTGTAGCTTTCCTCTCAATCTCCAATACCGATTACAATGTTCGCGGATCACCTGATAAGAGGGTAGAGTCCAGGAAAAAGCGGACTAAGTGGACCAGTGATCTTCTCTAACACGATGAATAGCTGCCAACATTACGCTACAACCACGAACTATCGTGGTATTAAATGATTCTTATGGACTGTATTCGCCTACTACCTTGGGCAGGCTTGAAAACAGTGAAGTCCAGCGTGGAAGCACAGAAAGTGCCACAGCAGGTGGAACTGCAGCAAAGATATCAGTAGAGTGCTGAACATTATTGTCTCCGACAAAGGATCGAACAGCTTGCGCGCATTGTTTTTCCCTCTGGTTATCAGCGCTAGCCCGTCTAGTGATTTCCATCCCAACTTCACCGCATTCAACATTTGCCAACACAGGTGATAATTCATCTCCCAAGTCATCCTGGATGATACCCAAAGTTGGCCAAGGAATACTTGTGTTCGACAGAAGCAGCTATCGTAGATGGCACTCGACCACCAGGCAGGTCAGAGACAGCGGATTGCATGTCCTCGGTTATTTCAGATGAAAGGTAGACGAGGAAGAAAAATAATATCGCTAACAGGACCATTAACGAAGAGGCATTTTTATCAAAATAAATTTTACATGTTATTGTATTTGCAAAGCACCTTTTTCATCCTGCGTTATGTGTGGGCTCAAATGTGTTATGCTCTTCTTTTTGACTTCTTGTGTTGTTTTATGCATGCAGAATTGCTGTAAGGCCCGAAATTTCTAAGAAACAAACATGCAAAAACTGAATCAATGTTTTAATCCTGCACCTCTTTTTTCTGGCCTTTCACGCGTAACTAATAAATAAAAATGTCAACCAACCAGTATCCAATGTTTTTGGTTGTACATGTATACTATGTCATTGACTATCAAACTTTGCCGCTTTTTTTCTCAATCGGCGGTAAACTATAATGTATGTAAATTATCCACAGATTCAACGATAATCGTGTACATCTTTGAGATCATACAATTAAAATGTCCCACCACACCAAGTCAAATTATTTGTAAATGATAAAATGTTAACATGCTACTGTAATTGTTGGAAAAAAATGGTTGTGTCACGTACTTCGTCGCTCTTTTGAAGGAGATTCGACGATCTGGTCAGAGGTGCAAACCAGTCTTTCTCAATCACCAACGCATCTAGGATAAAACAACATCGAATAATAATAACCGATTTGCTACCGTCATAAGCTTCCAGAACGAATAAGTAAATCAATAGCATATATACGGGTATATGCCAAATTAATAGGGTATATACGGGTGAATCCTGCAAGTTTATTGCTTCTAGGCACAAAACACACACCACAAATTGATTGAACAATCCTTTATGCTACATCTAGATATTTGTATTGACACGGTAGTAATTAGGAATGGTAATATAACGGGTTTAAGGTCCAAACCCGATTGAACCACCACTGTTTTGATCAGTTTAAACATGTCATGTTGAATATTCGGAGCAGATAGCTCCACGATCCACTTTTTAGAGACTCAGATCTAGCATCGGGTCAGAGCACGATCGACCCACCCCAACTCAAACTGCATGATAGAATCATCATGAAAATGCTTTATTACTATATTGATTACTTATTAATTTTTTGGGTATTAGCGATTGTTGCATGATTGTTATATGATTCCAATAACTAAGTCGTAATTTTTTTTATAGCATTATGTTGCATCAACGATAGTTATACAATAATAAATGCATATCTTTTAGACGATTATTGCATGACTCATTTTTATTAAATTCTTTTATCATTGCAAGCACATTGTTATTTGTATTTAATTTATTATTTTATAATAAAAATATATAAATAAATATGTATAAATTAGTACATAATTTCATCTGGTTATGTGACGAGTTGAGTCTACCATAATTCGCACGGGTTTTAGTTTTAGGGCAACTGGGTCTACAGAGCAAATTCATGACAGGGTCCAATAACCCGATGCGAATATAAGGCACAGAAAATCATCAAAACCCACCTCATTACCTTCCCCAGAATTAATGATATAAAGGACATTTTTACTCAAAAAACCTTCCATGCACATCTCTCTCTCTATATATATATATATATATATATATATATAATACTAACACAGAAATAACGCTATAAAGGAAATATCAATTCAAATGGATTTTTGGCTCTGTATAGTAAGTTTTCAGAGCAACCATTCTTTAAAAAAAATAAGTTTTAAGAAAAAAATTTAGCAAAAGATAAATGAATAGTTATATAAGAATAACGATAAATGAATTTATCATTTTCATGTATAGTTAAAAATAATGAATTTGTCATGTTTCTGTAAATTATACTCAAAGCTAATTATTTAGAAGGGTTGTAATTAATATTTATTATGATGAAATGAGAAATATTTTAACATAATTTCCAATTATATAAATTTAAATTTATTATCAGCTCATATCTAACTTACCATTTTGAACATTTTAACAGTGTGCATAAGTTTATATATTTTTTAGTGTCTACAGTGCTATCCATCCATCTTGGCGGCTGACCTTGCATAAGATTCCCATGCATGCACCTGATCAAGAACATATCAGTTTTATCACCAACCTTGGATTGTACTGCTACATGGTGATGCCTTTTGGATTGAAGAATGCTGGGGCAACGTATCGGCACTTAGTGAATCATATGTTCTACAACCAGATTGGATAGTCTGTGGAGGTGTACGTAGATATATGTTGGTGAAATCCAAAAAGTCTTCCGATCACGCGATTGATTTAGCAGAGATGTTTAATAACCCCGACGCTATGGAATGAAGCTTAACCCATTGAGGTGCTCTTTCGGAGTTGTATTAGGAAAGTTCCTTGGCTTCATCGTTAGCTCACGTGGAATCGAAATCAATCCCACTTAAATAGCAGCAAAAAGAAACATTAGTGAGCAGCAGAAGATCAAAGATGTACAAAGCCTAGCAAGAAGGTAGCAGCACTGAGTAAATTTATCTTCAGGGCCAACGAAGAAGGAAAGCGCAACTTCAAATGGACCCTAGACAGTGTTGAAGCCTTCCAAAACATGCTGAGTCATTTAGAAAGACCCCCGATACTGTCTAAACCAGTGGATCATGAAGACTTGTACATATATTTAGAAGTGTAATCGCATGCAATTAGTTTAGCACTTGTACGTGAGGAAGATAGAGTTTAGAGACCAATGTACTATGTGAGCAGGAAGTTAGTTGCGGCAAAGTGCAACTATCCAAAGATTGAAAAGCTCGCATATAGCTTACTGATCGCCTCAAGAAAGCTTCGCCATTGCTTTCTAGCTCATCCGATTATGGTATACACTGATCATCCACTACGATAGGTCCTACAATGACCTAAGGCACCAGGAAGATTGCTCAAATGGAACATCGAGCTAAGTCAGTTTAATCTTAACTTCCTCCCAAGGAAATCGATACGAGTGCAAGCATTTGCCGACTTCATTGTTGAATTCACCATTCCCGAAGAGGACGTGCTAGATAAAGAAGGTAGCCCCCCATAATGGAACATGGAATCAAGCACCTGGAAGCTGTACACAGACGTTGCTAAAAATGATTGACGGTCTGGTGCCGGAGTCGTACTAACGACTCCTAAAGGACGGTCAATTTATTATGCCTTGCGATTGAATTTTTCTGCTACTAACAACGATTTCGAATACGAGGCCCTGATCGTTGGGTTGAATCTCGCTAAGGAATCAGGAGTAAAGGCGTTGATTATCTTTTGTGACTCTCAGATTGTTATTTGTATGGTTCGGAAGCAATTCCGAGCAAAAGGACCGCGACTTGTAGCCTACCTAGAAAAAGTCGAAGAGCTATTGGATGGCCTAGAACACTACAGCATATCTCATATTCCACGAACTGAGAATCGAAAAGCGGATAAGTTGGTCAAGTTAACAAGCTCCGACAATACAGAGGAAATGGAAGTGGTCCTAATTGAGACACTAGGTACTTTGAGCATTGATCAGATGGAAGTTGATCCGGTGTTGGAGATCAAGCCGGAGAGAGAGAGAGAGTCATGGATGACCCCGATAAAGAATTTCCCATAGAATGAAGCGCTTCAAAAAAAAAGTGAGAGGCGTGCCATCGTCTATAAAGCTTCAAGATATGCTATGCAGGGTGACATTCTCTATCGGTGGAGATTTTCAGACCCGTTACTTCGGTACATAGCACATGATGACGTCAAGCGTGTGCTGAGAGAAATGCACGAAGGCGAATGTGGAGACCACACCGGAGGACATACTTTGGCTAAGAAGATATTAGGGTACAACTACTTTTGGCCTACTATAATTCGGGATGCAGCCGACCGCTCACGATGTTACGATAGGTGCCAAAACTTCGCAAAAATTCCCAGGGAACCCTCCAGCTAGCTCACCTCGATGGTGAGCCTATGGACGTTCGTTGTATGGGGGATTGACATCATCAGAAGCCTCTCAATCGCCAAAGGAAAAACAAAATACGCAATCGTGGTAATGGACTACTTTACAAAAATGGGCAGAAGCTGAACCATTGACGTGTTCATGACGGAACGGGTGATTAATATCATTGTCAGAAATATCATTTTCCGATTTGGGATCCCTACAGTCATCATAATTGACAACGGAACTCAGTTCGACAACACGAAGTTAATTGATTTCTGTCAAAGATACCGCATTGATAAAAAGATACACCGCCGTGGCGCATCTGTAATCGAATGGGAAAGTAGAAGTAGTGAACAAAATCACCAAGTCCATTCTAAAGAAGTGATTGGAATGAGCAAAATCAATGTGGGTCGATGAATTGCCTCTGGCCATATGGGACTTTAGAACGACCTACAAGTCGTTGACTGGCCACACTCCCTTCTCATTGTCATTCAGATCAGAAGTTTTCATTCCAGTAGATTTGGAAGTTCCCTCACATAGAACAATATACTATGATCTGTTTACAAATAAAGCACTTCTTCTTGAATCCATGGACATGATCGAAGAGAAGAGAGATGAAGCGGACTTACATGCCTCGAGGCACAGACACCAAGTTGCTCGATATTACAATAAGGAAGTTCGACCCAGAAACTTTGGGCCTGGCGACCAAGTATTGAAGCGTGTCTTCCCGGCCCCCATTTTCCTGGGCCCGAAATGGGAAGGACCATATGCCATCCAGTGTAGGCTTGATAAAGGAGCTTTCAAGATAATGACCGTTGATGGCAATAACGTCCCTAGAGCGTGGAATGCCCAGCATCTACGGCACTACCTGACTAGATCTTGTATTGATTCTTTTGTTTTTTAAACTATGTAAAAAGGCACGACTTCCCTGAAAAATTCTAGTTGATGTAAAAAAAAGATTATAAAGTGGACATAGGCTATGATTTGCCGAATCACTATAAAAATATCATGTATAATTTACCTTTCCTACACTTATTTTTCTTTGTGCCCTATGATATGTTTGACAATAGATCCATGATTCGATGTAATGATCTGATCACATGGTACCAAACCTACAACTAAGGGATGATTCACCCCTTTATGATGCTCGCTCACCCCCGTTAGGACAAGCAGACTTAAACCCATGGCCGATCGCAGTGTGATTGGCCAACTTCAAGCTCAATATTAACACCCGATGTAGTGGCCCTCACTCTATGAACAAAAATGAGGATCTAACACTGAACATCACACCAACTCCATCCCATGATTCATGTGTGATACGACCGCTTATCTAACGAGCTTCATACGCCAGAGTGAAGCGTAGAATACAAATCGGGTTCGAAAATGTCACTCGAGCCGACAAATTCCCACTCTTGGAAAGAGAGTGTAAAAGGAAAGTCGAGGCAAATGACATGACCGTTCACCTAAAAAACTCAAACTCTCCCGATTCGAGAGTGAGTATAAAAGTAGGCATGATTGATGCACCACGATTAGAGACTGCCCTGACCAGGGAATACGACAGGAGCTTATGAAGGCAAGAAGAGTAAGTGCTTAAGGAAATGGGTTCCTACCTCACTAAAGGATTGGGGGAAAGATTGAAAGTTGAGCCCGTACACCCCATGGAAGGATGGGGTCAATTGTAATGCCGTATCTATCAATCCTGATCAGGCCCTAGCTAGGTAGTTTAACCAAGATTAATTGGGGGTGTACACACATCACACCCCTATGATAGTTGTAATATGATATGATATTTATTACTTAGTTGGTTACAAAAATTTTAATTTGCAGGGATGTTGGATGGAAATCCTGGTTTGATCTGTGATGTTATTGATTGCTTATTACCTAGCATAGCAATGTTTTGATTACAAGTACATTCAATTGAGATAGATAATAAACTGGAAAACATATGATATTGCAGGAATACTACTATATTTACCGAATACAAGTTTATATAAGGAAACTGGTCAAAAATGCGAGGGTCGCACTCGCAACAACAACCATTGGCTAGTGGAAAACAAAAAAGAAATTAAGACAACCCTCTACTTAGGCTTAGGGGAATGCATGGCTTCCTTGAGTTCGTTCTTCTCCTCCTTTTCAGCGTCAGTGAGAATACGCTTTTTCTTCTTCTTCTCAGAAGGAGGATCTATCATATCAACAAAGTACTTGGAAGACAACTCTCCGGTTATTGATCGAGATGGAATCTTGATGGTTATTTTGCAACCAGGAGGAACTACTTGGACATGATTGACCGAGATGGACTCTTCTTCTTTTTTGGCCTTTAAGAGCTCCTCAGTTCTTGCTTTCATTTAAGTAAGTGTCAAATTTTCGGTCTCATCGGTAGCTCCGATGATAGTAACATCCACATCCTCTTCGTCCTTCTTGCCTTCCATATCCTTCAAAGCGTCAATAACTTCTTCATCTTTTGGAGCTTCAACGCTAGAGACCGCTACGGTCTTGTCAGCGGCCTCTTCCCGTTTCTCTTCCGTCTCACTAGCAAACTTTGTACCTAAAGAATGGGAAGAAACAATTATTAACTATGGGGAAAACATTGGCTTTTCAATTGTTTGCTCCATAATACGACGACATGCGATGGTAGCCTTGACAAATTCCGAAGAAAAGGTATATATAACTTCGGTCGATTTGTCTCCGGGTGGCAGAGTAGCTATTTCAATGATAGGAGACAGGAGAGCAGCCTTAAGAATCTCTGGACGTTCGAGATCGTATTCCTCGGTCTCTGCGGCCCCGGGAAAGGAATAGGAGGAACTGGAGCCACCTTCAATGATATTCTTTCCCTTGGCTTGGCGTTTCTCCTCCTCCATAGCTTCTAGAATTAATTTCCTCCCTTTAGCTAAGCGATCAGGTTCTTCGCCTCTTAAGTATGTTTTCTTCATCCTTTCTTCATCGACAGTCTCAACCTTTAATCGCCTCTTCTCGTCATCGACAGTTTGACCCCTAACATTGACCAGAGTTGTCAGATAATGTTAGCTCCAAGATATGTCTCGAGTCCGAAGCACTTGGGCGAAGAAAGATATCATAAGATCCCCATATTCATCTAACTCTTTCCGGGCATTGGGGAGCTATGCATAGGACTTAGAAACAGATTTAAGAGCGATATTGGCATTCCTTCAGCAAGTACTTCCCTCTCCTCAACCCCTACCAGCCTGGCTTTCAAACTAGCATTTTCCTTTTCTAACTCGGTCTTTTCCAGGCCGAGGCGAGGGCAAGATAGTTTTAATCCGGTACTATCAGAAGTGACATCCTGAACTTGTTTCTTAAGAGTTGTGCGCTCTTGACTGTGAGAATCAAGCTCATTAAAATAGCGCTTCTGCAGCTTTGCATGCTACTTCTTATAATTCTCAACATCACGCTGTGCGAGTGCAAGCTGAGCTTGGGCATCCTCAAGTTTTTTTCTGCGGTCTTTTTAGCCGACAAGTCATATTCATCCATTGGTTTTAAGTTGTCAACGTCCGCTAACAGATCCTTTATATTTTTGTAAAGCTTCTAGGAGAACTTACATGTTTCCTAATATTGTTGGTCCATAAAGTCTATTTGAGCCTTGATGGTCGCTGCCCAATTGGAAGGTTCTGGCTTCAAGTTTGGAACAAAATGCATATTTCTGAAGTGATAATCCGGGAATTGCCTCTTTAAACCTTTATCCTGGGCTGAGTATCGGAATCGAGTACCATGGGATTTGTTGTTGTAATATCGATGTTCCCGCGCTTAGCTGACATGACAGCTATAATGCTTTTTTCCTGCTCTTTACCCAAGTCTTTGGCCTTATCTTTTGGATATGTGTGCTTCTTCAACGACTTCTCTTGGGAATGAGAGTCTCTCGGAGGGACTAGAGCTATGGAAGGGTATTTATCTCCCCTATGTTGGCTGTTATAGCCCTTGTACTTCTTTGGATCTGAGCAGGATGGAAAGCGAGAGCGAGAAGATCGATGGTGCTGAGACTCATAATGCCTCTTGTCATATCTCCCGCCGCTTTCTCATCGATCATGTTCAGTATTAGAGCTACATCGTAGTATGCTTGCACGAACATCCCTGAGATTATATCTACGGAGATGCATACCTCCTGCAAGTTAATAGAAACCGGTATTAGAGCCAAGAAGTAATGTAAAACACAGAAGCGATGACGTGCAGTGTTAGTGTAGTGTGTGTCCTAAGTGATCCCCCTGACGGACCAGATCCCGGAGTCGGCCTTATAGGTGTAGTCTCCCCTGCCTTAGCAGGTGTAGTCTCCTCTTTAGAAGTAAGAAAGAAAGAGTTTGTGCCAATATCTTTGGAGGTATCTATTGAGTCGGGCAAAGGAAGTTTTGCCAAGCCTCCAAATATGGGGTCCTCTAGCTGGATATCAAGGGCATGAGACTTGGTTGGAGACAGTGTTTTAAGAGAAGGCTGGCCTTCAGAAATGAAGTCATATTTTGGATCAGCGTCCCGGGTTTCCTCCCCAATTGGTCTATTTAGACGTTCTTCATCTTGGATGTGCATCGGGGAACGACTCTTTAGAAAAGTAGTTGGATCTTGCTCAAGAGTTATCTCCTTATCTCCCGACTGCGATACTTGACCGGAACCCGCAGGCTCTTGGCCTCTTGATCTCTCACCACCTCGACTGAAGTTATAATTTTCCCCTCAATTGGGGGCACACTACCGATATCTTCGGGCACGGGAGAAGCTTGAGCTGGGGGCACATATTTATAAGCACGACCTCCATGACTAATACTCTGAATCATATCAAATAGACGGTGCCAGTGAAGAACCTCGTCCACCAAACATTTTCTGCATTCAGGAAGTCCGGATTACAATTGAGAAGACGGCTCAACCAATCTAAATATATCTGGCCCTGGTCTTTTTCGATATTTGGAACTACAAATAAGAGAGAAGGATCGGTGCATTCATTAATATAATTGAAACAGGAACACTAGAATTTGAAGCTTACTTGACTGACGTCATCTCCTAGCACGTCCAGCCTAGTGTTTAATATAGGAACATGTTTTACGTCCTAAGCATTGCTATATCCTTCGTTAAAAATCTTTCTCTTTGGCAAAAATTCAAAGTAAACGAAGGAAGGGGTTTCCTTTGTACGATGCTTGAAATGATAAAAGAAGTTCACATCCTCGAAAGTGGGTACCATGCCTAAGATTTCCATATATGCTACATATAACGTGTGCAGGTAAGCGTATGCATTAGGATGGAGTTGCATGGGAGCAATCCGCATTCGTCTTAGAAACTCGATGATAAACAATGGAAACGGAGGGATATCTCCCATTGCGCACATCAACCGACTGATGTCCATATACCCCTTCGGAGGGTTGTGGGGTCTGTTCGCACCAGTTGTAACTACGACTTCTTCCCAAGAAATCCTATGCTTCAAACATATCCGCCTGAGTCTAGCTTCATCCTTTGTTGAGACCACAGAACCACTGGGTGCATTTAGAATGACTACTCCTACAAATTCATCAGGAGCTCGATTGTCACCTACTCCTTCCTCTTCTTCGTCCATTGAGACTTCTCCACCAGATGATTTTGCATCCTTATGAAGCTCGACTTCGAAGTCAGAACCTTTACTGTCCCATTCTGAATCTGAGGTTGACGAGATAACATAAAGATTGGGGTTACTGGACAACTCTGGGGCTTTACTCTTACCTGATTCTTAATATCTTGTTTGATATTCTCTCGACATGTTAGTTATACTACCGAAGAAAGATCAATGATTAGAGTATAGTTGCTCGTTCCCCCCTGTGTGTGTACTAGTGTGTGCCAGTGTGTGTAGTATAAAAATAAATAAAGCAGAGAAATCAAGCGATTGATCGATATGTGTTGCGTTGTCAAATAGCCTTATGTCCGTCAAGTCCCAAATGTTCAATCTTGAAGGCTCTATCCTAACTATTTGTAGGTCCTTGAATTGTGATTATCTTTACTTGAGATAAGTATGTGCAGTACAATGAATCAAGGTTGTTGAGGTCATCGCATATGCTTGAATTGATAGTGAGCTGAAGCGTGTTGGAGTTATGTTGGTTATGCTAGCATCGGGTTGGATAAGTGGTTTGGGTCGGATGTTGGATGTGGTTCGAGGGGACATTGGGTCGAATTACCTCGACCCGACCTGACTATGTCCACACTCGTTTCTCCAACACCGATCCACACGTCCTCCAGAGCCCTTACAATCATGCTCCCTCTCCATTATCAAACCCCTTCTTCCTTCTCACAACAGAAGAAAACCCTATCTCAACTTCTCAACTCCATTTGGGCAAAAGAACCGTCGCTCCACTGTTGCCTCCGGCATCGCCAAGAGGCCGACACGATTGGCACCTCAATCGACGATGATTCCGGCACCGCCACCGGCAATGGTGACACTGGACCCTAGGATTTCGACATATCGATTATGAATGGGGAAGCCGATTGGATCCAAGGGGTCGAATATGCATAGAAAACTTGATTAAAACAAGAACTTGGTGAATTAATGACTACCTAATTGCCGAATTTTTGCAACTTGTGACGAATTCTTGAAAGGTTGAAAATTAGGGTTTCGGTAGTTCAAGCCTAGTTCGACAATAATAAAGTGAAGAGAGAAAAGAAGAGGGGAGCGGTTTATATATTAAACTCAGAAGGCCCTTCATATTCTTTGAATCGATGGTCCGGTCTAAACCATTCCAATGGCCCTATAGCTGAAGAGCTCCGAAGCCTTTCGGTATAAACACAGTCGTGGGTCAAATGAACTTGACCCGATCCCCTACATGATTTTAGTCCAACAAACTGATAGTAGGGGCCTTTTAGATCGAGCAAGTTGGACCCGACCCTACAGCTCAATCGTTGAGGTATGCAAACTCGAATCGTAAGAAATTTAAAGGAGCTGCTAAAGGCCTTGTGCACATACATGTGAAGAAGAAGAACCAATAAAAGAGTATGAACCACTCATATGTTACAAACCTTTTGTGACTCAGCAAAAGTTAAGAAATTTACCTGGTAATTTGCTTGGATTCCTGTTGGGAGCTCCAATATGTTTAAACGTAACGAAGATATCGCGGTTTAAGATTGTGTATTTATATTCGACATGTAAAGGTCAATAAATATGACTTAATGAAATGTCAAGGCTCCACAGATGAACACAACCATTAATTATCACCGGTTAGAGAATAGTCTGGTTGGCAATTTCAAAGCATGCCTCATCTTGGATAAGACGTACTTTGAGGGGGCAAAATGTTGGTCTACTTTGTGAATAGGCCACACAAAGTCTAGGCACCCTGACTCTGAATACCAGGAGAACAAGAACCAAGGCCCTTCAAAGATGGGAGTTCGAATTGATAAGAATGAAGTACTTCGGATCGGATAGAGAATTTGTATTGGTTAAGCTAACGGGTCGGATCAGGACATTAGGATCGGACGAGTGTCATACACGCATGAAGATTGGGATACACCAAAGGGACGTCGGTTCAGGTCGGATCGCACCATACCCGACCCACCTGGATGTGTGAGCGGAATGTTCTAGAATCATTGCTTGGGATCATATCAATCCAAGCCCGACCTGGTCTGCCTGAGTTTGCTGACATGGCATGAGGTTCTATCACCATCAATTCAACTCGGATCGAAAGGAACTCGACCTGATCCCCTCTCTTGCTACCCTGAAGTGGTTACCGAATCAAATGGATCCCTATTCTTTTGCCACCAATATAGGATCGGAGAACACCTGTCACCCACGATCCCGAGCGCTATCTCCACTCTCCTACGTTCAAATTCAAGATCTCCTCAGAGCCTGCCATGTGGCAATCGACCCGCTCACCCTCCACGCTTATAAATACAAGTTCTGGAGACATTTTAAAGGATCTTTTTGACACTCTGGACACTTGAACTTTACCATTATCAATATTTCTTCTTTTATTCAGACTGTACTTTAGATTATTGAGTATAACTCTATATATTCTGACAGATTATTGATTGTATTTGTAAGATTGAGTGATTATCTGTATTGTACTTGAAATTTATAACTCAATCAAAGAACTATAAAGTGGACGTTGGCTCGTTAACGCCGAACCACTATAAATCCTGCATGTAGATTGCTTTTTCTCTACCTTCAGTTCATTATTCCTCGTAGTTCTCTACGGATTATAGTCAATTGGGTGTTAGGGAGAAATTTTGATCTAACAAAATCCATGTGTATCTACCGTGTGCATCTACAAATGAAACATAATATTTATACCCATAATCAGTATTTATAGGTGCATGTCCTCACAAATCTGTAGCAACTAGATCAAATGGTTTTGAGTACGTGGTTAAAGATTTGATTGAAGGGTAATTTGTGATGTTTACCCATCTTACAATAAGAGCAGAAATAGGGAACAGTAATATCATCATAAGCAATTTTGTTTTTGCTAAGAATACTTTTGTCTGCATTTATACTTGGATGTCCGAGCTTATAATGCCACAAATAAATAATATTTTTACTTTGATTGTTCTGTTCTATCACAGATGCATAACACGATTTCTCTCTATTGTAGAGTTATCTTTTCCTCCAAGATTTATTTTGTACAGTCCATTATCAACATTACCCTGTAAGAGAATATAATTTATTAGCATGTCTTTAATTAATCGGTACTTGGGATAGAATACAAAGTAGACATTATTATCTTTTACAAACTGTGATATACTTATTAGTTTTTTCTTAATTTTAGGTACTCTTAGTAAATTTTGTTGAAATAATTGCCTTTTCCATTTATTACTGCATTACTAGTATGAGAAATTGAAATACACTTACCATCCCCTATGCTTATTGATTGTTTATGTCTGTACTTTTTATTTCCTAGATTAAGATTGTCAAGATTGCTTGTTATATGATTTGTTGCCCCTGAATATGGATACCAGTTATCATCTTGAATGTGTTCTACTTTGGTAGTTTCATTATGATTGTAGCCTTATTGTTGTCTGTGCTAGTAGTGTTGTCATGCTGATTTTGTGCCAGATTTGCAGTAGGGTTTGTTCCTTTCTGATTATTATCACCTTGATTTGGCACAAAATTTGAGTTATATCTATAATAACATTTAAAAGCAGTATTCCCAATTCTTTCACATATTTGACACTTTGGTTTATTATTGGGGTTCCATTTACCCCTTCCCCTTCCTCTACCATTATAACCCCATCTTTGTCCAGATGAATTGCCTTTGTTGCCTTGACCTTTGACATTGGCAATATAATTAAGCGTGTATATATTCGTTTTCAGGAGATTTCTTATTTTTCTATTCTTACTTCATGTGACTGTTGACATCATCTAGTGGGGGTGTTTCCATTTGTGATGTGATAGCTACCACCACTGCCTCATATTCATCTCCTAATCCATTAAGAAGTGAGAGAACCTATTCAGATTCTTTAATTTTGCTACCCGTTGCATGAAGCATATCACATATGTTTTTTTACTTAAGCAATATATTCCCTCATGCTCATATTTTCTTTCTTGCAGTTTTGCAATTGCCTCTTGTAGAATAATGCTTTAGCTGCTAATTGAGAGTTAAATGTTCTCTCAACAGTTGACTATATGTCATTAGCGGTTTGACATCCTTTTACTTGAGATAATAAATTTAGGCTTATTGAGGAAAGTAGCCAAGCACTTACCAATCTCTTTTGTCTCTAGTACTGATTATATGCCTCATTGCTAATGACTATATTATCTTTATCAATGTCAAACTTTGGAGATATTGGCAGAGTTCAAAGAATACAACCTTCAAGTCCGTAGCCTTGGATGACTATTTCAACTTGGAGTTTCCATAACATGTAGTTGTTCTCGTCCACTCGAACAGTAATGAGTTGGATTTGGGGATTACAACAGTCTTGATCAATTGCTCTGCAGCTTATGTATTAGCGGATGTTGCATAACTTGTTTTAGGTGCAATTGCATGACTCATGATGAAATCGGATTAACAAATCAGGTACAAATTCTGTAAATGGGGTTTTGAATTGAGGATTTCTAGAAATTTGTTGCAGTCTCGAATTTCAATATGATGAAATCTTTCTTATTTTAGTTTTGAAACAAGAAATCCAATTGTTTTTCTTGATTGTGACACATTCTTGAATTTCTTAATCTGTCTCAACAATGCAGTTTCGTTTCCCTGAAGTATCCATTGTAGATTGTTGATGCACCCCTTAATTGATGGCAACGCAAAATAAAAGATAAAATGCACTAATGAGATTAAATCCCAGATGATGCAATGAATCCAAATGATGAGATTTCTCTGATGAACTCAATAAACATGCCTATAATCTGATTAATCTTTTCAGTTTTACTGAATTAGCTCTGATACCATGTTAGAGTTTGACGAATTCTGATCAATTGAATTACAGAAATGTAATTGTAGAAGTAATTGAAGAATTGGATATTGTATTATTTCTGAATAATTGTACAAACGATGTGTACATAGTATTTATAGAGTTAGACAGGCAAAATAAAAAGAACGGGATGAATAATCCAAGGCCTATATGTAATGTAACGGATAAAGAAAATAAAAACGGTAAACTATGTACATAATGTTGGAATATGTAAAAGTAATAAGAATGAATATGCTAATATGCTATGGGACTTTACTGCAATTTACATGGCATGTAGACTCTATAAATAGAGGGATTGTTTACATTGTAAATTACACTTGAATCAATAGAATAAAGGCTCTCTCCATAATATCCTCTTCTCTTTATCAACTTCCTAATATCTTCTGTTTTATCTAATGGCTTCTCTTATTTTATTATCTATTCTAATTTATTTTATAACATGTTATCAACATGATATTCTATTAGAGCTATTTTTTGATATCTTCTAAATCTACGTATATGGATTTTTCATGTAAGTAATTTTCATTGAGAATTTTTAATTCATGGATTTCTAGATTTATTTTGCAATTATTTTCTGTTTGAGAATCTTTGATTAATGGATCAATGAATTTGTTATATCTCCCGTTCTTCTAAATCTGATTCAAACTTCTAGATCTTTTTTCTATTTTTTAGATCTAGATTGAGTTCTAGTGGATCTGTTTTTTTAGATCTTATTATTTTTATTGATCCTAAATATATATATCTAGATCTATTCTTTCAATTCTTTGCTGATCTAATTTTGAGTTTTCCTAATCCAATTTGATGGAAATTTGATTATACATGTTTTGTTTTCATTACTAGTGATATGGAGTTGATATAATTTTATCTTTCTCAATCTACTATTACTTTTCATATGTAATTCTTTTGGAAAGACTGAATACAGAATATCTCTTGAAAAAAAAGAAAAAATTTATGTATACCCAACAAAATTATGGGTATAAAATATAATGATGTAAAATTTAAACTCAATAGCAATATGGATTTATCACTGGAAGTGAAATTGAAAAACCCATGATGTAAACAAATTCTTTCAAATAAAGAACCT
Organism: Allium sativum; assembly: GCA_030737875.1. NCBI lineage: Eukaryota > Viridiplantae > Streptophyta > Magnoliopsida > Asparagales > Amaryllidaceae > Allium > Allium sativum. The sequence continues at coordinate 464,018,214 of CM060910.1, forward strand.
GAAGTCCATATGCAAATGACCTGAAGTTCATATACAAATTCTTTCAAATAAGGAACCTGAAGTTCATATGCAAATGAGGAACCTGAAGTTCATACCCAAAATAGAAACGTGAAATAAAACCTCAAAACTTATAAGTGCATTTAACATTTGCTTATAGCAAAGAGTCCAAAATTCAAAAATAGGAAAGGGTTTGAAAAATCAATGAAAGGAAAAGTTTCAATAAAAGACTACAGGCATATACTCATGTTTTATGCCACACATAATTTCTTGAAGAAACTTACTGTTAAAGAGATAATTAATAAATACTATATTCTTGAAGAAAAATAGTAAAATGACTTTCTTATATGAATAAAAGCACTTTCTAGAGGAATTACTTCAACTCAAAATATACAATAATAATATGTAAATTATAATAAAAACTGAAGTTTTATCATAGTAATTTTAGAACATATCATATTTCCAGAAGAAATATTTTATTGTTTCTCAGAAAAACTTTTATAAAAAAATACGCCTCACGAAGATCGTATAAAATTTAGATCCAACATTGATCTTGATTTAGCCCAATTGAAGTAAATGAAAAAAAATTTGTTTATTTAGAAAAAAACAACTTTTTTGTTTGTTTAAAAAAAACTACTTTTGTTGTTGTTTAAAAAAACATTTTTTTTGCTTTACTTTTTTTGATTTAATTTCCTTATGAGAAAAATACATATTTATTTGAGATATGTAGTTATTTTTGTTTATAACTGTGAATTTTATGTACAGGTATGTAAATTTTTGAACCGTTCTTGTTAGAGAATGTAAAATGTTGATTATATGATTAAACACTTCTACTCAACTTTTTAGATATTATAATAAATGCATCAGATGCATTGTTATGATAATATATTATATTACCTTATTGTCATAAATGTATTAGTTATTGTTAGTTAAAATTATGTATGTTTGTGTTTGAAATAAGAATAGACATATGTATTATTATTAGATATATTTAGCAAGTAATATATAATGTAATGGAAGAAATAAAAATGTTATAACCACAACATGAAGTTGTTCAAAGGATTTTTTAAACAAGAAGTTGTATAACTCAGAGTCTGAGACCTAAAGTCTTGAATTATTAAAAAAAACTTCATGATAAAGTTTTCAAGTTTGAAATCTTGACAATTAGCAAAAATGTAAAAGCTTCTAAATTAGAAGTATGTTAAAAGATTGAGAACCAGAAATTCATCATAAATTAATAAACTTGATATAAATATTTATGTGTGTGTGTATATATATATATCTATATATGCATAGGAACTCGAAGTTCCACAACAATGTACTTCATAACTTAAAAGCCTAAAGATTTATTGAAATATGTGAAATGATAACATTGTACTTCTAAAATAAGTTACATCATATGCGGCAATGATAATACATCCAAATTTTTTGCAATTTTCAAAATTATTTGTACCTTGCTTATATATTTACATTTACATATTGTATTGAAGAATAGATTTTAACAACTTGAAGTTGTTTATATGTTTTATTGGAACCAGAAGCTCAATACAGTTCTAAACACAGATGTTTTGGACATTTTGATACGATCTTTAAGATTCACATTGACATTGCTTGATAAGCAAAAAAATTAATGATTTGAAACCATACAAAAAAATTGTTCTAAAATCAATATCTCGAATGAGAAAGAATATGCAAATCAATTACATATGTAATACATGGACGCACATATGTACACATATATGCGAATATTTATTTAATAATCAGAAGTTGTTATGAGATCATATTATAAATTATGCATGTATTATAGTAATTTAAAAAGTCGATTGACATCAATATTGAATGAGGTGAAGTCATGTGCATATTCAAATGATCAACATAATTAAAAAATTCCTTCATGTTACTTGATTTATGAAAGGGAATAAGCAAATGATCAACATTGAGGGGGAGAATACAGGGTTATAAGTTTGTTGATCATTAATGATAAATATTTGCTAACATGTAGAATTATGCAAAGTATTAAGTAACTTGTATAATTATCAATTATGTCCCTAATAGACTTTCTTCAATATAAATTTGAATCCCTGAAGGATCAAAAGTTGTAAATCATAGATGAAAATGTAGTACAAAAGCAAGTTCAAATTATTTTTGGAGTAATTCATAAAGATATCAAATAAAGGAGGTTAATTTTCCTGAAGAAACACTTAAGAAGATTTTGAAAGAAACCCATGACATGATTGTCAAAATAACTCTAGAAGTGGTTTAGGTACCTAAAGCATGATATATTTTGAAATCTCAATAAATCATGTACAGAACTAATAAGAAATAATCATCGATGATAAATTAATAAATAATAAAGCGCTTGTATTTATAAATGGATTAAAAATTTCATATTAGAGAGAAACATGATTGCCATTATGAAATTCTCCTAAATAAAATATGTGGACATGTAGTCCCTTAGATATGGACCTGTAGTCCATAAGATAAAATTAGAAATATATAAAATGACAAAAGCACACTAAAGTTACTGAAGCACCATGCATTATCAAAAACATGTTATGTGCCATATGCATTGTACTTTCGGAGATAAATGAATTGGTTAAAAGTATTTAAACATTTCCAGTACCCTGAAGGTATAAGTATACAAATTCCAGAAGAGTTTAAATAACTTTGGTTGTGATAAAGAATATTAAGAGCAAGAACTGTAGATTACAATATTCTTTTAAGTATTGTTGTGATGAAAATCTTGATATAATTCATTATGAGTGGATCACTTCATGATTTCAAGAATATTTGTAACAAAACTCTTAATATCCATAGAAGTGGTAGTTGTGATATGCAAAAATTATTAAAATATATATGTTCCCGAAGAATATAAATAACATTTGTAGTTATAAAGAATGACAAGGACATAGACGATATATATGTTCCCGAATAATATAAATAACATTTATTGTATTGAAACTTATCTTATTCATCAAATGTGTATTGCAATATGTAAACCTGATTGAAACACAAAATTATAAGCACATGAAGTGCATTCATAAATGAATATTGTTAGCATGTAAATTGCAAAAGGAATGCATTTAAATAAAAAATCGAAATGATAAAATGAAGTAGTGAGATACAAGGCATGATTTGTTGCACAAGGTTTCCTGCAGAGACAATATTGACTTTAGAGAAACATACTCTTCTATTATGGATGTCATAACATTTCGATATTCGATAAGCCTTGTAGTTCCTGAGAAGCTTGATATAATATTAATTGATGTTGTAGCAGCTTACATACACGGTGAATTTGATGCTGATATTTACATGATAATCCTAGATGGATATAAGTTGCCTAAAGCAAAGTAAAAGTCGATGTACTCATTAAAACTGAGACGATCACTATACGGTTTGAAACAATCCAGAAGAATGTACTATAACCATCTTAGTGAATATTTGGTAAAAGCTGGGTATGAAGACAATTTCATGTATCCATGTGTCTTTATAAGGAAATCGGTAAAATAATTTGCTATTTTAGCGGTATATGTTGATGATATTATTTGATTAAAACTCCAAAAGAGATTGATGTAACAATAGATTACTTGAAACAATAATTTGAAATGAAAGATCTTGGCAATAATTAAATACCATCTTGATCTACAAATCGAGCATAGTACAAATGACATGCTAACCCATCATTCAAATTACACTGAGAAAACCCTGAAGCGTTTTCAAATGGATAAAGCATATCCACTTAAGTATGTCTATGGTTGTCAGATCACTAGATATTAAAAAAATGAACCATTACCACTCAAAAGAAGATAATGAAAATGTACTTGATGCAGAAGTATCAACCCAAACAGTAACTTATGAAAATAAGTTATAATATACTCATTTTCCTTATTTAAGTTTTTTCTCATTGGGTTTTTCTTATTAAAGGTTTTAACGAGGCATTATATTGATCCAAAAGTATCGTACTCCTTTTAACATAGTAAATATGATATTTTATATTGTACTCTTTCACTAAGATTTTTTCCATTTGATTTTTCCTATTAAAGTTTGACGAGACTATATTTTGATTCAGAAGTATCAAATATCCTTAGATGCAGTAAACTATTATTTATGAAGACAATGCAGTTTGTGTGTCTCAGATTCAAGTGAATTATATCAAGGGTGATAAGATGTAGCACATTTCTTCTAAATTTCTCTTTACATATGAAACATGAAAGGACAACAAGAAAGGGGAGAAACAAATCAAGTTTCAAGAAAAGCGGGTAGATTTATTCTTAAATGCAATTTCCAAATCAACATTTCAGAATATGGTGTACAAAATTGGCATTCGTCTGTTATATCAATAGATTAATTAAATAATGCGTTATAAATCAGGGAGAGCATATAAAATTATGCTACAATGTACTCTTTCCTTCACTAATATTTTTTCCACTTAGTTTTGTTAGTAAGGTTTTTAATGAGGCATTATCTTGATCATGAAGCATGAACCCTCATTGTAACATTGTAAAACATGTTAGCTAAAGATGAAATTGCACACTTTTCCTTGTTTATGATTTCTTCCATAAGTTTTTTCATGAAAATTATTTTAGTGAGACAAATTAATTTTATCATCTTTATATACGCATATTTTAGGGGGAATGATGTAATATGTAAAACTAATAAGACTGAATATGCTAATATACTAAAGGGAGTTTACTGCAATTTACATGGCATGTAGACTCTATAAATAGAGGGATTGTTTACATTGTAAGTTACACTTGAATCAATACAATAAAGGCTCTCTCGCTAATACCTCCTCTCCTCTTTGATGGCTTCCTAGTAGTATCTTCCGTTTTATCTAATGGCTTCTCTTATTTTTATTTGTTCTATTTTATTTTATAATACATAACATTATTCTATCGACTGCACTTATCTTATTTTATTATTTAAACCAAATAACATTTTTTAAACCTTGAATCCTTATGATCGATTTATAATCCGGCTATCAAAACTATTTGGAAACAATGGCTGAGTCGCGGACTAGGTCGCTCTCTTGAAGATGATTCGGCGATCTGTACAGAGGTGCAAACCAGTCGTTCTCTATCATCGACGCCTCTAGGATAAAACAACCTCGAATAACAATTGATTTCCTTGAACAACAAATCAATTCAGACGCGCACTTTAACATAGAATATAACTGCTCATTCTGATTTTTTGTTTTTTAAGAATTTTTAATGGTGGAGGAAGAAGAAGAGCTAGAGATTAAAAAAATCGTATTTTTATTGAGTAGTTCAACTAGAAAAAATAAACGTGGTAATACTTGTAGAGGAAGTCGATTCATGTAACACCCCGTGAATTCTATAACATTAAGCTTCACAAATTGAAGTGTAATTAATTCTAAATGAAAGAATTAAGAGAAACGGGTTATGCCATTGTGTTCATCTTGGAATTCTGCTTGAGATAGAGTCCGAGTTTGCGTGAATTGGACTCCGTATGAAGAAGTTATGACCTTCGGAAGTTTTAGAATAAAATTTAAAATTCAAGCAGCTCGGTTTCAAGTTCAAAATTCGAAAAATAAGCTCAAACTGGGTTGGGCGGGAAAATTCCCGCCCAGGGACCAGGTCAACCATAGGGTCAACCATGGTGTCGACCTGGTCACCCCAGGTCGACCATAGTGTCGAACTGGGTGTCGACCTGCCAGTCGACCTACCTGGTCGACCTGACAAGCTGGGTCTGGCTCTGGCTCGAATTTCTGTGGCTCGGTGTGTCATTGGGGCTGACATGTCACCTCTTGATTGGCTCTTTGGACTTTGTATGGTCTAGATTCCTCCTGTCTTCATCTGAAGGCTCAAAACAATCTAAAAATCTATATATACACCCTATGTCTCAACTAAAATTCACACAAAAAAATAAGATTGGAGTCGTCATGCTGCCGGGAAGGAATTGAGCGTAGCCGTCAAGGGAAAGGAGCTTAGGGACGAATAAAATTAAGAAGAGAACTAAAGCTTAATCAAATTAATCAACGCAACGTTAATCTACCCAAAGGAATGCATCTCAATTTCAGAACTCAGAATCCAGAATTCAAGATTCTGCATTCGTTGTAAGTATAGTGATCTTTCAGAATATGAATAAAACTGTGACGTGATTCGATGTAAATGAAAATAGAATTGTGTTATTGTATAATAATGATATGAATTCTGTGTATTGTAATAATTCTGTCATGACATGTGTATTGATATTTGTGGCATAAATTGATTGATGCAAGCCTATTGGACATTTGTATATGAAAATAATAGCACTTGCAAGTTTGTGGCAAAAACTAGAATTTGATCCCTTTATGTTTATGTCTATGGCATGGACTATATACATTCTCTAAGTCTAAATTAAGGCTTATGTAAACATGTTCTAGATTTGAGACCTTTTATGCCTACATGACTCAAAATCTAGGAACACATTCTTACGTTTATTTGCAAGTATAATTGGATCTATGTTAAGTACCGTTTGGGTTACATAAACTATGCAAGTTCATGTTGAAATAGGCTATATGATTAGATGTTAAAATTGGACATTTTGGTGAATATACAACATGTTAGTTTTGTGGTTGACATTATGCCAAGTTAAACATGTTTAAACCCAAGTTTGTATAAGTCTAAATATGCCATTTTATGTGACACCTATTTAGTTATATGCCTATTTGAATGCAAGTTCACATGACCCATTATTTATGTTAGTTGAATCGCTAAATTACAAGTTCATGCGCCACACACCTTTATGTATTGTAAATTATTACATGTTCTTGATTTCCCCTTTTCTCACGTTTATAAAGTTGGGCTGAATTGTGTCGAGCCCAACATTTGTTATAATGTTGCGAACGTACAAACGGGTTAATAACGTTGGGTGTAAAACATGAAAAATATATGTTGGCATGTTTGGCACATGGCAACGACAATGACGTTTAAGCGATATGAATTGTTATACCCAAGAATAAAGGACATGACATTTACATATAAAATTGAGAAGTGATAAAATATGTAAATTTAGAAAACACGGTATGCTTAACCCAAGGTTGGATTGAGTTGTGACGTAAACCTGCCCGGACCCGCCCGGCTGTCCAGTAGTCACAACAATAGCTATCCAATGTGGGTGGTTAAGCACTGAGCCCAATAAGGACCCGAGGTTAGACTGAGCTACGGTGTAAACCTGCCAGGAACCGACCGGCACATCCAGTAACCGTAGCAATATCTGTCTAATGTGAGTGGTCGGTGCTTTAAGAGGCTAAGGACAGATGGTAGAGTTAAGTCAACTAAAAACACTTAACCAAATTCAACATGTTAACAAGAATTGATGGGTGAGGTTAGATAAATACAGACACTTAACCACTTAACATGTTTGACTAGAAAACCCTAGTAACGAGGGACCCGTTTCAGCAGTTGCCCAAGTTAGGTATCATGGTACCCTAAAACTAGGCAGGGTGGGGCTCGATTACTGGGCTGATTGTAAGCGGTCAAAAACGATGGCGGTGGGTGCACAGTGTAGGTTCTAATGGGGTACGGGCGTACACACACTTCGGAGCAGACAAACAGGGCACTGGGGAACCAGTAGTATAACCTATGTATACTAGAATTGTGTCGGGGCCGCCACCATGTGTCTTGATACACCCCATGGTAGGACCAGCATAGGTATCTACAATTCTTGGGGGCCGTATGACACATATGTTTATGCGAGTAGGAGCAGATCTTTAGAAAATGGGGATCACTTCACCCTCAGCATGGGGTGCCAGTTAGAATAAGCTCAAGTAGGTGTAGAGATATAGTGTGGGTGCGATAGTACATTCGATTATAAACTACACTTTCTTAGCTTGTGATACTTTCCTGTTTTCAGTTTATATCTATCATGCCCTTTTTCTTATTCACATACTGAAGAGTCACTAGATTTACTCAGGCTTTATGTCTGACTCTATTTTCTTTTCGTCTTCTTTTCTTTCGTTCCCCCCCAGGTCCACAGGGAGGAAACAACCCAGCTTAGTCAGACTCTTTGCAAGCTTCAAGACCGTAGATGTATGGTTTGGATCTCTTTTGCTCGGATTATGGCTTTGGATATCACTATAGGGATTTTTGTTACTTTATTTGTGTTTATATCTGTCTTGTGTTTATCTGTGACTTTTACTTATAAACCTCCACCAAAGTTAAGGCATTCCCTTTGTGAGTGACCTTAACGGAGGTGGGGTGTTTCACTTGGTATTAGAGCATAGGTTTACCAGATAAGATAAAAAAAAATTGAAATTGTTTTCAAAAGGAAGTTTAAAGAAGCATTTTTCAAGAAAAAGTGTTATATTTTTAAAAAGGCATAATCCCCCAAAGCCATGTGCACTGTCTCTCTCTCTATCCTTCATTTTGAATCTTTCCTTTCTGTTTCAGCATGTCTGGAGACCTTAACCTTCCAGAAGGAGTACCGATACCCGGCTGGTTTAGGAGGTACTTAGAAGCAAGGACCAATGGCGCGGGCCCAGCAGACATTCCTCCTCCAGTGGCCGCGGTTCCTCCTCCTCCTCCTCCTTGTGGAAATGCCTTCGCAAAAACATGTAGAGACTTCAAGGCTATTGGTGGAAAAGACTTTTATGGGACATAGTCCTTTGTAGGAGCAAGAAACTGGCTAAAGGAGACCGAAGATCTGTTTGTCATCTTCGGAGTTGATGACAGGCAAAAGATACAGCTAGCAGTGTGGTTGCTTAAAGATGAAGCTTCCTATTGGTGGGAGATTACCAATGCTTAGAGGGCAGTGGAAACATGGGAAGATTTCAGGACAAGGTTTGAGATGAAATTCCTCTCCCAAGCTGAAAGAAGCCTGCAAATGGAGAAATTCCTAACTCTTAAACAGGGGAGCATGACGATCAGGGAGTACGTCAATCAGTTTAATCAGCTGGCCAGATTTGGGCTGGACTTAGTAAACACCCAACACAAGAAGGCGCTTCGCTTCGTCAAAGGTCTGAATGAGCCTCTACACAGCCTTGCTATGACCCATGTATCCACGGGAGCGACTTATGAAAGCTTGGTGGACATGGCGTTGCTACACGAGGAAGACAACGGCAAGAAAGAGACTAAGGTGGAAGAAAAGAAAGAGGGTCTACAAGCTAAGAAAACAGACTTCAAGAAAGGAGGGAAGAACAGTAAGCCCCGTGAGAGGAGAAAGTGCAATTTCTATGGCATTGTTGTACATATATCGAAAGACAGCCGAAAGATGAAAGCGAAGATGGGTGGGTGCTTCCATTGCGGAGAGACTGGGCACTTGGCTAAGGACTGCCCAAAGAAGCGAGGGCAGGGACAAAAGGCTGGATCCACTTCAGGGGGTCAAGTTCATGCACTGGTGGCACCTCCACAGGAACGAGGTAGTAATATTTCTGTAGAAAGTGTAGTCTATCTTTATGATCATCCAGTTCGCACACTTTTTGACTCTGGCGCATCACACTCCTTTATTTCATCTGCCTTAGTAGAATCTCTGCATATAGACACTAGTATGGTAGAGGATCCCTTAGTAGTTTCAAATCCAATTGGGGGCTCCGCTTACTTGTCAATGGTTTGTTTGGGTTTGAAAATCTCTATTCTCAGCGTTGAGTTTAGTTGTAATGCCTTTGTTTTGGGCTTCTCGGGATATGGTTTGATCTTAGGCATGGACTGGTTATCCATTAATGGTGCCATTCTTGATTGTGAGAAAAGAGTAGTTAGACTCTTGACTCGGCTTGGTAACACTCTAGAAATTTCTTGTAATCCCTTGAATGTTGTTATGCTTAGTTATCTAGAGTCGCTTGATGCTTCTGATGAAAATTTGCAGTCAGTTAGAGTAGTCCAGGAATATCTGGATGTCTTTGAGGAGGTGAAGGGCTTACTTCCGAGGTGGGAAATAGACTTCCGTATATATCTTGTGGATAATGCAAAGCCTGTAGCTTTACCTGTCAGACACATGGTTCCAAAGGAGAGAAAGGAGCACAGTAACCAGGTTAAAGAACTTCTCGAAAAGGGGTTCATTAGACGGAGCATTTCGGAATGGGGTGCTCCAGTGAGGTTCGCAACCAAAGCAGACGGTTCGCTTCGCCTTTGCGTCGACTATAGGGAGTTAAACAAATTGACCAAGAAAAATAGGCACCCTCTTCCCTGAATCGACGATTTGTTTGATCAGCTTGTAGGTGCGTCGGTCTTATCCCAACTTGATCTGGCAACTGGGTTCCATCAACTAAGAGTAGCTGAAGACAACATTGATAAAACGGCGTTCAGAACCCCAGACGGTTTCTTCGAGTGGCTTGTCATGCCTTTCGACTTGACAAACGCACCCGCTTATTTCGTAGACCTAATGAGCAGAGTGTTCAGAGAATTCCTCAACAAATTTGTGGATGTCTTCGTAGACGATATTTTGATCTTCTCAAAGAATGAGGAAGAGCATGCTCAACATCTGAAAGAAATCATGGATACTCTCCGAGCACATCAGCTGAAGGCAAAATTTTCCAAATGCCACTTTTGGAGAGAAGAAGTAAGGTTTCTTGGGCATGTGGTATCCAATGAAGGGTTGGCCGTGGACCCCGTGAAAGTAGTTGTGGTGCAAGATTGGAAGGCACCAAAGAACGCAACCGAAGTCATAAGTTTTCTATGGCTGGCGGGTTTCTACCGTAAGTTCATTAGGGATTTTGCAAAAATCTCAGCTCCACTCACAAGGCTAACAAAGAAGAATCTAGCGTTCGCTTGGGACTTGGATTGCGAGTTTGCTTTCCAACGCTTGAAAAGGGCTCTTACAACAGCCCCAGTTCTGACTCTGCCAGATGGAAGCAAGATGTTCACAGTATACACAGATGCATGCGGGACTGGGCTAGGCGCTGTTTTGATGCAAGAAGGGAGGGTAGTAGCTTATGGTGGAAGGCAATTGAAAGTTCATGAAAAGAACTACCTAACCCACAATATTCTTGAGTTAGCCGCCATTGTCTTTGCACTTAAGTCTTGGCGCCATTATCTCCTAGGTGAGAAGTTTGAACTGTATACTGACCATAAATCGTCGAAATATCTTTTCTCGCAGAAAGATCTTAACTTAAGGCAACAGAGATGGATGGAGTTTCTTGCCTCGTATGACTTTGAGATTTCCTATACTCCGGGCAAGGCCAATGTAGTAGCAGATGCCTTGAGCAGAAAGAAGTTGACCCTAAGCCCGCTCTTTGTAGAAAGGCAAAGCTTGGAGTATATAGCCAGTTTTAACTTTAGGCCCTCCTCTAATTTCGTACCAGGTTTGTTAGCATCTCTTGAAGTGCGCCCTACTCTTTTGGATACAATAGGGACTGCACAACATGAAGACCCCCAGCTAGTTAAAGTGTTTGATAAGCTAATGAGGGGTGAGACTTCTAGTCACCTCAATAGGTACTCTATCGATGATAAAGGCTGGCTGAGACGCGATGGAAGACTATGCGTCCCACAAGCAAGGGAGTTGGTAAAGAAGGTTCTTGAGGAAGCACATCATTCCAAGATGACAATACACCCAGGCGGAGACAAAATGTACAAGGACATAAAGAGAGTTTTCTTTTGGAGCGGCATGAAGAAGGACGTGGCAGATTTCGTTTCTAAGTGTATGATATGCCAACAGGTCAAGGCGGAACAGAAGAAGCCTGGAGGACTGCTTCATCCTCTAGAGGTTCCCCAGTGGAAGTGGGATAGTATTTCAATGGACTTCGTTGATGGGCTGCCTAGGTCAAGAAGGGGCAATACTAGCATTTGGGTAATAGTGGATAGGCTTACAAAAAGCGCCCACTTTTTACCTGTCAAGAGTAGAAGGACTACCTCATCTTTAGCGTCTCTTTACCTTAGGGAGATAGTTCGACTCCATGGGATACCCTCTGTAACACCCCACCTCCGCTAGGGTCACTCGCAAAGGAATGCACTAGCTTTAGAGAGGCATTATTGGTAAACATACACAGAAATATCACAAGACAGAACATATAAAATGGCGGAAGTAAAATCAATCTTTTATAACATTAATAAACAAGGTCTAAAGCCTTTTTCATCAGAGTACATCAAAACCTGTCTTGCAATGTTTAAGAAGCATAAAACAACCTTTTCATAAAATATTCCCCAAGTAAAACAGTAAAGCAGCCATAGCCGAGAAAAATCCAAGCCATCCAAGATGACCTTCAAGCAGAAGAAGTCTGAATTGAACAACAGTATTTCCTCCCTGTAACCTGGGGGGAAACGGAAGACAAGAAGCGAAAGAAAACGGGGTCAGTCATAAAGACTGGTAAGTCCTACCTACTTCCAGCATAAAAACAGATAAAGGTGACATGACATGCATAAACTGAAAGTAAACATGGTGATAATGATAAGATAGATACCAAGCCAGGATAATAGGATGGATTACCGTACCCAGACAAACCCAGGTGTCATGATAAATTACAATGTCAAAGTAAAACAAGGTATTACATCGTCAGGTTTCCATCAAGTATAACATTCCAAGGTATCCCTCAAGTCTAACATCCCCGAGTTCTATCTGTATAAACTCTGCATCTACCGTCCTAGTGTCTTTCCCCGTACATGTGTTAACCATGAATAACCCTTACTCAACAGTTCGCGAAATGATCCATGTTGACCTAACATATGGAATATGTAAGTCTCTAAACACGTATGTTTCTTTCTATGTATATGTTCAGTCCCTTGCCGTACACCGTACGGGCTTTCCCATGAGATCCCCCTTTAACGTAGTTCTATAACCCTTAAGATTGTTTTGGACTGTCACCCTACCTTTAACTAAGGTCTTTCAACATGAATCATTGTTTGTACAACTAGGACTTATGCCACCTAGGACTGCTAGGGATTATGCTTACCTATCTCACGTTTTCGTATTTCGGTTTGGGTTCAACCACCTAGGGATACTAGGGATTACGCCAACCCTCAACCACGCCCTTTTCCCCACGCCTTCATCGTCAATCGTTTTTCTATGACTGTATGCACAAGTATCACTATGTGCTACCCGAGTCCCGTCACAGGGCTAATCAAGAAGTACAGGACTCGGTCGGGAGCTTTCAATTTATCTGCCGATGCAGATGCTAAGGTCTGCTTTTCTACACGTGGCTATGGTCCCACGAGACCCCTCCCTCAACTAGCGAAAGGCAACACAAGAGAAAATCTTGTATGAGAACTACACTCCGGCCAGCCCACATCCTACGGCCTACCTCACCCATAATTAGATAGCAATTATGGTCTGTTGGGTGTTCCCTGCCTTTCCGTACGTACACGCTTGACTCAAGATGGTAGATGATCGACGAACTTGCTATCTCGGGCACCTTGGGTATTCGTCGACTCACTGCTATCCACCCCAGTCTTTAGGTCGCTCGCATAGCAACCAAGGCATATTCTTGGTTCTTCTACCGCAGACCTCAACCTCTCGTGAGCCTAGTATAATGACCTGGCAGCTCACAGAGGGATACCAAGAGTATCCTCACGTTCCCCGAAGCCGCTGCTTCGTTACCCAGTTCGCTGGAGCCTTTATCTAAATCAGATAGCCTGCTCCTACACGCATACTTAAACGTTGACCTAACGTATCGGGTTACTAATCTATCTAAGAAGTGGCCCAAATTTCCTTGACTAAGGATTATCACTTAGTTTCCCTTAACTAAGGTTTACCACTTAGCCTTATTTCCCTTATCCTTGTTAACTATGGTCACTTACCCAATCCTCCGAATTGGGGTTTGTCTAATGGGTTAAGTGTTACTTAAGAAGATTTATTTGACCGTATCAAGTTATCATGTTGGATTGATTAAGTGTTAGTTAACTTAATCCCGTCCATTCGTCGTATAAAAATGGTCAAGTGTCGTTAGGCAAATCAAGTTACTTAACCTACCCAACCCCGTCATGTTTTGTTGGGTATCATTAGCCCAATCAAATTACTTAACCCATTTGTCCATGTCATATTTGGTTAAGCCTCATTAATTAAATTAACTTAACCCTATTATGTGGCATTAATTATTTAATGCACCCCAACCTCTCACATTAGACTTTGTTGTGGTTACTAGTTAAGCCGGGCGGGTCCGGGTAGCTTTACACCACAACTTGGTCTAACCTCGGGTTCAAGCACAACATGACCAACTTCTCACATTGGGTCCTATTGTTTGCAACTACTAGTTAGGCCGGTCGGTTCCGGGTAGCTTTATATTGCAAACTCAACCCAACCTCGAGTTGGCCACTTTCATGTTTAGACTAGTGTCACGTTCATATTCAAGTTTCAAGCAATTGGGTAGACCTAACTTAATAGGTAAATTCCCAATGGGTAGACCTAACTTAATAGGTAAATTCCCAAGCTTATGTTTTTATGCATACTTACATGTCAACTTCCATATTATAATTCAAGTCATGTTTTCAAGTATAAACACATGTCATATTTAACGTTACACGTTGTCATGTTTATACCCCTTTACCCAAACCATGGTTCATGCCAAGTTTAGCTCGCCTATCATGTTTTCATATAACTTCAAGTTAAGTTTTTCATGCTATAATCACGCTTGTCTATCCTCAACCCAAATCGTGTTCCAACGCAAGAATGGACGAGTCACATCGTAAAGATACTATGCTACACAATGACCCCAAACATGCATAGTATCATGAGGGTTTGGTTTTAAACATACATAAGTTCATGAAGGTTTGGCCACAAGCATTCATAACATGAAAAGAAAAGGGGATTGGCCATAAGTATGCATAATGTCATAAAGGATTTGGCCACAAACTTGCATGCTAACATTAGGGGTTTGGTTTCATAAACATGCATAAGCCCCAAAATCGAATCTTAGCCAATGTTTCACTAGTAAAAATGGTTCCTAAAGGTTCATGCTAGCAATTCATGCATAAAGATCCAAACTTGCAAGTTAAACTAAGTTATGTGTAGCATGAGGAGCATGATTAAGTCACTCACATGGCCTAAGATCATAAACATGAACACAAGAGGCAAGGTAAGGTTCATATAGGTTCGCATAATCATGTTTAGCCTCTTTTTATCCCATGTCATTATCAAAACTACCGTTTTCACCTAAAAGTAGCTAGAACTTACATAGTTAGGCCTAGGGAAAGAAGCACGAATCATCTTGGCTAAGAAAGGTGCCTCCTTTGTCGAAGAATCGTCATGAAACTCGCATAGCAACGTTGATCTTCCTTCCATTTGGTGTAGCTAGCTTGCACTACTTGATTTGAACCCGATTTGAGTGCTTAGACTTTAGGAAAGGGGAATGGAGGCCATGATCACTTGGCATTTGGGCAGCACTTCGTGGAGAGGGTGAGTTATGAGGGTTTAGGGTAGCCTTAGGGGTGTTTTTATAGAGATTAGGGTGTGTTTTAGGCCATAGGATTAGATCTAGGATAGATTAGGACCATCAGATCTCGGAAGCTTCCAGAACCAGCCCAAGAACAAGACCAGGTGAGACAACCAGGTGCGCCAGGCAAATTGCCCCGGCCACCCCCTGTCGACAGGCAAGTCGACAGGGCTGTCGACTTGGTCTGGGCCCAAGTCGACAGGCCTGTCGACAACCCTGTCGACATGGCCTAGGCGGGGAAACTTCCCGCCCAGCCCCAGATCTGGTTTTCAAACCTATTTCCGAATTTCAAATTTCCAGAAATCCTCTTTGGGCCTTTAACGGGTCATACGGACTCCGATTCTCGAAAACTCGGACTCTATTTCGCGTATTTTTCCGAGACGAACGCAATGGTGAATCCCGTTTACCTTAATTCTAGAAGTATAAACAGAATATCTTTTATCTTCATGCTTCACTGGTTTATATGCTTTGCGTATCATCGTATACGTATGTAAATTTCTTACTTTTAAAATGTAAAAATACGGGGTGTCACATTCTCCCACCCTTAAGGAATTTCGTCCCCGAAATTCAATAGTAGTAGGATTTATGTCCCCATATTAGCATCCAGAAGTGTTCAGCCAATTGTTGCAAATATGTGCACATGTGCAAAAGTGAATCACATTGTAGAAAAATATGTATGCCTAACTTGTGGTACCACCTACATGAATGCAATTTCTTAAAAAATTTCTTTTTTAAACCATGATGCTCTCATCCTAAATATACTTGCAGTTCTAGATGAATGCAAAAATTTGAAAAAGTAATTTCATCCAAATTTTCCCACACCCTTATAAATAAGAGTAAAGTTCATCCAATTTGAGCATCCAAGATCCTACCATCCATTATTAATTTAGAAAAATCTAACTTTCTAAATTTTTATGTAACGGAGGGATATCCCGTTTTGTTGTTTTCATTGTTCTTCGTTATTAGACATTATCGTGCAATATTTCATAATTACATTAGACACAACAAATTGCATAAACAAATAACGTACAAACTTCATTAAGATAGTTTCAGTACATCGCTACAACTAGACAACAAAAGAAACAGCTAAACAATACTGAAATAAAATACTATCCTACGGATAACTGATAGAAGTCAATCCTGATGGAAATAGCTACGGATGAGCTCCTCTAAGCTATCAAGCCTCTCTTCCTGCCGTCGGTTCCCTTGCCTAATCTCTAACTGTAGGTCCTGTATTCCAGCCCCCAACTGATCATAAGAGGAACTCATATCCTGAAGCATCTGCTGCTGTGTCTGGGCCATGGCTACCTGTGACTCCAGCGTCTGCTGTTGTGACCTCATAATATCCTGGTGGCTCCTCATCAAGCGAGCCTGCTGCTGTGAAACATATCTCAGCTCAGTCCTCCAGTCTGGATCCCTAGTAGCCCATGGATCCCAGGCACCTGTATCCGGAGCCCCCTGTGCCGGGCCCTGATGAGCCCAGGCTCCATCCCCAGCCTGCTCACCATCATGCTGTGGTGCCTGATGGGGGTCCTCAAAGTGTCCAAACTGATCATCATGTGGCTCCTCCTCTTTCTCCTCCTCCTCGTCACCCTCATCCTCTTCCTCATCTAATCCCTCATGCTCCATAGGCTGTGGCTCCCCTTGCAGCTCCTGCATATCTATATTCATCCTCCCTAGTGCAGCTTCAGTGATGATAACAGAGGGATGGTTAGAAAGTGTCACATAATCCTCATCATGCAAATCCACCCCGAACCAGCGGAAAACTATGGTCCATAAGTTCCCAAAACAAATATTGGAGTGCCTTGCTCCTCTAAAGATCTGGTACTGCTGTAAGATGGTTCTTGCCCAGTTTATTTGTATGCCCCCAAAAATAGCATAAGTAGCGGCCTTAACAACTACTGGGACTCTGTCAAACCCATGATTCTGCCCCGCAATATTATATTGCAATATTCTGATCACAAACCTAGCTAGCGGGCGCAAATGTGTACTATCCCATTGCCTATCATGTCCATTAAAAAATATCCTACCCCACACATTCAAATCATCCATCTCCAGATCATTTATATCGAGTCCCGTACCCCGGATATTCAAAATTTCCCCAAATTGGACCTCATTCATAAATATATGGGTACCCTTAACCCATGCACCATAGGTTATCAACCCGTTATCATCCACATCAATTTGCAAACGAGCATCAAAAAGTCTTACCATACGCTTGTAGCCTCTCCTCTCGGCTGTGCGCGTATCCAGAATATGAAGAAGACCCGCATTAACAAACAAACTTTCCACGGCGGTTCCCGCAAAATCCGCAAACCTCACTGGTCGGCCTAAAAGCAGATTCCTACTGGCGAGCTGCATGTAGTGCTCGATTATCCCTGGTTGCTCGTCACACCACTCGACCTCTTGCGCGGTTAGTTGAGGGTAAAGCTCGTAGGGATTGGGTTGATTGGCCATGGTGATTTAAACACGAATTGGAAGAGGGGAACTATAGATCCGGGTGGAGAGGGTCTCTAGCTTCGATTTGAGATTAATTTTATGAAGAACGGTGGAGAAACGAGGTGATGGGAGGTGGTGGAGTTGGGGAATTTTCGGTTTTGGTGGCTGGGAGGAAGGAGAAAAGGATTGGGGTTATGAGCTGAAGCTCTCGGCCTTCGGGCTTATATTTTTTTTTTGATCTGCAGGCGCGTCGTGTCGACAGCCCTGTCGACAGGGGGGGTAGGTCGACAGCCCTGTCGACTGGCCCCTCTCTTTTTTTTTCTTTTACTTGCCCTGCCATCCTTCCATTACCTTGCTTCCTCCTAACTCAACTCCATTTTCTCGAGAACTATTCCCCCCCATCATAAATAAAACACTTTTCTAACTCAAAAACTACTTGTAACCGAAGCCAACTTGACTATCGATGGGAGAGAGAAGGGAAAAGAGGATTCAACTAATAAAATAAGGACATTGCTAATGGCTTTTGGGGAATAACTTTCAAAACAAAGTTTTTCTTGAAAAATGCTTCTTCGTAAATGGTTTTTCAAAAAATTTCAGAAGGTCTTTAAAAACTTTTGCCCAGTCTAGTAACCTTCTGCTCTGATACCAAATGTAACACCCCACCTCCGCTAGGGTCACTCGCAAAGGAATGCACTAGCTTTAGAGGGGCATTATTGGTAAACATACACAGAAATATCACAAGACAGAACATATAAAATGGCGGAAGTAAAATCAATCTTTTATAACATTAATAAACAAGGTCTAAAGCCTTTTTCATCAGAGTACATCAAAACCTGTCTTGCAATGTTTAAGAAGCATAAAACAACCTTTTCATAAAATATTCCCCAAGTAAAACAGTAAAGCAGCCATAGCCGAGAAAAATCCAAGCCATCCAAGATGACCTTCAAGCAGAAGAAGTCTGAATTGAACAACAGTATTTCCTCCCTGTAACCTGGGGGGGAAACAGAAGACAAGAAGCGAAAGAAAACGGGGTCAGTCATAAAGACTGGTAAGTCCTACCTACTTCCAGCATAAAAACAGATAAAGGTGACATGACATGCATAAACTGAAAGTAAACATGGTGATAATGATAAGATAGATACCAAGCCAGGATAATAGGATGGATTACCGTACCCAGACAAACCCAGGTGTCATGATAAATTACAATGTCAAAGTAAAACAAGGTATTACATCGTCAGGTTTCCATCAAGTATAACATTCCAAGGTATCCCTCAAGTCTAACATCCCCGAGTTCTATCTGTATAAACTCTGCATCTACCGTCCTAGTGTCTTTCCCCGTACATGTGTTAACCATGAATAACCCTTACTCAACAGTTCGCGAAATGATCCATGTTGACCTAACATATGGAATATGTAAGTCTCTAAACACGTATGTTTCTTTCTATGTATATGTTCAGTCCCTTGCCGTACACCGTACGGGCTTTCCCATGAGATCCCCCTTTAACGTAGTTCTATGACCCTTAAGATTGTTTTGGACTGTCACCCTACCTTTAACTAAGGTCTTTCAACATGAATCATTGTTTGTACAACTAGGACTTATGCCACCTAGGACTGCTAGGGATTATGCTTACCTATCTCACGTTTTCGTATTTCGGTTTGGGTTCAACCACCTAGGGATACTAGGGATTACGCCAACCCTCAACCACGCCCTTTTCCCCACGCCTTCATCGTCAATCGTTTTTCTATGACTGTATGCACAAGTATCGCTATGTGCTACCCGAGTCCCGTCACAGGGCTAATCAAGAAGTACAGGACTCGGTCGGGAGCTTTCAATTTATCTGCCGATGCAGATGCTAAGGTCTGCTTTTCTACACGTGGCTATGGTCCCACGAGACCCCTCCCTCAACTAGCGAAAGGCAACACAAGAGAAAATCTTGTATGAGAACTACACTCCGGCCAGCCCACATCCTACGGCCTACCTCACCCATAATTAGATAGCAATTATGGTCTGTTGGGTGTTCCCTGCCTTTCCGTACGTACACGCTTGACTCAAGATGGTAGATGATCGACGAACTTGCTATCTCGGGCACCTTGGGTATTCGTCGACTCACTGCTATCCACCCCAGTCTTTAGGTCGCTCGCATAGCAACCAAGGCATATTCTTGGTTCTTCTACCGCAGACCTCAACCTCTCGTGAGCCTAGTATAATGACCTGGCAGCTCACAGAGGGATACCAAGAATATCCTCACGTTCCCCGAAGCCGCTGCTTCGTTACCCAGTTCGCTGGAGCCTTTATCTAAATCAGATAGCCTGCTCCTACACGCATACTTAAACGTTGACCTAACGTATCGGGTTACTAATCTATCTAAGAAGTGGCCCAAATTTCCTTGACTAAGGATTATCACTTAGTTTCCCTTAACTAAGGTTTACCACTTAGCCTTATTTCCCTTATCCTTGTTAACTATGGTCACTTACCCAATCCTCCGAATTGGGGTTTGTCTAATGGGTTAAGTGTTACTTAAGAAGATTTATTTGACCGTATCAAGTTATCATGTTGGATTGATTAAGTGTTAGTTAACTTAATCCCGTCCATTCGTCGTATAAAAATGGTCAAGTGTCGTTAGGCAAATCAAGTTACTTAACCTACCCAACCCCGTCATGTTTTGTTGGGTATCATTAGCCCAATCAAATTACTTAACCCATTTGTCCATGTCATATTTGGTTAAGCCTCATTAATTAAATTAACTTAACCCTATTATGTGGCATTAATTATTTAATGCACCCCAACCTCTCACATTAGACTTTGTTGTGGTTACTAGTTAAGCCGGGCGGGTCCGGGTAGCTTTACACCACAACTTGGTCTAACCTCGGGTTCAAGCACAACATGACCAACTTCTCACATTGGGTCCTATTGTTTGCAACTACTAGTTAGGCCGGTCGGTTCCGGGTAGCTTTATATTGCAAACTCAACCCAACCTCGAGTTGGCCACTTTCATGTTTAGACTAGTGTCACGTTCATATTCAAGTTTCAAGCAATTGGGTAGACCTAACTTAATAGGTAAATTCCCAATGGGTAGACCTAACTTAATAGGTAAATTCCCAAGCTTATGTTTTTATGCATACTTACATGTCAACTTCCATATTATAATTCAAGTCATGTTTTCAAGTATAAACACATGTCATATTTAACGTTACACGTTGTCATGTTTATACCCCTTTACCCAAACCATGGTTCATGCCAAGTTTAGCTCGCCTATCATGTTTTCATATAACTTCAAGTTAAGTTTTTCATGCTATAATCACGCTTGTCTATCCTCAACCCAAATCGTGTTCCAACGCAAGAATGGACGAGTCACATCGTAAAGATACTATGCTACACAATGACCCCAAACATGCATAGTATCATGAGGGTTTGGTTTTAAACATACATAAGTTCATGAAGGTTTGGCCACAAGCATTCATAACATGAAAAGAAAAGGGGATTGGCCATAAGTATGCATAATGTCATAAAGGATTTGGCCACAAACTTGCATGCTAACATTAGGGGTTTGGTTTCATAAACATGCATAAGCCCCAAAATCGAATCTTAGCCAATGTTTCACTAGTAAAAATGGTTCCTAAAGGTTCATGCTAGCAATTCATGCATAAAGACCCAAACTTGCAAGTTAAACTAAGTTATGCGTAGCATGAGGAGCATGATTAAGTCACTCACATGGCCTAAGATCATAAACATGAACACAAGAGGCAAGGTAAGGTTCATATAGGTTCGCATAATCATGTTTAGCCTCTTTTTATCCCATGTCATTATCAAAACTACCGTTTTCACCTAAAAGTAGCTAGAACTTACATAGTTAGGCCTAGGGAAAGAAGCACGAATCATCTTGGCTAAGAAAGGTGCCTCCTTTGTCGAAGAATCGTCATGAAACTCGCATAGCAACGTTGATCTTCCTTCCATTTGGTGTAGCTAGCTTGCACTACTTGATTTGAACCCGATTTGAGTGCTTAGACTTTAGGAAAGGGGAATGGAGGCCATGATCACTTGGCATTTGGGCAGCACTTCGTGGAGAGGGTGAGTTATGAGGGTTTAGGGTAGCCTTAGGGGTGTTTTTATAGAGATTAGGGTGTGTTTTAGGCCATAGGATTAGATCTAGGATAGATTAGGACCATCAGATCTCGGAAGCTTCCAGAACCAGCCCAAGAACAAGACCAGGTGAGACAACCAGGTGCAACAGGTGCGCCAGGCAAATTGCCCCGGCCACCCCCTGTCGACAGGCAAGTCGACAGGGCTGTCGACTTGGTCTGGGCCCAAGTCGACAGGCCTGTCGACAGCCCTGTCGACATGGCCTAGGCGGGGAAACTTCCCGCCCAGCCCCAGATCTGGTTTTCAAACCTATTTCCGAATTTCAAATTTCCAGAAATCCTCTTTGGGCCTTTAACGGGTCATACGGACTCCGATTCTCGAAAACTCGGACTCTATTTCGCGTATTTTTCCGAGACGAAAGCAATGGTGAATCCCGTTTACCTTAATTCTAGAAGTATAAACAGAATATCTTTTATCTTCATGCTTCACTGGTTTATATGCTTTGCGTATCATCGTATACGTATGTAAATTTCTTACTTTTAAAATGTAAAAATACGGGGTGTCACACCCTCTAGCATTGTTAATGACCGAGACCCAATCTTCACAAGCGAGTTTTGGCGGAGTCTGCAAGAAGCCGTAGGCACACAGTTATGTTTGAGCATGGCCTATCACCCCCAAACCGATGGCCAAACGGAAAGGGTGAATAGAGTTCTAGAGGGTCTTTTAAGACTTTGCGTTCTTGACTTTGGAGGGACAGGGGAGGATCACCTTCCTTTAGTGGAATTTGCCTACAACAACAACTACCAAGCCACCATAGGCATGGCACCCTTCGAAGCCTCGTATGGAAGACCGTGCAAATCACCAACCTGTTGGTGGGAGTCTACAGATAAGCTTATACTTGGGCCAAACATGATCAGAGAGACCTCAGAGAAAGTGGACTTAATACGAAGAAGGATGAAGACAGCCCAGGATAGACAAAAATCCTACGCAGACAAGAGAAGGACCGACCTTGAGTTTGAGGTTGGGGACAGGGTTTTCCTTAAGGTATCTCCTTTAAGGAAAGTCGTTCGCTTTGGATCCACAGGAAAGTTAGCACCAAGATTTGTAGGGCTATTTCCTATCATCGAGAAGGTTGGGAAGATGGCCTATAGATTAGAGCTACCCGAGAGACTGGCCGGAGTTCACAACGTCTTTCATGTTTCTCACCTCCAGAAGTGTTTGCATGAGTCTGCGGAAGTGGTGTAACCTAGCATTCTAGAAGAAGCCGAAGTGGAACGTGAAGCAACTGTGAGGAGAGTTCCAACCCGCATCTTAGGAACTGAAGTGAAAAAGCTACGCAATCGCGAAGTCAAACTCGTTAAAGTTCAGTGGAGCGACGCCGAGGAAGACACGACTTGGGAAACTGAGGACAGAATACCCGCTGCCTACCCTTTTCTTTTTGAGGGTACATCTTTGATCTCTCTTTTTCCTTAAGTTATGCTTTATCTATCTTTTTAGGTATATCTCCTTGGTCCTTTTCCTAACTCCTTAGGTAGAAAACAAATGGATGCAAACATGTATTTGAAAACACGTTATGGATGATGGCTGCAGATGGTTGCTAGTGGTTGCTCGTGGAGGCATATACACACACACCCTAGGTTTTAGATCGGCTCAGTCACTTCATATTGCATATGCGTATATGTATTCTCATTTGTATATGGTTGAAACTTGATATGCTGTCATATGGTTGTCGCATTTGTATGAATAGTTGTGCACTCATGTAGAATTATGAGTAGGAAAATTTTGCATACATAATAGATTCATGGCACTTACATGATTCGCATTAAGGAGGTCAACTGAATCAGTAGACCGCCTGATTTCTGCATTAGATAAGGACATGTACACACACTATGCATATGATCATGAAGCATTAGAAGTCTTTTAAGGATAGTGGACACCTGTGTTTGTTGGTTGAGTAGATGGACGATTGGATGATAGGATATACATTCTTCCTAACTTGAAGATTTCGGAGACGAAATCCTTTTAAGAGAGGGAGAATGTAACACCCCGTGAATTCTATAATATTAAGCTTCACAAATTAAAGTGTAATTAATTCTAAATGAAAGAATTAAGGGAAACGGGTTACGCCATTGCGTTCATCTCGGAATTCTGCTTGAGATAGAGTCTGAGTTTGCGTGAATCGGACTCCGTATGAAGGAGTTATGAGCTTCGGAAGTTTCAGAATAAAATTTAAAATTCAAACAGCTCGGATTCAAGTTCAAAATTCAAAAAATAAGCTCAAACTGGGCTCGGCGGGAAAATTCCCGCCTAGGGACCAGGTCGACCATGGTGTCGACCTGGTCATCCCAGGTCGACCATAGTGTCGACCTGGGTGTCGACCGGCCAATCGACCTACCTGGTCGACCTGGCTGGCTGGGTCTAGCTCTGGCTCGAATTTCTGTGGTTCGGTATGTCATTGGGGTTGACATGTCACCTCTTGATTGGCTCTTTTGACTTTGTATGGTCTAGATTCCTCCTGTCTTCATCTGACGGCTCAAAACAATCTAAAAATCTATATATACACCCTAAGTCTCGACTAAAATTCACAAAAAAAATAAGATTGGAGTCGTCATGCTGCCGGGAAGGAATTGAGCGTAGCCGTCAAGGGAAAGGAGCTTAGGGACGAATCAAATTAAGAAGAGAACTAAAGCTTAATCAAATTAATCAACGCAACGTTAATCTACCCAAAGGAACGCATCTCAATTTCAGAACTCAGAATCCAGAATTCAAGATTCTGCATTCGTTGTAAGTATAGTGATCTTTCAGAATATGAATAAAACTGTGATGTGATTCGATGTAAATGAAAATAGAATTGTGTTATTATATAATAATGATATGAATTCTGTGTATTGTAATAATTCTGTCATGACTTGTGTATTGATATTTGTGGCATAAATTGATTGATGCAAGCCTATTGGACATTTGTATATGAAAATAATAGCACTTGCAAGTTTGTGGCAAAAACTAGAATTTGATCCCTTTATGTTTATGTCTATGGCATGGACTATATACATTCTATAAGTCTAAATTAAGGCTTATGTAAACATGTTCTAGATTTGAGACCTTTTATGCCTACATGACTCAAAATCTAGGAACACATTCTTACGTTTATTTGCAAGTATAATTGGATCTATGTTAAGTACCGTTTGGGTTACATAAACTATGCAAGTTCATGTTGAAATAGGCTATATGATTAGATGTTAAAATTGGACATTTTGGTGAATATACAACATGTTAGTTTTGTGGTTGACATTATGCCAAGTTAAACATGTTTAAACCCAAGTTTGTATAAGTCTAAATATGCCATTTTATGTGACACCTATTTAGTTATATGCCTATTTGAATGCAAGTTCACATGACCCATTATTTATGTTAGTTGAATCGCTAAATTACAAGTTCATGCACCACACACCTTTATGTATTGTAAATTATTACATGTTCTTGATTTCCCCTTTTCTCACGTTTATAAAGTTGGGCTGAATTGTGTCGAGCCCAACATTTGTTATAATGTTGCGAACGTACAAATGGGGGTAATAACATTGGGTGTAAAACATGAAAAATATATGTTGGCATGTTTGGCACATGGCAACGACAATGACATTTAAGCGGTATGAATTGTTATACCCAAGAATAAAGGACATGACATTTACATATAAAATTGAGAAGTGATAAAATATGTAAATTTAGAAAACACGGTATGCTTAACCCGAGGTTGGATTGACTTGTGACGTAAACCTGCCCGGACCCGCCCGTCTGTCCATTAGTCACAACAATAACTATCCAATGTGGGTGGTTAAGCATTGAGCCCAATATGGACCCGAGGTTAGACTGAGCTACGGTGTAAACCTGCCCGGAACCGACCAGCACCTCCAGTAACCGTAGCAATATCTGTCTAATGTGAGTGGTCGGTGCTTTAAGAGGCTAAGGACAGATGGTAGGGTTAAGTCAACTAAAAACACTTAACCAAATTCAACATGTTAACAAGAATTGATGGGTGAGGTTAGGTAAATACAGACACTTAACCACTTAACATGTTTGACTAGAAAACCCTAGTAACGAGGGATCCGTTTCAGCAATAACCCAAGTTAGGTATCATGGTACCCTGAAACTAGGCAGGGTGGGGCACGATTACTGGGCTGATTGTAAGCGGTCAAAAACGACGGCGGTGGGTGCACAGTGTAGGTTCTAACGGGGTGCGGGCGTGCACACACTCCGGAGCAGACAAACAGGGCACTGGGGCACCAGTAGTATAACCTATGTATTCTAGAATTGTGTCGGGGCCGCCACCATGGGTCTTGATACACCCCATGGTGGGACCAGCATAGGTATCTACAATTCTTGAGGGCCGTATGACACATATGTTTATGCGAGTAGGAATCGATCTTTAGAAAATGGGGTTCACTTCACCCTCAGCATGGGGTGCCAGTTAGAATAAGCTCAAGTAGGTGCAGAGATATAGTGTGGGTGCGATAGTACATTCGATTCTAAACTACACTTCCTTAGCTTGTGATACTTTCCTGTTTTCAGTTTATATCTATCATGCCCTTTTTCTTATTCACATACTGAAGAGTCACTAGATTTACTCAGGCTTTATGTCTGACTCTATTTTCTTTTCGTCTTCTTTTCTTTCGTTCCCCCCACCCCCCAGGTCCACAGGGAGGAAACAACCCAGCTTAGTCAGACTCTTTGCAAGCTTCAAGACCGTATATGTATGGTTTGGATCTCTTTTGCTCGGATTATGGCTTTGGATATCACTATGGGGATTATTGTTACTTTATTTATGTTTTATGCTTCTTTAATAATCAAGACAGTAATGAGGTTGTAATGTTGGAAGTATTTTGAGACAATTATGGAAATGTTTTGTATGAACACGTATTGATGAAATAAAAGCCTGTTTGTTTTCCGCTGTTTGAAATATTTGTGTTTATATCTGTCTTGTGTTTATCTGTGACTTTTACTTATAAACCCCCACCAAAGTTAAGGCATTCCCTTTGTGAGTGACCTTAACGGAGGTGGGGTGTTTCAGTTCAGATCCAAAAAAAATAGGTCTCAATTTTTACCAAGTCAAATAAAAACTTGTTCTTTCATATAGTCTCATGATGTGGGACTATTCATATATGAGTTACCTCACACTTATCCAATTTTTAAATAATTCATCCTTAAAAAATGAACCCTTTTTTCCAATAATCCCCCACTTGAATTTTTAAAAATATTTTTCGAGCAGTTTCTAAAAGCATAAGATTGTGCATAAACAAAGGTGTCATATGACTTGAACCTTTGCATAGTAGATAAGATTCAGTTTTTACTAGAGTGTCACGTATTCTTGAACTCTATTCCTGACATCAGACCACACACAACCTTTTCTACAGTGCAATCAAATAAGCCCGTGCATTAATGGCCATGCACGTCTATCTTATTTTAGTGAACGATCTAGGAATCTTGCCCAAAACTCCATAGGAAACAGCTACATTTCCACATTCACATAGGTGAGTCTATCAAGAGTACTCCTAAAGGTAGGTACTTCACTCCAATTAGAGTATAGATCTCATTAAGATTTTCTATCAACTCATCCTATAATCACTTCAAGAATACATGCTTCTTAATATAAAAATTTAGCATGTTCATCTACTATCACTACACAACTTGTTTTAACCCATTGAACCTAGTTCTTGGGATCTCCAGTCATTTAGGTCGGGTTACCATTGTGCGTGATTCCACAATCTCAGGGCAATAATCCCATTCTTTTAGAATCATTACGGACTTTCTTTTGGTCAGTCCTTTCGTCAAAGGATCTGCCAAATTGTCATCACTTCATATGTGATGTTCTCTAACAATACTGTGCATATGACTGTCATTTCTTACCGTTATATTATCGGTTTTTTTCTTTCAATAGTCGTTAAATTTTCATCACTATCTATGTGATGTTCTCTTACAGTATTGTGCTTACGATGTCGTTTTCTACCGTTGTATTAACGGTTATGTACTTTTTGCAATAGCCATGGTACTATCACAATAAATTACACCATTGGTGTCTTTTTCCCACATGGGAATCTTAACTAGCAGATTTCTTTAGTTCTCTGCTTCTTCACTAGCTGTGGCCAGTGCTATTATCCAAGTCTCTATAGTAGACTGAGTCAAAATAGTCTGTTTCTTAGGTTTCCAAGAGACATCTTCTCCAGCGATGCTAATATATAACCAATGGTCGCTTTAGAATCATCAGATAAAGTATTCCACTCTGTATCAGAATATTCTTCAAGTACAGCTGAAAACTTTTCATAATGTAATTCAAGGTTCATAGTTTATTTTAGGTATCTTATGATCCTCTCAATACCATGTTAATGCTCTATACTAGGTCTACTGGTAAACTTGCACAGTAATTCCACGACATAGGCAATGTCGGGTCTGGTACAATCAGTGGCATCCCGAAGGTTGCCAATGATGCTCGCATAATCAGATTGTCTTACACCCTCACCAGTATTCTTAAATAACTTTACACTAGGATCATATGGTGTACATGCAGATTTACAGTCAAGATAATTGTATTTCTTTAGTATCTTCTCAATATAATAAGATTGATCCAAAGAAAGTCTCTTTTTACCTAGTAATCTTAATATCAAGGATTACACTCGCCTCACCTAGATCTTTCATATCAAAATTGACACTTAATAAAGATTTGACTGAGTTTATGGCATGAATATTTGACCCAAAAATGAGTAGGTCACCTACATAAAGTCATATAATAGTGCAAATGTCATTCACAGATTTGTAATAAATGCATTTGTCACTTTCATTAACTTTAAAACCATGTGAAATGATAAAGTTATCAAATTTTTTTCATGCCATAGTTTAGGTGCTTGTTTTAGACCATATATTGATTTATCTAATTTGCATACTTTATGTTCTTGATTGTGTACTACAAATCTTTCAAGCTGGTCCATATAAATTTCTTCTTCTAATTCACCATTCAAAAATGTGGTTTTTACATCCATTTGGTGTATTAATAAATTATGAATGGAAGCAAGTGAGATTAATACCCAAATGGATGTAATTCTAGTTACTGGTGAAAAGTGTCAAAGAAACCTATATTTTCTTTTTGCTTAAAACCTTTAGCTACTAGTCGTGCTTTATATTTATCAATAGTGCCATCAGGTTTTAATTTCTTTTTTAAGTACCCATTTACAGCTTATAGATTTACAACTGGGGTAAATCTACCAAATGCCAAGTCTTATTGGATTCCAGAGAATCCATCTCATCATTTATAGCCTCTTGCCAAAAATCGACATCTAAAGTAGATAAGGCCTCTTGAAGGTTTAAGGGATCATCCTTTATAGTAAAGGCACAAAAATCCGAACCAAAGTCTTTTACGGTTCTTGCTCTTTTACTTCTTCTAGGTTCAGCTTCAGAATTTTCATTAAATTCTGTTCTAATAGGCATACTTGAAGTGCCCCCACTATTCCTTAATTTAAAAGAAAATTTTGTTTTATAACAATCGACATCATTTGTTTCAATTATATTATGTGTATTTAGGTCATAAAATCTGTATGCTTTGCTATTAATAGCATAGCCTATAAATACACATTCATATGCTCTACTTGCCAATTTTATTCTCTTAGGGTTTGGAACGCAAACATATGTTAAACAACCCCAAGTTCTAAAGTATGATACATTGGCTTTATAATCCTTTAAAATTTCATAAGGTGAAATTTTATTCTTAGATTTAGGGATCCTATTCAAAACATAGCATACGGTTAATAATATATCCTCCAACCAATGTTTTAATGCACCAGAATTTAATAAAATGACAACTACTAATTCGGTAAAGGCCATATTTTTATTTTTAGCTTTAGCGTTCATTTCAGGTGAATAGGGTGCAGTTCTCTCATGTACTATACCATGTGATTTATAAAAAATCTAGAATTGAAGTAGATTCATATTTTGTTCCTCTATCACTACGTAGTCTCTTAATTTTCTTATTTGTTTGTTCTCAATTTCAATTTTGAAATTTTCAAACATGTTAAATGCATCACATTTTTAAGAATCACTGTCTTTTCAAAGGTAAACATTAGTGGTGTGAGAATCTCCCAACAACATTTTCTGATCATCAGCAGTCGTGTATGTAGTGAACATATCACGATCATAGCAGACATGGCGAAAAGCCTAGTGTCTACCCACCAACCCTCTAATCCACCAACAAGGTGAATCTCAGTAATCATAGCCGTAAGAGGCTCCTTAGATCAGTTAAGTCTACGGTGCAGGGCCTGGCCTGTTCCGACACTTTCATGCCATATGACCTGGTTTTTCATAGTTGTAACATAGAATCAACTGTCCAAAATCATTCTTTTAGGTTGGTTGTTGCTGTCCTTTATAGTTTCCTTGCGGATTCTCATTCTGTTCTTACGTTATGTTTTACCATGCAATATTCATTTACATGTTTTGACTGAGCGATACATACGTTAGACTAAATGCGCTACATGTTCGTGCACTAAAACTTCAATTAAATACTGCAAATGTCATAAACATACCTTCACCATGATGTTTTTCTGTATTCAGATCGAATAGGTCTCCTCATCTTAGATTCAGTTTTGGCCTCTCATCGCTACTCACTTTGCCATGGTTTCCATTTCGTCCTTCGGCAAATGTGCATTTTTCTTGAAGCTGCTTTAATGGGATGAAGTCACCCGCTGAGTCCATTCCATAAAATAAAAATGAAGTATAAGGGTGGTCAAATCCATCCAGTTCTAGTTGCTCGCTGACTTGAAGATCTCCTCGGTAACATAAGCTACAAGCAAATTAAGGTCTGCTTGCATATCATCCACGACTTGGTAAAATGGCTGGTTGGACCTTCAGACAACTTATCTACACGTGCCAGATCCATCCAAGAACTTGATTCACAACAAATAGGATCCATGCCACAAATTACAGCTCTATTTCCAAATGTCTTATACCTAACTTTCTGGCCAATTCAAAATGCATATTGTACATTTTCAAAGGCAATAGCTTTTGCACATGTAGTCAACGATTCAGCCTCCATCTCCATCTATGATATTTGGTCACATAATTTAGCTGCGAAGTCAAAATTTTCATTTTTATCTTCTTTTACAATTCTGCACGTAAGCGTAAGAGTGTGATTGATTTATCTTGAGCATCACTCTTTGAGGACGAGCCCCCTTTTTTTCGCATCCCTCTACTGTTCTGAATGGAATTTTTACGTACTTGAGCCTGTTTTTGTAAAATATAACACTAATGGACCTGTTTCAAAAGTAATAACAAAAATATGCCTGTTTTGGTCTGCTGGGTTTCCGAAGGCGAGTTTTCAAAACTCGCCTTCGGAAAAATACGAAGCCGAGTTTCCAAAACTCGCCTTCGTTATTATCCTGCACACAAAACACCCCAACCCGAGACCTTGTTCCCCATTTTCATTTCACTTTCCTCTTATCTCTTCTTACTCACTACTGCGAAAATAAAATAAAAACCTAAAATCAACTCCATTTTCGCCCATTTTCATTCAATCCATTCGTAAAAGACAACAATGGCTAGCACATCCGGCGTACAACACGAAATCGGTAAGATACGAAACCCTAATTTTCAATTTTAGTTGGTTGGTTATACATGTTCAATTTTGTGGTTGGTTATGGTTGGTTATGGGTGTCATACATGTTCAATTTTGTGTACACAACATTGAAATTAGGTCATACATGTTCAATTTTGTGTACATTGTTCGCATTTACGATTTGGGGGTTTTGGTGCGTATATTGTTGACATTATTGAATTGGGTCATGCAGAGTATGTGGAGATGGAGCCCGGACCAGTAGATAGCAAGAGACCATAACACAAAAACTAGTACTAAAACTCAGGACGAAACATATGGTAACACGAGACTAGATACTATAGCTTAGGATACAGCAAATGCTAATTAGGAAAATAGTACGATAACCAAACTACATCTGACGTTCATGCTCTTGGGATGTGAAGCTGATTAATCATCACGGTTAAGCCGCAACTGTTCAAAAACATTACAGAGTTGTCTATTCTGTTGTTCGAGTTCGTTTACATATGTTATTCCCCTTGGCCCTATCGGTTCGTCTATCCATTCTGTGTGATTGCACCCATTCGTATAGGCTAGACATTGCAGAATGCGACGACCAATATCGTTGCCATCTTCTCGAACCACAACTTCAATTGGATAATCGCACTAGCAACAAACTTGATAAGAGTCACCTTCCTGTTCAGTAGGAATTGGAACATGTGGTACTTGATAAGAATGAACTTCTTGTCGTGGTACAAAGACGGACTGTTCATGCGTGTGTTGAACGTTTGGTACTTGGGCTTGATGTGGAGGTTGGACGGACCGTTGTTCGGACGGTGGTCCAAGCCGAGAGTTCAGTTCGTTTAGAAACTCGAGTTCATCTGCAAGCTCATGAAGTTCCATCTGTTCGTACTCCTCTTCCTCAGAGCCTGGAGATGATGGCCAAGAAGGCATAGTTGTGGTAAAGCACAGAGTGGTTGGAAACTAAGTTGTTGGAGTGAGATAAGTTGTGAGTAATTCGACAGAGATATATAGCTGCGTAGTGTACAAGTGAATAAAGGGTAAAACAAAGAATGATGTGAAAGGTCACTGATACACTTTTCTTTACGTGCTGCACGGCACTTTTTCGTCTGGCGTAATACTGTAGGGAATATGACTAGTCGCATCAGGAGTGATTCAGCACTACTTGGTTTAAGGGGTCATCACATGCACACTAAGTTTGCAACAAGGTTTACGGTTTTTATCAGCAATATTCATACTTCTGGGAATTTTAATATATTGCATTACAGAACTGAGAATTTTACAACGACAACGATTACAACATTAAGAACTCCTCAAACTACAATCATACGAACTACAAAAAAGGAACACACGAACATCAAATTCGAAGTAAAATAAAACACGTTAAGGTAGTTTCCACATACTCCTACCACGAACGTGGGTAAAAATCTAGGTCTAGGTGACTGAACACCACTTTCACACATCAGAGAGTCAAGCCACTGCTTAAAGTAACAACAATCAATTTCAACAGGAAAAACCTTGTGGTCCTCATAGGCTTCACAGCCGAAATATCGACGACCAACATTTTTTTTTTGTTTTGGAAACAACCACGACCGATGCTTCTCCACAACGACAAATAGGGTTGGGTCCACCAGGAATTAGTGGCTCGACAACATGCCCCGCAACTACCCTTTCTTTTCCAGGTCGTTGATTTACTACCGATTCATCGTCGTTTTCCAATTTTTCCACGGTGGAGCCCACACTTTTCTTTTCCCTGTTTCGACATGGTGAAAGAGGAAGGAAGAGGCGGCTAGAAGAAAAGAAATTGTGAATGAGGGTTTGAATGGATTCAGAAAAGCCGCTATATATAACGGAAAACAGGGTCGTTCCCATCCACACATAATTTAAACATTTCAATAAAATACATAACGGAGTTAAAAAGCAGGGTCGTCCCCGTTCACATGAACATTATTATTGACAAATGCCTAGGAACTAGCAACATGTTAGGCCAAAATGTGTATAGATGGTTACAGTGTAGATTCTCTATCATAGCATTTAACTTAATAGCAGTGCTACAGTGTTTCTAATGGGACAATTTCTGAAGTGACTAGTCGTATCAGGAGAGAATCTGCTTTACGTACTCCTTTAACACTGCACTGATTAGTCGTATCAGGAGAGAATCTGCTTTCGTCTGACGTATTACTGTAAAGAATCTGCTTTACGGAGATGTAATGTTGCTATTTTGTAGATGTTTCAAACCAGCATTTCTTCCTCTTTCCCTTATTAAAGACCAACAAACCTCTCTTCCTCTATTCATCACTCCTTGGTTTTTTGTAGAGTAGTTCATTGTCAAAATGGCTAACTGGGCATACGACGACGATACCATGGTTCAAATGTACAATGAGTACGAAAGGGGTAAACAACCCGTAGAAGATGTCGAATTTGTGCCCGAAACGCAAATCTTTCCACGGATTCTTCGAGCTTTCTCTTCTTTGGGTCTAACATATTTCCGGCAATTTAAGAACACGCCCCCATCTTTCTTCTTCAACCACAGCAAAAGCTTCCATCCTTTTGGCAAATCACATCCAAAGAAGCCTGTATCCATTGTCGTCCTCTTTCTCCTGATCTAGCAAAAAGGCTTCAATGGCTACACCGTCCCAAAACCAAATTTCGACAATCGATCCGCGCCAGTTGACGCAAACTGACATTCAAAATTTAGCCACGTCGAATGCATCCGTTTTCAATCTTGAAACCATGAACGCCATTATCCGGATACTAGACCCATCGACCTTCAATGAATCCACTGGCAGTCGAAAGCAATTTTTTTTCTTCAAACCTTAACCATAACCCTAAAACGCTCAGCGATGACTCGGGACAAAAAGAGAATCTTCAGATAATATTTTTAGTACAACTGCGAGATCTACGATTCAAGATGTAGGGTTGTGAAATATGTACAAAGCCATTGTTTCGAAAAATCGTCTTCAAATTGTTGGAAAACAATGGCTGAGTCCCGGACTAGGTCGACGATTCGGCGATCTGGTCAGAGATGCAAACCAGTCGTTCTCTATATCCGACGCCTCTAGGATAAAACAGCCTCGAATAATAATTGATTTGCTTGCACAACAAATCAAGCAGATGTGCACTTTCGCATAGAATATAACTGCTCGTTTTGATTTTTATTTTTTAAGAATTTTTAATGGTGGAGAAAGAAGAAGAGCTAGAGATTAAAAAAAATCGTATTTTTACTGAGTAGTTCTAGCAGAAAAAATAAACGCGGTAATACTTGTAGAGGAAGTCGATTCAGATCCAAAAAAATGAATCTCAATTTTTACCATATCAAATAAAAATTTGTTCTTTCATATAGTCTCATGATGTGAGACTATTCATGTATGAGTCACCTCACACTTATCCAATTTTTAAATAATTCATCTTTAAAAAATGAACCATTTTTCCAACAAAAACTATGGTTTTTATTGAACTTATATAGCAAAGAACCTTTTCCCTCCTGCGTTATGTGCGGGTATTTCTTCATTATTAGCCTCATGTGTGTTATGCTCATCTCTTTTGACTTCTCATATTGTTTTATGCACGTAACTGACGAACAAAAATGTCAACCATACCAATACTTCATATGTCAACCAATATCCAAGGTTTTTGGTTATGCATATATATGTTTATGTCATCAACTACTAAACCTTGCAGCTTCCTTTTCTCAATTGGCCGTAAACTATAATATATGTAAATTTGCTGTTGAATGATTGTTGCTTGAATCTTTCCACGGATTCAAAGATACTTGTGTACTTCTTTGAAAACATACAATTAATTAAAATGTCCCTCTAGTCACACTGTTTGTAGAAGATAAAATCTTAACATGCTACTGTAATAACGTGTAACATAAAGTTCATTTTACCATATTTGATGGAGAAACAGTACTAAAATAAAAATAAAAATATTATTACAACTATAATTGATTCAATAAAATTTCGTATACACAAGCTTAATCCATATTACTAAAAGGAAATAACGGATACTTGTACACTCTAAGAATCAAAGCTAAACACCCACAAATGGACCAAAGAACAATCAAAAAAGCATATTCCAAGGACATTGCAAATCAACTAATCCAAATATCATATCATGGTAGTACCATTTCCCTATCCCTTGCTCTCTCTTCCACCCATCCCCTCATCATCTTGGCTATAAATTCATCAGCTTTTATCTTCAGTTCTTCATTTGAATATTCACCTTCATCTTCATCTTCATCTTCATCGTCGTTGTCAAATTCGATAACATTATCATCTATTAATGAGCTATCCATTTCAATGTACACTTCTACACTAACATCTTCGTCGTGCTTCTTCAGACTCTCTCTTTGTTCATAAGTATATGTAGTTTGGAGTCGACTCATGAACACAATGATCCCAACTACTAAATTGAATATGACAAACAAACTTGGTTT
The DNA here is from genome assembly GCA_030737875.1 of Allium sativum. Taxonomy (NCBI): domain Eukaryota; kingdom Viridiplantae; phylum Streptophyta; class Magnoliopsida; order Asparagales; family Amaryllidaceae; genus Allium; species Allium sativum. Next base: position 464,054,053 of record CM060910.1, read on the forward strand.
CATACCTTTCTCATGCAATTTGTGCACCAATGGTGGCATACACACCATTAATGCAGTCGATCCCACAACTAGCACTGAGATTAGAAACCATGAAGTAAGCTTCATATTTTTGAATTATATGTAATGTAAGTGATATTATTCATGCATCATTCTAATTTATATGATATGTATATCTATATTTTCGTGGAAATTTCAAAAGAATATTATCATATATAGCTATTGTCATATAGTTGACAGATACATAAAGTCTTTGGATGCTCTCGATCTGTGCTTATTTTTTAAAGAATTGAATAGAATTTCCTAGTACTTTTGCAGTGTTGAAAATGCAAGGGAGATACATGTTTGTGCGGAAAGTACGGTTTTATACTATTATTTTGTCAGTTATGTTGTTCAATCTTATGTTGGAAAGTATTTTAAGTTGATCACTTTTGTATTTGCAACATGTTAGAAAGAAATTTGAATCTCTTTACTCTACTAGGGATTAATCAGTTAATTCTTTGTTAGTAACTGCTATACATTGAATTCAGTTTTAAATATACATCATCCTGGCATGTATTGACTGGGAGCCAGCGCAGCTAATTTTTATTTGTCATTCATGGTCATCAGCAAAAAGAATCTATGAAGTAATCTGCGTATCTTGGTTTTAAGTATGAGATCATCATTTGATAGCAATGCTTATTTCTCTTTTCTATTCTCGAAGATGTCTACATCAAATACTGTTAACTTTGCTTCAAAGTAAATACAGCAGAAAAAGAAGAATACATCCAGAATTGATTATATGTACTTCCAAATGTGCAGGGCATAAAGTCAGCTTAACAGATGATTTGAACGAAGAATGCTTTGAAATGCCTTGTTCTACAACAATTTAGGGGCATTGAATTGTCGTATTGGTGTTGGGAATTCCGGTAGAAGCTATCTTTAGGCCTATAAACAATAGGAATTTTTTATATATTTTGAGAGTTATAGCAAAAATAGTTTGGTTTAAAAAACTATTTACAATTGTAATCTAGTTTTGACCAATTCAGCGCTGAACTGGCCAAATACACCAAAGCAATCTCAAATTAAGCCATTTGAAATGGAGCCAACGCAAAAAAAAAAAAAAAAAAAAAAAAAAAAAAAAAAAACTCAAATGGCGTCAATGCAATTCAAAAAAAAAATCTGAAGTCCAATAAAAAAAATTGTATTGGCTCCATTTCAAATTGCGCTAATGCAATATTAATTTTTTTTTTTTTTTTTTTTTAGCCTGGTGGTATTACAGATAACGCTAGTTTAAAAAAAAAAAAAAATCAACTTTGGCATTGATGTCAGTTGAAATGGACCTAATACTTTTTTTTTTTGGGGAAATTTGTATTGGCTCAATTTCAAATGGCACCAATGCAATTCAAAAAAAAAAAAAAAAAAAAAAATTACTGGTGCATTTTGAAATTGCGCCAGTGTATTTGTAACCAGCTCAACATTGAGTTGGCCGAAACTAGATTACGTTTGTAATTAGTTTACAAACCAGGCTATTTTTGTTATAAGTTTTCAAAAGTGGGCTAAGTCGAAAAAAAACATAAACAATAAGATAGGAATTCAGATAATGCCATACAAGTATTCGTATCTATTTCTTTTGCATATCCAATATTCGTACCCGTAGAGTGATTAATAAGCTCATAGTCATATCTATTTGACGTATCAGATATTCATATCCGCGGATACAAACGGTCAATAAGTTCACAGCTAACAAATCTAAATACATAAATTGTGACGATCCTGATTTCGGTACCTTTTAAGTCGACCAAATGCAACATAAGTCCAACCCAAATGATACTAAAACTTAGATGTCGAAGAAAGAAATTAGATGATGAGAATAGATAATATAGAAAATTTAGAATAGAATAAAAAGAAGAACTCAATAACAGAATCAGAGTAAACACGAATCTCACAGCGGAATGAATAGAATATAATAGATATATAATCACTTTTGAAATACAATTTGGATTTGAATTCACATACATCATCAGAGTATAACTCATACACAATACAACAGAAATAAACTCTATATATATATCTAATGTTGAAGCCTCCTGCTCCAAGATCCTCCAGAAAATCTGTAAAATCTTGAACTACTTGAATGCCCGTACAAATTTGGGCACCCAAGAGTTTAAGGAAAACATAGAAAAATAAAGTCTGGATCAGTCATGGGACTGGTGTGAGTAGACGATTTTAAAATAGCTTGATTTTAACTTTCAAAATCTTTTGAAAGAAACGATAATTGTAAGATCGATGCACACATAAATACAGATGGTTTTTACCTTACAATAACCCAAAGCATTCTTTGAAAACAATATTATTATGATATTATAATAGTGTCTAAATACAAGTAAATAGCAATCTTGCGGAACGCTTGCATCTCACGCTCCACATACATAGTATACAATCAAAACCACGGGCGCTTATTGGAGAATGAATTTCCTCGTAAGGTATGGGACCACCTTCCGACAATGTACCTCCGGAGATGAATACATTGAGGTTCAACAAGAACATCTTGCAACCTGCCTAAACATGACCGGCCCCTCACTTTGGTCGAGAGTACCGAATATATCATTACCACGATTGGGGGACAAGCAACCGAATCGATAACATACAATAAAAGGAACAACCGAAGGCATTTGATTTCTCTAGATCAGGTAATGATATACCCTTTTGGTGGGAGCGACCCACATAGCCATGTGACCTACCAGATTTTATACCATTTCCGGTTGATGAGGCTTGAGGTCTGAACATACCTTTAGATATATCACATCTTCATTTACTTTGAATGCCACATCGTCAAACCCGTCAAATCACAAATTTATTTCCCTAATACCATGGGTATAAAGCTAAGAGAAACGAATTCCTCCGCCACCAAACATAGTTTGAAGAGATCAATCATATGATATATTAAGCATACTCTGTCAGACATTCGTCCATACAAGTTGTCCTGGCACTACACCAAATTTTCCTTTTACTAGCGTGTGAAAAACGCTATAATATCTTTACATAGCATTAGTGACGACGCTATATAACAACATGCTATAATAGACCTGGCACATACCATAGCACTGAACAAAGCGCTATTTATTGAACATTTTATTGCTCATATACACTGCTACAAAAGCTTTTCATAGCGCTTTATTATTGCCAACTAGTAAAATTTTCCACTTCTTTTATAGCGTTAATAAAATTTTCAAAGCGTATATTCAATGCTATAAAAAGTCTTCCATACCAATTTATTATGTCATAGCTCTTTTTCTACTCTATTACATTTTACATAGTGCTTCTCCCTCTATTTCCATGGCAGTATTTTTCGATCATTAATACACATATATAGCACTTAATTTTTGCTATTATATTCTTTCTATAGTGCATTAAAATTTACCTTCACTTTTATCTGAATTGTGCACACAGTAGACGTTTTAGTAATAAATCTTTAGAAAAAAAACTACATATCTAACAACAAAATTAATGCGTAAAATCTCAAAGCAACAATTCTAATAAAAAAGGCATATTTGATTGCAAAAATACAAAACAAATGAACTTACATGTTTGATATTTTTACACATCTTAGTTAATAAGTTTAGATATGTTTTTTTTTTTAAAAAAAAAAAAGCCATAAAAAGCCATGCACTCTTTAGTCTTCTACCCATCAGCTCATGCGCATTGTATATTCTAAGATCCTGCAATTTACACAAGCTGAAACATTTGTAAAGTACAAACTGAAAAAGGTGAAATGCAAGCTGAAACATTTGTAAACATGGTCACATTTTGTCCATGGATATGCAAAGTACAAACTGAAAAAGGGAACAATTTAGATCATAAGCTAACCAGATTTATTGTATGCTAGTGGTAGTGTGTTTTTGTGTACTGGCAATGCATAGATATAGTAACGACACAAAAAGAAATAACATAAAGGTTAGGTGCTTTGAGAATCAAACCACAAAAGTGTAAAAAAGGAACTGAAGGCTAAAAGCAGCATAGTCATACCACTGTCCCTTATACATTAACATAATTTTATTTTTTATCAACTGTACAGACCAATAAGAATAAAAAGGAAGATATTGTGTTCCCTATCCCTACATAAAGTAGAAAAAGAAAATGTGAAAGACAAAACAAATCCGCTGTAAACAAATAAAGCTATTCTCTTCGGCATAGTCTTTGCTTGCCCAATTGATCAAAAACATTGTGACAATGATAACTATTATAACCTTGGACCATAGTAGAAAACAGAAACAGATGATGATGTTGGACGATAGTGCTACTTGAAGATCAAACCACGAAAAACTACCTTACCTTATGTGATAACTTTTTTGTTCCCTTACACCTTCAGCCACATTCACTTTGACAGTTTATCATTTAGAAATTCAGTCAGCAACACCATTTTCCATTTCAAACCTAACCATCAATAAAACATTTTTAGCATGAGTACCTGCAAAGAAATATTTATTAGTTACCAAATAAAGGAAACGTAACATTGAAAAGCTTTATTCCTAGTTTTATGAATGTATAATACAAGGCCCATGTCATGAAACCATTATAAGACCAAGTTGCTTAGAATTTGTGCAAAACTGAATTAGTTCACATGTTACCCGTACACTAATGGATCGATAACTTCTCCCATAGCTATGCTAAAGATGAATAATGCACATACATGTTCAATCATACATGATCATAATCCAATTCAAACAGTTAATCATCGAGCATTGAATGATACTATTTTCCAAAGTTAAGGTAGTACCTAATTCAAAATTTCCTAGAATGAGCTAATTATTATTTGTTAGAAACCGAACATGGAAAACTGCATAGACCTTTGCCAAAATACTACCGACAGTATACATCAATCAAGACAGGTCACTAGTTTACAACCACTATACCTTGTAATTATTAATTGTGCTGAGATCCTTTGTTGGACGCTAATAAACATGTGTATTATCTCCAATATACGCATAATAGCTTTCTGAACTTACAGAAAGGAACGATCCCTTTTGTTGAGATATAATAAAACCGATTAATTTTCTAAATTAAGAAACAACATTGACAAAATAAGATTATTATTATTATCTGAATTGAAAGAAAATGATGATAAACAAACCATTGTTGATGACAAAGAAGCGACATAAATGTTATGTGATGTAAGACCTTTAGAGACATATTGTATAGTTAGGAAAGGCTATAATCTAGTCGACCTTAGTCATAAGAATAATTGAGGTTTTGAAATTCGGAATATTATAAATGAAAATAAGTAACTGCACATAAATCCCATTTGAATTAATATCCCAGTTAATAGATCTGTTACTTTTTTTAATAAATCTATGGGGATAGAATTCCACTAATAACTGCTTAATTGTTGGAACAAAGACTTGATTATAGAAGGTAATGACACCAATGTATTCTGGCCTACATATCCATTTTCAAAAAAATACCGAAAGGTAAACTGGTTTCTATTTTCAATATAAAGTAGAAAAATTCAATATACCCCACTGCGACAGTTAATAAAACAGTTCTTAACACTTGAGATTTACAATGTGGTTGCCTTTTGTAACTGCTAATCATCTTTTTGAAGATCATGCTTAGCTGAGACACCTGCGAAAAGTGATACAATATTAGAACTCTTTAAGGTAGAATATCAACTGTTGTAGCTAGTTGGGTTTCAAACATGCCATACTTTTGCAAAACCGTAACTGCATAGAATGATTTGATCAATATGGCAATTGAAAAATATGAGAATTTGTTGGATAAGCCAGTAAACTTTACAAAGTAAAGTATCAGAGCAATTCAAACTTCCACATAATATCTTTAGCAAACAATTTTTCAATCTAGAAATTGTGAACCAAAGGAAAAAAATAGCTATACTAAAATTTAGTGAACCATCTGAATTTCAACAGTCTGTTTGAATTTTAGCAAACATTTTATAATATTACACCTTTATATACGTGTACTACACTGTGTACGTATCTTACTAAAGAAAAGAGTTATTTGCATCTCAACGCATGTTCTTAAGATTTGATCATGCTGGACTGTAGAATAGAATTTAAATTTATAGGTGACAGACATTGTTAAGTTTCAAATAGTTAAATGTATAATCTGAATACAAATATAAACAATTCAAGCAGCCAGATTTATAAAATTATAAAGATAGAGATATTAAGTTTCAGCGAGCATTTGCCTAAACTAGTTGACCCATACCCTATTTTTTGATTTACTTTTACATTACTTTTGTCTCATTTGTATAGTTAGTTGATCCATACCCTATTTTTCACCTTAACAGCTTGATTACTATAAGTCTACAGGCATAATTTTTCACTTTAAACTACATGGGTTTCATTTTTAGTGTTTGACACGGGATGTTGATGGTAAGTCGTTAAACCATTCATATACACATGTAATGGACAAAGAATAATAATTTAAGTGGTTCTTAGGAAAATAGAAACCTGAAAGTTTAAAAACTCATAAAAGACGCAAGTTTCAAATAAAATGGGTTATCATAAAACAATGATTAAGGAGAAGACGTAATTAAAATCATGTTTTCTCTGTTAGACAAGGAAAGAACCAATTTTATAAACTTCACGCTTAATTTGTTAACACAAAAAATAGAAAACTAAACATTTTAGGGTGCTACTATTCACACCCCGGTTTACACTTCCGGTCACCTTTCTAAATATAATACAAATGATTATTTTTTATGTTCTTCTGCCCACCATATAATATTCTTCACTCAATTATTCATCACCGTACTTCTCCTTAAAAAAACACATATTTTTCTACAATTTTAAACACTAAACCCTAACAAAAGCAGATATTCTTTTGTGCCTAATAAAGATGGAAAATGAAAATAAAAAAGTAGTTAGAATTGCTTGATTTTTAATTGTTTTCTATTATGTTAGGGTTTTTTTTTTAATGGTTAGGGCTTTCCATTGAATTTTAGAATATTTTTTCCACTCCGTTGAAAATTTCAAGTTTTGAGGACATTAAATTTGACGACGTTGTAATAGAGAATGATAATGTATGTTTTGACTTGTATGGTTTTTATCCGTATAACTTACATATCTTCTTTTACAAATTGATACATTAACTTTTTTTGTCGTTTGATAGATGGAGTAGTTTAATGATGATAAATTGGACGATAAACATGATGCTTGTGATAATATGATGTAAGATGTTCGATCAAATAACTCAAAAGACATAAATACATGATGTAAGCGAGGAAGGAAGCGTTCGTGTAGAGGAAGGTGTTGGTCGCCTCTCCATTTTTAGGTTATTAATTTAGATGGTGGCCGGTAGAGGAAAATTGAAATATTTTAGGTGCTTTTAGTTTTGGTGGCCAGAAGTGTAAATTGGGGTGTGAATAGTAGCACCCATATTTTATAAACTCTTCATTGTATTTCACTACAAAAACTTCAATGTATTTATTTTTTGTATTATTCATTTTGTTTCTATATATTTTCCTTTGTGTTTCTGGTTTAAACCTCTTTATCGAGAAAAACCTTATACCATCAAGATTTTGATTTGGTATTGGTACAAAAACTATATAGTGAAATTTCGATTAGATACTACGCTTTATCGAGGGAAACTCTTTATCGAGGGTACAAATCGGCCACACCTCATTCCAACTATATCTATATTTCCCTAATTTTAACCACAAATTTCAATTACATAATATGCTTTCTCTCTTCGGCCACTATATTATATTATTTAGAATAGAATGTGTGGTCGAAATAAGTAAGCATGTGTAACGTGGGGGAGAAGGGGGGGAGGGGGTTAGGGGAAGATGTGTAATCGATCCTTGCACTGTATATAAACATATATATATATATATGTATGTATATGTGTGTGTGTGTATATATATATATGTATGTATATGTATGTATGTATAGTTCTACACACCCACATATCTCAAATTCTTTATATCTGCTTAAATTTCTGTAAAATTTGATGTATCCAAAGGTTTTGAAATGCAACTTTTTTGTTTTTATATACTATCAAGATTATCCACAAAATTTTATGCTATTTTGAAACATCTATCATACTCAAATATATAAATTAATATAAGTCATTGAAGATATCGATATTATTCATCAATTCAAATTTGATTTGAACGGATTAGAAATTTTGAAGTGATACAAAAATTGGTGGAGATAACTTTGAAAGCACAAAAGAAATAATGGTTATATTTAAATTTATTTGGCATAAAAGAAGAAACATGGCAGGGACAAATAAGAAGGATTGAGGATCCACCCTTCCCAAAATAAAAAAATAAAAAATCCGCACCCTCACCAACTTGAGGGTATAAATAACAAGTATTGAGGATACACACACAAACACGCTAAATACACGAAAATATATAGCATCATAGAGTTGTCTGTGTAGTGGGAAATAAAAATAGCAGCGGAGTCAACAATCTGCAGTGCAGCAAACGCTAAGGAAATATGTCTCAAAAGAGTTATGACTTGGACAATAACTGGAAGGAAAGAATCTGTTTAAATAAATTCGAAATCTTAAAGCACGTTAGATACTTATCTGAGCTAATGCATAAATTGACTGGTATTTCATTATAGGAAACCATTAAATACCTGCATTAAAGAGCCCAGAGGATTGATATTCCCTGATAGGAAAGGTGGATTCTTCTAATGCATGCCAGCAACAACGAAAATCATTTGAAATCTTAAAACATGTTAGATACTTATCTTAGCTAATGCATAAATCGATTGGTATTTCATTACAGGAAACCACTAATTACCTGCATTAAAGAGCCTGGAGGATTGATATTCCTTGATAGGAAAGATGGATTCTTCTAATGCATGCCAGCAACAACGAAAATCAAATAACTATACTATGAAGTAAAAAATCAGATTAATAAAATATTGTAAACAGCTAAAACTAAAAACATTCTACCACAACTACATTACATATACATATACACATACATACATACATACATACATACATACATATATATATACACATATATACATATATATATATATATATATATATAATATGTTAATTTATTCTCATTTTCATATCAATTGTGTATGAAAAAAATTTGTCATTTAATTTTATTGGAAAGTCTATTTAGACACAAAAATTAAACACAAATTAGATGACACAAAATCTTAACAATTGGATTGCCCCTGATTTCCACCCCTCATAAAAGGATAAATCGATTCATCATTTGAAACTTTGAGTTCTCCAATTTATGTCAAATTTTTATGTCTGAATAGCCGCTCTCTTAATTTATACAATATAAAAGGCGAATGCCATGATTCATGCAGTCCAAGATACTTGACTAAAAATACTGGAGCATTTCATCGTAAGGACTAAAGAAAATACTGGAAAAGATCAATGATGGAAAAAATATTAAGTAGAAATGTATACAGCAAGTATGCATAACATGTATGGAAAGAACAATCTATGCTGCACTGTTTTTATATGTAGAATTTTATGGATCATTTTCTGCTGTATCAGAAAGATAAAGGAAGCCTGCAACTTTTTTGTAAACCATCAAATTCAAAAATGGGGGATCATAATTGAAAACATGAGAGAGGGGTTGAAGGGAGTATAAATATGCCCATTTATCAGATGAGAAAAGGATCTGATCGATATAACACACGTAGATAATATCGTCGGGGCCCCCACTTAGTGATCAACGTCATGTATTACTGATTGTATTAAATCATGCATTAATGATTGTCTTAAATCGTTATATTTTTTCTTCTTTGCCTAAGAACATCCAAAGTGATCAATGTCTTAACCTGGCAAACATAAAAACATCTTCCATCCAAACTTCCGATCTAACCCAAGTGGTATAATTATGCTTATTGTATCACTTCTTCCAACATCCAATAAAATTTGATTTTCATATTATCACCTCCTCAATTATCCAAACATTTCATTGTAAGTCCTATCATATACAACTAGACAAACATCTAAGTAAGAGAAATCCTATTCTATTCAACCAATGCAACCATAGTAATCAAATCGTTAATCTAAATGGAATTTTAACCTTTAAAAAAATGCTAACCTAGAATATAGATAGGGGTAAAAAGATCGATCATAAGTATGTTATTTACGTGCACCTCATATGCAGTGTAAACTATATATCTTTAAGTTGCTACTTCAGTGGATTCCTTTAAATAGACGGTCTCTCTTTGATCCAAAGGACGATTGGAAAGGACTTGTCTACTTCTCACTTGAAGTCATCCAAACCTTACTAGTATCATTCTAACAAAGTCAAATCCGCATTTTCTTTATGTGCAAATAATACGCTTTCTCTTAATCATTCCAACAAATAACTCTTTCCACTCACTGCGAAAAAATTGAATTCACACCACTTCTTTATGGTACTTCTTTAAATATTTTTTGCAATCCATTTAATCCAGTACAACCTTTTTCAACTCCCCATCAGTAGCTCAAAATCTGTTAATGATATTCTTTATTTATACCAGTATAAAACTTCCCATATAAACCTTGCTGTCAGTGGCCTTTTGTATGAGTAACCTTTTATAAAGATAAGTTACAATTCTTCATAATTCTTTATTCTTCAGGTCCTATATATCTATGAAATTTCAAACTATTCATTCTATTTACCAATTGTACCAAACCAAATCCAGAGTATATTTTACATCAATAAGTTCCAAATCCGTACACTTTATAACCAAAATCTAATGCTCAGTCATTTTCTAATAATAATAAAATATTATTTTTCAACAGAATATCACTTTAGATGTTCTCATCATTCTCATGATTTTCATTACTTTTCTTTTCATTATTCATTTTCAGTGCGACTGTATATAGTCACAAATTCATTGAACATAGGTTAATCAAGAGGTATTTATATTACATATAAGTAGAAAACTTAATTGCATACCTTCAATCTTTGGTGAGACAAATCCAAGAGATAGCTTGCTAAATTTAAGTGATGTTATTCCTGTTGAACGATAATTTTCCAATAGATGCTCAACTGATTCCTCGATGACAATCGATGCAGCCTAGTGACAGAATGGAAACATGAGAATTGAAAATTTTAGATTGCAACAGCCAACAGACATACATTATTCAGTAAACTCAAATAAAATTTTCTGTAAATGTTGGAAGATATATTTGAAGGCCAGATTATGATCATATAAATAGTTGCATTGGTTTAATCTTTATGGAAATATATTCCACATTATTCTTAAGTAAAATATGTTCTGATTTGCAGCAGGGCACGCCAGTAATGTTCAGCCAAAGTTACATTTGTATTAAACTCGATAGGAAAGTGAAAGCAAGGTCAAGCATCAATGATAAACGGATTGTGCCAAAAAAAAGGTATAAATCATTCAAACATCTCAAACCATGTCTCCGGCATACTCTCTATAATACAAGAAAGAGTAGAATATAAGATTTGTTATGGTACAACCATGGTTAAAATTTCAAACTAGAGCCATTGCTCTTTAGATACTACACTTCAATTTCAGAATCTAAAACAAACTGAATCAAATGCTACACGATATTTATTTGTGGGAGTAGGCCTTTACATTGACACATTCAGGGCGTTCTATTTTGCAGTTGCAGTAGTTTATATCCCAAGATAACAGAAAACTTACAAACATGATTAGAGAACTAAAAATGCATACATATATCTTACTTGAGTAACATAAGGCCAGAGTTTGCTCAATTTCTTCTTCAAACACTTCACCTATGCAGCAAATGAAAGAGTTGGGGGGGGGGGGGGGGGGGGCTGAGCAAGAATGTTATTCATATATTTATCCTAAGCACGACATTTATTTCAGAATTTTAGGATTCTTATCTGAATTATGCCATGTACGAAAAACAAATATGCAGGCAAATTGAATCAAATAGGTTTATCATAATTTTATCACATGACAAAAGTTTAATGTCAAAGGAGAGGATATAACAAAAGCATAAAGTCGATATCTTACCTGTTCAAATGCAGAAAATGAAACCCATTCTAGGGAGTTGTCACCACATAGTTTTCTCAAATCTTCTCAGTTTAGCAAAGCCGAAAGTTTAGTATCAGCAGCCTAGAAAAGGAAAAGGATGCTTACAATCAAAATAAATTCTTATCCAACGCTGGTATTGTTTGAAGAAATATTCAATAATCATGAATCAAAAATCTGTGTACAGAAGGAACCACATAAGGTGCCCACTATATATCCTTCCATTAAACATTCTAATGTTTGGTTGCATGAATGCTTAATTCATTGGTCTGATCAGTCCCAGACTCCTGGTAGTGAAACAGCTTTGACAAGGTGACCTATTATACCTCAAATCTTGTTCAAGAAGTTCACATATTACGAGCTTTATCAACCTGCTTTCATAGATGTTTGCCTCTGAAAAAATTACTGAGATACTATTACCATTATTATTAATCTTCATTGATGAAATCTTAAAACTCAACAGAAGGAACTAAAGAAGAAGCATATCAAAAATTGAACAGGAAACAAGATTGCATGAAACTTTATACTCAGGATTGTAATGGGAGCTTACTGACTCAATAATCAAGATTGACTTACGGTGGTCCATTAATTATAGGAACAACATACATAAACGTCTAATTTTCCATAAACAAATCTGCTAAAACTGCTTGCCTTCATGAAAATACCCATTCTTCAAGCTTGCGAAAGAAAACGTAACCTTAATCAACGACGTGAAGGATTAAATGTTAGATTAAAATAATATACATACCTCATGGAATGAATCCCCGATTTTGGACGACTCTGGAGAGAATCAGAGATGGAATCGACTAACGGTGGAGTGAATTAGAGTAGGTCGATCTACTGGATGCTGGTGTGGATCGGAGATGGTCTAGTTCTAGGGATTTGTGAATTTTGTGGTATTTTGACGATTTAGGGAGATACGTGGTTGAAACGGAGAAAGAGGGAATTTTTATTTTGGCGGCCTATGTGTTTATTTTCCCACTTCGATGTTTTAGTCCCGCGTTTTTAACTTGTTGTTAGGTTAATACAGCGGAACGTGTGTATAGATAGCTAAATGTAGTAGCTATTTTTTTAACTTCATTTATATAGCACAAAATCCATGTCTATTTATTCTCTTTAACTATGTTATTATAGCTCTTTAATATATTGTTATGACATAATGCTATATATGCACTCTTTTCTTGTAGTGTGGGACTGGACAAACCAAAGGCACTATCTTGTAAATCCATCTTAGGCAATTTCTACCCAGGATTAACAGAACAACCCTTGCCTAAACTTCGTCTTCAATAATCTCTGACTTGAACGTATAAATCGAATCAAAGTGGAATTATATTCCGGACTCTTCGAAATGACAACGTAAAAGGTCAAGACTTGATAGTTGGTGATTTTACCTATCAAATATAAAATAAAATGAGTGGATTTATTTCCATTGGATCTGCTAAGACTTATTTAAATAATATTCAGTTATTTTAATTTAAATATTAACTTTGTTACATACACTACAACAAAAACACCATATTACAACTTTGATTTTACAACGGTGGTAAAAGCACCATTGTAATAAATATTTTTTTACAACTTTTTTCCAGAAAAATTGTAATAAACTTATTTTTCACAACTGTGTTATTTTGACAGTTGTAATAAATGTCTATCACAACTTTTATTTTTTGACTGTTGTAGTATATGACTATATTTTAATATAATTAACAACTAATAATTAATATTTAATACATTTATATTGATTATTTATAATTAATAACTAATAATTACTATTAATAATCAATTAGGAAGTAATAATCAATAATCAATCCGTAATATTTAATACTTCGAAATTAAGAAGAATAATTAAAAAATATAGTTAATATTACATAATTACTATTAAATAGTTAATAATTAAAATATAATAATTAATGCTAATCATGAATAATCAATGATTGCCGATGGGCTCACTACGCTGCGGAACCGCTGTTTTTTGAATTTGGCCGCGTAAAGGGTCGCAACCTTTCCAACAGTCGTAGCCATTGCAATTCGAACAGGAACGCCTGCTCATGTAAAGGTGCCTCTTCCAGCCTATACAAAGGCATGCGAAAATCAAAACGAATATACAGTTTAATTCTAATTTTCGCTCCTCTTTGTCATCCTCCCCACTTCTCTGTTCTACAAAATTAAAAAACTTCCTTGCGTTCGTCGTCGATCTGCGGTTGTAGCGCAACATCGCAGACATGAACCGTTTCATCCTTGGGAAACGATTGCTCAACCAAACCTTACAGCGCCGTAGAGGGAGCAATTTCGTTTCAAGGTAACAGCATTCGCTGGACTCGGTAACATTACTCTGCATTTTCTGCTTAACCGGTACTGCTTCTTTACTTCCCTTGCAAAACTGTGATTGATAATTGGTGTTGCGAATTGCAATATCATTTAATCAATATTACTAACGCTTACAGGCGTTACTGTTCATAGAAACGGTTTTCAGACGTTTCTAGTGATTGGTTGATAACTGTGTGTGTGTGTATATATATATATATATATATATATATATATATATATATATATGTGCGTATTATTGTACATACAATAACCAGTAATAGGAAGGTTTACTCATCTATATTTGTCCACTGGTTTATGCATACAGGTTTTGGTAAATTCCATTTCCAGGTTTCAATTTACTACACATTCAGGCACATATATATATCTATGTTTTTATCTTAACATGCCAATATCGATCATTGTTTTTAGCCATATGCAGTTTGATATGTAGACTTAATCAGCTTGATACACTCATTCAAAAACTTGAACACATTATATATATATATATATTGGTAACAAAATGGACACATTATTTTACTCTGTATTTAGATTTTCCATGCAGATAGGATGATCTAAATATAATCCATTCAAATTATATATGAAGCTATATATGTATATATTTCTGCATCATACTATTAAAAACAGTAATAGTTTTAAATAGGAAGAAAAAAAAATTTACTCATTAGGAAAGCTCTCTATTTTATACTTATTTCCAGGTTTTAAACTAGTTTTCTCTACTATTTTCATCTGAGTTCAAGCTAGGTTTTACGGTATAAATGTGGTGATGTTGTGTATATGTGCAAATAACATTATACAGTAAACAAATTAAGTATACATATGGGATAAGAGTGAGGCTTACTCACCTATATTTGTCCACTGTTCTTTGCGTTTAGTTTCAGATTTGTAATACTCTGTTTTGCTTTGATTTCCAAGGTTTCAAGCTTCCCATTTGCAGCCATGTTTACTTACAGTTTTTAGTTCTAATGTTTTATGTGTGCAATGCAATGGGTTAGTGCTTATTTATAGATGCAAAGAAATGTTAAAATAACGGTAGCATATGAGTAATGAAATGACATGAACAGGTGATGGACTGTTACAGCTGTGCTATGTTTGATTGAAAAGAATATAGCTTAGGTGATAGTTGTATTTGTGATTAAAAAAAATGATGCTATGTAGCTTATAGTTGTTCCTAGTTTAATTCATACATCAATACATGGCATCCCAGAATAAATTACAAAAAGCAAGTATACCGGTATGGTAACGTTCGCATAGTAGTATATAGGTTAGCTATTGCTCTTGATTGATTGCAAGTGAGTTGTTAAGGCCGTATGCACTACCAAGTCTTGTTTTTGAAGTGCAAACTCATGTGCAACATGTACATAATCATTAAAAAACAACAACTTGGTGACCAAGTAATTTAAACAACAAATGCACATGGATGAACAACCTACAAGAACATGTACTAGCTATGTTGTAATGAGGTACATAGGTATTTCACAGTCTATGTTGATTGAAAAAGCAAATCTACGGCCATGAATTGTTGTACACACAAGTGTACTATCCTGCGCAATGTTGGTATAGCTGCTAAGGTGAAAAGGGTAGGTGCAATGCTTTCCTAGCTAGTAGCTGCTGCTATTGTTTGAATGGAGTGACATGTGTTAAGGCTATGTTACATGTAGCCATGTTCCTATCTTGCTTCTAAATGCTTTCAACAAAAGAGAATGCACGGCCAAAATAAAATGAGGTACACATATACGTGCACAACCTATATACTAAATTTTTAAGCAAAACAAACTTAGCTGTCAAGGGTCCTAAGCTATTAAAATTCTAGGCTGTGTACATGATTGAAAAGAAATGTGTTAGGTTATTAGCTAGTTCCTTAAATAGTTATGTACCCTTATATCTTTATATATGTACAATACATATTTTTTTTTCTATTTAATATGTTGTGACCTTTACGATTTTAATTAGTAAATCTACATAAGTGAACAAGTATTTTGTCTCCTTACTTATGAAGTACTTTTCTAATTTATTTAATCTTCCATGTTAAAAGCCAATTTGTACATAAAAACCAATGATACACTTAGTTAAATTTATAAACACAAGCTAAAAATTAACACATATATACATATATACACATAGGTTTTTCTTAAAAACGACTTATCCTCTTTTTTTTTTCAAATATTCAAATTCAATTCTATTAAATTAGATTAATTATTGATATAATCAATAATTTACTGCTTAACAAAATCAGTAAAAATCCGAGAGATTACATAAATTGAATTTTAATTTTAATTGATAACAACAATGGTTTTGGCCTTTTTTATTATTATTGTTTGACATAGCAGGTATAGTGACGTGGCCAATAACACTTTGTGGCACTAGATGCATAGTGGACCATGAAAGCATTAAGTTTAATAAAAAAAAGGTTGCTTTAATTGTAATGGAAAGATAATCTAGTAGAAAAAAATTGCGAAACCAAAGAGAAAACAAGGGTTTCTAACCTTGAACTTTTTCTAATAAATTTTCTCCCTAAAATTTAATACTAGATCTGAGGTTGTTTAAAGGTTGTAAGATGGGATGGTAGGGAATTGTTGATATATATTTTGCCATTATTTTTGTACTCATATGAAACTTAATGCATATCTAGTGTGCTTGCTTATGTATCTACATGTCACGATTTTGCATTCGTTCACACTAGAATTGAGTTCACCTGGAATATACAGCATACACAATCACATTCCAATTCTATTTTGATAAACGGTTGTGTACATAACTTGCGTAACATCCCCTTTTCTAAGTCCCAAAGCTTAGTATTGTTGCTGTGATCACCTATAGTATTAACTTCGGTGATAGAAAATGGATATGTTAATGAATTATAACATCAAAAAACATGGGAGTATGTTTTTTTTTATAATGACATTCATTATTAATCATTCATTACATTTCTCGTTTGCGAACTCTCGTTTAGGTCAAAATATAATGTTAAGAGCGATATATGGAGATTTCCCCTTAGTTGATTAGAGAATAAATAGGCAATTAAGAACCTTTCCTTTACATACATCCAAAAGATACAACAAACACATCAGAAAGAAATTCCTACAATAGCTAACCACCTCATATACATCTCCAGAAGCTTATTCGTCGAATAAGGACTTGAAACTTTAACTCTCAATTCACTCAAATAAGTGCCGAGAGTTTAAAATGAAAACAAAAATTTCGAGTTAGTCAACAAACTGGTGTAAATAATAATTACTACCTAAACCCACTGATATCTAGTGAAACCACGCCGTCTAGTGGAATGAGTTTTCCTCTCATTAGTATCTTCATATAAAATAACCAGCCATGCACTACAGCAAAAACACCCTTTTACAACATTGATTCTGCGACAGTTCATCAAAGTGTTGTAAAATCATTGAACTTTTCATAACATTTGTTAAGAAAAACGTCGTGATAGATTTTTCCAAACAACATTCCCTATATAAATGTTGTAAAATAAAACTATTTACAATGTTTGTTTAAACTGTCGTCTAAAATGATTTTTAACAATGACTTTTGTACATCGTTTTATATTTACTTTGAACATAACATATATGTAATGTTATTGAAACATGCATATAAAAAGAACGTTTTTTAAACATTGTACGTTTGTAGTACTCAACGATATTTACCAAACGTTGTAAACTCAGAGTTAAACAACAACAAAAAAACAATTGTAAATTTTATTTATTATATAATTTACAACATTCGTATAATGCTATGATATTTCATATTTGTGACGATGTCTATTTTACGTTGTTAAAGATATTTTATTTAACAAAATTTTATTAATGTTGTTAATTCTCATATTTAAACTTCTTGTTGTAAATTTTTGGACTAAGACAAAATTATTTTAGTCATATATTTTACATTAGATGATGTTCGTTCGAAATTGCAAAGTACATCATATTTAATAAAGTTAATTCATATCGTAAAGTTTCTATTCTTTTACTATGGATGTTTTATCACTCGTTCGAATAGTTTATTGTGCATTTTCATTTTTTACGCCCTACAACTTCCAAATTTTCCAGCAAGGCTTGCAGTGACTGTAATCACAAACACGTTTTCAAATGCATGACAACTGAAATTAAACCATGAAACTTCTGGACTTTGAGATACAAGAAACAGCTGCTACGCAACATGTTTCCATCACTAGCATGGATTTCAATTACTACGGCCAATAATTTAAACCAAATACGCTAAACAAATATCAAAGTCCAGTAAATTTCAATGCATGATTTCAAGTCCAGTAGCACCACAAACGCCATAAGAAAAGAAAAAACAGGTCCAACAAAATAAACACCAGGCCAAAACATAGGCCAAGATCCAAACAAAAACTACAAACAGAACAAAAAGCAAGATGCCAAAAGACAAAAGAAAACAAACCCCTTCGGGTGTGTTTGGTTCACCATTTTTAATTTTCGGTTTTCACCAATACAAAATTGCAAGCGATGCACATAAAACATGCAAAATGACCGTTTTAGAAAACAAAGTTAACAAATAAAACGGAAAACAACTTTTTTTTGTTTTTCATGTTTTCGGAAACAACGAATAAACGACACACAATTCATCCTTCCGTCGTCCTCCAATCTCTCCGTGGTCCCCTCCATGTTCCTTACATCCCCTTCGTCATTCATTTACTCCCTCCATTTTATACAGCTAACGTTGAAAACTCAAAATGCAAAACAAAAAATAAACCAAACGCCATCGAATATTTTCAAAATTGCAGACTGAAAAAAATAAATCAAAATATACACTGAGTATCTTGAAAAAACAAGTGACCAAAAACCAAACCAACAGAAGATAATGCCGGTTTCTCTCTATCTTGAATTACTCCTAGTTTCTCCAGTGAATCACTGCACCTTGTTTTGCGTATTCTAAAGCAGTTTGGCATGTTCCTACTGTGACATTCTAGAGCAGTCTCATCTGTTGTTAGTGTAACGTCTTTAGCTTTTACTGCACCTCGCTTAGCATAATCTGCAGCCGTTCATCCTGTTGTAAGTTGATGTAAATACTTAGTAAGTTCAAGAATTGACAGATTTTACATTTATCAATTTGCTAAATTTATCCATAACAAAAATGTATTTTTAAACAGTGCCCGAGAAGGGCAGCCGCAGGTGCTGAAGTGCAATTCAGATCAGCTGATTCAGGCATTTAAGCAAATTTGAATTAACATCATACCATGCATGCAATCAATTACCTAAATATTACAATGAAATACACTAATCCTATGATGTATGTGATAATGGTGCCCAGATAAATATGCCAAAAGCACATGATCAACTATTGTAAGCTGGATGAAATTAAGGATTTATATCACATCCACATTACACATGTTTTGCTCAACATGTCGAAGAAAATGATGCATCATGCATTGATGTCTACTGGGGAGATTTTCCATTATAATCCGAACATATCAATCACAATAAACTACATTAAAAGAAGACGGTGATACCTGCAGTAACAGTAACATCTTTAGCTTTGGAGGCGACGTTAACGGTGACATCCTTAGTCTTCAGGGCAGCCTGAGCCACATAGTGTTTGGCCACATCGTAACCTTTCTAACCTTTCTCCGACACCACATCCTTCACCACTGTTGTCTTCTCTACAGTAACGTCCTTTGCTTCAATGCCATTTCCAGTTAAGTAAGCTGAGATATGAATTAACTCGTTCATTGATTGCATGGATGGATTTTGTCACTCAAAGGATAAAGCACAAACCCGAATGCTCCAAAAAAAGGCGATGGATGAAAATATAACTGTATAAAACAAAGCCTCTTTTGACAACACATCAGAGAGCTTGGTATACAGAAGCATGAATCCAATAGCCATAGGCAAATTAACCCAAGTTTTCAAAAATGGTATAATTTCAGCATTGGTTCCTTTAGCAGTAACAACCAGCACATCTTTTGTATCTCTAAGGATAGTATAATTGAACAGAATACAGAAGAACATAAGCCCAAGTGGCACAATTTTCTTAAGGGTCAAAAGTTCAACTCCCAAAAACTTAGGCTTGTCTTTTTTTTTTTGGACAAAGCCATCTACTTCTGCGGGAATAGCGACTGAGGATTGACAGACAGAAGATTTCTTATCTACAAACGAAAATAGATCGGTTCTATGCAAAAATACCCGAGGAGGGGTTTTTAGAAAAACTCGAAGGTTGAAACTTCAATGGCTTATTGAGGTTTTTTGGTGAAATTGAGCAAGACCCAGACGATAGTCTGTTGGAAAGAAATTAATTTTTTAATTGGAAAGCTCTAGTTTGAGGATTCAAATGGTATGATAATTCAAATGGAAAGCTCTTGTTTGAGCAATGATCATCTGTGTATGGTAATTCAAATGGTACAAATGGTAACTGAAACAAAACAAAAAAGCCAAAGCTGAGGGGACCCAATAAGACCTTCTAGATCCATAAGCTCTTCAACTGCTCTAAAGAAGACGACGCCAACAAGTATGTCAACACTTACCGCAGGACCTACATTAACAAAAAAGGAAAGACAGTGAGCAAGGCACCAAAGATTCAGAGGATGAAATTGTACTTCTGCTAATGTTATATAAAAC
The DNA here is from genome assembly GCA_030737875.1 of Allium sativum. NCBI lineage: Eukaryota > Viridiplantae > Streptophyta > Magnoliopsida > Asparagales > Amaryllidaceae > Allium > Allium sativum. Next base: position 464,074,916 of record CM060910.1, read on the forward strand.
AAGAATAAGAATACACATATACAGAAAATAGATAATGAAAATTATACTACCTACAAATATTTAAAACTTACCAAATAATAATAAAGATTAAGGGAATGATATTTCAAGTGTAATATGCTTTTGCACAAATGATATTTTTTTCCAGTACAACTAAATTCACCTGTGCATATATACTTCTAAATATAATTTAATTTATACGTTCTTGCATATGCTATACTCTGTGCAATCTTGTCAATACATATATTACTCTTCCTAATAGCTATAGACAATAACAAGGTAAAGTTAAATATTAAAAAGGATAGCCATTACTGACTAAGCGTAAAAACTACCGTAAAAGAGTTTGTATATACTCCTTTGAATCAATATACATTGATAATATGGTGTCCCAACTAATATAAAGTAAATTAGCAAAGAAACAGTCATTGAGTACTGCCAACTCTGATTAAACATTAGCATTGCCGAGCAGTAGCTGAGTTATTGGGTTGTTGCTATAACCAATTTGTTATGGGTTAAAGGTTCTTTCATGCAAAGATGAGGGACAATTTCATTTACAGTCAACTTTGTATCTGTTAGCATTAAATATTTATGGTTAACGTAAACTAACAAAATGCAACAGTAACCAAATTTAAATGCATAACTATGATTCGGATTGTCAATACTAAGTTTATAGTTGATATTACAGAAATTAATCATTATTATTGATAAAAAACCAGCATCCCTTATTTTCGTGGGTAAAAACAGGGAAGTGACTGCAGGCAGAAGGCATGACTATGAGGGGTTTTAAAAAGGCTGAATAAAGCAAGAAGAAAAAGGAACAGTAAAAGACCAATTACCGAAGATGGAAGAGATATTCAGCAGTCAACGCTGTTGTAATCAATAGTCGAGGAAGAAATATGACATGCATATGAATCAAATAAAAAAATGAAGTAGGTAAGATGAAAATTATCTTGAATATCATACATAATTGATTTGACATTACCGGGTCAATGTATATTGTGTAAAATACATATGAACGCTATGTTGAATGGTTAACATTGTAAAATACTTGGGAATGAAACTCGCAGCTCGATACGTTATCAAAGATACATATTAAGAAACAAAAGGGAAAACATTATGTGGGTTCACTTTAATTCTGTGACTGCAATTCAATTATGATATATACTCTAGGAGTAAGCCTGTAAGCTTAAAATAACATGCTGATGCCACATAGCATATAAATATGTTATGTGATTTCCAAGTATGAGTTTCCATCACCAATAATACTCTAAGGATATATAAAATTCTGAATGTCAAATGTCTGAAAATGGTATCCTAATTTAAAAAAAAAAAAAAAAAAAAAAAGGAAAAAGATTTCATGATTCAGGTTTTAGGCTATAAATCGGTTTATTTAACTAACCCAAACCAGCTCAAATCCCTATAATTTAAAATTCACCACCTTAACCTTAAATTGAACAAATTATCGATATCCTAATCTAAAAAATAAACAAATAAAAACATTTCATGATGTAGATTTTAATTAGGGTACAAATCAGTTTCATCGAATTACCCAACTAGCTCAAATCCTTGTAATTCTAAATTTACAACCTTAAACATTAACTGAACATATTATTAAAAAAGCACATAGCATACATACTAATGCAAAAATGTTATAAACCAAGCTGATGCAATATTTCGGTTTTGTTTGAAACCTGAAAACGGTAGCCTCAAACAGTAAAAAGTTCCTCAAAAACATTTGATTCAGCTATCAACAATTGATTTAACGGAGAAAAATGTATATTCCACATTGCCTCTGTATTAAAATAATGCATGTAAAACCAATGCATCTCTCTGCGTTGGCAAAACAAGAAAAACTACCTGCTTTATATCACTACCTGCTTTAGCTACTAGCCTTTTTCATCCATTAAATATGACTATATACTTGTGTACATATTCTATTCAAATATACTCTTTTATGATACTTTTTGGCAATTAAGAATACCTTTTTAATTGTCAAAACCGTATTAAATTAGCTGTGGATTGTAATTTATGTTTCTAAGCATAGAAACATAAATTACAATCCACAGCTAATTTTATTCTTTTAATATAACGAATAAATATTATTAAAAAAATTAACCATGAAAAGATGTTTTAGAAACTAACCTCGACCTTAATATATTCATCTTCCAGTTGAAGCCTCCGCTCTTCCTCTTCTGACAATGTTTCAACTCCACATTTTGGACATATGCAATTTCTCAAAGCCAACTGAATTTGAACAGTTTCACACCTTACATTGTCATTCTCAGTACAAGCTGAACTATTAGCATCCTCGTTATTGGATTTATATCTTAATTTACTGAAAGAATTTATTTCCACCGCTTAAGTGCCCTGGGCTTGCCCGTTGCAGGTGAACCTATTGGCCTCCTGTGAGTGTTCCAAACCAGCCTCAAAATTTTAACAACGACACATACAATTTATTCACATAAAGAAGAAATACGAGCTTATTATTGGAGGAATAGTATCATTATAGAACTGTCATTTTGCCAATACATAACTGCAATTACTAAACAGTAATGAAAATGTTATAATATGATCTAATTTGATTGTTATATTATGTTAAGATTATCATTTTTGGCCTTGCATATGTTATTGGATGTAGGTGTAGTACAAGCTACCAACACTGAACTATGCATAACTCTGACGAAAAAATGAGAGACAGTACTATGCTTACCACCACAAGTGCCCAGAGGTTGTCTTTATGATCTGCAGGAACCTTTCTCCAATTGTCACAAAGTATTGAAACATTATCACGAACTAGCGCACCAATGAAAGAGGCTAATTTAATAGAATTGTCACCTATTGGTTGCCCCCTTTCATTGAAATCCACATCTACGCCTGCACAACATGAATTTTGGATTCCCAAACCCTTGAGTTTTGTTTTGCCACGTTTCTTCTTTTTGACTTCAGGGTTCTTATCCTTGTTGTTCTGGCCATCTTTTTCCACTGTGTCATCTGGCAATGACGAATCATTTAAGCTGGACTCTTGAATGTTATCATCATCAAGCAAAGCAGAATTTGAATGCAAAGGCTGTGGTCTTTTGGTCCGCTTTCCAATACTTTCTGATTTCTGCAAAGTAGTTATTGAATAAACTTTAAATTTATAGTGAAAAAAAAAAAAACATTAACAAAGAGAAGTGTTGTGTATTATTAGCAACTTACGTCAAGCGAGTTTTCTAAGCATGAGTCTTGGTTGGTGCCCTCCTCGACTCCAGTAATGTCCATGGGTGATGGTTGTAGTCTTTTTGACGAACGAGTTATTTTTTTTGGAATCTTAAACAATTATAAATTTGTTGTCAGTGATATGGTATATAAATATAAATTAGCATATTAAACTAGTAGTTACCTCCATGTGCTTATGCATGAAACTCACAGTCCTTAATCCAAATTGAAGGTGACCGCTGCTTCAAATATTTTTTCCCTTGCAAACAGAAATTCCATCAAAAACTGCTTATTAATTAAGCGTCTCAGGAATTAACAGCAACGTAAATTTTTCCAAAGATTTGAATATCATATATCGTAAACAGTAAACAATATCTGCCAACAGTTATCTCATATGAACATACAACTTGGTAAAAATCTGCATTATATGACAAAATTATATTAATGTTGCATGTGAGTTGAGTAATAGTATGAAATGACTATTAGTTGATTCACATAAAATATTTCCTATCCCCCTTAAGCTAACTTCAGAATAAAAACCAGTGCGTCATACCAACTGTCATAAATTTAGATGTATTTGAAGAACTACGGTACAGCAGCATATGCAGAGTACTGTTCAGGAGATTTAGTTGGATCAATAACAAACGCTGAACGATTTATGAAAGAATAAGAAAAGTATTTAACTTTCCTAACCCAAAGTTGAAGGAAATCCTGCTGGAAAACAAATTAGCAACACATGGTTGAACCAAATAAAAGAAATCTGCCAAACTTTGGAAATAACAAACCACAAACTTCTAACAAAAGCATAACAAATTAATTGTAAACCTTATTAAAAACATCAATTAGTACAGTTCAAAACTAACATCGAGATTACCTAATATCAAAAGAAGAAAGAAACATCTGCCTTACCAAATACGCGCCTGGAGTGAAGGAGAAATCAAGCCAGATCGTTCGCAGGGTTCCTCTTGGAGAAGCCAACTTAATACTGGGATACAGAACATGATTGAGTGGCCGAATTAAGCGTCGATTATTCATCCACCACCCGCCAAAATAGACCGCCTTAATCCTAATTAAGAAGCCCTCAACGAAGTTATTCATTTTTGCAGATGAGTTTTGCGCGGAAAAAAATAAAGAAAGAAAAAATCTGTTAGCGTTAACGTAATAGTTGCGGTTTGCAACTTTTAAACACGTATAATAGTTAATTAATCAACTATTATTTAGTAGTTTTACAACTTTAAAACAATAAGTCGAGCCAAATGAAATGGATCTCTTCATTGATCTGGTTTGCAACTGTAGTAAACACGTATAAATCGAGCCAAGTGAAATGGATCGTTTCATTGACCTTGTTTACGGATAATATTAAATAATAGTTGACTAAACATTTAAACTAGGATTTAATCTCAAATTTTAAATTTTAAATTTTGGTTTTTCAATATAAACGTTTTCAAAAGTTTAAATTTTTAAACTTTTAAATTCAAAACTTGAACCCTTAAATTTTGATTTTTCATAATTTGAATTTTTAATGTTGTAAGTTTCATATTTTTTTAACTTGTAAGTAAACGTTTGTACAAAACAACTGACGTCTATTATAAGTAAAATTATGTTTGGAAATATATTTTGTTTCTAGTGAATTTTCATTTGAAGTTTTTTTTTTTTTCTTTTTTTTTGTTTGAAACAAGAGAAAAAAGGCACAAGGCCCATTGGATGAGGTAAACCCAAACCCAATATTACAACACAAAACAGATGAAACCCTAGCCGACACTCACAAAACATGAAAGCTCTCTGAAAACATTAAAATGGCGGAAAGCTGGAGAGCTTCACTAATCACCGCCTTTAAACTCCCCACGGAGGCTTTCAAATAAAGTATTCGTTGTCAACAATCTTCTCTCTGGTGAAGTTAGGGTGGTTGTGATCAGTTGAAACCCTAATTTCAGAGCTTTTGTCCACATTATTCTCCGATTTGCTAGTATTATTGCTAATTAAGCACAAGTAGTTATCCCTTTTCCTTTTTAAGCTTCGATCTTTCTCTGGAGGCTTGCTGCCACTGCTTTCCCCTTCTTCCCAGCAAGATAAGTGATAGATTTCGTAATTTGTCTTGCTTCTGTAGTGATTGCTGCTGACTTTGTGTAAAAAAATTGCGATCTTTAATCTTCTTACTATTCCATAGTGAACGTAAATCCTCTGGATCACTGGTGAATGGTTGCTCAGCCGTAATCTCTGCATCAGGTAAAAAACGTAGATTACAGTTCAATCTATTATCAAGGAAATGGTTTTTTATTAATAGATCTTGTTTACTTCCCATTAGGTAGTTGATGTCAAGGCTATGGCTGCAATCTTCACGAAGGAAACCAGAGTGTTTTGCAGTGTCTTTAACCATACTAATATGATGATAATGACCAGCTTCATGTGCTATTTTGGTTGGATGGCAACCCTGTTTCTCTGCATCAGGTATAAACATATTACTACCCAAATTACTGCATAAATAGCCTTGTTTATCATCTAAAGCCTGTATACTTCCCTTGTAGGCAGATCTGATGTTGGGACTGGGACTGCAACCACCAACGTAGTTAAAGTACTTAATTTGCTCCATATCTTTACTGGAGCAGACTTTGGATATAAGGTGGTGATCTTTGGATTTGCTAGAGTTGAGTCTTCCCCCAAGGATAAATTTCTCAACTTGAATTTCTTCATTAGAAGCAAATGCCTGACATAAATTTTGATCATTTATATGCCTTGTTGCCTTTTTATTGATAATGTGAATATCAATGACAATATTCTTTCGTAGTTGACTGTTACTGATTTCTTTGAGAGTATGCAATCTTTGATTCCTTTCCCTCCATATGTGATAGATCAAAGTAGTAAGCATCACACAAGTCCTGTTGAAAAGAATTGTTTTAGGCTTAAATTTATCCATTCAACAATATTCTTTCATAGTTGAATGTTACTCATTTTGAAATCAGAGTATGTAACACCCTCCAGTTGTTGGCATTACATTACTTGTATATGCTGGAAGCATCTAGGGGTTACGAACTAATAATTATTAGATAAGTATAGAGCAGCTCACTCGATGGTTTTTTGTTTAATATATAAGTAAGATACAACAAAATATAAATCTAACCAACTTAAACAGTTTTCTAGACTTGAGAATACTTTGTGTTAATCCGGTTTAAAAACCCACGACTTGAAAGCACTTCACATGAATAAACACAAAGATGAACAGCTCAAACAACTCAAGCATAGGCACATGGATCAGATCATGGTACTGATGGAATGAAGCACGCATGAATCGCTGGTTTAAGGTGCAGATCGATAAATGAAAATAGTAAGCTCGCTCCAAAAATAACGTAGACATGGATCAATGGAAAAATGTGGATTGGGTCGAAGTGTAAAAGCATGGACCGCCTATATATGGCGCATGTATGGATCGCACACGATCTATATTGGCATCCTGACACACAAAGACACATAAACATGGAGCGCTGGTCACACAAGCATGGATCGATCCGAAATTTAAAGCATGGATCATGGTATTATTGATGGATTGGCTGCATGCACACCGAATGGAGCACGCAGTCAAGTGGTTCGAGTTTCTTACAAGTGGAACGCGGTCGTTGCCAGATTCAAAGTCACGATCTATGCATTGATCAATTGTTTTAACGCGAGTTAACATGGATCGCTATTAAGAAGACCGCCTATGTATGGATCGTTGATAATTGGATCGCGCACGTGGAAGACAAGAGAAGCCATAGGTCGGTTTTCAATATATATGGACCATGCAACTTGCATGGATCGTGTACACAGGAGGCTTGCATATGGATCGTTCCACTTAAATAATGGATCGCTGAAGTACATATAACAAAAAGAATGATGGGTCGGTCATTGTTCTTTTATACGGTTTACTTAATACTATGGAGTTGGTGTTTGGGACTGCGAAATGGATCGTTTAGGCAAAGCAAACACCAGAGGGGGGGGGGTGAATAGTGTTTGTAAGAATTTAAACAAAACTTAAATCTAAAGTAAACTACGTGATGAATCAAACACCACAAACACAATCACAGACACAGATTCAACCACAGATGCAAAATAAACAGAAATAAAAGGGCTTTCCTTTTCGAGACAAGAATGAGTGGCATCTTCTTCCTGGGTATGATGAAGCAATTAATAAAGGCCTAAATGCAGCAGTATGGGGATTTCAAAGCTACCAATTCTTACAAAAACTGAAAAATTGTAAGAATGAATTGAAGAGTCGGAATAAACTAAGAGATAAAAATGATGCAAACCTGAAACAAGCAGAGCTCTTATCATCTCAACTGGACTTTGCTGTTGACCAAAATCTTGAGGAACTGCCTGCAAGCAAGAAAACAATTTCAGAATTTACGAAGTATTGCATTTCAAGGCTTGAGGCAACAAGCTACGGTTGCATGGTTGCAACAAGGAGATACAAACTCTAAATTTTTTTATTCAAGAATGTCTAATAGAAGGTTTTACAATCATATTAGAGCTCTGATTGATCAACAAGGCAATCTCTTATTCAAACTAGAGGAGATAGAATCATAGTCAAGATTTCTATGAATGGTGTGGAGGTGGTCAATTTTCTTTTCATAAATGTTGGGACTATGTTAGAAGTCATGAAGCAAGTGATAACCTGTATTCAGCGGTTTGGCATAAAAAAACAGTAAAAGGATGTCATTCATTTCATACCTTGCTATTTTGGGTAGATTGAATACGAAAGATAGGTGTAACAACCCGTATTTTCAATAACCTGTTATAACGTAAATCGAGGCAGAATTTAATTTATAAATCTGAATCAAGGGAAACGGGCTATGCCATTGCGTTCATCTCGGAAAAATACGCGAAATAGAGTCCGAGTTTTCGAAAATCGGAGTCCGTATGACCCGATTAAGGCCCAATGAAGTTTTCAGAAAATTTCAAGTTCAAGAAAAGATTTGAATTTCAAGTTCAAATTTCGAATTTCGGGCCTGGAAGGCTAGGCGGGAAATTTCCCGCCAAGCCAACCAAGTCGACAGGCCTGTCGACTTGGCAGTCGACTTGGTTGGACCCAAGTCGACAGCCCTGTCGACTTGGTTCAGCCGGGCAGTTTTGCCTGGTGCACCATTTTGGGGTTTTGGTTAGGTTTTGGGGCCAGATTCGGTTTTAAGGGCTGAGATTGGAATTAGGGTTTAATCCTAAGGTTGAAACTAATCCTAATCTCTATAAATAATCCCCTAACCTAACTCTAAATCATCATTATTCATTCAAGTAACTAAACTATGGCAAAATCATTCCTCTCATGGCCTCCACTCTCTTCATAAAATTCCTAAGTTATTTCTATGAGAGATTTTCCATGCATACAAGTGTTTTCAAGCTTGTATGAGTGTCATTAGCTTGCATTCAAGTCAAGTTTCCATATTTACATCATAAAGCAAGGGTTTTGATCATTTTGGCTCAAGGGTTTTTTATTGATTTGGAGCTTTCATATTGGGTTTATTTGATTTCATAAGGGCTTGTCTCAATCTATTAATATATTTGTGTCTTCATAAGAATTTGTAAGCCCTTTTCTACTTTCATATTTAAACTCTAAAGTTAAATGAATGATGCAAGTTTGGTTGATCATTATGATATGCAAGTTTGTCATGATATGCAAGTTTACTATGTCATGTTATGCAAGTTTGATATGTTATGATATGCAAGTTTGCCATATTATGTTATGCAAGTATGCCATGTTATGATATGCAAGTTTACCATGTTATGCTATGCAAGTTTGCCATGTTATGATATGCAAGTTTATCATGTTATGTTATGCAAGTTTGTCATGTTATGATATGCAAGTTTATCATGTTATGTTATGCAAGTATGCCATGTTATGATATGCAAGTTTACCATGTTATGCTATGCAAGTTAGCCATGTTATGATATGCAAGTTTATCATGTTATGTTATGCAAGTTTGCCATGTTATGATATGCAAGTTTATCATGTTATGTTATGCAAGTTTGCTATGTTATGATACACAAGTTTGCCATATGATATGCAAGTTATGTTATGCAAGTTTGGGTTGATCATTTTGCTCATGTTATCATGTTATGCAAGCTTATCTTGGGTTTATGAGCTTAAAGCTTCAAGCTTTATGCTAAAGGTTGCATTTTGGCAACATGTAAGTTATCATATCCCTTATGATAACTTGCATGTGAGGCTAAATGCGAACTTATGGCAACTTCTACATATCATTTATCACCATGTATCACTTATATGCTAAGTTTGGGTTTATGCATACTTTTGAGGCCTAATGATGCAATATGCAAGTATATGAACATATGTACATTTCATATGCCACCATGTTAAACTTGTGGCTTCAACACCATTTGTCATCTTTATGCCAAGTTCCCTCTTTCTATCCTTTATGCGCTATTGCGATTATGTAAGCGATGGGATTGCGTTTGGGGTTGGGTAAACTTAAAAGACATGAAAACATAAGATTGGGAATTTACCTATTAAGTTAGGTCTACCCATTGGGAATTTACCTATTAAGTTAGGTCTACCCAAATTCTTGAAAACTTGTAATATGTTTTGGAAACATGATGGGCATGACACTTAGAAAATATAAGTGTGACCAACTCGAGGTTGGGTTGAGTTTGTAGCGTAAAACTACCCGGAACCGACCGGCTTAACTAGTTGCTACAAACAATAGGACCCAATGTGAGAAGTTGGTCATGTTGTACCTTGAACCCGAGGTTAGACCAAGTTGTGGTGTAAAGCTACCCGGACCCGCCCGGCTTAACTAGTAACCACAACAAGGTCTAATGTGAGAGGTTAAGGCACATTAAATTAATTAATGCCTCATGATTAGGGTTAAGTCATGGTCCACTTAATACTTAACCAATTTGGGCTTGGTGGATTAATCGGGGTTAAGTCGTGAACCCATCGTTACACTTAACCAAGTTAATCCATGATTAGTAAAAGGGTTAAACCGTACTTAACCCACTAGAAAATCCTAGCAATGGGGGTCCACTCCAGCAGTAATCCCAAGTTTGTATCATTAAGACCCTAGGGACTAGGCTAGGGTGGGGGCACGATTACTGGACTGGTATAAGTGACCAAAAACGACGGTCGAGTGGTACGCCGATGTAGTTCCGGACGGACTATGGTCGTGCACGTAGTCCGTATTTGGAGAAGTCAAGCATGGGTACCAGTAGATCGAGACTGTGCACTCATGTTTATGGTGTCCAGGGGTTGACACCCTAGGGCTTGATACACCCGACGGGAGACCCGGCACAGTCCGACTACAATTATGTTTGGGCCGTATTGACACCAACACGTGACGAGTTAGGCTTAGGGAGCCGATCGATTAGACCGTTTGGTTGGACCTCGTATTAGGGTCATTTCATGTTATTGGGCCAAAGCTTGGGCCAAGGGATCAATGCTTGTTTATTCAAGTCATGTTAGCTTGCTAGTACACCTGTGGTGCAAAAACCTTAAACCTGAGTATGCGATGACACCTTTATCTACCTTATTAGTTAATCACCATGCTAGTATGTTGTTATCTTTATGTTCATCCCTGCTTCTCATGCCAGTTAACTTTATCAGTTTTCATTGATTGTAGTAGGGCTTACTTAGTCTTTTTGACTGACCTGTTTTTCTTTCGCCTCTTTTCTTCCGTTTCCCCCCCAGGTTCTCAGGGTGGGAATATTGGAGCTTAACTTGGATCTCTGATCGCTTGCTTGTGGGATTTTAGCTCATGTACGGTCTTGACATGAAGCTAGCTATGGTTATCACTTATTTTGGGGATAGTACTTATGTATTTCAGTTTTTCAGTGATGTTGTTTTTATCTAGACTTGTGTATTTGGAAAGTTGACATTATGTTGTACCAGACTTGTTTTGAAATAGTTTGAAATCTTCCGTTGTTTTACTTATCTTATTTACTCTGTTTACATATATACATATGTTCTTGTTCTGCCTTGATATATCATTATGCATGTTTACCTGATTCAAACGCCCCTCCAAAGTCAGAGTGCTTGCAAGAGCCACCCTGGCGGAGGTGGGGTGTTACATTTGGTATCAGAGCATATGGTTTACGAGAAGGGACAAAAAGGTTTTTAAAACTTTTGGAAAACTATTTTCAAAACCAAGTATAAAGTATTTTCCAAAGAAAAGTCTAGTTTATTTTAAAGGCTATTCCCCAAAAAGCCATTAGCAAAATTCCTTCGTTTTTCTCCATTCTGAATCTGTCTTTTTCTTCGTTTTCAGTATGGATGATAACTTTGCTATTCCGGAGGGAGTACACGTACCTGTTTGGTATAGGAGACTTTTGGAGGCTAGGGCGACCGAAGCCGGCCCCGCCGATGTTCCTCCTCCTCCTCCTCCGGTAGTTAATGTTCCTCCTCCTCCTGTCGCTGAGGTTCCTCTTCCTCCTCCCCCTCAGCATCCACAAGAGGATTTCGCGGAGATTTGCAAAGACTTTAAGGCGATGGGTTGCAAGAATTTCATTGGAACCGAGACTTATGTAGAGGCAAGGAATTGGTTGAAAGAAACCGAAGATCTTTTTGCCTTCTTTGATATAGATGACCGTAGGAAGGTTTTATTGGCAGTGTGGTTGCTAAAGGAAGAAGCTGCACGTTGGTGGGTGGTCACCACCGCTACTAGGCCAATTGAGACTTGGGATGACTTTCGGGGAAAGTTTGGACTAAGGTTCCTATCACTGAAGCAAGGGGACATGACTATTAGGGAATACATAGATAAGTTTAATCAACTGGCTCGGGTCGGTTTAGACTTGGTTAACACAGCTCAGAAGAAGGCCCTATACTTTGCTCTAGGATTAAACGAGCCATTACATGGTTTAGCCATGACTCATATACCCTTGGGGGCAACTTTCGAGAGTTTGGTGAATATGGCCCTACTCAATGAAGAGAATAGGAGTGACAAGAAGGGAGTCAAGATGAATGAGTCTCAAAACAAGGAAACGGAGCCCAAAAAGGAAATGAAAAAGAAGGAGGAGAAGTCTGAAGATAAGAAGGAAAAGAAGTGCTTTACTTGTGGAAGCTTGACTCATCTAAACAAGGATTGCAGAAAGAGGAAGGGCACTTGCTTTGACTGTGGAGAAATGGGACACTTCACTAGGGACTGCCCGAAGAAGGGAGGGCCTACGTCGGAAGAAACGGTGAATTCCGGGAAGCAAGGCAAGAACTCCAAAAACCGCAAGAACAAGAACAAGAGTCAAGGCAACAAGGGGAACAATAGCAAGGGCAATAACGACAAGAGGAAGTGCCATTATTGCGGTTCAGTTGGGCATCTTATTAAGGATTGTAGGAAGAGAAAAAGGAAGAGTGGTGAATGTTTTCATTGTGGTGAGTTTGGACATTTCAGCAAAGATTGCCCGAAGAAGCAGGGGCAATGTCAGACTCAGTGTGCAAGACCATCTGGAGGGCGAATTCATCCCCTCAACATCGTTCTTCCAGCTCATGATCGAGGTAGTGTTTCTGTTAAAAGTCCTGTTTACATTTCTGATTTTCCTGTTTGTACTTTGTTTGATTCTGGCACATCGCATAGTTTATTTCATCTGATCTAGTTGAAAGTTTGCACCTAAGTACTAGTCTAGTTAATGATCCCGTGTGTGTTTCAAATCCAATTGGGGTTTCCGCCCATTTGTCTATTATCTACGTGGATTTGAAAATCTCTATCTTTAGTGTAGAGTTCTCGTGTGATGCTTATATTCTCGGTTTCATGGGGTATGGGTTGATTTTGGGCATGGATCGATTGTCCAGTTTTGGAGCCATCCTTGATTTTTGAGCATAGGGTTGTGAGGCTCATGACTCGCCTCGGTAATACCCTAAAAATTTCTTGTAACCCTATGGGTCCCGTCACGTTGTGTTATCTTGAATCCCTCAACTCGTCTATCAATAGTTTGCAATCTATGAGGGTGGTCCGAGAATATCCTGATATCTGGGGTGAAGTGAAGGGGTTACCCCTAAACGCGAGATAGATTTTCGCATTTATCTGGTTGATAATGCCAAGCCAGTTACGTGGCCGGTTAGGCACATGGTCCCGCAAGATGAGAGTTAAGTCAAGGAGTTGCTTGAGAAGAACTTCATACAATGAAGCATTTCCGAGGAGGGTGCTCTAGTAGTATTCGCTAGTAAAGTGGACAGTTCGCTTCGCCCGTATGTTAATTATCGTGAGTAGAACAAGAAGAATAGACAACCATTACCAAGGATCGATGATTTGTTTGATCAGCTTGTAGGAACATCTGTTTTCTCTTGATCTTGCTACTGGATTCCATCAGCTCAGAGTAGCTGAGGATAGTATAGACAAAACTGCGTTCAAAACTCCAGATGGATTCTTAGAATGGCTAGTCATGCCATTCGGTTTGACTAATGCACCCGCCTACTTCGTGGACTTGATGAGTAGGGTGCCTAGGGAGTTCCTGAACAAGTTTGTGGTAGTCTTTGTAGAAGATATCCTGACTTTCTTAAAGAACGAGGAAGAACATGCTAGACATCTCAAGGAAGTGATGGATACGCTTAGAGCGCATCAGTTGAAAGCCAAGTCCTCCAAATGTCATTTTGGAGAAAAAGGAGTTAGATTTCTTGGGCACATAGTTTCTAAGCAAGGCTTAGTGGTGGATCCTGCTAAGGTGGTCGCGGTTCAAAACCGAAAAGCTCCGACGAGGACAATTGAAGTAAGAAGTTCTCTCAGTTTAATTAGTTAGTTAGCGTCCCTTGAGCTTAGACCTACCCTTCTGGATCAAGTAGGGACTTCACAGAAATAAGACCCGCAGTTAGTCGAGATCATGGACAAGTTGATTCGAGGCGAAATGGTAAGTCACCTCGTTATAGATGACAAGGGATGGCTAAGACGCGATGAGAGAAAGAAGGTTCTTGAAGATGCACATCACCCGAGGAGGTGGCCGAGTTTGTCCCAAGGTGCATGTTGTGCCAACAGGTTAAAGGCCGAGTCATAGAAGCCCGGTGGGCTATTACATCCATTGGAGGTCCCCGCAATGGAAGAAGGAAAAGCGACACGAAGGATTTCGTGGATGGACTGCCTAGATCAAGAAAGGGAATAAGAGCATGTGGGTCATAGTAGGTAGACTCACGAGGAGTGCTCATTTCACTCCGTTAAAGAGCGAAAGGACTGCATCATAGCTAGCGACAGTTTACTTTCAAGAAATAAAGCGGTTGCACGAGGTTCCCTAAAGTATAGTTAGTAACCATGACTCAATCTTCACTAGCCAGTTTTGGGATAGTCTACGGGAAGTCATGGGCAAGCAACTGAATCTAAGTACGGCCGATCATTCGCAGGCGGATGGTTCATTTCGTTCAAGCATGAGTTATAGAAAATCACGTTAGTAAGAGCAATTGGCAACGTGGATTGGTATTTCCAAGAAAAGTTCTGCTGCGTGGAATACTTTATAGTAAGTAAACGAGATCCAGGATTCACTAGTGAATTTTGGAGAGCTTGCATGAAACCATGAGGTCATAGTTATGTTTAAGCCAAGAATGATAGAAGAGTAAGTGAAAAAGAAGACGAGAGGCAACAATGAAATGGGTTCCAACTCATATTTGGAAATAAGAGTTAAGAAGCCAAGGAATCATGAAGTAAAAGACGGTCAAAGCACAGTGGAGTTAAACTCAAGGAAACGTGACTTAGAAGATTGAAGGCTGGATACGCGCATCATATCTTTTTATGAGTATATCCTTGATCCTTGTTTTCCTGTGGAGCTTACTCGCATGTTATCTTTTACGTATATCCTCTCGGTCTCATACTCGATCCCATTTCTGTTGTAAACTCCATAAGGGGGGGTATGACTCATCGGTTAGTAATGCATGTCAGGGTTTGAAGGGGTCCGTTAGGTTGACTAAACCTTTTGGGCTTTTATAGAATATGGGTTGGGTTAGGAAGGGATTTCTTGTAATCCAAAAGGAGTATATCTTGCTTATCTTCCCGATCTCTTTGTAGCATATCTTTCTTTTGCTATCCATGTTTGTCTTGTTTATCTTGTTATTCCGTTAATCTTGTCATGAGAACCTTAGGTAGAAACCCTTTGGATGAAACATGTGTTTGAAACATGTTATGCTTGATGTTTGCAAGTGGTTACTCGTGGATGCATTATACACATTAGGCACTAGATCGGCTCACACACTCCTCATATTGCATATGCATGAGTGTTTACGCTTATTCATGAATGAAAATTTTTGTGTTATCACATGGATGTTGCATATGGACGTATGTTATGTGCACACATATAGATGTTATACATTATGTTAGGAATTGCATACATATGGATTCATTTCACTAACATAATTTGCATTGATGATATTTGCATTAGATAAGTACATATACACACACCTTTGCATATGTTCATACAACATTTAGAATCTTGTAAGGACAATGATTGCTCGTGGATGATGTTTTGAGTAGATGGATGTTGGATGGTAGGATACGTTTCTCCTAACTTGAAGATTTCGGGGACGAAATCCTTTAAGGAGGGGAGAATGTAACAACCTGTATTTTCAATAACCTGTTATAACGTAAATCGAGGCAGAATTTAATTTATAAATCTGAATCAAGGGAAACAGGCTATGCCATTGCGTTCGTCTCGGAAAAATACGCGAAATAGAGTCCGAGTTTTCGAAAATCGGAGTCCGTATGACCCGATTAAGGCCCAATGAAGTTTTCAGAAAATTTCAAGTTCAAGAACAGATTTGAATTTCAAGTTCAAATTTCGAATTTCGGGCCTGGAAGGCTAGGCGGGAAATTTCCCGCCAAGCCAACCAAGTCGACAGGCCTGTCGACTTGGCAGTCGACTTGGTTGGACCCAAGTCGACAGCCCTGTCGACTTGGCTGTCGACTTGGTTCAGCCGGGCAGTTTTGCCTGGTGCACCATTTTGGGGTTTTGGTTAGGTTTTGGGGCCAGATTCGGTTTTAAGGGCTGAGATTGGAATTAGGGTTTAATCCTAAGGTTGAAACTAATCCTAATCTCTATAAATAAGCCCCTAACCTAACCCTAAATCATCATTATTCATTCAAGTAACTAAACTAAGGCAAAATCATTCCTCTCATGGCCTCCACTCTCTTCATAAAATTCCTAAGTTATTTCTATGAGAGATTTTCCATGCATACAAGTGTTTTCAAGCTTGTATGAGTGTCATTAGCTTGCATTCAAGTCAAGTTTCCATATTTACATCATAAAGCAAGGGTTTTGATCATTTTGGCTCAAAGGTTTTTATTGATTTGGAGCTTTCATATTGGGTTTATTTGATTTCATAAGGGCTTGTCTCAATCTATTAATATATTTGTGTCTTCATAAGAATTTGTAAGCCCTTTTCTACTTTCATATTTAAACTCTAAAGTTAAATGAATGATGCAAGTTTGGTTGATCATTATGATATGCAAGTTTGTCATGATATGCAAGTTTACTATGTCATGTTATGCAAGTTTGATATGTTATGATATGCAAGTTTGCCATATTATGTTATGCAAGTATGTCATGTTATGATATGCAAGTTTACCATGTTATGCTATGCAAGTTTGCCATGTTATGATATGCAAGTTTATCATGTTATGTTATGCAAGTTTTCCATGTTATGATATGCAAGTTTATCATGTTATGTTATGCAAGTATGCCATGTTATGATATGCAAGTTTACCATGTTATGCTATGCAAGTTTGCCATGTTATGATATGCAAGTTTATCATGTTATGTTATGCAAGTTTGCCATGTTATGATATGAAAGTTTATCATGTTATGTTATGCAAGTTTGCTATGTTATGATACGCAAGTTTGCCATATGATATGCAAGTTATGTTATGCAAGTTTGGGTTGATCATTTTGCTCATGTTATCATGTTATGCAAGCTTATCTTGGGTTTATGAGCTTAAAGCTTCAAGCTTTATGCTAAAGGTTGCATTTTGGCAACATGTAAGTTATCATATCCCTTATGATAACTTGCATGTGAGGCTAAATGCGAACTTATGGCAACTTCTACATATCATTTATCACCATGTATCACTTATATGCTAAGTTTGGGTTTATGCATACTTTTGAGGCCTAATGATGCAATATGCAAGTATATGAACATATGTACATTTCATATGTCACCATGTTAAACTTGTGGCTTCAACACCATTTGTCATCTTTATGCCAAGTTCCCTCTTTCTATCCTTTATGCGCTATTGCGATTATGTAAGCGATGGGATTGCGTTTGGGGTTGGGTAAACTTAAAAGACATGAAAACATAAGATTGGGAATTTACCTATTAAGTTAGGTCTACCCATTGGGAATTTACCTATTAAGTTAGGTCTACCCAAATTCTTGAAAACTTGTAATATGTTTTGGAAACATGATGGGCATGACACTTAGAAAATATAAGTGTGACCAACTCGAGGTTGGGTTGAGTTTGTAGCGTAAAACTACCCGGAACCGACCGGCTTAACTAGTTGCTACAAACAATAGGACCCAATGTGAGAAGTTGGTCATGTTGTACCTTGAACCCGAGGTTAGACCAAGTTGTGGTGTAAAGCTACCCGGACCCGCCCGGCTTAACTAGTAACCACAACAAGGTCTAATGTGAGAGGTTAAGGCACATTAAATTAATTAATGCCTCATGATTAGGGTTAAGTCATGGTCCACTTAATACTTAACCAATTTGGGCTTGGTGGATTAATCGGGGTTAAGTCGTGAACCCATCGTTACACTTAACCAAGTTAATCCATGATTAGTAAAAGGGTTAAACCGTACTTAACCCACTAGAAAATCCTAGCAATGGGGGTCCACTCCAGCAGTAATCCCAAGTTTGTATCATTAAGACCCTAGGGACTAGGCTAGGGTGGGGGCACGATTACTGGACTGGTATAAGTGACCAAAAACGACGGTCGAGTGGTACGCCGATGTAGTTCCGGACGGACTATGGTCGTGCACGTAGTCCGTATTTGGAGAAGTCAAGCATGGGTACCAGTAGATCGAGACTGTGCACTCATGTTTATGGTGTCCAGGGGTTGACACCCTAGGGCTTGATACACCCGACGGGAGACCCGGCTTAGTCCGACTACAATTATGTTTGGGCCGTATTGACACCAACACGTGACGAGTTAGGCTTAGGGAGTCGATCGATTAGACCGTTTGGTTGGACCTCGTATTAGGGTCATTTCATGTTATTGGGCCAAAGCTTGGGCCAAGGGATCAATACTTGTTTATTCAAGTCATGTTAGCTTGCTAGTACACCTGTGGTGCAAAAACCTTAAACCTGAGTATGCGATGACACCTTTATCTACCTTGTTAGTTAATCACAATGCTAGTATGTTGTTATCTTTATGTTCATCCCTGCTTCTCATGCCAGTTAACTTTATCAGTTTACGTTGATTGTAGTAGGGCTTACTCAGTCTTTTTGACTGACCTGTTTTTCTTTCGCCTCTTTTCTTCCGTTTCCCCCCCAGGTTCTCAGGGTGGGAATATTGGAGCTTAACTTGGATCTCTGATCGCTTGCTTGTGGGATTTTAGCTCATGTACGGTCTTGACATGAAGCTAGCTATGGTTATCACTTATTTTGGGGATAGTACTTATGTATTTCAGTTTTTCAGTGATGTTGCTTTTATCTAGACTTGTGTATTTGGAAAGTTGACATTATGTTGTACCAGACTTGTTTTGAAATAGTTTGAAATCTTCCGTTGTTTTACTTATCTTATTTACTCTGTTTACATATATACATATGTTCTTGTTCTGCCTTGATATATCATTATGCATGTTTACCTGATTCAAACACCCCTCCAAAGTCAGAGTGCTTGCAAGAGCCACCCTGGCGGAGGTGGGGTGTTACAATAGGATTGCTCATTATGACAATATTTCAAACATCATGTTTCCTTTTGATATTTCAAACCCGTTCTTTTCCGATTCGTTAATCTATTTGTACTCGTTCGTCTTTTCCATATCAAAACAAAGTTTCATTCGATATCGTTCAATTTTTGATTCGCAAAACTGTTCATTGTATATAATGCCAAAACCGTTCATTTTTGTCTAAATTTCAAAATCCATTCGTTCCCTGTTTATTTTATTTTGAAAACGGTCCTATGCCTTCTCAAATTTAAAACGCGTTTCTTTCTAAGTTTTGGTTTCTTTTCGAAATTAAAAACTATCGGTTCCATTTTCGATTGCTCCATTCGTTCTCTTTTAATTTAAAAATCCGTTCATTTTTTTGTGCTAAACTTTCGTGCATTTCAATTAATAATCAGACCTGTCTTTTCACGTTTCAATTTTCCAATCCCTTTGTGTTCGTTCCCCTCTTTAATTCATCAAGCTGTCACTGTTTACTTAATGAAAAGTAAAATTAAATACAGCAACTGTTCAATTTTGTTTATACTCGAAACCCTTTGTGTATTTTCAAAAGTTGTTCCACAGCTCATGCCCCATCCCTTTCTCCCTTCCCAAAAACTGTTGCCTCATGAATACCATACACCATTTTACAAAGCCGAAAAAATAAATACATTCCCTACTTCTTCTCCCACTTGTCGATCTCCCCATATTCCACGTTCCTATTGCCTTTTTTTTCATTTCCCCCATCACATGTTCAACCCTTCGCAAACCGACCCAAGCCCATGTTAGATCGAGTATTACAGTTTCAAGATTCACTCTTGTAGTCTGAAGTTTATATTGGATTTGCTAACTGGTATCTACCAATTTAGTTGTTTTTGTTCAACTGTTTTTTTGGCGTTTATGTTTCAGACTGTATCATTTATTTATGTATTAGAAAATTCATTGTATTAGACTTATGATGTATGAACTACTAGCTCTGTTGTAAATTTTAATTTAGTAGCTTCATGAACTACTATTTTATTATTTATTTTTCCGCTGCGAGATATCATATTGCTCAATATTTGTGTCTGTGAACTCTAATTCTGTGATTTATTCTATTTACCTCAGAAGCTAATTACAATATGTTATTTTGGACGGTTCGAGTTTGACATGTTTGTCGATTCGGCATAATTAAAATGGCGGGTCATTACAGTTTGCCAAGCCAAATTTGCCAAGCGATCGACATGTGTCGGAGACGTGGTTTTCAGCTGTTCTCCCATGCCAATTACTATATCTTTTTGTGCCAAATCTGATTATCAACCACTTTGTTAGATATGATCAACCAAGCACAAACAGCTTTGACCGAAAAGCGTGTCAACATATACTAAGTTGTATTTGAGAATATGTTGAAAATGCCCTTGTGAGTTTAAAATGGAGTTTTAAACAATTCCACCTCATTTTGTGTCACATTGTTTATAGAATAAGTCGTAAAAGGAGCCTGATAAATTTGCTAATCTTTCTCTCTACATCTGAGTCGGCCGAAATATTTAAGATGTATGGGTAAAGTAACTAAATTTCACGATGTCCAATATATATATATATATATATATATATATATATATCCAACCTGGTTGACGAGCTTGTTCGAAATAAAAGATACTTTATGTTTAATATATACACTCATATAACATGTTATATCGGAATTAGTTAATTTGATTAAAAGTTTGTCAAATAGGAAAACCAAACATAATATATTTTGTGATAATAGTTACAAAACATTGTATTGTGGGTAATTTATCATATATGCTATTTTAAATATTTATGATTGAGATATATTGAGACCGCATAATGACTCATTCTGAAATTAGAGTATGTATTTCTCTAAATTATCTATTTTAAACCATACATAATATATTTTTCTTCGAAGTTTTTAGTGTTTCAAATTCTAATGCCTAGAATTTCTTTAAAATATCTATTATATTTCAAATGTGCTTTAGATCTACCGTTAATATCCTAATTCTACTACAATATTATTTGATAAATCTAAATAGATTATTTAAAAAATACAACAAATTCTTAAATCAATCATGCTTTTGTCAATTAATTTAAAAATACAACAATTTTTTGTTTTAATTATATAATCAAACAGTCGGTTTACCACCATTGTATGGTTATACCAGTAATAGAAATTCATTAACAACCAGTTATACCCGTTCAAAAATTTAAAATAGTTTTATTCGATGTTTTTAATGTTTCATATTCTAATGCCTAAAATTTCTCTAAAATATCTGTTAAATTTCAAATGTACTTTAGATCTACCGTTAATATCCTAATTCTACTACAATATTCTTTGATAAATCTAAATAGATTATTTAAAAAATACAACAATTCTTAAATCAATCATGCTTTTGTCAATTAATTTAAAAATACAACAATTTTTTGTTTTAAATTAAATAATCAAACGGTCAGTTTACCAACGTTGTATGGTTATACTAGTAATAAAAATTCATTAACAACCAGTTATAGCCATTCAAAAATTTAAAATAGTTTTCTTCGATGTTTTTAATGTTTTAGATTCTAATGCCTAAAATTTCTCTAAAATATCTATTATATTTCAAATGTACTTTAGGTCTACCGTTAATATTCTAATTCTACTACAATATTCTTTAATAAATATAAATAGATTATTTAAAAAATAAAACAAATTCTTAAATCAATCATGCTTTTGTCAATTAATTTAAAAATACAACATTTTTTTTAAAATTATTTAATCAAATGGTCGGTTTACCACCGTTGCACGGTTATACTAGCAATAAAAATTCATTAACAACCAATTACAGCCATTCAAAAATTTAATATAGTTTTCTTTGATGTTTTTAATATTTCAAATTATAGTGCCTAAAATTTCTCTAAAATATCTATTATATTTCAAATGTACTTTAGATCTACCGTTAATATCCTATTTCTACTACAATATTCTTTGAGAAAAATAAATTGATTATTTAAAAAATACAACAAATTATTAAATCAATCATTCTTTTGTCAATTAATTTAAAAATACAACAATATTTTATTTTAAATTATATAATCAAACAGTCGATTTACCACCGCTGTACTGTTATACTAGTAATTAAAATTCATTAACAACCAGTTATAGCTTTTCAAAAATTTAAAATAAACACACAACGTATTTTAATAAATAGTAAATTTATTCATATTAGAAAACTGATCAATCTGGATATGCAAGGGGTACCCAATTGTATATTGTGTCACACAGGCCGGCCATTAGTCAAGGTCCGTCAGGCCAAGGAATTGGGCAACCGACCTACTGAGGGGCAAATTCCAGGATCCAAAAAAAGAAGCGTCTTCCTCGGTTCCTCTCTGCTGCTCAACGCGAAGAAACTTCAGGGCGAAATCATTTGCCGATTCATTCCTGGATCAAACCCTAGACGAGTTGCTGCTCCTCCTACATCGATTCATTCCCACATCCATTCTCCGTTTTGCTTCTTCCTCTCTTTCTCAAGGTACGCACAATTCTTTGTTCAAACTCAAAATCATCTGCCGATTATTTCTGAGCTTCTCCATTGATTTTCCTGCATGATTTTGGTTTCAAACTCAAAACCCCCAATTTGGTGATTGAACACACTTGTTTGTTTAACCTGAAACAGTGAAACAACTCAAAGTCCCCTTTGATTTTGTATAGTTTTGTCAGTCTTTTTTATTTCATAGTGAAAACATGTTGCAGCGGATTCTGTAAAAAAAAAAAAAAAAAAAAAAAAGTGTATTGATTCAAGTAATATATGTCAGGAGGGTTATATAAGAATACTTAAAGTAATAACTGACGACCTTTGGTATGCCTTGGAAACCAATGAAAAGCAGTCTTAGTTGAATGCAGAATGTTCATTTTCATCTTCTGCTATTGCAAATTAACCGACTGTTTATTTAAGGTGCAAGAAAAAAAAAAAGGTACGGAAATATAATGTGCTAACAAAAGTAAAGAGGACATTATTTAAAAAATTAACTGCATGTGGCTTATGTCCTATGTTATAATTTATAAAGTTAAAGATTATATTATAGTTTTATTTTTATCTATATGAAAGTTAAAGATTATTGACATTTAATCTATGATTGTTCTTTTCTTTGTATCCACGCATTAAATTCACATTCATTGACATATCAACGTTTTCAATCAATTATGAGCAAATCACCTAGCTGACTTGCTGTTATTCCGTAGAAAATTTTGTAACTGTGCATAAAAGGTTTTTTGGTTTACAATATTTTGCTTCTAAAGTTAGGAGATCCGGCGATTAAGTTAAATAGACATTTTTTTTTCTACAACATAAAGCTACTGATAAGGTAGGTAAATGCAAGATTTAATTGACCGTTCCCAACTTTGGCACAATATTTCCGTGTTCTTGATTATCGAATTATACTTTATGTTTAATCATTTGAATCAAATGGCATGTTCCACTTATATTTTCGATAAAATTCATTCACCTTTGATTATTATTTTCTTTGAACATGATTTTTTTTTTTTTTGAATGTGAGTCGCTTTTTAAATCTTTGCATCTGTGTTAATATTGAAATCCATTACTATAATCTGGAAGTAATTTTCATTTCAACTTGAATAACCTGGAAGTATTTGTCATATTGTTTCATGTTTAAAATTTAACTTCTTCCATATGTTTATAATGTAATTGGATGTGCCATATTTATTATAGGTTGAAAAATATCTTTTACCTATTTGCACAGAATTTAAACTTGAAATTGGACAAAAAAGAATTCCTTCTATGATTGTTTTCACCGTATGAAAGAAAAGTTGGTTTGTTTTCTTTTTGTTTTTTGATAATTATAACGTTTTCCATTCTTCTGTGAATGCATGAGACCTTGAGATTCACAGTATTTATTATGATGGCATTTTTTCATCTACTTTTTTAATTAACTTTATTTTTCTGTCAGTTTCTTTTGATATTCGCCATTACTGGATGTACATTTTCGGTAGGCAATGAATACTTTGGTATTATGTTGTCCAGCAATTGCATAGTAGCATTGGTGCATCCTGCTTATTTATTTTCATAAATATATTCCCATTTAGGATTGATTAATTTATAGTTGTAAGTATTCATAATCCATGCTATTGTGTTAATGCTGTCGTTCTCAATTTAAGCAGCCAACTATGCAATCATATTATCATATATATTAAAATGACATTAGTGAAAATGATGGCCTAAATAAGGCATAAGTTGAACAGCTCTTTTAATATGGTTGACATCAAATGGCAATTACTATTAGCTACAACTATTATAATCAGTGTTATGTTATTCCTTGCTCTTGCTATGTGTAAGACTATTGTTAATAGGGTAAATATTTCCTTCAATTTGCATCTGTTGTCATGCGGATCATCCGCTTAATTAATGCTATTAAATAATGTTTTAATCATGGAAAAATATATGCTGGCAGGTTGTACGTATTGGATATTTGCCAAGTATGATATATACAAGGAGTATCTAGATGAATTTATATTAAATGTTAGGTCTCAATATATGAGTCTGCTTGATATTATTTTATTTTTTTTCATGTATACATTAACCTTTGCCAGTTTTCATAATACATGTGCAAATAATAGCTTTTATATGTTGATTATTTCTTTCTTTCCACGGATATGTGCTCATTTTTATGCAATCATTTGTTAAATGCAATGTTTTTTTGTTGCTTTTACGTCTTATGCTCAAAATAATAGCTTTTATATGTTAAAAGATGAGCATTTTGTCCAGCGGAAAATAAAAGAAACAAACATTTGTGTTGCATTATGAAATTAAACAATTGAATTGATGTTTACTTTTTATTTACTGAATAAATATTGGTTTTCTCCATTTGCATTTTAAAACATTTTAACCGATGAAGTTGTATTTTAAAATAAAGCCATGTTACTTTATTATTTAATAAAGTTTCACTGATTGTTTACTGATCATAACTAAATTATGCATTTCACCAAATTTAAAATAATAATTAATAACAATTAGCTAGAATAATTACTAACGACGACTACTCATAATGATAATAAATTAATTCGAGTAATAACTAATTAATCTAGTTTCTGCACTGTGGACTCTTATTTATGATTTCCGAACTGTTAATTCTAGCTAAAGAAGCTAATTGTAAATCTTGCGTCCAAAGTGTGTTTCCTTAAATCAAACAGAAGTAGATTATGCTAATTGAAATACGCTTTCATCATGTACAAAAACAAGAGGTAAAAGGCACTCGATTCATTCAAATTACAATATTCAAACGTTGATATGTGGATCATTTTCGTTGATTTAGGACTGATTCAATAACATATATTGTTCCATTCTCTTTTTTATGCATAATAATATTTAGTTTGATAAATCTACGCATAAAGCACAATATGCAACTTTGCAGATTTAATAAAAACAAAACATTTATATCCGTGTCATCGGCACATGCTACATACTATATAATATATGTTACGTTCAAGTTGGAAAATAGATCTGGCATGTTTCATGATATTCCAACATTTTATGGTTGTTATTTCTACGCATGTTTTCTGGTTGTAGGGCTTGCAAGCTGAAGAACTGGTTCGTGTAAGTCCTTATAATCATAACCTTCAATCTCATGCAAAAAAATATATTTTAAAAGCTTTTAGCACATACTCGTCGTTTTTTTTTTTTTTTTTTTTTTTTTTTGGGTATTAGTTATTCTCTGTACGTTTGTGTCTATTGAAAATGCCAGCAATTATCATGCCAAATTCATGCAAACATGTTTTCAAGTTTCATAGATGCTTCAAGGCTCTTATCTATAGCAAGATTGATTCACATGTGTCAGTATAAGGTTATCTTAAAATCCTACCAGTCAATTACTTATGTGTGACAAAATCCTTTAAACTACCAAACGTTGTCTCAGTAACTGCGGAGTTAAGGGTAGCGTTGAGAAAAATGCTGTAATTTAAGATAAATGCCATCACATGAAGCAACATAATAGACTGAATTCCAGGAGAAGTCAAATAAGGAAAGTTGTTAAACATTAGTTAGACTTTTGCGTTTTCTAAAAAGTTTCAGTTAGTAGGAACTTTACGTTTGTGGTCTTCCCCTGCCTTCTTTTAGCATAAATTGGCCAGGCATCTAATATCTTAAAAACCAAAGAAGGTGTGCCTTATGTATTTCATTGAACTACTAAATAAGGACGAAACCTTCATTTATCACCAAAAAAAAAAAAAAAAAAAAAAAAAAAAAAAAAAAAGATCCTCACTGTTTCACCCAATAGATCCTCACCGTTTCTCCCATGTGAAACAGTATGAGAATTCAGTATTCGGAAGGTCTGAACACATCAGTGCATTTCTGCTTGTCACATCTGTGACATGGCACACATCAGTGGATTTTTGCGAATACGGACATATTTGTTGGCACACACGTCTGTATGGGCTATTTTTGCGAATACGAGCATATATATCAGTATGATAGTTTTTTGTTACCGCTAATCTTGCCTTTTCCACAGCTGAAGTTTCATGTGTACAATTTCCTTGACGTTACATTCAAACCACAAACACATATTCCAGATAATTCATTGCCTAAATGCACATGGATTCATCTATTTAATCCGTAACATGACCGACAGATACCGTAAACAACTCAAAGTATAAAAATAAATACCATTCTTTTATCGTATAGCTTGGCAGAGTCAAATTTCTATAACACAGCTTGAACTCAATAAAATAGCCAGCATGAAAACTTTAGATGGGTTCATACATCTGTCATTGACCTGATATCTTCTTAAGTCATGCATGAATACATATACTGATTTCTCATAATAGCCCAGCCTCTATCAGATTTCGCCTCCTCAAAGTCTCATCAACTAGTTTGTAAGTTTTCTTTATCAGCTTTTGATCCAGTGCAGTTGTTCTGTATATCTTGAAAACCCGATCAACTCTGTCTGGCTTATTGCTCTGAAAGTAGATCTCTTCAAATTTCTTCTTCACAAACTCATATGCATTTTCCACCTCCTGCATATAGCCTTAGTATCGCTTTGCTGTCACTTTAGCTTTTGTTTTTCTTGTGAAATTTTGCTGACTGTTGCTTTGTACGTGTATAAATATATTTATCATGCATGTTGACTATAACCTTACCATAGTGCTGACATAAGTATTTAGATAAATATTTTTGCCAATTTTAATCATTCACTATATGTTTTGCTTTGACTTATGGTTTTAAAGGTTACAAAAAGTAGAGTTAGTTATGAGTAATCAGGTCCGGCTTGAGTGATGCATATATACTGGCATTTCTATCAGGATTTCAACCTAACTAAATTATAGTATAACTGTATAAGTACTTGGCAAGCTTTTGGAGCAAAAGTGCAATATTATAAATTATAAGATAAAAAATTATCATATGCCTTTTTTTCTCAAACTTAAAATTAGCGTGAATACCTGTACTTAAAATTTTATGATCTTATAATTGGAACGAATTTATGATAGCACAATACCTATACTGCATGATCACAAATTCCTTCAAATTTTTACTATATACAGTTGAACAAACATGATCATTTTTTTGGTCTTCATAGTAAAAGTATAAAACATCCTGTTTCATGCTTACTTGCATGTGGTTCAGATGCAAGTTACGTACATGAGATTATACATACCACAGTCGTATAACCATTGTTTTACTAATATTCAAATTAATGTTTGATTTATGGCGGCTAGAAAATCATACATTGAACGTCGCATATGACCAGGTATTTTCCATCTGCATTTTTTTTTTTTGAATTTCCAAATCTATATTCTACAGCGGAAGTAAATGCCTTTTCTTTTCGGGTTTTACTGGATTTGTCTTGCTATATTTAGAAAATGATTTTATATTCTTTGTAGTCTATCATCATCATCATCATCATATAACAATAATGGGCGCTACATATATGTTCTAAGTTGTATTATATATGTTGTTTGCAACTATGTCAATGGTTATGTATGTATGATGCAACTACGGACTCTTATTGAGAGTTCATTTTTCAAGGACGCATCCTGTTGATTGATCATTGTCTAATCGTATGTGTAGGTATGTAGCTGTTCAGTGTCATTTTTGCTTAGCAGTAGGCATGGAAGAAAATGATGAGAGATGCTTAAACAGTCGGTATGTTTCAGTCTGTTTAGTTCTATGTAAAATGCTATATATTTACTGCACAAAAAAAGCACTGTATAAGCCATCATCAATAATGGGTTTATTAACTGGCTGAAGTTTCAGCGGGTTAACCTTAGGTACTTTACACATGGACCCATCATCAAACAGGACAGTAACATTATATAGAACATCATCCACCCGTCCGAGCCATATTCCACTAATTACGTAATCACCTGCATAAAATTTACGAATACGAACTAAATCCTTGGAAGGAACATTCATTATTATTTCCCTATTACTGGCTAGCAAGTCATCTTTGATATTAACATCAACCACTATACCAAATTGACCAGTTGGATCAGTGCTGGAAGATACTATATCACCATGCAGGAAAGTTCTATCTACCAATGTAAGGTCACTAGTTTTGTCAGTAGTTTCTGAACCATCTATCCAAGCAATTCTAGCATGCCCTTCAGGAAGATAATCATCATCATTGTCTCTGTCGCTATCATTATTGGGATCACCATCCTCTCCATTACTATCATGCGCTTCATTTTTAACATTTTTTTGTCTCTGTCTACCTCATTGTCACTATCGTCTGTAGTGCTGTCATCTGAATCTGAATCACCAGCAACTTCCAAAACAACACCAAAAAGACTATTGCATTTGCTTCAGCAGACTACATCTTCTCTGTGGATATAACAATCAGCACTTGGTATTTGGGTAGCCAATGTTTGGCCATCCTCATTACTCTCTTGTTTCTGACATTTGATACGATATGCAATTTCTTCTTGGGCAATTTCAGGACTGTTATTTTTCAATTTATAATCACGTCGACAGTAGAAGCGGCTTGAATTCCTGCTATAAGTTGAGTATTAGTTAAAATTAGATTAATGCAGAACAAACCTATTTTTCCCGACAGCTTGAACTTGCAAAAAAAGTTGCATACATGAGCTGGCCAAAACTGTTTGACTGACGTAGTTTTTAGTATTTAGCCTAGGATTGAAATGAGTCTCGATCGATTACATGATGGATGTGGTTTTCATTTATAATCATATCGTATATTGCGATAAACACCAAAAGGCGAACTTGCTGCTTGCCACATAATATCTAATTCAAGTAAGTTACATGTGTGCTCAACCTTAATTCATTCACATACAGGTTTTTTTTAAAAGTGCATCAGCTCATCTACTACTCCAACCTTGGAGCAATCATCGAATAGGAAAAGGAAGAAATATCAATATTGATTGTTGCATAAACAATGAACGTGAATTAGATCTCCAAAGGCAAAAAATAGAAAAAAAACACCCTTAAAATTTACAATTTATGACATTTCAATTCTCAAACTTATTTCAAAAGAGAATTTGCAAATTTAGGCAGAAGTTTAAAGAATATTTCTTCCAAATCTCTATTGACAAGAAAAATAAGCATTATCATAAAAAGTTGACAGTCATACTTAGTATGTGTTTTAGGTGGTTTAGTACATGCGCGCACACACCAAGAAACACACACACACGCACACACATACAACAATGAGATCAATTTTAGCAAAAATAAATATTCAAGGAGGAAAAAACTAGTAGTCGTTACCTAACTTTTTGAGGGAAAAATGGCAAATCAAATATTTTAGACTGTAAACTTCTGTAGATTTATTTTTTATTTAAAATATGTTAACAAAATGATGGGTTTTTTAGCCTGATTTGAAGAAACTTAAAATATAACAACTACCATAGAAAATAAATTACACTGTAAACCTTAGCCAGGTAGCCTTATTGAATATCCTGAATAAAAAGTAAAATTTAAAATGCTTCTTAAGTTTTTGAAAAGGTTGGTTATTCGTTTACATATTGGTATTTACCTAATAAACTTGAATTGTTGAATTAAAGATGACTATCCATTTATAAAACCAGTATGCTAGGCTTTATGCGTAAAAAGATATAACTTTTCATTATCTTCTGCATTGAATTCAGAATATCAACTCGTGAGTTTAAAAATTGTAAGCAATTGTTAGAAAGTTCATCTATTTTTTTTTTTTTAATTCTTAAAAAAAAGTTTTGGATAACTGATTCGAAATAAAATGGCTGAATTCAGCTTAAATACATCTAAAACTTTTATGATAACCTCTTTTCTTTATGAAAAAGACTAAAAAGAATGAAATAAATTAAAATTAGCCTCCCAAGATATGTTTAAAAAAGTTCTTCCTTATACTAAATTTACAAGTGCAAGGTAGTTATAATAAGTACTGTAATACTTTTTTGTTTTTTTTTGAATAGTTTAATCACTCATTAAATTTTAAATACAATGCAAGATTAAAAGGAAAGAAATGATACTGAGAGCACAGTCTACTGGTAACCATGTGATCAGGCCACAAGGTGAAATTATCTTGGCATGGCTGTTAGCTAAGCATACCTAAAACCCATTTGCAAAATAAAAAGAAGAATCTCGCTACACTCCAGAAATATGCTAAAGATAATCGCAAAAACAAGAAATAAATTATACCAAATGGCATTGTTAATGTCTTTCAAAAAAGCACCTTATAACTACATATGCTATTCATATATCAAAAATAAGAGCATTTCTTTGTAAAAAAATAGAAAAGAGAAAAAGATGCTCATCTCTGGATAACTTCAAAACTTGTGGCAAACCCACAAGTTACATGACTCTAAGTAGCATTCTGTAATCTATGCTTGCTTCATAGTTGTATGTCCTAAAACCCGGGGTTATGGATGCTATGTGTATGTTTATACATCTAGGAAGGTATAGAAATTGTAATTATGGAAAGAAAAGAAAACAAATCATACTCAGTAAAAAAAATAAAAAAAATCTCATATACACGTGTTTTTTTTTAATTGTCACAATATATGTACACCTTTTTTTTAATTGTCTTATTACAGTAAACAAATTAACGGTTGACGGCAATCTTATGTTGCAGATAATATTGGAATAAATGTGCTTTTCGGAAGAGGGTTGCTGCTGTCATCATATTTTCAATTGAAGTAGTATCATCTTTGTTCCAATTTATCTATAAATTCTTGTTGTGCACACCAGACGATGTTTTTTGATAACTTATACAGTAGATTTTTCTATTAGTACATCAGTAGTAGTTCTAATATTTTGTCATGTACACGATGTTTGTGAATATTTATCGTTGGATATTTAATAACATTTTGTGATTATAATAAACATATTGTTGTGATGTATAGATGTTACCGAAACGTACGGTATAACATGCAAATATAGGTATAATATTTGTATATGTATGCACAACAACACTGTCAATTGTTGTAATATATGAAAACACAACACTTGTCATTAGTTGTAAAGTATGAAAGCACAACGTTTATTGTATGACATGACTGTATTTTTATTTATGTTAAAACAATGTCGTAGATAATCTATTTACAACAATTTGCAATCATGATGGTTACACAAATTATAATGGTTAAATATAGTTGTAAAACTTTAGTTTACAATGTTCCAAAACTGACGTACATGAAGTTTGATTAACGTTTAAATAATGTCGTCTAATTTGTATTTTCAACGTTGATTAAATATGATTAAAGATTAAAATATTGCATTTGAAAATAGTTAAAAAAAACTAATACACAACTTCTACTAAATGACGTGAATGATTATTCTACAACACGTAAATAACGTTGTTGAAATTATATTACGTTGTTTGAAAATCATTGAAAAAACATATACATAACATATAAGTATCGTCGTAAAAAAACATGTCCTAACATTTGAAATATGTTGTAAATGACTATTTCACAACATTCTAATAACATGGTATATAATTCTTTAATTATTTTTCTTGTGTTTTCACTATATTTATATTTTGTTATAACTAACTCTTCTACAACGTTTTTTACAATGCTTAGGTAAATGTTGTAAAATAGACCCTACCTTTCATAACTGTGGATATAACAACATTATGATAAATGTTGTCGAAATACATTGACAACATTTATTCAATGTTGTAAAATGTAATATTTGTTGTAGTGCAAGAAAACATGCATGTAAGGGAAGATGACAAGCATAAATAGTGATGACATAAACCAAAATAAAAGCGCATTACCTATGCGTATGACATTACTACAAGTGTATGATATCAAATTTTTAGGGCATCAAACCCCATTATTTCAGCTACAAGACAAAGTCAATGTGACCAAGTTTACAAAACAAGACCAGCAAGGTATATATATAAATATATATTAAGCATAGTTCTAGTTCATAAACAAGGCGTGTGTATGTATGTATGTATATATGTCTCCAGTTGACTATTTTTGTCTATCGTTTACGCTTTCTAAAAGTTCATCTTCTTTTGTCTCTAATAGTCCGTTTTTAGTATCATAACCTTTAGAGTATCACCTAACTTCACTTACATGTAATTTGCATGTTCTTTCAACATAATAGCAAGTTGGCAGTGCAAAAACTAGGAGCCTGACACATGACAATCATAGTCCACATATACATATTTTTTTCAATTACCAAAATGCAACAACCAGTGGACGTTGTACTAGTAACAAAATAAATAATTTTTATGTTGGAGAAGCTTTATTAATAACCTGAGCAAAATATATGTTTACCTGTAGGAAACAAAACTCCACCAATAAAACTCCAAAACTAATATCATACTATTCAATAATTCCTAACTTCACTTCATTTATAACATACATGGTAGGTGTAATGACTAGCAAACAAATTGTAATATTCAGTACAGTATGGATTTTCCAGGCAACATGGCCTGACCAGTTTAGATGCATGCAATGTATAATGTCCTGATACCAACCTAAGACCCAAATATTCACTGGCAAATTTATGCACGGTAAAGGATGTTTTTTTTAAGCTATAATTTCAAGGTTTAGCTAAACAATTATATAAGCACATGCAAAGTACCAACCAAACGGGAATGAATACTACAATAGCAACAACAATAACTAGGACCGACGAGTTCAACCCAACAGACAACAGTCAACCAAACAACACCCAAACAACCATACTTGGTGGAAACGTGAAATGGCGAACTTGAAGTAGGTTTAATCGTAAGCAAACTTACAATTGAAGTGATGGCAGATAAGCGAAGAGAAGGCTTTTCTGGCTTGCGATAGCGGCAAATGGGTGCAGACGGAGATGTGGGCTTCGACGTTGCCATCAAAGACGGCTGTAGAGGGTTTCAGAAGCAAAGGCAATGGCTTCGATGGAGCCTGCGGTGGATCGGCGATTGCAAGGGTGGCTGTGGAAGGAAACTTGTGCGCATACTTTGGGTTTGTTGGGTTGACTTCGGTGGCAACGGCGGTGCGCCTCAGGTGGCAGTGGACAACGCAGTGGTTGCGGTGAGCGGCTGCGAAGGGAAGAGGCCAATGGGGATTGGAGGCGTTGGCTTCAATTTGGCGGAGACTTGGAGAGGAGGCCATGGAATCAATTCGAATTGGGGAAACCGGCTGCCATAATTTCGATTTAGGGGAAATCAAATTTTTGGGGAAAAATGTTCAGCTCGAAGAAATAAACGAACGAAAATAAAAGGAAAATGCTAGAGCGACCGCTTGGAAAAACGGTGAAATCTTGCGGAAGTGATTTGGACCGTTAGATGCGTTAGCACCCTCCTTGCATCCACCAGCCACGTGCATTACACGAATTTGCCTACTGATATAGTGCAGCCACGTGTATTTTTTATGTCCCGGTTGCATTATATCCGGTCGTTGTAGCAAGGTTGAAAATAAAAATAGAAGGTAAGAGGTCGGGTAAAGTAGGGAACGGTGGAAAACACGTGCATCGTTCTCAAATAAAATGGAAAGTGGTGATAGTTAGCTTAATTATGTACAAGTGGCAAACTTAACATAAATATTTAATTTTTCAAAGTATACCATCTATATACAACAAATACAAAGTATTTATATATTTCAAATTCCATTCCTTAATTAAAATAAACCAAACTAAATTATACTAAATTATACAACCAATTATAAGTACGCTTATACATCTCAATCAACATATTTAATTACTTAAAATGCTAATATTGTTAAAATTTAACCAAAAAAAAAGTTAAATTCAAAGATAAAAAATTAAATTCACACTTCCAAAATGAATTCAAAAATCGAGTCAAAACAGATTTATTTCGAAATTCCAAAATCATAAGCAAATATCAATTTCTAATTAAATAAATTAGATTAAAATTCTCAAAATTAATTTATATTTCAAAATTTAAAATTTCTCAACAATATATTCAATTAGTTTAAAATATCAATAACGTTTACTTTTAACAAACTATTCAGATTCCCATATTAAAATATAAATTCACACCTTTAAAATAATTTCAAAATCGGGTTAAAATAAACTATATTTCAAAATAAAAATCAAATATCCAATATAAACATAAATGTCTGACACTGAATTTAAATAACTTTAAAATTTGACTGCCAAAATTTCAGGTTCGTTACAATCTCCCCCCTTAAGGCTTTTCGTCCTCGAAAATGAGAAGTTGTTAAAATCATACCTTACATAAAACGAAATAATATTTAAAAGCTTAATTGCAAATAATAAATTTGAAACCAGCGTATGAAATAGTTCCTTCGACCTAAAATCCCGATTTTATTTTCGAACCATTTGAAATAATACGTTTTTATTCATATCGAATTATGTGCTTCGGGATTTCAAAACCAAAAATCATTTCAAAATTTCAAATATTTACAATAAACGAAATAAAACATTTATGTCTCAAGTCGAGAGATTTCTCCTAGCGACAAGGCACGGCCTATGCGTGTATCGATATAACGCTAAGTATCTCCCTTCTAACATCAAGACTCAGACGCCGAATACAAAGCGCAAAGTATATATCTCGGTTTTCATCTAGACATCGGACACCGTATACACTTTATTCACAAACACACTCCCGGCTAACATCCAGACTCGGACACCGAATATAAAGCACGACGAATATACCTTTCTTTAGTCAGGGGTTACTCGAATCTTAGTAGCAAATCATTTCATTTCATATCTCGAAGTTATAAATCATTTCATAACAGTAATAATTTTTCAAATACTTCCAAATAGTAGTATCATTTCTAAACATCTCAAAATATCGGGATTTCAAGTCTTCTACATTTCTTTTCAAAAATCCAGGTTGCCTACAGATTTAACAAAGCAAGGCAAAGGATTCAGGAATGAAACTGAACAATTAAAAATTTCAGGCATGAATAGATCGAATGATAAGCGAAAGGGAACGGTAGGTCAAGGGAAAACTAAACGCTTCAACGAGCGAAGGGACAAAATTATTTTCAAACATTCGTTCTATTTCAGTTTTTTATTCAAATAATTCCTTATTATAACTTATTTTAAGACTTCAAAACTTTCTAACGTCCGGATTTACGTAAAAATTCGGCAGCACCTCCCCTGCACGGTTCGATCAAGAAAATTTTCCCGTACACCAAAACAACAAAAACACAAAATATACATCTCATTTATACGTTGAGGCATCCCTAATCAGGGGAAAACAACACGAAATCCCTAAATACGTTATTAAATTCAAGATTTGTACCTTATATTAGTGTTTATAAGCATGTTTGCTTAATTTTTAACATGTAGCATAAAAGCGAGCTCTCATGTGAAGCGCATGCCATGACTTCCTACTAAAACATTTTACAAATATTGAGAATCATATATATATATATATATATATATATATATAACAAAACTTAATATATTAAGCATAAGCAAGCACAATATGTAAACTTTGGTATACATGAAACAAGATTCATTTACAAAGCAAATGTTCTCATTTAAATACAACTCATTTCATCTTGTTTTTAAACATCTACATTATCGTAATTCATTCTAATTTCATACATTATACTATTTCTATAATTATTATTTAATATAATTGTCATCATATTGAATTCGCTTACAAACAATGTACTATCATACAATCATTTACCTGTCGATTCGTTCTTATTAAATTCACTTACCATCATATACTGGTCATTTTTTTTCTTTCATTTCAATCCATTTTCATTTCACTTACATAAACATTAAATTATTACATCCATTTACAACATAAATTCAATTTATTTTCATTTGGATTGATCTCATTCAATTTCAATTATATTGGTTTCAATTCATAATTCATATTTCCATTAGAATGTTGAATTCATTAGTGAATCGCCTCTTTTACATTCTTTCAATTATCTTAATTTTAGAATGCTCGTTCGCTACTAAATTTCCCAAACTCCATTAAAATATTGAAACTCTTAAAATCTTAATTTCTATATAACAAAACATAACTTTGAACTGTCAATTCTTATGTTGGAATTAATTTTTGAAAGAACAAAGTAGGGAAAATGGTATTTTGTTATATTTCAAAGTTGTGGAGTCGTAGAACATTTAAACCCTATTTCTTAATTTATTTGTTGAGGTAATACAAGTTTTAAATTTAGATTATCGATTTGTTATTTAAAGTTTGAAAATACCTAATAACTCGAAGTTTAACAAGTTATTGTCGTTCATGAACGATAGACATACGCTAGCCATGCAAATGACTAAAATCTCCAAGTACTTAAGTATACCTGTTTCAACTTCCAGTGAAATTACTTTAAAATCTTTTAGTAAAACATATATGGAAAGTACTTCATTTCCCCCGTGGATCGCGGATACGTGGCGGTTACGCTACTACCCCAGTAGAATCACTTGCTCCCGTGGGTATCACACCCCTCGAATTTCGCCATGGTTATTTGCCATAGAATGCAGTTACACGACGGTTACGCCAATGTCCCAGTGGAATCGCTTGTAACTATAGGCATCGCTCTCCTTGAATTTCACTAGAGAATCGATCATAATATATAATACATGTCCTCATCGCACGGACACCGATTTCGATAGAGGTTCCAACATTGGAGCTCCAACGCAGTTGCGGTTTTCAATTGAGACTCCCACGGAGCTCCAGCGCCTTCGTGACTTTCAAATAGACACTCCTGAGGAGTTCCAGCGCCTTCGCGACTTTCGATGGAAGATATTCCTCATATCTTTGATTTTAAAACATAAGATACTATATACATATAGTACTTCATTTTATTTTCGCGTATATCACACTTATATAAATATCAATTTACATAAGATTTTTATTTCAATCAATTACCTTCCAAATCAATATTTTTCGAATTCATACCTATATAGTTCGTATATAAGTTTCAAAATTTCATATCATAATATTCATATCTCGATAATCTCAACAAAAAAAATCCATTTTCAACATCAGTTAAATTAATTTCAAAACGATTCGAATATTCAATATCATTTCAAAAATAAATCCATATTTACTAATTTGATTTATTATCAACATTCATACTCAATTTGGATTTCACTTTACAATTATCGATATTCAATTGAGTCTTTGCATTCAATCATTTCTGATCTTAATTTGTTTAGATTGGATATATACGTTTATCAAAATAATTAAGTTACATAAAAGTATTTTTGGAAGAATAACAGCTTAATGTAAAATTAACTTGAATAAATAGAAAGATTTCAAAATGGGTTTGAAATAAATAGATATGCTTTGTAAAATAACTAGCTTGATATACAATAGATTTAAATAAATAGATAGCTTTGGAAAATAAGTTAAATGATTATCTGGTTTTGCAAATGGTTTGAAATAAATAAATAGGCTTTGGAAAAATAAGTTTGAAAATTTTGTTTGAAGACAAAGATAAGTAGGCTTGTAAAAAAATAATTTAAATAATATAAATAATTTCAATACCACAATTTCAAATAAAATAGTTTTATAATGAGTACTACTTTCAAAAAAAAAATCCAATCCGAATCAATCATCCAAAATTCAAATTTCTTAATTATTGTCAGTTCCCAATTTTCGAGATTAACTCACTTTAACCTCAAATTCAGTTCATTTACATTCTAGTCTGGCCTAAGGTTCAAATTAGCTTAATACTTGAGTTTCCATTTGCATTTTCAGTTTCAATCAAGTTCAAAACTTAAATTTCAATTATACTCCAAATTGAATTAATTATTCAAACCTACAATCAAATTCCTTTGAGCTTATAAAGATATAACTCAAAATTCAAATTTCGCTTAAAATAATCAAATTTATTGAATAAGTCGAAAAATCGAACTTCTACTCAATTCATTTGAGATTCAGATTCGGTAGTTTTCTTCGAGATATTCATTCGAGGTATACATATTATGTTATCCTAATACAATAGGATGCATATCGTTTAGCTCATACTTGAGATTCAATTCCGTTTCTTTTCTTTTCTTTCGATTATTCAGAAATATACATATCACATCATGTTTCACAAATCAAACTTCGTTTGAACAAAGCTACCAAAGTGCTCTTCCCCACTTTGAGACTCGAAAATAAATTCCAATGACGTAAAATTATCATTGAAATTATTTCCCAGCGACAAAAGTGGATTCTCCATTCGTATATTTCCCGTTTTGAAAATATTTCAGAAAATCACTTCAAACATTTCAATTCGAAAATACTTTTATATACTACTAGTATTTTTTTCAAAACCTTAGAAATCAATTTCAAAATTTTCCGGAATTCAATTCTTAAATTTTAGTCAAAACGATATCCTTTGTTACAACTAAATTCATTTTATTCCACAATTTATCTTAATTTAGAATGCACTTCTTATTGCATTTCAACGATTTTAGCATTCTTCAATTTTATTTGCCCATTCATTGTAAGTTAACATTTCCTGAATTTCAACACCCATTTGTCCTTACAACTAGTATTTTCCATATACTTGATTCAAATTCAATTAGTGAATAACTAATTTTTATTAATTTGCTTAACCAACACTTATATTACTCGATAACCACGACTCAACGATGGATTTCGAATGGGATCAAGATTGGACAATTTTCAAAAATTCAAGCCCAAATTGTTCAAATTCGATAATGATAAGCAAAAGATGACGGCATGTTAAGGAATAGCAAACCTCGAATAAAATGAATTATTGAATAGAAAAGACATTTTCAACTTCCAACGCATAGTTTTCAAGATATATTTAAAAAAATTTGGAAAAGGTCGTTATACATGCAGTTTGGCAACCGTAAAGGAGAAATCGAATAAAAGGACTTATATAAATAATTAAAGATTTGGGAAATTTGTGATATATCATATTTCTTTTATTATTTAAAAGTGATGTGAGTTGAAATATTTGAATTTTGAATAAAATTGAATCTATTTGATCTAAATAGCCATTTTTCAACACTTTCAGTAACGCTTTTAACGCTATTATAGTTTGTTCTTTGAATGATTTGGTTTTAAAGATTTTAAAACCATGAATTATTGTTTAAATTTTTTTTGGAAAGTTTTGTTAAATATTTTGGAAGATTTGAAAGTGCTTAAAATTATTTCATATAAATTTATTTAAATACTACCGATTTTTAATTAAGTAAGATACTGGAAGTTTGAAAATGAAAAGGAATGAGTTTGGTTAAACTTAGTCGAATATTCGATATGAGAAGGAAATTATAAATCGTTATGGCAATCAAATATTTGTTGAGTTGTGAAGTGACATCGAATAATAATTCGATTTTACCCTATTTGAAATGTAAATTGATGAATTATCGTGAATGGAATTTAAAACCAATTAATTAAGATGGGGTAACTTTGGAAACTTGTGAAAAATATATCAACGAATAAAGAACTATGTTCTAAAATATTAGATCGGAAATGAATATCGAATTTCAAGGAAAAGTAAAGGCGATAACGAGATTTATGGAAATTGGAATAAATCCAACCTTGAGTATAAGTGAATTAATAACGATTTGGAAGAAGATTTAAATTTGGAAATCCGATATGATCAATAACCATTGTTTTGAAATGCGCTTATTACTTGGAAAGGCCATGATCGAATATATGTTCGAAAACCATTCCAAGTGATAATATGACGTTATAAAAAATTTGAAGACTTGGAATTGATAAGTGAAGATCAAGAATCTTCGAATTGTTCAGGTTGATTGCTAATGCTTGGTTGGGCCGATCACCCGATACGATGTTACAAGTGGCATGAGATTTGAATATTTTTGGATTGTTGTTCCGTTTAGACCCAAAACGGACTTGTATGGATTGTGTGTCTCACATTGAAATTAACTGCCTAGCGCTGATTTCTGTTAATATATATCGGATTTGTAGCAATAAATTATTCTCGTCTATAAGACATCTGAACTCAGAGGTTATGTATTGGTAGAAATCAGTGACACGTCGTGCATTGTCAATGTGGCATACTCGAGTTATGAAACGAGTTAGTGATGATAAAAGCATAGCTTATTGAAGCGTAGCTTTGTGTATATCGTGACTTCGACGAACCTCACACATCGGATTGATGGTAAACTGGCGGTTAGGTTGTATACATAATCTCTAGTAAAAATCGGAAGCTGCAACGGTAGATCTACCTCGAAACCTGAGGGAATATAGTATATGCGGTGTCCGAGTTCGGATGTTAACGGGAGATACTTAGCTTCGTGTCCTCGATTGATCTTTCGCGCCAGGAACCATCATGTTGGAAACCCAACAACCAATATGAGCCTCTCGTTTTGTTTGTAAACTATGTATGTGGGCATAGTTGCTATGCTCGCTAAGATTAATATATTTATTTACGAAATGTTTTCAACACTATGCACTGGTTATAGTATTAAAAGAGGATTTTCATGTATTAAAGCATTATTGGTTATCATAAGACAAAACTCGCCCATCTGGTGTGCGCTTGCATTGTGTGATATGGGACGAGCTTATGATAGCATCATTTTCCAAAGTTATTGCGGATTTTT
The DNA here is from genome assembly GCA_030737875.1 of Allium sativum. Classification (NCBI taxonomy): domain Eukaryota; kingdom Viridiplantae; phylum Streptophyta; class Magnoliopsida; order Asparagales; family Amaryllidaceae; genus Allium; species Allium sativum. The sequence goes on from CM060910.1 coordinate 464,115,817, forward strand.
GTGCATGGGAATTCATATGAAGTAAATCCGTTCCGCGTTAGCGGCGTGGTCCGGTGAATTTTCCCAACTTTAAAATAAACCCAAAATAATAACTGTTTTGAGTTCTTACACTAGTCCCACGACTGACCTGGAGTTATTGTTTCCCGCCAAAACACTAGGTGCTTATAATTTTGCACGGGAAGCTAGTAGTTTAGTTTGCAAGTTTATCTTCAGAGTGGGATTCAGATCTGGAGCTAGCGCTTTATTTTGGTTTTCTTCTTCCGTTGTGAGCATATTTGTTTCAGATAAGTTTATGCGTACTCTGATTCTTTGTAACTCTGATGTAAAATTCTTGTAATGAAATGAAAAGTTCTGTTGTTTGTGTTTAAATCTGTTAATACCCATAACCGTCTGTCTTTATGAATGATTTAAGTTGGTTTAATTACCGACGAGAATTGGGCAAAAAGGCGGGTCCTCATCTGCATTTGCCATAAACCATTTGTTAGCATGTTGTCCATCACTATCGCTCTCACTTTCTGAAGAAGGTGAGGAGTCATTGTCATACCATGTTACTTTAAACGATTTTTTCTTTCTGAAAATTTCAAACTTATTTTTATTTTTGTCATTTTCCAGCTTAGGCCAGTCTTTCTTTATATGCCCGAACTGATCACACTCAAAGCATTCATAGATGATTAATTTGATGAATTAGATTTCCCACCTTTTTAAAACTTGGTCATCTTTTGAAACTTTTTGAATTTGTTGGCATTCATAGATGATTAATTTGATGAATTAGATTTCCCACCTTTTTAAAACTTGGTCATCTTTTGAAACTTTTTGAATTTGTTGTGGTTCATTGCGATGTACAATATTTCTTTTTCATCTAAATCTGAGTCTTCTTTATTAGCTTGGAACGCTATGTTTTCTTCTCCGTGTTTTGTTCTTTTCTAGCAGGCAAAGTAGCTTCTCAGGTCCTTAAGTTTCCTATCAATTCTTTAACTTTGAGTATTGAAAGATCATTGGCCTCTTCTATAGCTAATACTTTTCTCTCATACTCAGATGTTAAAGAATTGAGTATTCGAGATACTAAATCAAATTAAGTAATTTTAACTCCTAGTCTCATTAGATCATGTTGAATAGTTTGAAACCTATAATACATATCAACAATAGATTCATTTTGTTTCAATTTAAATGATGAAAATTGATTTTGTAAAACCGAAATTTTACTTTGCTTAGCTTTGTTTATACTTTCATTTGTTACTTGTAAGGTATGCCAAATATCATATGCAGTCTTACATAACATGACTCATCAAAATTCATTCTTACCTAAAGAGCAAAACAAAACATTCATGACTTTTACATTATTTGAAGCTAAGGTATTTTGTGCATTGGTCCATGTAATCAAAGCAGTGGTAGGTGCCTCGTATTTACTTTGAGTAGCGGGCTAGATTTATAAACTGTTAGCTTCCATAAATATTTGCATACAGGTTAAACAATATGCGTAGTTAGAGCCATAAAAAAGTGAGGGACGCGTGGTAGATTGACCTTCTTGAAATATACTTGCCATATTAGTGTGATACAAATACTTGTTACTATACTTTGATCAAATCTTGCTCTGATACAAACTGAAAGTCTACGGGGATGGATCAAGTAGTGTATATGCAAGTATATATGCAACTAAATAAGATATAACTAGATCAATATAGTATAAGTAAATATAGAATGAGCACACCAGAATTTTTTATAATGGTTCGAACCTTCGTCCTACGTCTAGTCCGGAAGCTCAACTTCGGCTTTCTAACTACCAGAACAACTCTCTCTTCGCCCGGAGGAATAAACTTCCAATAAAGAAGTTTTCTTGACAAGTATGTTTTCTTGATAATACTCATTTTGTCTTAATAGTACAAACTCTCTTATAATGTCCTTGAAGTATTATGTGATATGAAGTTCTTGATGTATAGAAGTGATAAATGATTGCTTTTTGAATGCTTTTCAAAGATCAAAGAAAATGCAGAGAATATAGAAAAAAAATCAGTGAGATAAGTTAGTCAAATCTCTTTTGCTCAAGTATATTTATACGAATCGAGGAGTTTAATTAAACAGAAATGTTCTTTAAACTAAACTTTTCATTTTAAAGGTTGCATCTCTTGAAGGAGGAAGAAGTATAGATGCAACTCTTCACTTTGAGAAAAAAAACCTTTTCATAATTTTTGGCCCGTTACTCAGCTCAGACATCTGTCGCTTATGACAGACATTTATGCTGGTATTCTGGAAATTTTCCAAGTCTCAGCTCAGACGATTGACATAAGGTTCAAATGTCTGTGTTGTCATTTTCGAAATTTCCAGAGTACAGTAACAGATTTTGAAATAAGCATCATACATCTAACACATGCACAGTGTTGTTTTATGGATTTATTTCTATTATAAACACTATTATGTATGTGAAAATTCTTCAAGGAGATGGTACAATTTATCTACTAAGATTTTATAGTAGACATTACGTAATATTGTGAAGCTTCTTTTTCTTGTCTTCAAGTCCCTGAATATATGTTTGTATATCATAGATAACCTGCACACATAAATGAACTATATTGTATATAATGATTATATAATTATTGTCATTAAAACCATACAATGGAGTTTCTAACATCAAGCTGTGTGAAGACTCAAAGGCAAGTGAAGGAATCAGAATACTGACACGGCTTTAGGAGGTTATACCAACCTACGTGTCGGTATACAGGCTGAACCAAATTCTTATCTTTTGAAATTCAAGTGTTCGTGACTCCTGCGACTTTGTACAAGCTACTCCAAGTTTTTCTAAGTTCATACTCAAGAACTTCAGTAACCAAAAAACTAAAGTGTGACTGCATTTCCAACAGGCGGGTCAACATCTTGCCCTCCCAGAACATGTCTTTCGATGGAAGACATGTTATAAGTAATCTAGAATCCAGATATCCGAGAGTTATAGTCCAAGAGAAATCTAGATATAAATTCAATCACCAAAGATTAGAAATCAAGAAAAACATGATCACGCTGGATTATATTTATAGAAAACCAAAGTTAGGAATCCAATAGAATACCATGATTTTTCTGGATCATACAATAAGTGAAAATCGAATCCCAGAAATTCAAGTACCCAGAAACCCATAAAAATCTCATTAATCCGAGAAATCCGCAGCCTCGCTTGGCCTAGCCAATGCGAGTATAATCCATACCTATGAAAACCAAATGAACTCCTTTGCCAAGTCGTGACAAAACAATTCACATCTAATCGAGTATAGTCCATACTTGAGCCATGACCGAGCGATCTTGCCAAGTCTTAATAATACAGTCTATCCTTAACCGAGTATAGTCCATACCCGAGACATAACTGATTGATCTTGACAAATTCTAACAAGACAATCCAAATCTCATCGAGTACAGTCCATACTCGAGCCCTGACTGGGTGATTTTGCTTAGTCTTGATAAGACAACCCAATTATTCCTCTTAGGTATAGTCTGTGCTCGGGAACCAGTTTATTAAAGTTCCAGACTATTACAAAACCAAAATCAGATTCAATGGTTCATCATTGGGTACAGAGCGTGCATAGGGGTTAAATCCTAGTCCCGTACATGGGTGAACAACTTAGTTTTTTTTAATTACAGATTCATTATTCGAGAAGGTGGACGATTTATTGTCGAGCACAAGGCATGCTTAGGAACTAAATGCTAATCCCGTACAAGAGTAGGCCGACGTAACCATCCAAAACTGAAATCCATAAAAACCCAAAATCCAAAAGTCGAGAATCCGTTATCCAAAGAGAAATCTTGGTCAGTTGGTGGCCAATCCACTCGAGCTAAGTCCTGGCTTGCTTCTATTTCGAGGGAGCGCCTATTCTACTACTACTACTGCCTGATTACCAACATATTTTGCCAAATTGCCACGTCTGACATGCACCTCAATCATCTCCCGCAAATAGCAGCATTCGTTTGTATTATGACTATCCAGGTCATGAAACAATCCAGCTTTCCAGATTCCCTTTCCTTCTGCGTTGGCTCCCTGGAAGGCTTTTTAAAGGGAGAAAGCTCATGAATATTCAAGTGAATATCATTCAAGGGTGAGCAATATTCGGTTCAAACCGAATTAACCGACCAAACCAGTTCATTTCGGTTGGTTCGGTTTTAAAATTAAATCGATTTTGAATTTGGTTTGTAAAATATACTTTTTAGTTATCTATTTAACCGAATTAACCGAACTTTAATTTATTATCTAATTTTACGGTGTTTTAGTACTTAAATAATTAGTTTAGCGATAAAATACAAAGACATGTGTTGCAAATAGGTCAAATTTTATAATAAAGATAAAATTTACTAAATAAAATTTCTTCAAACATGAATTTATGCTTCACTTTAAGTGAATTCATCATTTAAATATCAACACATCCTTCAAGTTCGGTTAAATCGGTTACCGACCAAATTAACTGAAATTAATTTGGTTTGGTTTGAAAAAAGATTCGATTTCAATTCAGTTTTAGTATTTTTACCTTAAAACCAACCAAACCGACTGAATGCTCACCCTTAAAATTGAGTTCCGTATACGTAGAGAATCCGGGATCTCTCCGTAGGTGAGCATTCCAACATTTTTCGTTGAGCGCTTTTCCTTTTCCAAACTCGGACGATCCTCCATCCTTAATAGTGTTGATTCAAGAGTTCCTTTGTCAACCCTCGCATCCTCCTCCCATAGAAATCTTCCTGCTTTATAATTAAATTCTCTAAGGTCCCTCGGAGGATCCCTCTGCGGGTAGATCTTAAAGTCTGTTCCATCCAAGGTTCCAAAGACAACAGCCATGAGCACCCTAGATGGTTCCAGTCAATCTACCGACGTCACAGTTGCATTATACATTTGCAGAAAAGAGGCAGAGTTTCTCCAATCCTCTACTTGATAGTTGTGAGGGTCATAAAAATTTGGATCGAGAGATGTGGACCCTGAACTATTCAATAAACCTTACGACCAAAGAATTGCAGTTGCCTATCGATTCCGACTCCAGTTGCCTAAACCATTTTGCAGCAATATACGTGAGGGAGAGTGGAAAGCATTTAGCTATTATATTATCCAACGCTGGTTGTACTTTCATATGGTGCATGCAGTACATTATATGAACAGTAGGATCTTTCCTATCGCCATAATCTTCCAGAACGAATAAGTTAAAATCTTGGGGGTTCCATGAGTTCCTGATGACCTGAGTGATGGACTGCGATTAACATTCCCCAAATTTGAATGGGACATCCCACCTTGAGTGGATGAATCACATCCACGATTCGATTCCCCTCGTCGAGGAATTGCCTCCAATCATCCAAACCTACGCTAGTTCCCCGGTGTCCAAATCAGCAAGAATGGTATGCCTTTCCACAATAGCTATGTTCGGTTCAACCATGCCCCCCGGTTCGGCACCAAACTGAGTCCCCTGCTCCAAGTTAACTCCATTTCCATCCAAATCTGAGTGTTCGCATGCATTTACCAATCCACCAGTACATAGGTATAAAGCGTGACGAGATTGGGTGTCATGAGCCAATCCAACGTTATTGGGGGAGTTGCTTCTGGTGGAACTGACGCAGTATCGACTCAGGGCAAATGTAGGAGAACTACACCCGACCCTGGTTCTGATCCTTTATGTCACGCTCCAGGGGTTTCCCCGACGAATGTTCCTTGACTTTCTGGCCTTTGGAACTCTTCCATCCTCGAGAAGAAGTTATTCATCGTCTCCTCCTACCATATAAGGAGTTCATCATGTCGTTCCATGCAGGATTATAGTTACTAAATAAATCCGTCCATCTTTTCCTGGTCCAAGTAGTTCTCCAACAAAGGAAGTCTCATGACTTCCCTTAGTTCCTACACTTCTAGCCTACACGCTAGCATCTACTTATTTATTGCTAATACCTCGACAAATCCAAATCCTCAGAGCTAGAAAGATAGTTGCCATCACCCCTTTCTAACGCGCCAAAATGTTGACTCAAAAATTATTTCTTTCAATTTCAACACACAAATCCAAGTAATGTCACAGAAAATGCAAAAAAAGTAAAGAAACACACAAATTTATAGCGGTTCGGCAAATCCTTCCTACATTAAAAACATATTTTGTTATTTACTGTCCATATACAATTATTAGGATGCCATTTTTTATAATGGTAAATATATAATGAATTTGTTCATACATGATCGATTTAAATTTAAATTAATTAAGGAAAGCAAATTCATCATGTCTATCTAAATAAGAAAAATTCAATTTATATGATAATAACCTTACGTACCAAAGGCATTAATTGAGCTATTTATACAATAATATTAGAAAACTCATCATACTAAAAAATCGAGAATCAAAACCAAATATTGAAAGAAAAACGAATTTTGATAAAGATAATATGTAGCTTAGAATTAAAGGAAAAAAAATAACTTCAACGATGCAAGATGGAACAAAAAGCACATAGATTTTGCCTGAGAAAAGTTGAGATTTCAAAGCATGGAACAAAGAGTTAGTTGTAATGTATTCATCAAATTTTGATTTTATTTTTTTGATTTATTATTTTTTTAGAAGAAAATGAATTAGGGAGATACGAGGCATAAAATATTGTTTGTGGGCAGAGAATATGTTGTTAAAGCCATGAAAGTAAGGATAGGAGAAAATTAAATGTTTGATCACAGAAGTGAATTTGAGAGAAATCATAGTAATAAATTAATCCAAATAGCTAAAAGGAAAATGCGACCTTTTGATTTTCCAAAATATTTGATCAGAGGAGTAAATTGAGAGAAAGCATAGTAATAAATTAATCCGAATAACTAAAAGGAATGTGCGACCCTTTTGAATTTTCAAAATAAATTAATAGCGCTAACATTTATTTTAGAAGTAATGAACATAATGATTTTTCTAGAAATAATAAGCCATAAGTATATAATTTAAGATTAACTGAGAAGTAGATAATACTAATTGCATCATATATATATATATATATAGACACACACACAAAATAGATACATGTGTATGAATATAGAAATGAAAGCGTTGAATATTAAATGTTGAAATTATATTTAATGGAGTAGTGTTAAGAAGGAAAAAATGAGGAGTGAATCTATGAAAAAAAAGTGATTAAGTACAAAAAAAAATAAAATTAATCATTTTTACTTTATGTACATAATAAAATTAATAATACGAATGATAAAGAAGCATTCAATTAATAATAATTGTAGTAAGTACGTGAAAAAGATTTGGAGAATGTAAGCTATTAACATTAATCGGAGATTCTTCAAATTATGAATATCTAAAAGTTGGTGGAATGTACGTTACCGTACAAAACCAAGACATGCACATGTATAAACTCTTTTTTCTACCATGGATTTATTTCTTTTGACACATGTTAGGTGTAATGATTTTTTTGAAAGAAACAGAACTGGAAATTTTTAGAGGAATATTTAGCTTTCATATAATATAATATATAGCACAACATTTTATTTTACATATGTGACCTAAATGTTGAAATATTCCAACGCTAGAAAGATGGATACAGTATCAAAATTTTAGATATAACAAATGGTTTACTCACCACGAACCAGGCTTGGATGACCAGCTTGAAATATCCAACCAATTTTGTTTGAAATTTGACTTTTTAGTAATGGGTTCATATCCATGTTTAAAGTTGTTCAAACAGAAAGATCCTCAGTTATTTTTAACAAATTACATTCTTCCCTATATCATGAGTGATCTACATGCGAATACGAACAGTTAATATTACTTCATTTTGTGAGGTAATATTAGAAATGACTTAGATGACATAATATATCCCCTTATTATCACATTTTTGACAGTGGGCTGAAAATATTGTAATTAGCTTAACAAGGTATGTAGCAAATTAACAACGTACGTCATACGGGTAAATCATTCAAGCTTATCATTCGTTCGCACAAAACACACACCATAAATTGATTGAATAATGCATTATGCTAAGCCTCTTATGGTACATCTAAATATATTTTATATTAACATGGAAGTAATAATATAAAAGACATTTTCACTCAAAAAGCCTCCTATGCTACATCTAAATTTATTTTATATTAACATGGAAGTAGTGATAAATTGAGATTTTCATTCAAATTTTTAGCTTAGTTACTAAGTTTTAAAGCAACAAATTTCTAAATTAAAAATTAGTTTTAAGGAAAAAGTTGAAAAGATATTAATTTACTATTTTCAATTATAAAAAAACAATGACAAACGTGACAAACATCCTTGTCTTGATTGGATAAAGCATTGGAGCAAGATATAAGAGGTCATGCCTTCGATTTTAGTCATTCTGAACATTTTAACAGTGTACAAAAGATTATATATTTTTCAGTGTGTAAGGTGCTATCCATCCATCTTGGCGGCTAGCCGTGAGTGAACCTTTATTTCTACGGTACAAATGCTATGACATAATATTATTTGTAATTTCTTTTGTTCCTTCTTACATTGGAGTTATATCAAATCTATCACTCAGTTGCTGATCAGTTACAAATTTACAAAATTGGAAATAATGAAAATTATAGAGCATGCGTATAAATAAAGGTAGAGAAAACAATTTTTCTTTACTTAATTGCAGGATTAAACATTCAGCTGGGTTTTTAATGTAAAATTTATCTAACTACTAAGTCAATAATAAAATGCATTTGATTTACCTTTTTTAGTTTTAGAAATTAACTGTAAGACGTGTTTGGTTTATTTTATTTTTAGTTTTGTGCTTTTGCATATAACAAAGTGCACATGATGAATATATATCGTGAAGAATGATTTTTTTTTTTTTTTTAAGAAAACAAAGTAAAGACATAAAACAGAAGAAAAAAATATTGGAAAACAATAGGACGTAAGACAGTTTATCTTTCGTTGTTTCTTCAACTTCTCAGCCTTTTCTTTCATATTCTTTTAATCTCACTTCATCGTACATTCTGTTCTCATTTTTGTAATTAATATTGAAAACTCAAAATAAAAAAAATAAAAAATAAACCAAACAGCACCTTTAAACCTTGAGTCGTTGCAATAAGGTTATCCAAACGATGGTCTATATTAGCAAAACACTTTTTTTTTTTTTTAGAGCCGATCGGTTTTTAAAGTGATCCGTAACACTTTCCATTACAACAAATAATGAGCACAAGAGAGAACAGAAGATAGACAGATTGCCTATTTGCTATTTTGATTTGAAGTGTCAGGACACTATACATGTAAATCTATGAGCTCGGCTAAATTGCCAAGACTACTAAGTGTGTTCAGGGAAGCTAGTCCCCATCAGCATCACTTGGTGGAATCACACGCTTAATGTCAGAAAGGAGAGAAAGAAGAATCAGGACATAGAGAGGCGATTTGCTTGGAATAAAGATAACGTCTATCCCAAGAAGCATCACTCATCGGCTTAACATTGTTAATAGTTAATACCATGCTCTCCCACAATAGCCAAAGCCAGATCTTCCCATCAACATGATACAATAATTTTCTAACTTCACCCTCATCTTCTGCATACATGTAATAACTTTCAGTACTCGGACTATATCTCGTTACCGAACTAGCGTGAATCCAGGTTAGCTTACCGTGACTCCAACAGAAAGGCTGCTCATGAACATAGTCACCTAAGGGTGGATTCAGAGTAATAACTTCTACCATGGGATCATGATCATCCACAGCAAGAGGATTAGACAGAGCCTTGGGATTCTGGACCCATTTCAAGTTAGGCTTAAGAAGTCGAAACTTGACATCAGAGACTACAACAGAAGAGCATGATTCAATAGTGTGACCAAACACTATAAAAAAACTTGCACACTGAGACTGAAAGGTAAAAACTGAAATTTTTCGATCTTTAACTAATAATTGATTAATGTGATTCTTTTGTTTGGTCTAGTCTAACGGCTACATTTTGTAATCCAAGTGATGTAGTTCAGGGTGGTTGTTAAATGTTAAGTAATCTCATATTTAAAGAGACGATAATTACTTTACCCACTATTTACTTCTCCCACGTTCTGCTTCCACTGTTCCACATCACTATTTACCTATCCATACCTGGCTCCGCCACCATCAACTCCCACCATCTTCACAGCTACTCAAATCATGGTCACCGTACTTGCCTAAATCCTCTGATAATCAGAGCTAAACCCACAGCCCAAGATGTGATCACCGACTACTTACTCCTACAGCCACATCACTTGAAAGTATGAGGCCAACCTGATTTAGAGGTGAGAGGGATCTCAAGAGAAAGAAAATAAAAAAATGAAGCTGAGGCTACCTACTGTGCAGATTCTGGGTAAGGTGATGAAAAATGAGTAAAGCAGGAAGGGGAACATGCGTTGTGAGGGAAAGAACCAAGCTTTAGAGACACTGAAAGTCACTTTAAAGTAAGCCTACAGTAAAAACAGCACTCTTCGGAAAAAAATTAAATCTTCGTCGCAAATTAACGTTGAAATTTACGAAGTCCCAGCGAACCGATGTAAGGGGTAGCAACACATGCTAAATAAGACTGGAAAAGCAGAGAATGGTATCAGCTCGATACCTTTTTGGGTTTCAATTAGGTTATACGTTGCTAGATTGGCTTTGTAATAGAAATTAACTTTTTAGTTAATATGCAGTGTATCTTGCAAAATTCGCTCTGTAATGGAAATGAATTTGTATCGATGCGAAATCGATCAATTATCACACTGAATTCATTTGTTTCTGACAATATATTATGTTGTAAAAAAAGGTAAATTATGTTTGTGCATATTGCATTATTCTATTTATTCATATTTGTTTAAGATTTCACAGAACTTGAAATTTAAAATGAAATTGTTCGATAGACACGTTTGATCTATAAATCGTACAAAGTTTGAGACTGATCAAAGACCACATCTCAGTCTTAAAAATTCAGTCTCTGCAAATACTTAAGACTAAATTTTAGTTTTAGTTTTTAAGATTGAAAATTCAGTCATAAATAAATTTTGAGACTTTGACATTTAAAGACTGAAATTTCAGTTTTAAATATATCTTTAAAATTTACGTTCTGCCCGAACTGTTCTATTAAAAACTGAAACTTTCAGTCTTTAATTCAATATTTTTTTGTATTGAAAAGAATTACACTTATAGCAGATGTCTGGACACCGATTGTATTGTACATCAACATCAACGTCAAACCCTTCTACTAATGTTATTTGGAGCTTACTAGGAAGAGGCTTCATAGGAAAGATCTCGATTAGAGCTCTAGCATACTTAAGACTCTTCCTAGCCAGTGTTAGAATCAATGCAACGTAGCTTGATGATCGGGCTAGCCAACCAATTCAACCCGATAAGAGGTTGAAGAAATGAAGGTATGTTTGTTAAGGTGGCTCAAACAGGGATTGATTGGATTTTCTCAGTAGCCTTACCGACCGTGACACTCCAAGGCATTAAAATGAAGGGTTTAACCTCGACAACTAGAGGATCCCTCTCTACAACACCCAACTTGTCGTTCGGATTGGAGAATTTTAGATAAAACATTGAATCAAAAAATTGAACGTGTAGCTTTCCTCTCAATCTCCAATACCGATTACAATGTTCGCGGATCACCTGATAAGGGGGTAGAGTCCAGGAAAAAGCGGACTAAGTGGACCAGTGATCTTCTCTAACAGGATGAATAGCTGCCGACATTACACTACAACCACGAACTACCGTGGTATTAAATGATTCTTATGGACTGTATTTGCATGCTACCTTGGGCAGGCTTGAAAACAGTGAAGTCCAGCGTGGAAGCACAGAAAGTGCCACAGCAGGTGGAACTGCAGCAAAGATATCAGCAGAGTGCTGAACATTATTGTCTCCGGCAAAGGATCGAACATCTTGCGCGCATTGTTTTTCCCTCTGGTTACCAGCGCTAGCACGTCTAGTGATTTCCATCCCAACTTCACCGCATTCAACATTTGCCAACACAGGTGATAATTCATCTCCCAAGTCATCCTGGATGATACCCAAAGTTGGCCAAGGAATACTTGTCGAACTCGGTTCGACAGAAGCAGCTATCATAGATGGCACTCGACCAGCAGGCAGGTCAGAGACAGGGGATTGCATGTCCTCGGTTATTTCAGATGAAAGGTAGACGGGGAGGAAAAATAATATCGCTAACAGGACCATTAACGAAGAGGCATTTTTATCAAAATAAATTTTACATGTTAATGTATTTGCAAAGCACCATTTTCATCCTGCGTTATGTGTGGGTATTTCTTCGTTGCTAGTCTCATATGTGTTATGCTCTTCTCTTTGACTTCTCGTGTTGTTTTATGCATGCAGAATTGCTGTAAGGCCCGAAATTTCTAAGAAACATACATGCAAAAACTGAATCAATGTTTTAATCCTGCACCTCTTTTTTCTGGCCTTCCAGCAGATCACGCGTAACTAATAAATAAAAATGTCAACCAACCAATATCCAATGTTTTTGGTTGTACATGTATATACTACGTCATTGACTATCAAACTTTGCCGCTTTTTTTCTCAATCGGCCGTAAACTATAATGTATGTAAATTATCCACAGATTCAACGATAATTGTGTTCATCTTTGAAATCATACAATTAAAATGTCCCACCACACCAGTCAAATTATTTGTGATAAAATGTTAACATGCTACTGTAATTGTTGGAAAACAATGGTTGTGTCACGTACTTCGTCGCTCTTTTGAAGACGATTTGGCGATCTGATCAAAGGTGCAAATCAGTCGTTCTCAATCACCAACGCATTTAGGATAAAACAACATCGAATAATAATAACCGATTTGCTACCGTCATAAGCTTCCAGAACGAATAAGTAAATCAATAGCATATGTACGGGTATATGCCAAATTAATAGGGTATATGCCAAATTAATAGCATATATACGGGTAAATCATGCAAGTTTATTGCTTGAAGGCACAAAACACACACCACAAATTGTCCTTTATGCTACATCTAAATATTTGTATTGACATGGTAGTAATTAGGAATGGCAATATAACAGGATTAAGGTCCAAACTCGATTGAACCACCACTGTTTTGATCAGTTTAAACATGTTATGTTGAATATTCGGAGCAGATAGCTCCACGATCCACTTTTTAGAGACTCAGATCTAGCATCGGGTCAGAGCACGATCGACCCACCCCAACTCAAACTGCATGATAGAATCATCATGAAAATGCTTTATTACTATATTGATTACTTATTAATTTTTTGGGTATTAGCGATTGTTGCATGATTGTTATATGATTCCAATAACTAAGTCGTAATTTTTTTTATAGCATTATGTTGCATCAACGATAGTTATACAATAATAAATGCATATCTTTTAGACGATTATTGCATGACTCATTTTTATTAAATTCTTTTATCATTGCAAGCTCATTGTTATTTGTATTTAATTTATTATTTTATAATAAAAATATATAAATAAATATGTATAAATTAGTACATAATTTCATCTGGTTATGGGACGAGTTGAGTCTACCATAATCCGCATGGGTTTTAGTTTTAGGGCAACTGGGTCTACAGAGCAAATTCATGACAGGGTTCAATAACCCGATGTGAATATAAGGCACAGAAAATCATCAAAACCCACCTCATTACCTTCCCCAGAATTAATGATATAAAGGACATTTTCACTCAAAAAACCTTCCATGCACATCTCTCTCTCTCTCTCTCTCTATATATATATATATAATACTAACACAGAAATAACGCTATAAAGGAAATATTAATTCAAATGGATTTTTGGCTCTGTATAGTAAGTTTTCAGAGCAACCATTCTTTAAAAAAAAAAAAAATAAGTTTTAAGGAAAAAAATTAGCAAAAGATAAATGAACAGTTATATAAGAATAACGATAAATGAATTTATCATTTTCATGTATAGTTAAAAATAATGAATTTGTCATGTTTCTGTAAATTATACTCAAAGCTAATTATTTAGAAGGGTTGTAATTAATATTTATTATGATGAAATGAGAAATATTTTAACATAATTTCCAATTATATAAATTTAAATTTATTATCAGCTCATATCTAACTTACCATTTTGAACATTTTAACAGTGTGCATAAGTTTATATATTTTTCAGTGTCTACAGTGCTATCCATCCATCTTGGCGGCTGACCTTGCATAAGATTCCCATGCATGCACCTGATCAAGAACATATCAGTTTTATCACCAACCTTGGATTGTACTGCTACATGGTGATGCCTTTTGGATTGAAGAATGTTGGGGCAACGTATCGGCACTTAGTGAATCATATATTCTATAACCAGATTGGAAAGTCTGTGGAGGTGTACGTAGATATATGTTGGTGAAATCGAAAAAGTCTTCCGATCACACGATTGATTTAGCAGAGATGTTTAATAACCTCGACGCTATGGAATGAAGCTTAACCCATTGTGGTGCTCTTTCGGAGTTGTATTAGGAAAGTTCCTTGGCTTCATCGTTAGCTCACGTGGAATCGAAATCAATCCCACTTAAATAGCAGCAAAAATAAACACTAGTGAGCAGTAGAAGATCAAAGATGTACAAAGCCTAGCAAGAAGGTAGCAGCACTGAGTAAATTTATCTTCAGGGCCACCGAACGAGGAAAGCGCAACTTCAAATGGACCCCAGACAGTGTTGAAGCCTTCCAAAACATGCTGAGTCATTTAGAAAGACCCCCGATACTGTCTAAACCAATGGATCATGAAGACTTGTACATATATTTAGAAGTGTAATCGCATGCAATTAGTTTAGCACTTGTACGTGAGGAAGATAGAGTTTAGAGACCAATGTACTATATGAGCAGGAAGTTAGTTGCGGCAAAGTGCAACTATCCAAAGATTGAAAAGCTCGCTTATAGCTTACTGATCGCCTCAAGAAAGCTTCGCCATTGCTTTCTAGCTCATCCGATTATGGTATACACTGATCATCCACTACGATAGGTCCTACAATGACCTGAGGCACCAGGAAGATTGCTCAAATGGAACATCGAGCTAAGTCAGTTTAATCTTAACTTCCTCCCAAGGAAATCGATACGAGTGCAAGCATTTGCCGACTTCATTGTTGAATTCACCATTCCCGAAGAGGACGTGCTAGATAAAGAAGGTAGCCCCCCAGAATGGAACATGGAATCAAGCACCTGGAAGCTGTACACAGACGTTGCTAAGAATGATTGACGGTCTGGTGTCGGAGTCGTACTAACGACTCCTAAAGGACGGTCAATTTATTATGCCTTGCGATTGAATTTTTCTGCTACTAACAACGATTCTGAATACGAGGCCCTGATCGCTGGGTTGAATCTCGCTAAGGAATCGGGAGTAAAGGCGTTGATTATCTTTTGTGACTCTCAGATTGTTATTTGTAAGGTTCAGAAGCAATTCCGAGCAAAAGGACCGCGACTTGTAGCCTACCTAGAAAAAGTCGAGGAGCTATTGGATGGCCTAGAACACTACAGCATATCTCATATTCCACGAACCGAGAATCGAAAAGCGGATAAGTTGGTCAAGTTAACAAGCTCCGACAATACAGAGGAGATGGATGTGGTCCTAATTGAGACACTAGGTACTTTGAGCATTGATCAGATGGAAGTTGATCCGGTGTTGGAGATCAAGCCGGAGAGAGAGAGAGAGTCATGGATGACCCCGATAAAGAATTTTCCATATAATGAAGCACTCCAAAAAAAACGTGAGAGGCGTGCCATCGTCTATAAAGCTTCAAGATATGTTATGCAGGGTGACATTCTCTATCGGTGGAGATTTTCAGACCCGTTACTTCGGTACATAGCACATGATGACGTCAAGCGTGTGTTGAGAGAAATGCACGAAGGCGAATGTGGAGACCACACCGGAGGACATACTTTGGCTAAGAAGATATTATGGTACAACTACTTTTGGCCTACTATAATTCGGGATGCAGCCGACCGCTCACGATGTTACGATAGGTGCCAAAACTTCGCAAAAATTCCCAGGGAACCCTCCAGCTAGCTCACCTCAATGGTGAGCCTATGGACATTCGCTGTATGGGGGATTGACATCATCAGAAGCCTCTCAATCGCCTAAGGCAAAACAAAATACGCAATCGTGGTAATGGACTACTTTTCAAAAATGGGCAGAAGCTGAACCATTGACGTGTTCATGACGGAACGGGTGATTAATATCATTGTCAGAAATATCATTTTCCGATTTGGGATCCCTATAGTCATCATAATTGACAACGGAACTCAGTTCGACAACACGAAGTTAATTGATTTCTGTCAAAGATACCGCATTGATAAAAAGATACACCGCCGTGGCGCATCTGTAATCGAATGGGAAAGTAGAAGTAGTGAACAAAATCACCAAGTCCATTCTAAAGAAGTGATTGGAATGAGCAAAATCAATGTGGGTCGATGAATTGCCTCTGGCCATATGGGACTTTAGAACGACCTACAAGTCGTTGACTGGCCACACTCCCTTCTCATTGTCATTCAGATCAGAAGTTTTCATTCCAGTAGATTTGGAAGTTCCCTCACATAGAACAATATACTATGATCTGTTTACAAATAAAGCACTTCTTCTTGAATCCATGGACATGATCGAAGAGAAGAGAGATGAAGCGGACTTACATGCCTCGAGGCACAAACACCAAGTTGCTCGATATTACAACAAGGAAGTTCGACCCAGAAACTTTGGGCCTGGCGACCAAGTATTGAAGCGTGTCTTCCCGGCCCCCATTTTCCTGGGCCCAAAATGGGAAGGACCATATGCCATCCAGTGTAGGCTTGATAAAGGAGCTTTCAAGATAACGACCGTTGATGGCAATAACGTCCCCAGAGGGTGGAATGCCCAGCATCTGCGGCACTACCTGACTAGATCTTGTATTGATTCTTTTGTTTTTTAAACTATGTAAAAAGGCACGACTTGCCTGAAAAATTCTAGTTGATATAAAAAAAAGATTATAAAGTGGACATAGGCTATGATTTTCCAAATCACTATAAAAATATCATGTATAATTTACCTTTCCTGCACTTATTTTTCTTTGTGCCCTGTGATATGTTTGACAATAGATCCATGATTCGATGTAATGATCTGATCACATGGTACCGAACCTACAAATAAGGGATGATTCACACCTTTATGATGCTCGCTCACCCCCATTAGGACAAGCAGACTTAAACCCATGGCCGATCGCAGTGTGATTGGCCAACTTCGAGCTCAATATTAACACCCGATGTAGTGGCCCTCACTCTATGAACAAAAATGAGGATCTAACACCGAACATCACACCAACTCCATCCCATGATTCATGTGTGATACGACCGCTTATCTAACGAGCTTCATACGCCAGAGTGAAGCGTAAAATACAAATACAAATCGGGTTCGAAAATGACACTCGAGCCGACAAATTTCCACTCTTGGAAAGAGAGTGTAAAAGGAAAGTCGAGGCAAATGACATGACCGTTCACCTAAAAAACTCAAACTCTCCCGATTCGAGAGTGAGTATAAAAGTAGGCATGATTGATGCACCACGATTAGAGACTGCCCTGACCAGGGAATACGACAGGAGCTTATGAAGGCAAGAAGACTAAGTGCTTAAGGAAATGGGTTCCTACCTCACTGAAGGATTGGGGGAAAGATTGAAAGTTGAGCCCGTACACCCCATGGAAGGATGGGGGCAATTATAATGGCGTATCTATCAATCCTGATCAGGCCCTAGCTAGATAGTTTAACCAAGATTAATTGGGGGTGTACACACATCACACCCCTATGATAGTTGTAATATGATATGATATTTATTACTTAGTTGGTTACAAAAAATTTAATTTGCAGGGATGTTGGATGGAAATCCTGGTTTGATCTGTGATGTTATTGATTGCTTATTACCTAACATAGCAATGTTTTGATTACAAGTACATTCAATTGAGATAGATAATAAACTGGAAAACATATGATATTGCAGGAATACTACTATATTTACCGAATACAAGTTTATACAAGGCAACTGGTCAAAAATGCGAGGGTCGCACTCGCAACAACAACCATAGGCTAGTGGAAAACAAAAAAGAAATTAAGACAACCCTCTACTTAGGCTTAGGGGAATGCATGGCTTCCTTGAGTTCGTTCTTCTCCTCCTTTTCAGCGTCAGTGAGAATACACTTTTTGTTCTTCTTCTTAGAAGGAGGATCTATCATATCAACAGAGTACTTGGAAGACAACTCTCCGGTTATTGATCGAGATGGAATCTTGATGGTTATTTTGCAACCAGGAGGAACTGCTTGGACATGATTGACTGAGATGGACTCTTCTTCTTTTTTGGCCTTTAAGAGCTCCTCAGTTCTTGCTTTCATCTAAGTAAGTGTCAAATTTTCGGTCTCATCTATAGCTCCGATGATAGTAACATCCACATCCTCGTCGTCCTTCTTGCCTTCCATATCCTTCAAAGCGTCAATAACTTCTTTATCTTTTGGAGCTTCAACGCTAGAGACCGCTACGGTCTTGTCAGCGGCCTCTTCCCGTTTCTCTTCCGTCTCACTAGCAAACTTTGTACCTAAAGAATGGGAAACAACAATTATTAACTATGGGGAAAACATTGGCTTTTCAATTGTTTGCTCCATAATACGACGACATGCGATGGTAGCCTTGACAAATTCCGAAGAAAAGGTATATATAACTTCGGTCGATTTGTCTCCGGGTGGCAGAGTAGCTATTTCAATGATAGGAGACAGGAGAGCAGCCTTAAGAATCTCTGGACGTTCGGGATCGTATTCCTCGGTCTCTGCGGCCCCGGGAAAGGAAGAGGAGGAACTGGAGACACCTTCAATGATATTCTTTCCCTTGGCTTGGCGTTTCTCCTCCTCCATAGCTTCTTGAGTTAATTTCCTCCCTTCAGCTAAGCGATCAGGTTCTTCGCCTCTTAAGTATGTTTTCTTCATCCTTTCTTCATCGACGGTCTCAACCTTTAATCGCCTCTTCTCGTTATCGACAGTTTGACCCCTAACATTGACCAGAGTTGTCAGATAATGTTAGCTCCAAGATATGTCTCGAGTCCGAAGCACTTGGGCGAAGAAAGATATCATAAGATCCCCATATTCATCTAACTCTTTCCAGGCATTGGGGAGCTATGCATTGGACTTAGAAACTGATTTAAGAGCGATATTGGCATTCCTTCAGCAAGTACTTCCCTCTCCTCAACCCCTACCAGCCTGGCTTTCAAACTAGCATTTTCCTTTTCTAACTCAGTCTCTTCCAGGCCAAGGCGAGGGAAAGATAGTTTTAATCCAGTACTATCAGAAGTGACATCCTGAACTTGTTTCTTAAGAGTTGTGCTCTCTTGACTGTGATAATCAAGCTCATTAAAATAGCGCTTCTGCAGCTTTGCATGCTACTTCTTATAATTCTCAACATCACGCTGTGCGAGTGCAAGCTGAGCTTGGGCATCCTCAAGTTTTTTTCTGCGGTCTTTTTAGCCGACAAGTCATATTCATCCATTTGTTTTAAGTTGTCAACGTCCTCTAACAGATCCTTTATATTTTTGTAAAGCTTCTAGGAGAACTTACATGTTTCCTAATATTGTTGGTCCATAAAGTCTATTTGAGCCTTGATGGTCGCTGCCCAATTGGAAGGTTCTGACTTCAAGTTTGGAACAAAATGCATATTTCTGAAGTGATAATCTGGGAATTGCCTCTTTAAACCTTTATCCTGGCCTGAGTATCGGAATCGAGTACCATGGGATTTGTTGTTGTAATATCGATGTTCCCGCGCTTAGCTGACATGACAGCTATACTTCTTTTTTTCCTGCTCTTTACCCAAGTCTTTGGCCTTATCTTTTGGATCTGTGTGCTTCTTCAGCGACTTCTCTTGGGAATGAGAGTCTCTCGGAGGGACAAGAGCTATGGAAGGGTATTTATCTCCCCTGTGTTGGCTGTTATATCCCTTGTACTTCTTTGGATCTGAGCAGGCTGGAAAGCGAGAGCGGGAAGATCGATGATGTTGAGACTCATAATGCCTCTTGTCATATCTCCCGCCGCTTTCTCATCGATCTTGTTCAGTATTAGAGCTACATCGTAGTATGCTTGCACGAACATCCCTGAGATTATATCTACGGAGATGCATACCTCCTGCAAGTTAATAGAAACCAGTATTAGAGCCAAGAAGTAATGTAAAACACAGAAGCGATGACGTGCAGTGTTAGTGTAGTGTGTGTCCTAAGTGATCCCCCTGACGGACCAGATCCCGGAGTCGGCCTTATAGGTGTAGTCTCCCCCGCCTTAGCAGGTGTAGTCTCCTCTTTAGAAGTAAGAAAGAAAGAGTTTGTGCAAATATCTTTGGAGGTATCTATTGAGTCGGGCAAAGGAAGTTTTGCCAAGCCTTCAAATATGGGGTCCTCTAGCTGGATATCAAGGGCAAGAGACTTGGTTGGAGACAGTGTTTTAAGAGAAGGCTGGCCTTCAGAAATGAAGTCATATTTTGGATCAGCGTCCCGGGTTTCCTCCCCAATTGGTCTGTTTAGACGTTCTTCATCTTGGATGTGCATCGGGGAAGGACTCTTTAGAAAAGTAGCTCGATCTCGCTCAAGAGTTATCTCCTTATCTCCCGACTGCGATACTTGACCGGAACCCGCAGGCTCTTGGCCTCTTGATCTCTCACCACCTCCCCTCAATTGGGGGCACACTACCGATATCTTCGGGCACGGGAGAAGCTTGAGCTGGGGGCACATATTTATAAGCACAACCTCCATGACTAATACTCCGAATCATATCAAATAGACGGTGCCAGTGAAGAACCTCGCGCACCAAACATTTTCTGCATTCAGGAAGTCCGGATTACCATTGAGCAGACGGCTCAACCAATCTAAATATATCTGGCCCTGGTCTTTTTCGATATTTGGAACTACAAATAAGAGAGAAGGATCAGTGCATTCATTAACATAATTGAAACGGGAACACTAGAATTTGAAGCTTACTTGACTGACGTCATCTCCTAGCACATCCAGCCTATTGTTTAATATAGGAACAGGTTTTACGTCCTAAGCATTGCTATATCCTTCGTTAAAAATCTTTCTCTTTGGCAAAAATTCAAAGTAAACGAAGGAAGGGTTTCCTTTGTACGATGCTTGAAATGATAAAAGAAGTTCACATCCTCGAAAGTGGGTACCATGCCTAAGATTTCCATATATGCTACGTATAACGTGTGCAGATAAGCGTATGCATTAGGATGGAGTTGCATGGGAGCAATCCGCATTCGTCTTAGAAACTCGATGATAAACGATGGAAACGGAGGGATATCTCCCATTGCGCACATCAACCGACTGATGTCCATATACCCCTCCGGAGGGTTGTGGGGTCTGTTCGCACCAGTTGTAACTACGACTTCTTCCCAAGAAATCCTATGCTTCAAACATATCCGCCTGAGTCTAGCTTCATCCGTTGTTGAGATCACAGAACCACTGGGTGCATTTAGAATGACTACTCCTACAAATTCATCAGGAGCTCGATTGTCACCTACTCCTTCCTCTTTTTCGTCCATTGAGACTTCTCCACCAGATGATTTTGCATCCTTATGAAGCTCGACTTCGAAGTCAGAACCTTTACTGTCCCATTCTGAATCTGAGGTTGACGAGATAACATAAAGATTGGGGTTACTGGACAACTCTGGGGCTTTACTCTTACCTGATTCTTAATATCTTGTTTGATATCCTCTCGACATGTTAGTTATACTACCGAAGAAAGATCAATGATTAGAGTATCGTTGCTCGTTCCCCCCTGTGTGTGTACTAGTGTGTGCCAGTGTGTGTAGTATAAAAATAAATAAAGCAGAGAAATCAAGCGATTGATCGATATGTGTTGCGTTGTCAAATAGCCTTATGTCCGTCAAGTCCCAAATGTTCAATCTTGAAGGCTCTATCCTAACTATTTGAAGGTCCTTGAATTGTGATTATCTTTACTTGAGATAAGTATGTGCAGTACAATGAATCAAGGTTGTTGAGGTCATCGCATATGCTTGAATTGTTAGTGAGCTGAAGTGTGTTGGAGTTATGTTGGTTCTGCTAGCATCGGGTTGGATAAGTGGTTTGGGTCGGATGTTGGATGTGGTTCGAAGGGACATTGGGTCGAATTACCTCGACCCGACCTGACTATGTCCACACTCGTTTCTCCAACACCGATCCACACGTCCTCCCGAGCCCTTACAATCATGCTCCATCTCCATTATCAAACCCCTTCTTCCTTCTCACAACAGAAGAAAACCCTATCTCAACTTCTCAACTCCATTTGGGCAAAAGAACCGTCGCTCCACTGTTGCCTCCGGCATCGCCAAGAGGCCGGCACGATTGGCACCTCAATCGACGATGATTCCGGCACTGCCACCGGCAATGATGACACTGGACCCTAGGATTTCGACATATCGATTATGAATGGGGAAGCCGATTGGATCCAAGGGGTCGAATTTGCATAGAAAACTTGATTAAAACAAGAACTTCGTGAATTAATGACTACCTAATTGCCGAATTTTTGCAACTTGTGACGAATTCTTGAAAGGTTGAAAATTAGGGTTTCGGTAGTTCAAGCCTAGTTCGACAATAATAAAGTGAAGAGAGAAAAGTAGAGGGGAGCGGTTTATATATTAAACTCAGAAGAACCTTCATATTCTTTGAATCGATGGTTCGGTCTAAACCATTCCAATGGCCCTATAGCTGAAGAGCTCCGAAGCCTTTCGGTCTAAACACAGTCGCGGGTCAAATGAACTTGACCCGATCCCCTACATGATTTTAGTCCAACAAACTGATAATAGGGGCCTTTTAGATCGAGCAAGTTGGACCCGACCCTACAGCTCAATCGTTGAGGTATGCAAACTCGAATCGTAAGAAATTTAAAGGAGCTGCTAAAGGCCTTGTGCACATACATGTGAAGAAGAAGAACCGATAAAAGAGTATGAACCACTCATATGTTACAAACCTTTTGTGACTCAGCAAAAATTAAGAAATTTACCTGGTAATTTGCTTGGATTCCTGTTGGGAGCTCCAATATGTTTAAACGTAACGAAGATATCGCGGTTTAAGATTGTGTATTTATATTCGACATGTAAAGGTCAATAGATATGACTTAATGAAATGTCAAGGCTCCACAAATGAACACAACCATTAATTATCACCGGTTAGAGAATAGACTGGTTGGCAATTTCAAAGCATGCCTCATCTTGGATAAGACGTACTTTGAGGGGGAAAAATGTTGGTCTACTTTGTGAATAGGCCACACAAAGTCTAGGCACCCTGACTCTGAATACCAGGAGAACAAGAACCAAGGCCCTTCAAAGATGGGAGTTCGAATTGATAAGAATGAAGTACTTCGGATCGGATAGAGAATTTGTATTGGTTAAGCTAACGGGTCGGATCAGGACATTAGGATCGGACGAGTGTCATACACGCATGAAGATTGGGATACACCAAAGGGACGTCGGTTCATGTCGGATCGCACCATACCCAACCCACCTGGATGTGTGAGAGGAATGTTCTAGAATCATTGCTTGGGATCATATCAATCCAAGCCCGACCTGGTCTGCCTGAGTTTGCTGACATGGCATGAGGTTCTATCACCATCAATTCAACTCGGATCGAAAGGAACTCGACCTGATCCCCTCTCTTGCTACCCTGAAGTGGTTACTGAATCAAATGGATCCCTATTCTTTTGCCACCAATATAGGATCGGAGAACACCTATCACCCACGATCCCGAGCACTATCTCCACTCTCCTACGTTCAAATTCAAGATCTCCTCAGAGCCTGCCATGTGGCAATCGACCCGCTCACCCTCCACGCTTATAAATACAAGTTTTGGAGACATTTTAAAGGATCTTTATGACACTCTGGACACTTGAACTTTACCATTATCAATATCTCTTCTTTTATTCAGACCGTACTTTAGATTATTGAGTATAATTCTATATATTCTGAGAGATTATTGATTGTATTTGTAAGATTGAGTGATTATCTGCATTGTACTTGAAATTTATAACTCAATCAAAGAACTATAAAGTGGACGTTGGCTCGTTAACGCCGAACCACTATAAATCCTGCATGTAGGTTGCTTTTTCTCTGCCTTCAGTTCATTATTCCTCAAATTTCTCTACAGATTATAGTCAATTGGGTGTTAGGGAGAAATTTTGATCTAACAAAATCCATGTGTATCTACCGTGTGCATCTACAAATGAAACATAATATTTATACCCATAATCAGTATTTATAGGTGCATGTCCTCACAAATCTGTAGCAACTAGATCAAATGGTTTTGAGTACGTGGTTAAAGATTTGATTGAAGGGTAATTTGTGATGTTTACCCATCTTACAATAAGAGCAGAAATAGGGAACAGTAATATCATCATAAGCAATTTTGTTTTTGCTAAGTATACTTTTGTCTACATTTATACTTGGATGTCCGAGCTTATAATGCCACAAATAAATAATATTTTTACTCTGATTGTTCTGTTCTATCACAGATGCATAACACGATTTCTCTCTTTTGTAGAATTATCTTTTCCTCCAAGATTTATTTTGTACAGTCCATTATCAACATTACCCTGTAAGAGAATATCATTTATTAGCATGTCTTTAATTAATCGGTACTTGGGATAGAATACAAAGTAGACATTATTATCTTTTACAAACTGTGATATACTTATTAGTTTTTTCTTAATTTTAGGTACTCTTAGTAAATTTTGTTGAAATAATTGCCTTTTCCATTTATTACTACATTACTAGTATGAGAAATTGAAATACACTTACTGTCCCCCATGCTTATTGATTGTTTATGTCTGTACTTTTTATTTCCTAGATTAAGATTGTCAAGATTGCTTATCATATGATTTGTTGCCCTTGAATATGGATACCAGTTATCATCTTGAATGTGTTCTACTTTGGTAGTTTCATTATGATTGTAGCCTTATTGTTGTCTGTGCTAGTAGTGTTGTCATGCTGATTTTGTGCCAGATTTGCAGTAGGGTTTGTTCCTTTATGATTATTATCACCTTGATTTGGCACAAAATTTGAGTTATATCTATAATAACATTTAAAAGCAGTATGCCCAATTCTTTCACATATTTGACACTTTGGTTTATTATTGGGGTTCCATCTACCCCTTCCCCTTCCTCTACCATTATAACCCCATCTTTGTCCAGATGAATTGCCTTTGTTGCCTTGACCTTTGACATTGGCAATATAATTAAGCGTGTATATATTCGTTTTCAGGAGATTTCTTATTTTTCTATTCTTACTTCATGTGACTGTTGACATCATCTAGTGGGGGTGTTTCCATTTGTGATGTGATAGCTACCACCACTTCCTCATATTCATCTCCTAATCCATTAAGAAGTGAGAGAACCTATTCAGATTCTTTAATTTTGCTACCCGTTGCATGAAGCATATCACATATGTTTTTTTACTTAAGCAATATATTCCCTCATGCTCATATTTTCTTTCTTGCAGTTTTGCAATTGCCTCTTGTAGAATAATGCTTTAGCTGCTAATTGAGAGTTAAATGTTCTCTCAACAGTTGACTATATGTCATTAGCGGTTTGACATCCTTTTACTTGAGATAATAAATTTGGGCTTATTGAGGAAAGTAGCCAAGCACTTACCAATCTCTCTTGCCTCTAGTACTGATTATATGCCTCATTGCTAATGACTATATTATCTTTATCAATGTCAAACTTTGGAGATATTGGCAGAGTTCAAAGAATACAACCTTCAAGTCCGTAGCCTTGGATGACTATTTCAACTTGGAGTTTCCATAACATGTAGTTGTTCTCGTCCACTCGAACAGTAATGAGTTGGATTTGGGGATTACAACAGTCTTGATCAATTGCTCTGCAGCTTATGTATTAGCGGATGTTGCATAACTTGTTTTAGGTGCAATTGCATGACTCATGATGAAATCGGATTAACAAATCAGGTACGAATTCTGTAAATGGGGTTTTGAATTGAGGATTTCTAGAAATTTGTTGCAGTCTCGAATTTCAATATGATGAAATCTTTCTTATTTTAGTTTTGAAACAAGAAATCCAATTGTTTTTCTTGATTGTGACACATTCTTGAATTTCTTAATCAGTCTCAACAATGCAGTTTCGTTTCCCTGAAGTATCCATTGTAGATTGTTGATGCACCCCTTAATTGATGGCAACGCAAAATAAAAGATAAAATGCACTAATGAGATTAAATCCCAGATGATGCAATGAATCCAAATGATGAGATTTCTCTGATGAACTCAATAAACATGCCTATAATATGATTAATATTTTCAGTTTTACTGAATTAGCTCTGATACCATGTTAGAGTTTGAAGAATTCTGATCAATTGAATTACAGAAATGTAATTGTAGAAGTAATTGAAGAATTGGATATTGTATTATTTCTGAATAATTGTACAAACGATGTGTACATAGTATTTATAGAGTTAGACAGGCAAAATAAAAAGAACGGGATGAATAATCCAAGGCCTATATGTAATGTAACAGATAAAGAAAATAAAAACGGTAAACTATGTACATAATGTTGGAATATGTAAAAGTAATAAGAATGAATATGCTAATATGCTATGGGACTTTACTGCAATTTACATGGCATGTAGACTCTATAAATAGAGGGATTGTTTACATTGTAAATTACACTTGAATCAATAGAATAAAGGCTCTCTCCATAATATCCTCTTCTCTTTATCAACTTCCTAATATCTTCTGTTTTATCTAATGGCTTCTCTTATTTTATTATCTGTTCTATTTTATTTTATAACATGTTATCAACATGTTATTCTATTAGAGCTATTTTTTGATATCTTCTAAATCTACGTATATGGATTTTTCATGTAAGTAATTTTCATTGAGAATTTTTAATTCATGGATTTCTAGATTTATTTTGCAATTATTTTCTGTTTGAGAATCTTTGATTAATGGATCAATGAATTTGTTATATCTCCCATTCTTCTAAATCTGATTCAAACTTCTAGATCTTTTTTCTATTTTTTAGATCTAGATTGAGTTCTAGTGGATCTATTTTTTTAGATCTTATTATTTTTATTGATCCTAAATATATATATCTAGATCTATTCTTTCAATTCTTTGCTAATCTAATTTTGAGTTTTCCTAATCCAATTTGATGGAAATTTGATTATACATGTTTTGTTTTCATTACTAGTGATATGGAGTTGATATAATTTTATCTTTCTCAATCTACTATTACTTTTCATATGTAATTCTTTTGGAAAGACTGAATACAGAATATCTCTTGAAAAAAAGAAAAAATTTATGTATACCCAACAAAATTATGGGTATAAAATATAATGATGTAAAATTTAAACTCAATAGCAATATGGATTTATCACTGGAAGTGAAATTGAAAAACCCATGATGTAAACAAATTCTTTCAAATAAAGAACCTGAAGTCCATATGCAAATGACCTAAAGTTCATATACAAATTCTTTCAAATAAGGAACCTGAAGTTCATATGCAAATGAGGAACCTGAAGTTCATACCCAAAATAGAAACATGAAATAAAACCTCAAAACTTATAAGTGCATTTAACATTTGCTTATAGCAAAGAGTCCAAAATTCAAAAATAGGAAAGGGTTTGAAAAATCAATGAAAGGAAAAGTTTCAATAAAAGACTACAGGCATATACTCCTGTTTTATGCCACACATAATTTCTTGAAGAAACTTACTGTTAAAGAGATAATTAATAAATACTATATTCTTGAAGAAAAATAGTAAAATGACTTTCTTATATGAATAAAAGCACTTTCTAGAGGAATTACTTCAACTCAAAATATACAATAATAATATGTAAATTATAATAAAAACTGAAGTTTTATCATAGTAATTTTTGAACATATCATATTTCCAGAAGAAATATTTTATTGTTTCTTAGAAAAACTTTTATAAAAAAATACGCATCACGAAGATCGTATAAAATTTAGATCCAACATTGATCTTGATTTAGCCCAATTGAAGTAAATGAAAAAAAAAATGTTTGTTTAGAAAAAAACAACTTTTTTGTTTGTTTAAAAAAAACTACTTTTGTTGTTGTTTAAAAAAACATTTTTTTTGCTTTACTTTTTTTGATTTAATTTCCTTATGAGAAAAATATTTATTTATTTGAGATATGTAGTTATTTTTGTTTATAACTGTAAATTTTATGTACAGGTCTGTAAATTTTTGAACCGTTCTTGTTAGAGAATGTAAAATGTTGATTATATGATTAAACACTTCTACTCAACTTTTTAGATATTATAATAAATGCATCAGATGCATTGTTATGATAATATATTATATTACCTTATTGTCATAAATGTATTAGTTATTGTTAGTTAAAATTATGTATGTTTGTGTTTGAAATAAGAATAGACATATGTATTATTATTAGATATATTTAGCAAGTAATATATAATGTAATGGAAGAAATAAAAATGTTATAACCACAACATGAAGTTGTGCAAAGGATTTTTTAAACTAGAAGTTGTATAACTCAGAGTCTGAGACCTAAAGTCTTGAATTATTAAAAAAAACTTTATGATAAAGTTTTCAAGTTTGAAATCTTGACAATTAGCAAAAATGTAAAAGCTTCTAAATTAGAAGTATGTTAAAAGATTGAGAACCAGAAATTCATCATAAATTAATAAACTTGATATAAATATTTATGTGTGTGTGTGTGTATATATATATCTATATATGCATAGGAACTCGAAGATCCACAACAATGTACTTCATAATTTAAAAGCCTAAAGATTTATTGTAATGTGTGAAATGATAACATTGTACTTCTAAAATAAGTTACATCATATGCGGCAATGATAATACATCCAAATTTTTTGCAATTTTCAAAATTATTTGTACCTTGCTTATATATTTACATTTACATATTGTATTGAAGAATAGATTTTAACAACTTGAAGTTGTTTATATATTTTATTGGAACCAGAAGTTCAATACAGTTCTAAACCCAGATGTTTTGGACATTTTGATACGATCTTTAAGATTCACATTGACATTGCTTGATAAGCAAAAAAAATAATGATTTGAAACCATACAAAAAAATTGTTCTAAAATCGATATCTCGAATGAGAAAGAATATGCAAGTCAATTACATATGTAATACATGGACGCACATATGTACACATATATGCGAATATTTATTTAATAATCAGAAGTTGTTATGAGATCATATTATAAATTATGCATGTATTATTTAGTACATGGACGCACGTATGTACACATATATGCGAATATTTATTTAATAATCAGAAGTTGTTATGAGATCATATTATAAATTATGCATGTATTATTTAGTAATCTAAAAAGTCGATTCTACATGTTAGCAAATACATATGTAATACATGGACGCACGTATGTACACATATATACGAATATTTATTTAATAATCAAAAGTTGTTATGAGATCATATTATAAATTATGCATGTATTATTTAGTAATTTAAAAAGTCGATTGACATCAATATTGAATGAGGTGAAGTCATGTGCATATTCAAATGATCAACATAATTAAAAAATTCCTTCATGTTACTTGATTTATGAAAGGGAATAAGCAAATGATCAACATTGAGGGGGAGAATACAGGGTTATAAGTTCATGTTGATCATTGATGATAAATATTTGCTAACATGTAGAATTATGCAAAGTATTAAGTAACTTGCATAATTATCAATTATGTCCCTAATAGACTTTCTTCAATATAAATTTGAATCCCTGAAGGATCAAAAGTTGTAAATCATAGATGAAAATGTAGTATAAAAGCAAGTTCAAATTATTTTTGGAGTAATTCATAAAGATATCAAATAAAGGAGGTTAATTTTCCTAAAGAAACACTTAAGAAGATTTTGAAAGAAACCCATGACATGATTGTCAAAATAACTCTAGAAGTGGTTTAGGTACCTAAAGCATGATATATTTTGAAATCTCAATAAATCATGTACAGAACTAATAAGAAATAATCATCGATGATAAATTAATAAATAATAAAGCGCTTGCATTAATAAATGGATTAAAAATTTCATATTAGAGAGAAACATGATTGCCATTATGAAATTCTCCTAAATAAAATATGTGGACATGTAGTCCCTTAGATATGGACCTGTAGTCCATATGATAAAATTAGAAATATATTAAATGACAAAAGCACACTAAAGTTACTGAAGCACCATGCATTATCAAAAACATGTTATGCGCCATATGCATTGTACTTTCGGAGATAAATGAATTGGTTAAAAGTATTTAAACATTTCCAGTACCCTGAAGGTATAAGTATACAAATTCCAGAAGAGTTTAAATAACTTTGGTCGTGATAAAGAATATTAAGAGCAAGAACTGTAGATTACAATATTCTTTTAAGTATTGTTGTGATGAAAATCTTGATATAATTCATTATGAGTGGATCACTTCATGATTTCAAGAATATTTGTAACAAAACTCTTAATATCCATTGAAGTGGTAGTTGTGATATGCAAAAATTATTAATATATATATATGTTCCCGAAGAATATAAATAACATTTGTAGTTATAAAGAATGACAAGGACATAGACGATATATATGTTCCCGAATAATATAAATAACATTTATTGTATTGAAACTTGTCTTATTCATCAAATGTGTATTGCAATATGTAAACCTGATTGAAACACAAAATTATAAGCACATGAAGTGCATTCATAAATGAATATTGTTAGCATGTAAATCGCAAAAGGAATGCATTTAAATAAAAAATCGAAATGATAAAATGAAGTAGTGAGATACAAGGCATGATTTGTTGCACAGGGTTTCCTGCAGAGACAATATTGACTTTAGAGAAACATACTCTTCTATTATGGATGTCATAACATTTCGATATTCGATAAGCCTTGTAGTTCCTGAGAAGCTTGATATAATATTAATTGATGTTGTAGCAGCTTACATACACGGTGAATTTGATGCCGATATTTACATGATAATCTTAGATGGATATAAGTTGCCTGAAGCAAAGTAAAAGTCGATGTACTCATTAAAACTGAGACGATCACTATACGGTTTGAAACAATCCAGAAGAATGTACTATAACCATCTTAGTGAATATTTGGTAAAAGCTGGGTATGAAGACAATTTCATGTATCCATGTGTCTTTATAAGGAAATCGGTAAAAGAATTTGCTATTTTAGCGGTATATGTTGATGATATTATTTGATTAAAACTCCAAAAGAGATTGATGTAACAATAGATTACTTGAAACAATAATTTGAAATGAAAGATCTTGGCAATAATTAAATACCATCTTGATCTACAAATCGAGCATAGTACAAATGACATGCTAACCCATCATTCAAATTACACTGAGAAAACCCTGAAGCGTTTTCAAATGGATAAAGCATATCCACTTAAGTATGTCTACGGTTGTCAGATCACTAGATATTAAAAAAATGAACCATTACCACCCAAAAGAAGATAATGAAAATGTACTTGATGCAGAAGTATCAACCCAAACAGTAAATTATGAAAATAAGTTATAATATACTCATTTTCCTTATTTAAGTTTTTTCTCATTGGGTTTTTCTTATTAAAGGTTTTAACGAGGCATTATATTGATCCAAAAGTATCGTACTCCTTTTAACATAGTAAATATGATATTTTATATTGTACTCTTTCACTAAGATTTTTTCCATTTGATTTTTCCTATTAAAGTTTGACGAGACTATATTTTGATTCAGAAGTATCAAATATCCTTAGATGCAGTAAACTATTATTTATGAAGACAATGCAGTTTGTGTGTCTCAGATTCAAGTGAATTATATCAAGGGTGATAAGATTTAGCACATTTCTTCTAAATTTCTCTTTACATATGAAACATGAAAGGACAACAAGAAAGGGGAGAAACAAATCAAGTTTTAAGAAAAGCGGGTAGATTTATTCTTAAATGCAATTTCCAAATCAACATTTCAGAATATGGTGTACAAAATTGGCATTCGTCTGTTATATCAATAGATTAATTAAATAATGCGTTATAAATCAGAGAGAGCATATAAAATTATGCTACAATGTACTCTTTCCTTCACTAATATTTTTTCCACTTGGTTTTGTTAGTAAGGTTTTTAATGAGGCATTATCTTGATCATGAAGCATGAACCCTCATTGTAACATTGTAAAACATGTTAGCTAAAGATGAAATTGCACACTTTTCCTTGTTTATGATTTCTTCCATAAGTTTTTTCATGAAAATTATTTTAGTGAGACAAATTAATTTTATCATCTTTATATACGCATATTTAAGGGGGAATGATGTAATATGTAAAACTAATAAGACTGAATATGCTAATATACTAAGGGAGTTTACTGCAATTTACATGGCATGTAGACTCTATAAATAGAGGGATTGTTTACATTGTAAGTTACATTTGAATCAATAAAATAAAGGCTCTCTCGCTAATATCTCCTCTCCTCTTTGATGGCTTCCTAGTAGTATCTTCCGTTTTATCTAATGGCTTATCTTATTTTTATTTGTTCTGTTTTATTTTATAATACATAACATTATTCTATCGACTGCACTTATCTTATTTTCTTATTTAAACCAAATAACATTTTTTAAACCTTGAATCCTTGTGATCGATTCATAATCCAGCTATCAAAACTATTGGGAAACAATGGCTGAGTCGCGGACTAGGTCGCTCTCTTGAAGATGATTCGGCGATCTGGACAGAGGTGCAAACCAGTCGTTCTCTATCACCGACGCCTCTAGGATAAAACAACCTCGAATAACAATTGATTTCCTTGCACAACAAATCAATTTAGATGCGCACTTTCACATAGAATATAATTGCTCGTTCTGATTTTTGTTTTTTAGGAATTTTTAATGGTGGAGGAAGAAGAAAAGCTAGAGATTAAAAAAATCGTATTTTTATTGAGTAGTTCAATTAGAAAAAATAAACGTGGTAATATTTGTAGAGGAAGTCGATTCATGTAACACCCCGTGAATTCTATAACATTAAGCTTCATAAATTAAAGTGTAATTAATTCTAAATGAAAGAATTAAGGGAAACGGGTTATGCCATTGTGTTCATCTTGGAATTCTGCTTGAGATAGAGTCCGAGTTTGCGTGAATCGGACTCCGTATGAAGAAGTTATGACCTTCAGAAGTTTCAGAATAAAATTTAAAATTCAAACAGCTCGGTTTCAATTTCAAAATTCGAAAAATAAGCTCAAACTGGACTGGGCGGGAAAATTCCCGCCCAGGGACCAGGTCGACCATAGGGTCGACCATGGTGTCGACCTGGTCACCCCAGGTCGACCATAGTGTCGACCTAGGTGTCGACCTGCCAGTCGACCTGGCAGGCTGGGTCTGGCTCTGGCTCGAATTTCTGTGGCTTGGTGTGTCATTGGGGCTGACATGTCACCTCTTGATTGGCTCTTTGGACTTTGTATGGTCTAGATTCCTCCTGTCTTCATCTGACGGCTCAAAACAATCTAAAAATCTATATATACACCCTAAGTCTCAACTAAAATTCACACAAAAAAATAAGATTGGAGTCGTCATGCTGCCGGGAAGGAATTGAGCGTAGCCGTCAAGGGAAAGGAGCTTAGGGACGAATCAAATTAAGAAGAGAACTAAAGCTTAATCAAATTAATCAACGCAACGTTAATCTACCCAAAGGAATGCATCTCAATTTCAGAACTCAAAATCCAGAATTCAAGATTCTGCATTCGTTGTAAGTATAGTGATCTTTCAGAATATGAATAAAACTGTGACGTGATTCGATGTAAATGAAAATAGAATTGTGTTATTGTATAATAATGATATGAATTCTGTGTATTGTAATAATTCTGTCATGACTTGTGTATTGATATTTGTGGCATAAATTGATTGATGCAAGCCTATTGGACATTTGTACATGAAAATAATAGCACTTGCAAGTTTGTGGCAAAAACTAGAATTTGATCCCTTTATGTTTATGTCTATGGCATGGACTATATACATTCTCTAAGTCTAAATTAAGGCTTATGTAAACATGTTCTAGATTTGAGACCTTTTATGCCTACATGACTCAAAATCTAGGAACACATTCTTACGTTTATTTGCAAGTATAATTGGATCTATGTTAAGTACCGTTCGGGTTACATAAACTATGCAAGTTCATGTTGAAATAGGCTATATGATTAGATGTTAAAATTGGACATTTTGGTGAATATACAACATGTTAGTTTTGTGGTTGACATTATGCCAAGTTAAACATGTTTAAACCCAAGTTTGTATAAGTCTAAATATGCCATTTTATGTGACACCTATTTAGTTATATGCCTATTTGAATGCAAGTTCACATGACCCATTATTTATGTTAGTTGAATCGCTAAATTACAAGTTCATGCGCCACACACCTTTATGTATTGTAAATTATTACATGTTCTTGATTTCCCCTTTTCTCACGTTTATAAAGTTGGGCTGAATTGTGTCGAGCCCAACATTTGTTATAATGTTGCGAACGTACAAACGGGGGTAATAATGTTGGGTGTAAAACATGAAAAATATATGTTGGCATGTTTGGCACATGGCAACGACAATGACATTTAAGCGGTATGAATTGTTATACCCAAGAATAAAGGACATGACATTTACATATAAAATTGAGAAGTGATAAAATATGTAAATTTAGAAAACACGATATGCTTAACCCGAGGTTGGATTGAGTTGTGACGTAAACCTGCCCGGACCCGCCCGGCTGTCCAGTAGTCACAACAATACCTATCCAAAGTGGGTGGTTAAGCATTGAGCCCAATAAGGACCCGAGGTTAGACTGAGCTACGGTGTAAACCTGCCCGGAACCGACCGACACATCCAATAACCGTAGCAATATCTGTCTAATGTGAGTGGTCGGTGCTTTAAGAGGCTAAGGACAGATGGTAGGGTTAAGTCAACTAAAAACACTTAACCAAATTCAACATGTTAACAAGGATTGATGGGTGAGGTTAGGTAAATACAGACACTTAACCACTTAACATGTTTGACTAGAAAACCCTAGTAACGAGGGATCCATTTCAGCAATAACCCAAGTTAGGTATCATGGTACCCTGAAACTAGGCAGGGCGGGGCACGATTACTGGGATGATTGTAAGCGGTCAAAAACGACGGCGGTGGGTGCACAGTGTAGGTTCTAACGGGGTGCGGGCGTGCACACACTCCGGAGCAGACAAACAGGGCACTGGGGCACCAGTAGTATAACCTATGTATTCTAGAATTGTGTCGGGGCCGCCACCATGGGTCTTGATACACCCCATGGTGGGACCAGCATAGGTATCTACAATTCTTGGGGGCCGTATGACACATATGTTTATGCGAGTAGGAGCCGATCTTTAGAAAATGGGGATCACTTCACCCTCAGCATGGGGTGCCAGTTAGAATAAGCTCAAGTAGGTGCAGAGATATAGTGTGGGTGCGATAGTACATTCGATTCTAAACTACACTTCCTTTGCTTGTGATACTTTCCTGTTTTCAGTTTATATCTATCATGCCCTTTTTCTTATTCACATACTGAAGAGTCACTAGATTTACTCAGGCTTTATGTCTGACTCTATTTTCTTTTCGTCTTCTTTTCTTTCGTTCCCCCCACCCCCCAGGTCCACAGGGAGGAAACAACCCAGCTTAGTCAGACTCTTTGCAAGCTTCAAGACCGTATATGTATGGTTTGGATCTCTTTTGCTCGGATTATGGCTTTGGATATCACTATGGGGATTTTTGTTACTTTATTTATGTTTTATGCTTCTTTAATAATCAAGACAGTAATGAGGTTGTAATGTTGGAAGTATTTTGAGACAATTATGGAAATGTTTTGTATGAACACGTATTGATGAAATAAAAGCCTGTTTGTTTTCCGCTGTTTAAAATATTTGTGTTTATATCTGTCTTGTGTTTATCTGTGACTTTTACTTATAAACCCCCACAAAAGTTAAGGCATTCCCTTTGTGAGTTACCTTAACGGAGGTGGGGTGTTTCAGTTCAGATCCAAAAAAAAAATAGATCTCAATGTTTACCAAGTCAAATAAAAACTTGTTCTTTCATATAGTCTCATGATGTGGGACTATTCATATATGAGTTACCTCACACTTATCCAATTTTTAAATAATTCATCCTTAAAAAATGAACCATTTTTTCCAATAATCCCCCACTTGAATTTTTAAAAATATTTTTCGAGCAGTTTCTAAAAGCATAAGATTGTGCATAAACAAAGGTGTCATATGACTTGAACCTTTGCATAGTAGATAAGATTCAGTTTTTACTAGAGTGTCACGTATTCTTGAACTCTATTCCTAACATCAGACCACACACAACCTTTTCTACAGTGCAATCAAATAAGCCCGTGCATTAATGGCCATGCACGTCTATCTTATTTTAGTGAATGCTCTAGGAATCTTGCCCAAAACTCCATAGGAAACGACTACATTTCCACATTCACATAGGTGAGTCTATCAAGAGTACTCCTAAAGGTAGGTACTTCACTCCAATAAGAGTATAGATCTCATTAAGATTTTCTATCAACTCATCCTCTAATCACTTCAAGAATACATGCTTCTTAATATAAAAATTTAGCATGTTCATCTACTATCACTACACAACTTGTTTTAACCCATTGAACCTAGTTCTTGGGATCTGCAGTCATTTAGGTCGGGTTACCATTGTGCGTTATTCCACAATCTCAGGGCAATAATCCCATTCTTTTAGAATCATTACGGACTTTCTTTTGGTCAGTCCTTTCGTCAAAGGATCTGCCAAATTGTCATCACTTCATATGTGATGTTCTCTAACAATACTATGCATATGACTGTCATTTCTTACCGTTATATTATCGGTTTTTTTCTTTCAATAGTCGTTAAATTTTCATCACTATCTATGTGATGTTCTCTTACAGTATTGTGCTTACGATGTTGTTTTCTACCGTTGTATTAACGGTTATGTACTTTTTGCAATAGCCGTGGTACTATCACAATAAATTACACCATTGGTGTCTTTTTCCCACATGGGAATCTTAACTAGCAGATTTCTTTAGTTCTCTGCTTCTTCACTAGCTGTGGCCAGTGCTATTATCCAAGTCTCTATAGTAGACTGAGTCAAAATAGTCTGTTTCTTAGGTTTTCAAGAGACATCTTCTCCAGCGTTGCTAATATATAACCACTGGTCGCTTTAGAATCATCAGATAAAGTATTCCACTCTGTATCAGAATATTCTTCAAGTACAGCTGAAAACTTTTCATAATGTACTTCAAGGTTCATAGTTTATTTTAGGTATCTTATGATCCTCTCAATACCATGTTAATGCTCTATACTAGGTCTACTGGTAAACTTGCCCAGTAATTCCACGACATAGGCAATGTCGGGTCTGGTACAATCAGTGGCATCCCGAAGGTTGCCAATGATGCTCGCATAATCAGATTGTCTTACACCCTCACCAGTGTTCTTAAATAACTTTACACTAGGATCATATGGTGTACATGCAGATTTACAGTCAAGGTAATTGTATTTCTTTAGTATCTTCTCAATATAATAAGATTGATCCAAAGAAAGCCTCTTTTTTCCAAGTAATCTTAATATCAAGGATTACACTCGCCTCACCTAGATCTTTCATATCAAAATTGACACTTAATAAAGATTTGACTGAGTTTATGGCATGAATATTTGACCCAAAAATGAGTAGGTCACCTACATAAAGTCATATAATAGTGCAAATGTCATTCACAGATTTGTAATAAATGCATTTGTCACTTTCATTAACTTTAAAACCATGTGAAATGGTAAAGTTATCAAATTTTTTTCATGCCATAGTTTAGGTGCTTGTTTTAAACCATATATTGATTTATCTAATTTGCATACTTTATGTTCTTGATTGTGTACTACAAATCTTTCAAGCTGGTCCATATAAATTTCTTCTTCTAATTCACCATTCGAAAATGTGGTTTTTACATCCATTTGGTGTATTAGTAAATTATGAATGGAAGCAAGTGAGATTAATACCCAAATGGATGTTATTCTAGTTACTGGTGAAAAGTGTCAAAGAAACCTATATTTTCTTTTTGCTTAAAACCTTTAGCTACTAGTCGTGCTTTATATTTATCAATAGTTCCATCAGGTTTTAATTTCTTTTTTAAGTACCCATTTACAGCTTATAGATTTACAACTGGGGGTAAATCTACCAAATGCCAAGTCTTATTGGATTCCAGAGAATCCATCTCATCATTTATAGCCTCTTGCCAAAAATCGACATCTAAAGTAGATAAGGCCTCTTGAAGGTTTAAGGGATCATCCTCTATAGTAAAGGCGCAAAAATCCGAACCAAAGTCTTTTACGGTTCTTGCTCTTTTACTTCTTCTAGGTTCAGCTTCAGAATTTTCATTAAATTCTGTTCTAATAGGCATACTTGAAGTGCCCCCACTATTCCTTAATTTAAAAGAAAATTTTGTTTTCTAACAATCGACATCATTTGTTTCAATTGTATTATGTGTATTTAGGTCATAAAATTTGTATGCTTTGCTATTAATAGCATAGCCTATAAATACACATTCATATGCTCTACTTGCCAATTTTATTCTCTTAGGGTTTGGAACGCAAACATATGTTAAACAACCCCAAGTTCTAAAGTATGATACATTGGCTTTATAATCCTTTAAAATTTCATAAGGTGAAATTTTATTCTTAGATTTAGGGTTCCTATTCAAAAATAGCATACGGTTAATAATATATCCTCCAACCAATGTTTTAATGCACCAGAATTTAATAAAATGACAACTACTAATTCGGTAAAGGCCATATTTTTATTTTTAGCTTTAGCATTCATTTCAGGTGAATAGGGTGCAGTTCTCTCATGTACTATACCATGTGATTTAAAAAAAATCTAGAATTGAAGTAGATTCATATTTTGTTCCTCTATCACTACGTAGTCTCTTAATTTTCTTATTTGTTTGTTCTCAATTTCAATTTTGAAATTTTCAAACATGTTAAATGCATCACATTTTTAAGAATCACTGTCTTTTCAAAGGTAAACATTAGTGGTGTGAGAATCTCCCAACAACATTTTCTGATCATCAGCAGTCGTGTATGTAGTGAACATATCACGATCATAGCAGACATGGCGAAAAGCCTAGTGTCTACCCACCAACCCTCTAATCCACCAACAAGGTGAATCTCAGTAATCATAGCCGTAAGAGGCTCCTTAGATCAGGTAAGTCTACGGTGCAGGGCCTGGCCTGTTCCGACACTTTCATGCTATATGACCTGGTTTTTCACAGTTGTAACATAGAATCAATTGTCCAAAATCATTCTTTTAGGTTGGTCGTTGCTGTCCTTTATAGTTTCCTTGCGGATTCTAATTCTGTTCTTACGCTATGTTTTACCATGCAATATTCATTTACATGTTTGACTGAGCGATACATATGTTAGACTAAATGCGCTACATGTTCGTGCACTAAAACTTCAATTAAATACTGCAAATGTCATAAACATACCTTCACCATGATGTTTTTCTGTATTCAGATCGAATAGGTCTCCTCATCTTAGATTCAGTTTCGGCCTCTCATCGCTACTCACTTTGCCACGGTTTCCATTTCGTCCTTCGGCAAATGTGCATTTTTCTTGAAGCTGCTTTAATGGGATGAAGTCACCCGCTGAGTCCATTCCATAAAATAAAAATGAAGTATAAGGGTGGTCAAATCCATCCAGTTCTAGTTGCTCGCTGACTTGAAGATCTCCTCGGTAACATAAGCTACAAGCAAATTAGGGTCTGCTTGCATATCATCCACAACTTGGTAAAATGGCTGGTTGGACCTTCAGACAACTTATCTACACATGCCAGTTCCATCCAAGAACTTGATTCACAACAAATAGGATCCATGCCACAAATTACAGCTCTATTTCCAAATGTCTTATGCCTAACTTTCGGGCCAAGTCAAAGTGCATATTGTACATTTTCAAAGGCAATAGATTTTGCACATGTAGTCAACGATTCAGCCTCCATCTCCATCTATGATATTTGGTCACATAATTTAGCTGCGAAGTCATAATTTTCATTTTTATCTTCTTTTACAATTCTGCACGTAAGCGTAAGAGTGTGATTGATTTATCTTGAGCATCACTCTTTGAGGATGAGCCCCCTTTTTTTCGCATCCCTCTGCTGTTCTGAATGGAATTTTTACGTACTTGAGCCTGTTTTTGTAAAATATAACACTAATGGACCTGTTTCAAAAGTAATAACACAAATATGCCTGTTTTGGTCTGCTGGGTTTCCGAAGGCGAGTTTTCAAAACTC
The DNA here is from genome assembly GCA_030737875.1 of Allium sativum. Taxonomy (NCBI): domain Eukaryota; kingdom Viridiplantae; phylum Streptophyta; class Magnoliopsida; order Asparagales; family Amaryllidaceae; genus Allium; species Allium sativum. The sequence continues at coordinate 464,156,043 of CM060910.1, forward strand.
GCCTTCGGAAAAATATGAAGCCGAGTTTCCAAAACTCGCCTTCGTTATTATCCTGCACACAAAACACCCCAACCCGAGACCTTGTTCCCCATTTTCATTTCACTTTCCTCTTATCTCTTCTTACTCACTGCTGCGAAAATAAAAAAAACCCTAAAATCAACTCCATTTTCGCCCATTTTCATTCAATCCATTCGTAAAAGACAACAATGGCTAGCACATCCGGCGTACAACACGAAATCGGTAAGATTCGAAACCCTAATTTTCAATTTTAGTTGGTTGGTTATACATGTTCAATTTTGTGGTTGGTTATGGTTGGTTATGGGTGTCATACACGTTCAATTTTGTGTACACAACATTGAAATTAGGTCATACATGTTCAATTTTGTGTACATTGTTCGCATTTACGATTTGGGGGTTTTGGTGCGTATATTGTTGGCATTATTGAATTGGGTCATGCAGAGTATGTGGAGATGGAGCCCGGACCAGTAGATAACAAGAGACCATAACACAGAAACTAGTACTAAAACTCAGGACAAAACATATGGTAACACGAGACTAGATACTATAGCTTAGGATACAGCAAATGCTAATTAGGAAAATAGTTTAATAACCAAACTACATCTGACGTTCATGCTCTTGGGATGTGAAGCTGATTAATCATCACGGTTAAGCCGCAACTGTTCAAAAATGTTACAGAGTTGTCTATTCTGTTGTTCGAGTTCGTTTGCATATGTTATTCCCCTTGGCCCTATCGGTTCGTCTATCCATTCCGTGTGATTGCACCCATTCGTATAGGCTAGACATTGCAGAATGCGACGACCAATATCGTTGCCATCTGCTCGAACCACAACTTCAACTGGATAATCGCAGTAGCAACAAACTTGATAAGAGTCACCTTCCTGTTCACTAGGAATTGGAACATGTGGTACTTGATAAGAATGAACTTCTTGTCGTGGTACAACGACGGACTGTTCATGCGTGTGTTGAATGTTTGGTACTTGGGCTTGATGTGGAGGTTGGACGGACCGTTGTTCAGACGGTGGTCCAAGCCGAGAGTTCAGTTCGTTTAGAAACTCGAGTTCATCTGCAAGCTCATGAAGTTCCATCTGTTCGTACTCCTCTTCCTCAGAGCCTGGAGATGATGGCCAAGAAGGCATAGTTGTGGTAAAGCACAGAGTGGTTGGAAACTAAGTTGTTGGAGTGAGAAAAGTTGTGAGTAATTCGACAGAGATATATAGCTGCGTAGTGTACAAGTGAATAAAGGGTAAAACAAAGAATGCTGTGAAAGGTCATTGATAAACTTTTCTTTACGTGCTGCATGGCACTTTTTCGTCTGGCGTAATACTGTAGGGAATATGACTAGTCGCATCAGGAGTGATTCAGCACTACTTGGTTTAAGGGGTCATCACATGCACACTAAGTTTGCAACAAGGTTTACGGTTTTTATCAGCAATATTCATACTTCTGGGAATTTTAATATATTGCATTACAGAACTGAGAATTTTACGACGACAACAATTACAACATTAAGAACTCCTCAAACTACAATCATACGAACTACAACAAAGGAACACACGAACATCAAATTTGAAGTAAAATAAAACACATTAAGGTAGTTTCCACATACTCCTACCACGGACGTGGGTAAAAATCTAGGTCTAGGTGACTGAACACCACTTTCACACATCAGAGAGTCAATCCACTGCTTAAAGTAACAACAATCAATTTCAGCAGGAAAAACCTTGTGGTCCTCATAGGCTTCACAGCCGAAATATCGACGACCAGCATTTTTTGTTTGTTTTGGAAACAACCACGACCGATGCTTCTCCACAACGACAAATAGGGTTGGATCCACCAGGAATTAGTGGCTCGACAACACGCCCCACAACTACCCTTTCTTTTCCAGGTCGTTGATTTACTACCGATTCATCGTCGTTTTCCAATTTTTCCACGGTGGAGCCCACACTTTTCTTTTCCCTGCTTCGACATGGTGAAAGAGGAAGGAGGAGGCGGCTAGAAGAAAAGAAATTGTGAATGAGGGTTTGAATGGATTCAGAAAAGCCGCTATATATAACGGAAAACAAGGTCGTTCCCATCCACATATAATTTAAACATTTCAATACAATACATAACGGAGTTAAAAAGCAGGGTCGTCCCCGTTCACATGAACATTATTATTGACAAATGCCTAGGAACTAGCAACATGTTAGGCCAAAATGTGTATAGATGGTTACAGTGTAGATTCTCTATCATAGCATTTAACTTAATAGCAGTGCTACAGTGTTTCTAATGGGACAATTTCTGAAGTGACTAGTCGTATCAGGAGAGAATCTGCTTTACGTACTCCTTTAACACTGCACTGATTAGTCGTATCAGGAGAGAATCTGCTTTCGTCTGACGTATCACTGTAAAGAATCTTCTTTACGGAGATGTAATGTTGCTATTTTGTAGATGTTTCAAACCAGCATTTCTTCCTCTCTCCCTTATTAAAGACCAACAAACCTCTCTTCCTCTCTTCATCACTCCTTGGTTTTTTGTAGAGTAGTTCATTGTCAAAATGGCTAACTGGGCATAGACGATACCATGGTTCAAATGTACAATGAGTACGAAAGGGGTAAACAACCCGTAGAAGATGTCGAATTTGTGCCCGAAACGCAAACCTTTCCACGGATTCTTCGAGCTTTCTCTTCTTCGGGTCTAACATATTTCCGGCAATTTAAGAACACGCCCCCATCTTTCTTCTTCAACCACAGCAAAAGCTTCCATCCTTTTGGCAAATCACATCCAAAGAAGCCTGTATCCACTGTCGTCCTCTTTCTCCTGATCTAGCAAAAAGGCTTCAATGGCTACACCGTCCCAAAACCAAATTTCGACCATCGATCCGCGCCAGTTGACGCAAACTGACATTCAAAATTTAGCCACGTCGAATGCATCCGTTTTCAATCTTGAAACCATGAATGCCATTATCCGGATACTAGACCCATCGACCTTCAATGAATCCACTGGCAGTCGAAAGCAATATTTTTTTTCTTTAAACCTTAACCGTAACCCTAAAACGCTCAGTGATGACTCGGGACAAAAAGAGAATCTTCAGATAATATTTTCAGTACAACTACGAGATCTACGATTCAAGATGTAGGGTTGTGAAATATAAGCCATTGTTTCGAAAAATCGTCTTCAAATTGTTGGGAAACAATGGCTGAGTCCCGGACTAGGTCGACGATTCGGCGATCTGATCAGAGATGCAAACCAGTCGTTCTCTATCACCGACGCCTCTAGGATAAAACAACCTCGACTAATAATTGATTTGCTTGCACAACAAATCAATCAGATGTGCACTTTCGCATAGAATATAACTGTTCGTTCTGATTTTTATTTTTTAAGAATTTTTAATGATGGAGAAAGAAGAATAGCTAGAGATTAAAAAAAATCGTATTTTTACTGAGTAGTTCTAGCAAAAAAAATAAACGCGGTAATACTTGTAGAGGAAGTCGATTCAGATCCAAAAAAATGGATCTCAATTTTTACCATATCAAATAAAAACTTGTTCTTTCATATAGTCTCATGATGTGGGGCTATTCATGTATGAGTCACCTCACACTTATCCAATTTTTAAATAATTCATCTTTAAAAAATGAACCATTTTTCCAACAAAAACTATGGTTTTTATTGAACTTATATAGCAAAGAACCTTTTCCCTCCTGCGTTATGTGCGGGTATTTCTTCATTATTAGCCTCATGTGTGTTATGCTCATCTCTTTTGACTTCTCATATTGTTTTATGCACGTAACTGACGAACAAAAATGTCAACCATACCAATACTTCATATGTCAACCAATATCCAAGGTTTTTGGTTATGCATATATATGTTTATGTCATCAACTACTAAACCTTGCAGCTTCCTTTTCTCAATTGGCCGTAAACTATAATATATGTAAATTTGCTGTTGAATGATTGTTGCTTGAATCTTTCCACGGATTCAAAGATACTTGTGTACTTCTTTGAAAACATACAATTAATTAAAATGTCCCTCTAGTCACACTGTTTGTAGAAGATAAAATCTTAACATGCTACTGTAATAACGTGTAACATAAAGTTCATTTTACCATATTTGATGGAGAAACAGTACTAAAATAAAAATAAAAATATTATTACAACTATAATTGATTCAATAAAATTTCGTATACACAAGCTTAATCCATATTACTAAAAGGAAATAACGGATACTTGTACACTCTAAGAATCAAAGCTAAACACCCACAAATGGACCAAAGAACAATCAAAAAAGCATATTCCAAGGACATTGCAAATCAACTAATCCAAATATCATATCATGGTAGTACCATTTCCCTATCCCTTGCTCTCTCTTCCACCCATCCCCTCATCATCTTGGCTATAAATTCATCAGCTTTTATCTTCAGTTCTTCATTTGAATATTCACCTTCATCTTCATCTTCATCTTCATCGTCGTTGTCAAATTCGATAACATTATCATCTATTAATGAGCTATCCATTTCAATGTACACTTCTACACTAACATCTTCGTCGTGCTTCTTCAGACTCTCTCTTTGTTCATAAGTATATGTAGTTTGGAGTCGACTCATGAACACAATGATCCCAACTACTAAATTGAATATGACAAACAAACTTGGTTTCATACCTTTCTCATGCAATTTGTGCACCAATGGTGGCATACACACCATTAATGCAGTCGATCCCACAACTAGCACTGAGATTAGAAACCATGAAGTAAGCTTCATATTTTTGAATTATATGTAATGTAAGTGATATTATTCATGCATCATTCTAATTTATATGATATGTATATCTATATTTTCGTGGAAATTTCAAAAGAATATTATCATATATAGCTATTGTCATATAGTTGACAGATACATAAAGTCTTTGGATGCTCTCGATCTGTGCTTATTTTTTAAAGAATTGAATAGAATTTCCTAGTACTTTTGCAGTGTTGAAAATGCAAGGGAGATACATGTTTGTGCGGAAAGTACGGTTTTATACTATTATTTTGTCAGTTATGTTGTTCAATCTTATGTTGGAAAGTATTTTAAGTTGATCACTTTTGTATTTGCAACATGTTAGAAAGAAATTTGAATCTCTTTACTCTACTAGGGATTAATCAGTTAATTCTTTGTTAGTAGCTGCTATACATTGAATTCAGTTTTAAATGTACATCATCCTGGCATGTATTGACTGGGAGCCAGCGAAGCTAATTTTTATTTGTCATTCATGGTCATCAGCAAAAAGAATCTATGAAGTAATCTGCGTATCTTGTTTTTAAGTATGAGATCATCATTTGATAGCAATGCTTATTTCTCTTTTCTATTCTCGAAGATGCCTACATCAAATACTGTTAACTTTGCTTCAAAGTAAATACAGCAGAAAAAGAAGAATACATCCAGAATTGATTATATGTACTTCCAAATGTGCAGGGCATAAAGTCAGCTTAACAGATGATTTGAACGAAGAATGCTTTGAAATGCCTTGTTCTACAACAATTTAGGGGCATTGAATTGTCGTCTTGGTGTTGGGAATTCCGGTAGAAGCTATCTTTAGGTCTATAAACAATAGGAATTTTTTATATATTTTGAGAGTTATAGCAAAAATAGTTTGGCTTGAAAAACTAATTACAATTGTAATCTAGTTTTGACCAATTCAGCGCTGCTGGGCTGGCCAAATACACCGAAGCAATCTCAAATTGTACCATTTGAAATGAAGCCAACGCAAATTTCAAAAAAAAAAAAAAAAAAAAAACTCAAATGGCGCCAATGCAATTCAAAAAAAAAAAAAGTCTTAAGTCCAAAATTTTTTTTTGTATTGGCTCCATTTCAAATTGCACTAATGCAATATTAATTTTTTTTTTAGCCCGGTGGCATTTCAGATAACGCTAGTTTAAAAAAAAAAAAATCAACTTTTGCATTGATGTCAGTTGAAATGGACCCAATACTTTTTTTTTTTTTTTTTTTTTTTTTTGAAATTTGCATTGGCTCCATTTCAAATGACACCAATGCAATTAAAAAAAAAAGAAAAAAATTACTGGTGCATTTTGAAATTGCGTCAGTGTATTTGTAACCAGCTTAGCATTGAGTTGGCCGAAACTAGATTACGTTTGTAATTAGTTTACAAACCAGGCTATTTTTGTTATAAGTTTTCAAAAGTGGGCTAAGTCGAAAAAAAAACATAAACAATAAGATAGGAATTCAGATAATGCCATACAAGTATTCGTATCTATTTCTTTTGCATATCCGATATTCGTACCCGTAGAGTGATTAATAAGCTCATAGTCATATCTATTTATTTGACGTATCAGATATTATATCCGCGGATACAAACGGTCAATAAGTTCACAGCTAACAAATCTAAATACATAAATTGTGGCAACCCTGATTTCGGTACCTTTTAAGTCGACCAAATGCAACATAAGTCCAACCCAAATGATACTAAAACTTAGATGTCGAAGAAAGAAATTAGAAGATGAGAATAGATAATATAGAAAATTTAGAATATAATAAAACGAAGAACTCAATAACAGAATCCGAGTAAATACGAATCTCACAACGGAATGAATAGAATATAATAGATATATAATCACTTTTGAAATACAATCTGAATTTGAATTCACATACATCATCAGAGTATAACACATACACAATACAACAGAAATAAACTCTGTATATATATATATATCTAATGTTGAAGCCTCCCGCTCCAAGATCCTCCAGAAAATCTGTAAAATCC